>JANVCC010000022.1:34397866-34997866 GCA_025345505.1 Todiramphus chloris collaris
AGAGAAAAGAGAAAAAAAGAGAAAAGAGAAAAAAAGAGAAAAGAGAAGAAAAGAGAAAAGAGAAGAAAAGAGAAAAGAGAAAACAGAAAAGAAAGCTGTGATTCTCCAAAGAGAAGCCAGGAATGACCAAACATGAAGGCAAGGTGGGTGACTGGGAATCAGACCTCAGGCTGAAGCAGGGAGCAAAGCATTTTTGCAGTATACTTGATGCCCAGAGTGTTCATAGTGAAAGGATACTCATCACATATATATTACTGCAAGCCTTATATTTCATTGTTGAATACCTGTATTTATCTATAAAAAATATTTATGTGCATTTTAAAAACCAATATTTACCTAGATTTGCAGTCATATTTAAGTAGCTTGAAAAAAAACCTGAATATATAACTATGGATATTTAGAACATTAGTTATAAAAATTACTTTGTGGTAACTATGAACAAACAGCAGCTAAAATTAGAAAATAAAGATGGGGTTTTTTATAGAAATATAACATAGGATACAATTCATATGTCAGATGTAACTGCCATTTCGTGAGGCAGATGACAAAAAAGCTCATAAAAAAAGCTTCAATTATATGAAAGTACTGGGTTTTTTAAATTCAGGACAGCAAAGCAAATGATTTTGTAAGTTCTGCACAATGTCAGTATGGGAACAAGATACTGTTTGCATCTTGGTTTAGAATCAGGAAGTAAGAGTAACAAGCAGCTTTGCTAAGGATTAAACACTGATACAGTGATATGGACAACAGATACCGAATAAATGAGAGTTCAGTATGAGTTCATGATGCTTCCACAGCAAACCAGCTAGTCTTGTCTTTGGGATGGATGTCTTTGCTCTCAGTTGCATGCTGTAGAGCAAATATCAGAGTTCAACCCATTCCAGAAGAATCTGAAGTCAGGAAAGGTAATCTGAGTAGCAGCAATTTCCAGAAGTATTTCCTATTAATTACATGATTAGAAAAAGTGTTCCTAGTAAACTCAATTACATTTCAGTTACTCAAAAAATCTATTCGTAGTCTGCCTTTATTCAACCTCAAAGGCTATTAAAATCTACTCAAATGTGCAAAAGATGTGACACAAACCTACTAATTCATCTATCCTCTATATTTTATTTACTTTGTGCAGTGCATCCACTGTGGTTTTTTCAGCTAAACTAGAGATGTTCCTGGCAGATACCTAAATAGCTTCCAAAGACAAAACCTGATCGTAGAAAACAAATGCCTTCCATATGACACAGTAAGATACATACTTTAGACACTGGACAAAGGCCATTCCAATTTTTTTTTGGATGTCATCCTCCCACATGCTGTTATGACAAAAGTATTCCTGGGAAGGTCTGTTCTGGTGCTCTGCCTCCTCACCACCTAACTCAGAAACACAGGGTGCATGCAGCACTTTAACCAGCACCTTACATCTCTCATCTCTGGTGCATACCCTAAGGAGGCACCTTGAGCAGAGGTTTAGCCTCCTAGCACGAGCTCTACATTTGGCCCCTATATTCAGTTTACTATTGTTTTTTTCTCATTCACATATGAGCCACCAGTGAAACAACTCCAAAAATGTCTTGCCTATTTATCAGGCAGCTGGATCATACAACTGGAATAATATTCCTTTTCTTTCCTCGTCTCTGAAGATCAAAGATCTCTCTAAGCATCTGAGCACACAGGTATGTTGCCTGGTTTCTTGTGCAGGGAACATGTTTCTTTCTCCAGAATCACAGCAGAAAAGACAACTCAAGCCATTTCATCTTTAAATAGAAACAAGAAAATAAAAATATTTTCCTGACTGATGCATCCAAAACATTTGAATACAAACAGATACATGATGAATATTATACCCACCATCTTTATACAGAAAAAAAAAAAAAAAAAAGGACCGGAAAGTATCTCTTCTTTTGGAGAAGGTGTCTAAAAGACATCTTCAGTTTGTCAAACCACACTGTTCCAGTAATCCAAGATGCAGGTAGCCCAAGCAGCTTTAAACTGTCACATCTGCCTATATATGTCCCACTGGAACTTAGTGTAAAATAGGGTAGCAAGGACACTATGTATATTAATTATGACTATTAAAACTACAAAGTCTGAAAACTTGCTGAACTTATTTATAACTATTATTTATAATTATTATATATAATTATTTCGATGTATTCCTTTGCTTACATGAAACAGTATTAAGTAAATATTATTGGTAAGAACTCTTACAGCAGTAATTAATTCTTCAAAATGTCCCAAGAAGTTCCATTAAATAAGATACAGATCACAATGACTGCCAGGACACGTACAAAAGAAAGCTGCCAATTTGCTATCAACAAGCCTGCATTTGCCAGCTTGCAGCACTTCCCTACCACAACAAACACTGTTAACATTTTGCATGCATTGCTAATACCAGGTAGCAATGCAGGAAGAAATACATGAGTTATCTGCTCTCCAGAATAACATGGGAGTTTCACTGCCTTGTACTTTGCACTTTAAGCAATTCATGTGTTGTACAAGAGGCCTAAGAAACATAATTTTACAAAATGAAAACAACTAATCTGGGATAGGAGACCCTTCAGGATAACTGTTCAAAGTTTCCATTGTTCTTAGGAAAACCGGAATATTTTTTTCTTTTATAAATTTCACTTCAATATTGGTTCATCAACTGACCCTTAATTTTGCAAAACATTCTTGTGAGTTCCATGCTAAAAGTTCAAGACAGTGATGAAAATTATGTCTCTGCAAGAAGTAACTTCCTTCCTAAAAATCAAGGCAATAATATTACATATATGTAGATTTTCCTTCCTCTTTTATGAAAGAGGAAAAGTATCAGTTTCATTAAACAAGTATGCTTCCTGCAAATGGTTCCCAGGTAGTGAGGTTCAAATTATATACAGCACATGCTGCATAAAACTATCATAAAATACATCACTGAACTAACCTGCTTCAGCCACCATCGGCCTGTTTCTGCTCCTGTTTCAACAACAAAATCTGGTACCCTATAAAATGAGTATAACACTGTTTAAGCTGACACAGTGTTCAGAATATTCACTGAGTTTGCCGAGATAAAAATAAGCACAAGCCTTGCTGGAAGCAGTTGAACAGTAAATGTCTTCCCACTGGCTGATGAAACCATCAAGAAGAGTGAGCTCTAGCAGGATAAATAAGGTCACTGTTTTCAATTCCCTGCCAGCTTGCTGGTTGAAGAAAACACCATTCGTCAGTAAACCTAAAACAAAACTGTTCATAAGTCATTACTCATCCCTTCCAAAAAGCAAACAAATAAAAAACTGCTTTTAATTCTGAAACAAATCCTGTACACCTCTTACTATTGTAAATATGGTATTCATTTAATCACTGAATAAAATATAAAATTTACTAGAACTTCCAGAAAATCAGGATCGACTTTAAAAAGAATGTCCTAAAATAAATGCAAAGCAATGACTGTAGCATTGCTTCCTAACCATCTCCTCCAGAGACATGCTATAAACTCTTGGAGGCCCAGTATTTATAGGCAGCCATTAATTCATATGCAGCGCATTCATTGCATTAATCAGCCTTAATAAATAGGTCTACCCCAGGGCTTTGGGCAATCCTTTGATGCTCAATCTGGCTGCATTGAGGAACTGCCCCAGGAAATGAATTTAAGACTTTTAAATAGAATACATACAGAGAAGGCAGCTGTGCTGAAGGGTTTAGCAGTGTTGCTCACAGAAATGGCATGTTCTGGCCCATGGTTTTTCCGAGTCCCCAGGGACCACAGATACTGGCATCAAAGCCTTCTACCATCTCATGTCTTAAACACCCTTGTGTCACCACAAAAAGAATAGCTGCATGAGATAGTTCGTGGCAGGACATTTGACTAACAACAACAACAAAAAATCTTTAACTTCATCCGTTTTTAATTAGGCTTTGTCAATAAGAAACCCTGGCTGAGCTTTACACAAGTCCTCACTACTGCCGTATGTAATGTTGGCACATTATATCCTCAGCAATTCTAACCCCACTTTGAAAAACAAAGTGTCAGCATCAGGAATTAAATGCATTAAAAAATGAACACAGGAATGATCACACAGGCCATTTGTTCCCTTTAAATACTGCTTATCTATAAATAGATTGCAGAGATAACTGAGGATGCTTTGATAAGCCTTTGGGGAAAAGAGGCTGCCACTGCCGACATGGCAGAGAAGCACGCCTATTTTAGAAACATTAATGCAAGGAGGGCATGGCACAGGGAGAACCTCTCACCCCTCTGCAGACTGGGAGTCAGGGTGGGAAGGAAGTGCATCCACCCTATGGCTTTGAAGCAGACACCGCTGAAGGGACACATGGGGAGGGAGCCCTACTCCTCAATTCCCACCTCAGATCAGGACCAAAAGGCGCTATTACCTGGGAGAATTAACATCATCCTTCCTTGGAAAATCCCACAGATAAGACATGAACCCCAGGTATCCTGGTTGCAGCTCGCACAGGGGGGATTTCAGAGGTGAAGGATGTTCTGTAGGATGCTGATTGACTGTAGAAATGAACTTTGTGACTTAGGTCATGCACCTCTGCTACCTCCAAGATCACGCTCTCTACTTTTATCCATATAGTTTTTCCAATAAATGAAGCAACATAATAATTTCTAATAATAATTCATAATAAATAATGATCTATTTCTTCTGTGATTTTACGACAAAAGAACAACATGCAAATACAGATTGCTGTGTTACGGCACGGGGACCTTCCAGGCAGCAAGCACCCTGTGGATACAGCAACACCTTGCCTGAGGCTTTTGCAGGCAGGAGAGCTCTCAGGGGTTCTTCCTACTTTTAATAACTGAACAACGTAAATCCAGGAGACCCTGACAAAAGTAACACACAAGATGTAACACAATTATTTCCAACAGCTAATTTAACAGTTTCTTAAAATGCCATTTCCTAGACAGCTGCTCATGCTTCCTGAGGGAATTTGGCTTAGCCAGGGGAGTGTCTGTATTTCTGGGTGTCTGTCCTTGCACACGATACAGGCTCCTCTTCAGAGACCCAGCTCCATTCTTGACCTGAAAATACAACCCGTGGCTCACCCCAAAGCTGAGCGCCTGGGCTTGCCTGGAGTTTTGGGCTGTGACCCCAGAGCTTGCCCACACCCTCTGGGTCTGCTGCAGCATAAAGCCAGCTGATTGTCCCGAGCAGCAGGGCCTGATGTAAACACACGGCACACAGGGCACTAGCAGTGCACAGAGCATTTTCAAATGGCATGCCCTTCTACCCTCCTCCTCATTTACTCCTTGACGGAGAATTACAGCCACATATAAATAGACACATACAGAATCCCTGTCTGCCTTCAGATTTTCACGTAAATTTTGAGCCATTGCAGGAAAATGCTGCAGTTTGCAGGAGCCCTGGGTCTCTCGGTCAGGCACACACGGTCCCACAGCTGCCACAACTGCATCCTGACAAGGGGTCTGATGTGCAGAGAGTGGCAGGGGCATGTGATCTGCACCACATCCAAACCACATCCAACAGTCCAAAGCCTCCCCTCTGCTTCACAAGACACCTCCCAGCTACCTAAAACGTGGGAAGAGACAATCACACCAGCACTCGCCCTGACAGTTGGGCTTCATTGACAAAGAGCAGCCTATGAGAATGAGGGAAAGAAGCCCGAGAAAGTGCATGCAAATATTCCTTTTCACTGATGAGAGCAAAGACCAACTCAGCCATGCACAATCATTATTCCCAAAATGTCCTGATTTTAAATGGGACACTACAAATGAACAAAGATAAAAAAACACATTGCTGGGAAGAAGAAATCACTCCTTAATGTCTTCCTGCTGCTAGCAGTATCTGAGCTATGTCTTCTGCCAAGTTTGATCCCATGATATCCCTGCTCAGATTGTCACATAGCAGAAATGACCTTACATTGCTCGTCTTTCTTCAAATTTTCCTCATGTGCTTGTACACAGATATGGTGCAGCCCCCAGCAGCCTGCCTGTGCTGGAGCACCAGGGAAGGAAGGCACAAGCTATCTTCCAGCACAGCAAAACACAGTGAGACATGGTGTGGAAGGAAAGGGAAAATCAGGAGGACTCTACAATAGAGAATGCTCTCTTTGCTTTTTTTTTTTCCATTGAAAATACTGTCTATTTGATCACAGGTCAAAAATAATTCACCTCTGTCACCTCCCTCCTTTAAGGGCTGCAGTGAATTTCCTGTCCTGCAATGCAAAAGCAGAGGCAGCTAAGCAAAATGATGCCTACGAAAACCTGAACAGTTTCAGTCAAGCACAGAGCACCCCAGTGTCAGTAAGTGAGGCCATTCAGATAGTGTAAGACCTCAGGGCAAAGGGGTCAGACAGCTTCACTGATAAACAGTACTTTTATCCTCTGGCCTTCCTTCTTGAAGTTATGCTTTGCCATGATTTTTATGGACCAGTTTTCTGAGTTCAGACACCTAAGGGCGGATCTGGCTTTGAATCCCAACAGAAAGGACACAAATGTAATGGGGAAGAGCTCTCTACTACAAGTTGATGAAAACACTTGGAAATAAACACCTGTCCTGTACCTGGTGCTTCGAGGAGAACAGTAACACTTTTGTCTTTCCCTCTAAAGCCACAGAGTTGCTATGATGATAGTTTCCACACTCTTCATGTGACAGCAAAAACATAAAACAAGACTGTTAACAGCTTGGGCAACGTTGCATAAGGAACAAGTTTAAATTTCAGGGGAAAAAGCCTCTCAGTAGTGAAAAATGTAGTATTTGTACTACAAAATTTAACTGTGGATCTCAAAGCATATTCAGGGACTTGACATCAGCCTCAGATATGTCAGTGAGCTGTATGTTCCCTGCACTTATGATAGCAAAATGCTCTCATGTACAAGGCCAGTAAACAAAGCAAAGTGGCATTTTTTACTCAACGTTAAGGCTCTTGTTACACAGAACAGTGAATTTTTATGCTGATCTACACGCATTTTTCTGAACACCTTGCTGGTTGTTTAAAAAAAAATACAAGTATAAAGGTCTTTAGCTTCCTCTTCTTGTTCACAAACAAACAAACCATTAATCTTTGCCAATCGCCTTTGTTTAAGGTTTACATCTTGTGACACCACAGTGACATGATGACACTTTCGTGGGAGCCCACAGCTTGAGCCAACTCTGGACTCACGATGTAACGAATAAATCTGTAGAATTATGCCAGCGCTGTTTGGGTGTAACTGAGTCCTGAGGTAGATCCCATGATTTTTAGTCAGCAGTCTTACACCATCACAGCAGAGGCTGAAAGGTACTGCAGACCAAGCCCACCTTCTTCTCTGGTTGTGTTTGTCTCACCTAGTTCCTCCTTGCACTGAAATTTCTTCTGCTTGCTCTCCATTTCAAATGGAAATTCAGGGAAACATCTGAAGAAAATCCATCTCAGACTTTGCTATGTTTTATGTATAGGAAATGTTCAGAAAAACTGACTCTGAGAATGCATTTTTAATAGCAATGAACTACAAAAAAAAAAAAAAAAAAAAAAAAAAAAGAAAAAGAAAAAGAGAATGTATTTCAGATTTAAGCCACCTATACTGGGATCCAGACTCATTTCACCATCAGTGTAGACATCTAATTTAAGAGCAAAGTCATCCAGGCTTCCCTCTATAATTATCAGACTAATGACCTGAATTGTTCTGTTGAAACACCTAAAATCTGTCTCATCCTCCCTGCTGATTTAAGAACTTTGTCTAAAGGCTCAAAGTCAGGTAAGAAGAGTTTAAATTTTAAAAGAAATTAAAATAAACCTCAAAGAACAAAAAGCAACCTGGAAACACAGAACAGGAGATTAAGTCTGCTTTAAAAATACAAAAGCCAGATGGCTACTCAAGGTCCACAAATTATTTAATGCCTATGCTTTAAAATATGTTAAAAATTGAATCAGTTTTACAGTTTAATGAAGCAGATGAACAGACCATGTACTGTTTTCTATGCACAAGAGCCAAATCAAAGCAAAATAACATCCCTTCTGATGTCCGCATGTCAGTAAACTCATGGGATAAATAACAATACAGTCAGTGCTGTAGTGTTTTGCTTCAAAGAAATCTGTAAATAAAGAGTAATTTTAACAACTTGATGCTTATCTTATAAATATCACTAAAAATACAGAAAATACACGTTTCAAAGTTGCATTTAAGCAACGATTTGAAAAGGCTTTGTCACAGTGGTGTGAAAATTTGTTACTGTCTACTGGTTTGTAATTGTTTCTGCCTTAAAGAGGTTTTCAGGAGCCCAAGCACTCCAGGCTGAATGTTGTGAGCATTTGGCGTATCTGAATACTGATCAGTCACATTCCACTCCAGAGAAATGAGTCTGAACAATCGGTCTGTGACTTTCTTCTCAGGTCTGCTAACGGCCAGGAGAGGTGAAACCACACTTCAAGCATCTGCAGCTCCAAACAGTGGCAAGTCATCTTCTTCATATCCAGAAACAGGCAACGCTAGAAACTGCTGTGCCAGCAATAAGCTGGTGACAGGAAACGTGTTGACCCCACCACAGCATCCCAACTGCACTGCAGGTGATACTGAAACTACCAGGTGCTGACCCTGTAGTATCTGTGACACTCCACTGCCCCAGCTTGTACATGCTGCTGCCACACGTCAGCCGTTTTTCCCTGCCCTTTTCCATTACAATGTTCGGAAAGTGTCCAAAGAAGAGCAGCACTGCTGGGTGCTCGTACGACCCTGATTTTGTGGGAACGGAGACACTTCCTGAGTGCCCTGGTCTGAGACACAGTGCACAGTGTGGCCCACCCACACCACACCCATCTTCCAACATTTAAACTATCAACACATTGTCTGAAATCTCCAATTAGAATAATATAAAACTACCACAGACTGCTGCAATATCTTTTTCTGATGTCACGGTTGTATCATGCCCCGCTCCTGCTTGTTACTGCAGGAGCCCTTCACACTGGGCAGCAGCAGGGGAGCAAGAGGCAGATTACATCCAGTAACTGATGGTTTTATTATGTAAGCCTTCTGAACAGGGAAATGGGATTTGGAGCTTTAGCTTAATGTTCAGAGATTGGATGACCAGATTAAAGCTTTTTACTCACTGTTCTGTTACTTGTCTCAAGATTGGTTTATACTGCGGAGGAGAAGGGGTGTTGCTTAGAGGAAAGGGTTATTTTCTCTAAGATAAATCACATTGGGTCAAGGGTTAATATGGATCACATTCAGCTTTACTAGTTCAGTATCTTGTAAGAATGGAGAAACTTCTGTAAGGCTGGTTTCTTCAAAGCCATAGCATGGTGAATTACAATATGGCTATCCTCTGAGCAGCAGGGCTACTTGTAGCTTCATTTATTTCTAAGAAAAATATCAATAAAATTTCCACCTGAATTTACACAGTACATATCCCAAGATGAAGACTTAAGTAAATCTCAACAGTAAGAGCTACATGTTTATGAGTAGTTCTAGGGGGAAGCCCTATTTTGAGGAATACTAACAACATTTTGCATTTTCAAAGCACCTATCATTGCAGCATTTCCATCAAAAATGTTAACTACCCAAAATGCTAACTATCCTGTGAAGCAGGTATCATTACACCTCATTACAGCTTGGTTTAGTATCACAAATCATTTGGTGCCTCCAAATTTCCAAACTCAACTGTAACCATTAGGATGTCTTCCAGGGACATGAGTGTGTTTTGAAAGAAAAAGAATAATCAGGAGGGGAAGGGCAGACAATAGCTTTTATACATGTTAGGTATCATAAATCCAGACACAAAAAGGCTAGTCCTGGTCAGCGGTAAAGCAATAAAACTCAGAACAAACCATACTGTTTCTTCCAAAGATATATTTAGACCCTTTGAAAAGACCAATTTGGGGCACACACTCAAAAAGGAGGAGAGAAAGTCAATGTTGCATCTGTGAAATGGAATGAATGCACTCACAATCCTTTTCAGAAGTCATAGCTGGTTTATCTTCCAATGGCTGTTTCCAGAGGCTTTTTGTAGCCTCCAGCTTCAGTAATTCATGCTCAAACACTCAACCCCCAAGGTTTTTGGGCACTAAAGCAAAGCCAGACCACAACAGCTCAACACTTGGCACGTCTCAAAAGGCAGGAACTTATCCCAGTGTTCAAGATACCAATGGCAGGTAGAGAGTGAACTCTCCAAGTCAATACAGAGAAATAATTATGACACAGACTGCAGTAGAGTTATCACTATATGGTATGCTAAAGATACTAAATTAAATTCATTCCTTCCATTAATACAATTATTAATACTCATCAAAAGTTCTTGAGCAAGAAAGGTGGCCATCAAAATGATCCTAAACTTCTTGTTAAAGGTTCCCAACCAAGCTACACTGATACCAGGCAGCTAATTCTTTTCCCAATATAAAAACGTACTGCCTCTTTTCCAATTTGATGGGATTGCCTGACAATATTCTAGTTTTGTAGTGATTTTTAAAAATCTGTTCACTTCGAGAGAACTAAATATTCTTCCCTCCATACTCTCTCTCTGAGTGGAAGGACTATCCCCATTTCACAGACAGCCAACACAAGCTGCTGGTAGGTTTGTCAGACCAGAGCAATTCACTTCCATTTTAGAAAAACTGAAATAGAAAAATGGAAAATGGGGATAACAGTATTATCATTCATCTGCTTGATACTTATGCTGTCTATTTAGATTTCAGAAAAATGCTTTTGTTTCCCTTGATCTTAGAATAGCAATCCAATCTTGGATGAGGATTAAAGCCTTGTCACAATATAAATAAAACTTTCAGAAACACTGATCAACCATCTGCTCCCTCAGAATTAAACTGGAACTGCTGAAGTACAAAACCACAGAAATAAAGTCTTTGGTGCCACATAGCTGAAGAATGGAGCCCTCAAAAACCCAGCAGCTGCTTTGAAAAGAAATAATGAAAGGTCGTACAACCTTGTACAAAAAATCTTCCATTGATCACTAAAAAAGATGGGATATTTCAGCAACTTTGACAGATTCAGTGCTGCGTGCCTCTGTACCAAAAGCCCTGGTTCACAGATCCATAAAGGAATGGCCTTTTCTTGGTGAAAACAACTCACCCTCACCAATATTAACCTCCTGGCAGCCTCCAAATCCTGTCTTTACATAGAAGTTTTATACGTGAGGTGAAATTCTGGAGAGTCTTAAATTTTATGCTCCACAAACATCAGAGAAGGCTGCATCTTGAATGTAGTTCCTTTGGGCAGTACCTTAAGAGCTGATGAACTTCCGATTTTTCCCAAGTGATATTAAATCTTGGTAACAGGGAGTTGTTTTCAAACACTTCAAGGTTAGGTACAGACACCTCTAAGTCTCAGAAGAGGACTGTAATATGATCAGAAAGTAGATGTATTTTCCAGAGCTATTACATAAAACTTAATCCCTAAATGGATGAAGGGCTCAGCTATTAATGGGAAAGCGATTTTTTGGTAGCTAAAAGAGTCACAGGGACAGAAATGACCATGAAATACAGCACAAAACAAAGAGAAGAAAAAAAAAAAACCAACAAACCCAAACAAAAGCATTTTGTGGTGTCTGTGGTCCATCAAGGTAGATTTGCAAGAGATTTAATATGGAAAATATCTTCATAATATGAAAATACTGTCGCCATCACTGTCTTCCCTTTCTCTGATGTAACCCAACTGAAACAACCTTTCTGCATGGTAGGACAAAACCATTCAAAACATGGAAAGAGCCATTAAAATCAGCTGGAAGTTTTTAGCCCAGTGGAACAAAAAGGGGAAACCTCTGCTGGTTAAGACACAGCTATTACTGTGTTTTCTACAGGATGGGTAAAAACCAATGAAGAGTCCCTCAAGATATTTCACAGCTGATTTGATGAGGTTTGCAGATCTGTCAAATGCCCTTGAAGTTTTAAGGATTTACACTCTCCACATGTCTCTTCTCAAGAATTAGGGTGCACTCTCTAGCCTGAAATGATCTATCACATAGTCTCAGCTTCGTACAAATATTCATGGGAAATGCTCTCCGGTGAATTTGGTTTATTGCAGAAATCATTAGGAGATGCACAGCACCTGGAAGAGACACACTGTGGAGGAACTGGAGACAGAAAGCTGAGCTGTTATATTTCATTATATAGTCTGATAAGTACAGAAATGAAAACACAAGACATACTGCAGGACAAAGCATAATCTGTGTACTTATGTAAATAAAAAATGATGAACAGGTATAAATCAGAATTACAAGTTCCTAGAGGAACTGAAACAGGTCTGACTAGTCTCAGGAGAAGACAGTGTTGCAGGGGTTTACAATGAAACTGAAGGTAACACACTGTCTCTGTTAGTCCACATTAAAATATCCCTCCATCACCAAGGAACACTACCCCTAGCATTACTATGGTGGTAGCCCTTATAAAAGCACTCAAAAACTCAGACTCAGAATAGTAAAGAACTATTTGGGCAGGTAAGCTATCTCACACTCACACAGTACATGGTGGATATTCTACATTTGTATGCCAAGTGCTTTTTTGTTATTTTTTCTTTTTTCCTGATAGCAAAGAAGATGAGGAGATGCTTGAGAAGTTTCCACAGCAACACAGATAAATCCCACTATGATCTGCACATGAATACATAGATGACTTTCTAGATACCACAGGCATTCAGTAAAGATACAACTATCATAACAGGAAAGGGGGAAGGGAAAAAAGTTGTTAGTGCTGGAGCAACCCACTAATGAATGGGAGATAAAGCTCAAGCAGGCACCCAAGGCTACAGGGAGCTCTACAAAGCCATCAGGCTCCCTCTCCACACCAGCTTCTCACTCAAGCACAGTCACTTGACATCATCTTCCAGCTGGAAAAGCCAAGCTGTCTTGACTTGCAGTTCTATTTCAGAAGGTGATTATGCTGTCAGTGTTGAGCCTTTCTTGGCCAGACCTCGCTTTCTTCCCACTCCTCATCCCAGAAAGTCTTTCCCATCCTCTCTGATCTAACTTCACAATAACTACGAAATGCCCAAATGTGATGAAGACCATTGCCCCTCTGTTTGCTCCACTACAAATTGCTTTTAATTATAGTTCCTAAAATGCAAGAACTTACTCCACCCACTCCCAATCCTCAGAGTGACTTTCTCTCTCAGTGAGCTCATGGTTGTGCACGTAACCCACACAGGCACCAGCAACACGTCTGTTTGATCTCCTGTTACATCTCAAAGATGACCTTCCATTGATCTCTGAACAGCAAGTATATGTATTCAAAAGGATGAGTTACTCAATTGAGAGGAGATAGCCAAGTAAAAATTTTAAATGGCTGAAGGAGTTCATGCATTGGAACTCTAAGTGACTGGTAAAAAGAAGGGAAAAAAATAACAAAAAATGAAAGCATGAATGAGTTACTGTGGCCCAGAACTTGGCAGAAACTTATGCACGGATAATTTATATAATCTATGTGCTTCACACTCCTACTGTTCTGCACCATGCTGTAAAAGCTGCTGTTATTACATGCTATACTGGCATGTCTATTACTTTCCAACAAGAAAATCATTACTTTGGCCTGTGCCTTGATCTTGTTGAGTTCTGTATAGCTCACCTGGCCATTTCAAAAAAACTAGCTGAAAAACTGTCTGTAAATTAGATATTTGACAGAAAAAGAAGTATTCTGCACTATTTAGCAAAACCAGGGTTGTACTGCATCAAATGCTCCTTCCCATTTTTTAACTATGCCACCACACAGAAAAAATTGCACTAATATAATGGTTGAATATTTGATATAATGAAGTAGGCTCAACAGTGCTCCACCAGTTAAAGAAGAAGCATTACTGTCTGCTGTTTGTGAATAAACTTCCCTTTGTAGTGATTTAATCAACCTTCATTTTTAATCTGCATACATAAAACATTAAATGCTAGAAGCTTTAATTACTTTGAAAAACACTTGCTGAATAATTTAAGCTCAAAGCACAGTTTTCTGCATACCAGGAACCTCAAGAAAGTCCTTAAAGGCAAAATCCTCCTAGTAACCCGAGATAAATCTGAAAGGCTTCATAGAAACAGTTAACTCATCTTCAATGACTAAACATTACCTCTACAAATACTTTTAAATACAGTATTTGTCTACCTAACATGTGCAATGCCAGGAAGAGAGATACAATATGGCAAAACAGCATTTTACATTTGACCCAGTCTCAAAATCAAATCCCAGTACACCAGATGCAGAACAAGACTTTTCTTGTTGGGAGGAAAATACCTCCCTGAGCTACAGAATAACCAAATAGACCAAACAGATGGAGTCTGTCCACTAGAGCTAGGTGGACATTACTCATTTGCACAGCCAAACATGATCCTGCTAAAGCCACAAAACAAGTGGTAACATATTTTGGGTCCTGCTTTAACTGAACCATTACTGTGCGTATTCACAAGGAAGACACGCATTCAGTCTCTTTTGCTGCAGTAGTCCATACAATAAAAAGCAGAAAATAAATAAGTATTTTCATCAAAATTTATACAGCAAATGAGATGCAGTGTAATTAAAATTCTTAAGGTGTCAAGGAGAAAAAGGAAAAAAAACCAAAACAAAACAAAACAAAAAAAAACCAAAAAACAAAAAAAAAAACCAAAAAAAAACAAAAAACCAAAAAAAACAGTGCTGAGAACCAGACTGGGGTCCTAGAACCAGAGTTAACCCCAGACCATGAATGGAAGCTGACCACATGCAGCCGAAGTGCAGACTTGAAAATCCTTTACATAGTCACAGCGTCACAGCTACAGCTTTCAGAGACAAAAGTAAATATATACTAAGTTTTGTCAAGAGCTACGTGAAAACTTTCCTAACAGTAGGATTTCGTACTTCAGACTACAGCTCTTCAGGAAAAGTTCTCTTTAGCTCATATATGAGATAACCTATTATTCCTTTGCTATTACAACAAAAATTTACAATAGCATATAAAAACGGAAGGAGGAACTTTTTGTCATTGTCAAGCAGCAGAAGAGGAAAAAAACCAAAAGAGAGATGGTTGCTCAAAAAGTTTCTTCCTTTTCCTTTAAGAGTTCATATATATTGACTAAGAACAATAGTAAAACCACTAATAATTCATTGATTCACCAAGGCATCAAAAGGGACCCCATCATTTCACCTCCTGTAGACTTCACTTGGACAGCTCTGCCCAGGGTCCAAGAATTTTTCCTTGGGCATCTTTCTGGAAACAATTTTTAGGTCATACACATCAAAAGGCAGACAGTTCAAAACTTACCTCAGCATTTCTATTCCAAGGGTTAAATGGCCTCACTTTAAAACTACTCTCTTTATTTCACTTTCCTTTTTCTCCTTTATCGAGATCTTAAGTTTCTGTTGCGATTTCTGCAAGATGAGGCATCTGAATGTAACACAGACCAGTACATGGAAGGCGTTTCTTACTGTGTATCTGTTTCCTCCCTTAACTAGCCAAAGTGAGGGATTTCAGTCCATCCATCCCTCCTATTTACAGACCTTGTTTCCACATAGATCAGTCCAACACACATTTCAAATGCCAGATGTGTTGGACTCTCTGCTTTTAGTGGAAATCCACTACAGTAAAATAGCCAATGACATTCATTGTCCTCATTAAGGGAAATGGTTTCCATGATAATGTGACTAGCTCATTATACTGTACTTGAGCACACTATCCAAGAGCAATGCAGACAGACAGGCAAAAAATAAACTGGTTTTCTCTGGTATTTTGCAATTTGCTAACGATTTTGTGTGCTGCTCCTCCTGTCCTTATTACCAGTTCAAGTTCCTACCAATGATGGAAAGACTCACTGGTATGAAAGCAACACTCAGTCCTTAGTGGTTACAGCCTACTGTAAAATAGGTGAGTGGTTAAGACTCCATCCTGCTCAAGTGAGCCACCTGGGATTGTGCTGTCAGCCAGAACAGACCAGAAACTTACAGCCTTTATCTGCTTGGGTTAGACAAAGAATACTAATTCTACCCCAAACCATGGAATTATTCATCTAAAACGCTGCCTTAAAGTTCTCCCTATTAACCACCTTATAGCCAGCCATTGAAAGATACACTGGATCATACCTGAAGGGTTTTTTTTAGAATTTAGGAGTATTTTCCTAGAACAATGGATCGAGAATAGATAGTACAAGCAAATGAGATGAAACTAATTTTCCTTCCTACTGGTGTATTTTTAATACAGTCTTTTTTCAGGATTTCACAAATTTTCTCACCTGAAACTCCATGTACAGAAGCAATCTTTACTGAAATGAATGGAACATCTTGCACATGGCACTTCCAGGATCAGCCTGTAGATGTTTTGGATGGTGGCTATTTACAAATTCTGTCATAATCCCTCAGCAGGAGCTGCACACACTTTATGGCAGACAGCCACAGAGCTGCTCCAGTGACGCAGCAAACACTGCCTTCAACACTTTGGTAGTAGTAACTGTGCCTTAAATGACAACCACTGCCATCACTACACTTAATAGCATCTCAAGTTCCTGTTTTCAGGGCAGAAATCCAGAGCCTTAGCCAGCCCACCAATAATGCTACCTTCATCTGGATTGTCAGCATACCCCTAAATCTAAATATCTGTGTTATTCTCAACTAAGCATACAAACATCAGTGAGTTTAGACTCACAGTAACTACTAACCCCTGTCTTACCAATGGATCACTCCCCATATATAATATACCTTCTCTATTTTATTGCTTGATAACACTTGAAAAAGGCAATCAAGTTTTCACAAATATTAACTAATCTAGAATGCACTGGGAGTCTTTTCTGACATTTCAAATTCCCAGAATAACAACAGACCTCAAACTCTGCAGACACTTCTGAAATTGCACCCTTTAAGGACCCATGCAAATTACATAGGAATTCTGCAACCAGCCAAGAACGGCACAAGGGCTTTTAATCTCTGATTTCCTTATCTCCATCCTCTTCTATGTTAGTGGCACTCTTTCCGATGAATCCACCTACATAGCACTAAGGAAAAATCTCAGTTACAAAAGATCATTTGATCTATAAACCACTAGAAACTCATACTTGTTTTCCTTCTTTGTGTCTATTCTTTCTCCCGTACTCAGATTCTGAGTGGTCCTCATAGGTATCTCTAATGAAAATGAGACCTCTTCAACACCTGCAACCCGTTTGTCTATACCAGTGTATTTTCCTCTTAACTGCAGAGACAGCAAACACCAGTATGTTTGAAGAATAGCAAACAAATACCTCCAAACACAAAATAACCCCACAATAGTGTTGCAATTAAAAAAAAAAGCAAGCCTTACAAGGCAGATGCATCAGGCCTACAACCAAGTGAAAATCAAAACAAAAGCATACAATTTTAAATATACGCACTTCTGCGTCACCTTCTGTGTTTGTTAAAGCTATGTGTACATTAGCAAGGAGAGAAGAACAGAACTGGAGACAGAAACCATTCATGTTACAGACCTGATGCCCACTACCTATGTGTTTCTGGGGGTTACATGATCCCAGGAATCAAACACCCGTTAGCAGCTGGAGCACCCCAAGCACGGTCCTGGAGCACATCAGCTTGCTTGATTTCACCCTAATGGAATCCAGTTCACACTCTGAAACTGCTCTGAGATGCAAACCTGTTCAGCAAATCAGGATTTGTTTCACTGGTATATTTTTGTTCCAAAATACAATGCTACCATGGGCTTACCCAAGAGTTATTGCACTTCAGTACCAAAATTTACTGCAGACCAAAGCAACACCCAAGGGCAAGCCTGCATGCAAACACTTGGAGAATATTACTTCAGTGGAAGTATTTCCTTGCTTAGAGATGAGCAAACATATTCAGCATCTCCCCCACCCCACTTCCAGGGAGATGGAAGAAGGACACCTGACTAACAGGAATAGAATAGGTAATTAACAGTAAAGAGAACTATACCTTTGTAAGTTATAGTAGTTTAAAAGATATTAACAGCAGCAGGTAAGGACATCTATTTACTTTACACTTTCAATTGACTACTTTGGCAGAAACTGTTCTTCCTTTTATGAGGGAAGAGAAAAATTCCTTTGCTGAAGCACCATTTCATCCCAGGAGAAAAAGTGCTATTAAGTTCTCTTGGCTAGCAATGGTGAGATGGACTAAAGCAAAAGCTGGCATTGCACTACATTGCACTTCCCCAGCTTTTATTTTAGAAGAGAATCTTTACTCACTCAGAAATTAGGCAAGATTTATGAATAATATGACAGTTTTCTAGAAATGAATAACATACTTAACAAAGTATAATCTGAATGAAGCAAAGGATAAAGGTGAAAAATTCTTAAAGAAGGTTTTGAGAGGGAGAGTTGTTCTGGGTTTGGGGTTTTGTTTTGTTGCTGTTGATGTTGTTTTGATTGGTTGCTTTTTAGAATAAAAAGATCTATCCTGATTTGGATCCCCAGTTGGCCTGGGTACTGTAGCCTCAAGTAAAAATAATGCATGGAGGTGGCCAGAGTAAGGGAGGTAAACAGACCTCAGGAAAAGGACATTTTCAGTCAAGCAGCTTACTTTTTCTTTACACACTGAATATATTCCCCTGCTGACATGATATATGGTCCTGCATGTGCTTCTTTCAGAAATTATCTATCATCTCTCCATATGGGTTGCAAGACTGCTATAGCAAATTCTTGGGTTTGGTGTATAGGATGTAAATAAATACGGTAAAAAGATATCCCCTGAACTGATACACAGAGCCATGCTGCTCACACAATCCGTACACTAAAGACTTTTCTCCTCACGTGTTTCCTTTTTGTGAATAAGAAGGGAGGTTCTACACTAAAGCTAATTATACTAAAAGGAAGAAAAGAAGGAACTTTCTTTTCTTAAAATCTTGTGCAAAGATGATACCACCTACCATGGAAGACAAAATATTCTGCTAGTGTCTGTTTATATTTGCTACATAAATTCAGCAGAGACCACAAATAAGAATTCAGATTTACTCTGATACATCAATATATATACCGAGAGGATGACCCCATTTTCATTTGCAGACCATTGCATTCTTTAAACTAAAGGTTTACTGTATATTAATGTCATTAATGCTATAGAATAGGAAGAGTGTGGAGTTATTCTAACAGAATAATAGTCTATCAAATGTCTGTCTGTCTTCTGTTAGTTCCACCGAAGGCATCATTGGGGCATCTGAGACACATTATCACAATAACACTCTTGTTTACCATGAGTCTATTCTCTGCCATGCCCTCAAAGCTAATGGTTTCCCAGTACCTAATGAAATCACTGGATCACAGTGGAAATATCAAAACACATGAATTCATTATACATACATTACTGTTCTCTGTTCTGAGATTCCTCTTGTGATGTCAGTGAAAGCTACCAGTACACTTGAGACACCATTCTTCACATGATTAGCAGTGGGGAAATAAAAGCAAGGAAACAAGATGGCAAAGTTGTTGCTTAGGTTACAAAGAAACTAGGACATTTGTAAAGGCAGAAGGGTTGATGGAAGAAAATTATTAGGAAAATTCTGCATATGGAAGATTAAAGATGGCAAGCTGGGGTAAAAATGCATGGTACAGGAGAAAATCACATGTAACTAAAGGGAAAAAAGTCACAACCAAAAAAAAGACTTCACTAGAGTCTTCATGAACTCATCCAAATGACCTTCCACCCTCCTTCAGCTGTCGCTAGTTACGCCATGGTGAAATCAGGAATGTAGGATCTTAACACTGCTACTTAGGACTAGAAGATCAAGCTCATTTCTACCTGCGGTAACAAGCTCCAAAAAATGACAAATCCCTTCTTCAGTACAAAATTACATGTGGAGATCCTGCAAAGCACACGAGAAAAGATATATGCTATATATACGTATAAACCTGGTTTTCATGTATCGGGTCAGCAAACAACTTGCATAAATTGACAGCTGCCATCAGGAACCATTTCACAGTCTGACACATATTACTAGAAATGCAGTTCTGTCCTTCTGAATTTGAAAACATGCCACAACACTGAACGTTCACTACCTAAAACCTCAGAGAATGCCAGTCACAACATTTTGATAACTACATTTCATACAGCTTGAGCACTGCAGCTTACTGTATACCAAAGGACATTTTTGCCAATATATAATGAAAATTACTACAGTGAAAAATATATTAGTCCTGCAGACATTTATCACCTAGGTAGTCCCACTGACTTCAGTGTGGAAATCCATGTAAATAAGCACTTTAGGCATGGGCCAGGATATAGAAATACTTTCAGACACCTCAGGGACCAAAAGGTTACATGTATTCAATGCATAATACAATGAACCTTTGAACTAAAAGGGAACCTTCTAAACTAATTTCCTTGCACTGCAGTTATCCATTTATTTCAATGTCTTCTGACTTTGTAGGCTTATTACCTTAAGAATATTTTAACTTATATTTATGCTTGATGACCTCAACAAAATCCTCTGTGCCCTAGAAAAAGAAAGCCCTCAAGTAAACTTTTCAGTAGGATTTTTGTTGCACTGCTACTCTCACTGAGATACTGAAGAAATCTTCCCAAATAAGACAGAAATTCCTAAAACGATTATTTCCAGCACGGACTACCGAGATCTTCTTGAACAGCACTTTTTCCTACAGCTACCCAATTTTTATAGCCATTTTGTGTTTATTTAGAACTGTCATTAGACCATCTGATTTAAACAGTTCCTCCATAAGATTCAAAGACACAGCACATCATTACTCCTAATTAAGTGTACTTAAGCTCAAATCTTTACTCTGAAAGACTTTACTAATATATAGTAGATGCTTTGATTTAACCAGCCTCTGAAGCCTTAGGATGGGAAAGGAGGAAGTCAGCAGCTTCTGTGCCATCAGGAGCAGAAAGAACAAACACGGAGGATGAATGATCAGTCGCCCTGGCAGTGTTTGATTTTCTTGCACTCGCCCAGCATTTCAAACAAGGTTAATGGTTTTCCCACTAGTATTTGGAATTCTCTCTGTATTTCCAAAAAGAAAACTCTAACATTTGCCCAGTTTGTTTTCTGAAAAGCTATGAAATGCTTTTTGTTTCTCCCTGAAGGAACGTAAATTGAAAATATTGCCCCAGTCAGTCTAAAATAATGCCCCAAAGTCTTTAAAGAATCTTCAGTTTCCTTAAATTATCACATTGCTTAATACTTCCTAATTGATCTCCTTAGACAACATCGTCCAAATGTCAGAGGGCTTTTATCCTGGTTTAGAAACATGCAAAGCTATTTATAGATTCTCTACATAAATAACAAATAACAAGTTATGTGGCGGTTACCAGCAGTGTTAAGAATGATTAGAAAAGGCCTTTTAACTTCAGCCTCAGATCTGTAGGTCGCCCAATGTCCTTCCTAATGGATAAATACAGTAATTTATCATCATCAGTCACCATCAGCGTTGTTCTTTTTACTATCATATATTCATGAACGTTATTCGATGCAGCTGAGTGAAGCGTAAAAGAAGCGTATGAATAAAGTAGAACAGGACAGAGTTTGAGACAGTTGAGATTTTGTGGCTAATGCATAGACTTGAAATATGACACAGGTCTTATTAGAGTCATAAAGACGGTGTCAACAAATTACAGCTACCTGCTGGCAGGACATGGGCATTCATAGCAGCAGATGAGCCTGCCCGTGTCTTCCACTGCAATGTAAAAGGTAAGTATAACATGGGAAGCACAGTCTTGTACACCTAAATGTTTTCCTATAGGTCAGGTACATTTCAAAGTTCTACTGGTGGAAAACAAAGCAAACCTTAAAAAAACCTACCAAACAAAAATAAAATAACAAATAATAATAATAAATAAAAAAAAACCAACAGAAAAAAAACCACACACAAACAAACAAAACCACAACAACAAATACAACAACAAAACCCAAGATACTTCTCTAGGGATCATATATCACAGTCATCCTTATTACCACAATGGGAAGAAAGACCATAATCACATTTGCAAGTCAGGAACACACGCATGTAATCTCTTAATGCCCTCGAGTTGTGAAAAAATGCTATGATGATGGCTTTCAAATTCTAGAATACCATCAAAGAACATTTCAGTTTGCTTAGAGAGTTCCTCCCTCTTGTTAATTATCAAAATAGCTTGCCTGAGGCAATAACTTCAGCTGAAGATACAAGAAAGAAATAAAGAAACTGTTTAAAAATAGCTAATACAATATGTATGTTTAAATATCTGAGGCTACTGTGTAACCTGCAGCATGCTTGAAATTCACTTAAACACAGAAGAACTAAGATGATTGCCCTGTTAATGCAGTAAATCAGAACCTGTTAAAATAATCCCTTTAATTCACCGCAAAGTACAGGGTTCTACATGCTGAAAAATCAGGTGATGTGTTATGCTGCACAGATTCGCACATGCTGATTTCAAAGCAAGACATGGAGGATCTGCAAAGAGCTATGGAAACCATGAAGGAAGAGTACAAGGCACAGGCATGATTACCTTGCGCCGTGTCCACTGACCGACCTCTTCACAGTTGCACTTCTGAGAGGTTCCCAAGGCAGAGGGTAGATCAAGCACTGAAGAGTTCTCTCTAAGGTTCTCTGCATTAGGAAACTTAAGTTTCTGAAGAGACACTCATCCCTTCTGAATTTGAGACGTACAGAGCAGCACACTAACGCGCTATACAGCCACTTAAAAAAAAAACTCATATAATAAAATAAAATTATGCTTCTTAATTAATATTAGATGCATTTCACCACAAACGAGATTTTGCTTGCCTGTGCTTCACAGAGCTCAGAGCAGAAAACCAGAAATGCAATGAAGATAGAAGATGAACTTCAGGCTTTTTGTGCTCATCGCCACAATCAGGTATGTGACTGGACTACATCAAAACAGCCACGTGGCAAAGAGAAAGTGGATCAAGGCCACACGTAGTGTTTGAAAAATGACACATCCTGTGCCTTCCCCTGAATCCTGAATGATATTCCAAACCACCACAGGTAATATATTTCACAGAAGCTTCTTATGCTGCTGGTCATATATTCAACAGATACTGCAGGCCCAAAATACCGTGGATATAGTATGGCATATATATAGTATATGAAATAGACTTTAAAAGTTAAAGCTAAGATTTAGATTTTAACTCTTTATGAAATATTCTGGGAATAATAATATAACTTTTTTCCTCCACTTTTATTGGCTTTTTTACCTGATGTTTCTGATAACTATGTTGAACACTGCAAACCAGAAGGTTTGATATATTGCTGCAATAAAATAAGTAAAAAATTCTATTAGTTTGGTAAGAAGGAAAAATGCAAAGTCACTTTGAATTATGTACTTAAATGAAATTTCTTATTTCAGCATGAAGCTAACTCTGAACACAACCAAGAGAAAGAAACATGAACTTGACTACCTACCTAAATCTGTCAAGTTACTGGAACCATGGTACATATATGATTAAAAGTTCAAGTTTCACCTTGACCCATCAAGCTCAAAATGACCTGCGTGGGGCAGGGGAGAGCCCTTTTACCTTGATAAAACCCCATTAACATGGATACTGTTCTGGACAGACACAGATATCCATCAACTTTTTCCCCACCGCAAGATCAGTCTGTCTTTGGGAAAAAGAAATATGTCCATGAAAGAAGTCTTAAGAATATAAACCATTTTGGCTTCAGACACTGAAAAATAAAAACTGTTCTCTATTGTTCAGATGTACTTTTAGAATACACTGCGGTGACCACAGAAACTGGACCCAAGACAGGGAAAATTTAACTCTGTAAATAAAGGCAGTGAAGCAAACAGTAGACAGTTGTCCTTGTACATACACTAATCATGTAATTCAAATGCTTACAAAATAATTTCCCTATTTATTCAACACAATATAGTCTGATTTCATTTTTCCTTATCTGTTTTTAAGCAGAATAATGTAGTAGATTCTAAAATGACATACAGTAAAGATTTTTTTTTCTTTCTTTCTATTTTAAAATCAATTTTAAAAAGACCTTAAGTTGGAAGAGTGAGAGGGCTCAGGAGAGAGTGATTCTAAATTTCAAAGGTCTGTCTTCTATACACACAAAGAACAGCAAGTAGCACCAGGTGGTGTAGATCATCTGGTTTTTTTGTAAACAGACTGAAGCCTCACAAAGGTAATACCTAGAGGAATTATCTTAGTTTTTCATCTGCAAAGACAGCAACATTCATCAACCAGCAAGCCATACAATTACATTATATTTTTCAAATATGTTGTGTCCACTGACTACCAAATGGTTGTGCCTTCTAAAAACGATCACTAAACATCATTGTCCAAGCCCCCAGGATGATTCTTGAAAGCTACAAGATGAAAAACACTATTTTTTTGTACTTACTAAGAGGAACTGAGGGAACCACATTCACTCCTGACAAAAGTGCTCAAGTGACAGAAGTCTGAGCATTTTGATAGAGCTTTCCAGAAATGAGCAGAGATACAAGTAATTTACAGCTATTTTCCTTTTGACAAATATATCATTTGAATATAAAACTGTAATTTTGGCAATAAATATGAGTCATCATTTAGCAAAGAGTTGAGAATACATCTGGCTTATTTATCGCACCAATGGCCAAGACATCAATACCGCTGTTAATGGAAGTTGTTATTAGATGCCTTGGCCCAGGGGAGGCTGTGTTTAAAAATACCACCAGGGGAAGTGTTGCACGCGAAGTTGTATCCAATTTATTTGTAAGCTGATGGCTATGGATGCTTCAATCAGTTGATCCAAGCTCTTATTTAAGTGGAGAGTCACAGCATTAGCCTGCTGTAATTTGAAATGACAACTGCGGTCCCAAGCCCATAAATTACCACAAATGCATCAATTTTCAAATGACTATTCCCAGAGGTATCTGTAAAACCAGACTTTGAGCCCAGGAAAGAGATTTACACTTAGAAAATCTTGGTGTAATTCCTTGTTCCTTCGTGGACTTCCCACAGGTCCAACTACTTCTCTGCTAGAAAAGATTTGCTGCTCCTGATACCTCAGAAAACCCTCTAAGTGCAGATGCAGTTTCTGCTTAAAAATAAATAAATAAGCTATAGGTGTCACCTGTAGTGACACTACAGGCTTATACAAGCTCCCCAAGCAAAATGCAATGTTAAACATAAGTAACCAGACAAAGATGGATTTCTTGAAGACCCTAAGAAGGCTGCATGTTCCACACAGGCCAGCCTGTGATGCTACTATAGGGTATGGAAAACCAGGGTGAACATATGAACCCCTATTTGTTCTTTTCCCCACACCCACCACAGCGTCCACCACAGCTCTGTAACTGCAATGACGAAAAGCCAAGAAAAAGCTTCGAATCCAAAACATCTCTGTGTTAAGATCACAGCCACATCACACTGCTGTACTAAAAATGGCTGCCAGCATAAACCTAGACTCAGAACTAGCCTGTGGCCAAGCCCTGGCCAGGGCTGAGCCACAATCATGTAGATATTGGCTGATGCAAAAGTATGCAAGTGGCCTTGGTGTTCAGAGATCCACCAACTGTGGCCTCACTCTGCATGGAGCTCACTGCAGGATTCAAGCCTGCATTCCTATTATTAGCATTTAAAGCCACAGAAAGACTTGCCATCCAATAAAAGCAACACTGCACATGTGACACTATTATGTACTGCATGACGTCCCTAGCTCCTAGGACAAGAGGTGATCAAACTTGATTTAATATCAACTTTAGTCAAGAAAACCAAACTTGCTCTGTAAAAACCTGATGCAAATATATGGGACTTGACATTTACACTTCATGCAGCCAGGCATGGCAGACAGCCTAGTGGACTGTCCTCATTACAACCTAAAAAAGCAGTCAAAGCGGTAATTTTTACCACAAAGTATTAAGCCTGTTTTGAAAAGATTTCTACCTCCAACAACAACAAAATAAAAATTCTGGCAATTCAACGTGTCTGAACTGATATAAAGAAATATAAATTGGTTAAGTTCAGCTACTTTTTATTATATCTAAAACCAGTATCCCCCTAAAGTAAAATGATGTCCCTGAAATTTACCAGCTCTGTGAACCTCTGAGACTGTTTAAAGTCATCTTGGCTTTTCCATATATTCTATTACTTGCATGAAATTTAAGTGCTGATGGAAGTTACCCGTGTTTTTCAGATAATGCAACTTATGCAATTAACTTTTTCAAGAAGGGTCCTCAAACTCAAATGTATTATTTTATCACTAGTACGTGAAAATGTATCATAATGGATACACTGTTCAGCAAACAGCATACATCTTTAAATGTATTTAAGCAAGTGGGTTCACTGATATTGGAAGGGCTACCCAGAAGCATGAGGTCCAGCCGGGGTGTGCATGCAGGACTGGACACTCAGATACGGGCTTTCTGAAACATAACTGTGCACAGAAGCTTTCACTGTCGCCGTTTTTCCCCCCAGTGTATCTCTGGAAAATTAAGCTCTGGAGATGCACAGAGGAGAGAAGGGAAATGTGAAATGCGCCTCCCCACGTCCTGCCAGCCCCGTTCAGCATGCCGGAGTTCAAAACACAGAGCAGCGAGGATTGACAATGGGGAAAAAAAAAAAAAAAAACCCAAAAAACCCCACGATCTCGGAATACCGTTGGAGTTTGCACATTTTGAGGTGTTCGCCGGCGAGGGCGAGCTGTGCCGCGGGGCCTCACCCGCCAGGCAGGGCGGGCAGGTGCGCGGCTCCGGCTCGGCCACGCCGCCTCTCACCGCCGACCCTGCAGCAGCGGCCGGCGGGTGCCGGAGGATCCCCACCGGGGGTCTCGGTGCGAGTATGCACAGCCCCAGCCCTCATGACGCGTTAATACCACCGCCCCGGAGCGACAGATACGGTGGTCTGGTAATGAAAACTTCGATTGTGTGATGATGACAGACAAGTTCAGCAGCTCCCCCAGTACCCATCCTTCACACACGCCCGAGACTCGCCCGTTTGGATAGCGAGCCGGTACCGAGAGACACCGGTACCCAGAGACACTGGTAGCGCTGCCAGCCTCACCCTCGCCCGCCCGCTGGGAGTCACCCGTCGGGCCGAGGGACGCGATCGCTGCCCAGGCGCTGCCAAAAACCCTCCAGGAAACCTCCCCGACCCCGTGGGGCCACTCCCGACCGGCCGCGGACCGGGAGACGATGCGGAGAGCGGCCCCGCAGCACCCCGGGCAGCTCCGCCGCGGGCACAAGGCGCGCCCCGCTGCCGGGCGCCCCGCACCTTTGGCAGCAGCCCCGGCCCGCTCCTCCGGTGCCACCGCTGCTTCCCCGTTCCCCGCGGCCGGCAGCCCGGTCTCGGCGCCGCTGGCGCCCGCTGGCAGGGCAGGACACCCTGCCCGTGCGTTTGCTCCCCAGCGCAACTCGCGGGGAAGCGGCGCGCAAACTCCTGCGGGACCCGCTGCCGCTGGGGCCGGGGCTGACCGAGCCCCGAGGCCGGGCCGGATAAGGCTGGGTCTCCTCTGTGCGGCCCCGCCGTCTCCCACCGCATCCCCCGAGAAGGCTCCGCGGGTCTCCCGCTTCACTGGGGCGAGCGGCCCCGAGGGCGCCCGTTCCCCCCAACCCCAGACTTTTACCCAGCTCCGCACAACTTCTCCGGGACGGCGGCCGCGCACCCTTTCGCCGTCCATCCCCCCGGCCCCTCGGCACCTCCCGCCGCGGGTCCCACCTGGTCGGGCTGCGGCGGCGGCGGGTTCCCCCTGCCGCCCGGGTGCGCCGGCTGCTCCTTCATGGCTGTCATCGCAGGGGGCTCGGCTCAGCTCGCCGCCTCTCACTGCCGCTGCAGCCCCGGGCACCCCTCCCTCGGCGCCAGCCGCATGACACCAGCCTCCCCTGGAAGTGGCGCGGCAGAGGAGAAGGAGGAGGAGGAGAAGAAGAAAGCGGAGGACGGGCGGGGGGCGCGGAGCCGCCGCGGCAGCGCCGCTACCGCAGTGCCCCGCCGCGCCGTTGCTCAGGGGGCGCCCGGCCCCTCGGTACCCACCGCCGCCCTACCCCGCGCCGGAGGACGGCCGCGCATCACCGCCGGGCGCCGGCCGCGGAGCGCCCCGCGGCGGGCACGCTCTGCCCGCTCGCCCGCCCGCCCCGCTCTGGCTCCGCTCCCCTCTGGCTCCGCTCCCCTCCGCCCCGCTCCCCTCCGCTCCGCCCGCCGTGGGCCGGCCCGCCTCGTCCCGCCGCCGCCAGCAGGTGTCACAGCGGTTCCCGCCGGCCCGGGAGAGACCATCCGCGCCCCCGCCACGGGGGCGTCGCTGCCGGCTGCAGCGGGGCCGCGCTGCCCGCCCCCGCTACCACCCCGCGGGGATGGGCCCCGGGCCGGCTGCGACTTCCCCCGAGCCCGCCGGCTGCTGCTGCCCCGCTGCCGACAGAGAGAAATTAATGGGGGGGGGGGGGGGGGGTGAGTAAAGGAAAAGGCAAAAGGGTGGGTGGGGAAATGAAATCACAGTGGTGCTGTATGGTTTTATGCAGCGTTTCTTGCCTCGCACAGCTCCAGCCGCCCCCAGGGACAGGGTAGGAGATACTTCGCCACTCCCCTGCCCCGCCAGGGCGATTCAGCAGCGAGTGACCCACCAGCCAAAGGTGGGTCTCCCGAGCTGTACGGGAATGTCCCCTAGCCTGAGGAGCTCAGCATGGGGGAATTAGAATCCTTGTCTTCGTGAAGATCCTCAGTGTACGAAGCCCATAGCTGTAACAGGGGTCTCAAGTACCCATTTTCGCTGAATTCTACATAAGAAGTCTTGATATACAGGAGAACTTCAGGAAAGATCTACAGACACGCTTTACCGTATGTCCCAAAGCCACATCATCAGCTGGTGTCAAGGAGTTTTTCATATGGACCAATAAAGGAGACCATCTGAAATTTGTTTCTAACCAAAAAAGGAACAGTTGAAAATGTGAAGGCAGAGAGTAACTCGAGGAACAGCGAATGTGAGCCATTTTAAGGAAGAAGAACCTCCAACACAAGCAAGTGAAAAACCTAGGCTTGGGTTGGGGTCTTTGTTAATTCAGATGGTTTCGTGATCCAGATCACAGTAGGGTTCAGAGAAAGTGGGACTGTCACCGTGGAGGAGACGGTGTGTTGGGATGGGGATGTGTGGCTGAGGGTTGCACATCCAGTGCTCTCTTAGCCAGCCTGGATCTCGAGGGACTGCAAGACGGAAGGAGAGTTATCAGGACATATTGAGAGAAGTGTTTGATCTTTTAAAGTACATTTTGTATCAAACCTCACAAGAAAGGTCAGTTCTGACCAGATGGTGAGGGTAATTAATATCAGTGACAAAGATCTTAGATTTCAGCCTATGGTGAAAAGAAGTTATAAGGGCACAGTCAGACAAGGGACTGAGGAATTGCAGAGCAGCCAGCCACAGAACACAGAGTATTATTTCTTTTTCCTGTATCACCCACCACTGTGTTCCACTGCTTCACCTATCAACAGATGCAATTTCTCTTGAACTCCCAATAAAAGTTCTAGAAAAAATAATAATCAAATTCACTTTGCAAGCACCTAGGCGAAAACTAGATGACAACTAATAGCCACCATTAATTTGTCAAGAGCAGATCATGTCAAACAAATCTAATTTCTTTCTTTAATAGGGTAACAAGCCTGTGGATAGGAGAGCAATAAATGTCATTTGTCTTGATTCAGGACGGCTTCTGGCACTGTCTTCCAGGACATTTTTGTAAGGTAGAGAGAAACATCATCTGAATAAAACTAAAACAAGTACATAAAAACGGTTTCCACCAAATCATTTCCAGGGGCTCCCAGGAACAGCACAAAGCAGCAGCAAGGAGGTCTCCTCATGGTCCACTCATGCTTCTCCTGAGGGTTTGCTCATGTTTCCACCAGCAGCAGGGTGGTTCAGCACACTACGCACATCAGATTTGCAAACAGCAAGAAGCTGTGGAGGATGTCAACAATGGTGGATGATGCCATCCAAGTATAATATGATTTGGGCAGACTGAGACCTTAAAGACTTGTGTGCAGTTCAGTAAGGACAAGTGTGAGGGACTATGTGAGGAATGGACAACAGTTTAGATCATGTTTTCAAATGAGGAACCGGACATTGCAGACAATCTCAAAACTGTGCCTAAGGCAGTGTTGTGCTACACTGAACTGGGAAAACAGTAAGCTGTGCTGCGCAAGCAGGACTACAGCTGTCATGATGTAGAGAGAAATCCTGCCTTTGTCAGTACTGACAGGGCATCCATTGAATGCATGGGCCAAGGTCAGGGAATGCAGGGACATGGACATGTAACAAGGAGGCTCAGAGGTGTGGCAAGCACGCGCTGAAGAAAAACTGAAAATCATTGGGATTAGTCAGTCTTAAGGAGAGAAGACTTCATGGAAGCAATGTTCAAATGCTTCAAAAGCAGGAAAAAAAGATTCAGGTTGAATGTTAGGAGAAAAAAAAAGTCTTTCCGGAGGTGGTGGGAGGGCAAAGCCATGGACTGGGCTGCCTTAGGAATTTTGGGTGCCTCCAGCCCTGTAAGTCAGATAAATGTCTGTCTGGAGTGATATGAGTATAGCTGGTGCTGCCTAGGGTCAAAGAATTGTCCACATTAACTGACCTAATCTCTTTTTGTTGCTGATTGTATGATTCCTTTCCAGCATGACACTGAGGACCACATGCAGCATGAGGCTGCAGTGAGGATATGTACTGCTCCCCTGGGTATCAGTCTACACAGTTGCTTTCTCTCAGCTCAGGAATCAGACACTCCTGCACTTCTCTCCACACCATCTCTACCCTTACTTCTCCACTTCATATCCCTCTTATAATTATTTCCCTAACTTCTGTACCCTCACTGCTGCCAGCTCTGGCCCTTTACCATCTTGCCCTCTGCTGCTGTTTCTTTTTGTGTAATAATGGCACTATACAAAGAAAATGCAAAGATGGTAACCAAGATGGCATATTCTGTGTGCCAATACCTATTGCTTTGCTTTATTTCTGCAAAGCAGCCTTTACTGCCAATCTTTCTTTTGTCCTGGCCGCATTCTGTAGCACTCAAGGCCTTATTTTTTTCTGAAAAGTGCATAACATGGGGAGACTTAGATATTGCCTGTGGCCTCTAGGTGATAACAGTAGTACAAATAATAAGTCTTAGAAGCAGACGTGTTCTGATTCATGCTGTTTATGGCACAAGTCTATTGCAACTCAACTAATTACTGAGCCCCCATCAGAGCCGAAGAATTCTAATGATTTAGGGTTTGAATGGGCATGTTTCAATAGAGATTACTTTCAGCTTGTTTTCTGATGAGATGCATTGTGATGGAGTTCAACTATTAATCAAGAAGGAGAAAGATATTAGCAGTCAGTTTAGCTGAAGCTCGGTTATTCATTCACAATATATTCACTGAGAGGTTTTATCACCGTAATGGACTGAGATATGGAGCATGTTTCATAAAGGTCAGGCACGGTGGTTGTCGGGTATTCATAAATCAATTAGAATTATTGGAAACATGAGTATTTTCACGGTAGGAGTTTGGGGATTGGCTCTCTACACACTGGCTCTTGTCTAAAGCTTCTTAAAATCAGTACCAAAACTCTTATTAATAGCACTCGATCATTCTTTTTATCATTATTTTTGAATGCTCATTTGTCGGATCATCGTATTGATGCTTTGGGGATATTAAATTAATACACCAGTTTTCATCGCTGCCCACATTTACTTTTATTTACTATGGACTGGGTTGTTTAAAAGAGCAGGTTTTTTGCAGCCATTAATAGGACACATCTTTGGAACTGGAGCCTGGTACTACAACTGATACCACATGGGTGAAAGCAACTAAAATGTAGAGTATTTATGGTAATTTCTCGTACCATTTTCTCCAAAACACCTCATAGTATCATCATGGAAAGCATTTAAGGCTTAGGTGAAATAGCTACAGAAAGAAAACAAATTATGTTCTTTACCAGTTCTTTACAGTCATTACACTAATTCACCCGTCTTTCCATTGAAATGTTGTAATACAGACTCCTTGGCATTTCCTCCATCATCCTCATCACACACAAGACCTGGGTGCATGAGTCAAGACATAACGTGATTATTTTATCTTCCACCTAAACTGAATATCAACTCCATCAGAGTATTAGTCAATAGTTACAGCTTGTATTGCATGATGACTTAATAACATATATGTTTTGTTGACATAGCAGACTAGTATGTAGTGCCAGTTTTGGACAGGTGGCAAGTAAGCCAGGCAACTGTTAGGGGAATTAAAGGCCTGGATATATGTACAAAGAGAATATAGTAGAGGAATTCTCCTTTTTCTCTCTGAAGAAACCCTGGTGGTTTACTACCCTCCTGGCCAGCTACCACTTCAGGGTAGAGAAGTTATGGAGATCACCCCTGGGTGCCAAATGTTGGATATGTGCCACATGTTAAACACTCCATTGCCCTTGGGAGGTGGGCCAGGACATCCAGTGTCTGAGCTGAAGTAAAGATATATAACTTGGGTTTAAATAAAGCCCTAGTTATCAAATGATTTAACTGACTTGTCTCATGTAGATGGTGCTGCTGTACACAACACCACAAAGAGGCACAGTCATTACTAGTGCAGTGAAGATCTCACCCCTTCCTTTGGGAGTGAGTTTTATGTTTGGTAAGTCTGCTGCTTCTCCAGTTGTGGAGTTTCAAACAGAACTGGAACAGGTGGTTTTGTTTTCTGTATATTTTATATGGCCTTTGTCATATGGTCTGTGTAATTAATAACTGTACAGCCCAGTGAAGATATTAATACTACTTGACTGCTAATTATAAGCATTCCCATAAAAATAAGAAACACATTACATCTTTTATGTCCAGTTGACACTTTCCTACAATGTCTGTTTTTTTCCCATGAAGTCAATTGACTGAGATCAAAAGTTTCTCTATCAGGTCTAGCCTAGAATTTCAAGTTTGTATCTCTCTTGCTAGCACCCTTACTACTCAGACACTCTAACCTGAGGAGGAAAGTCTCCCATCATATTACCCACAGCCTCCATGCAGCTCAGCTCTGACACATTTATGAAAGCCATAAGGTTATGTCTTGAGAGCTTGTTGGTGGCTTTTTAATATCAGATCTTATGAATATAGTCTTATTATAGATTTCAGATTGCTTTTTAAAGCTCTAGCTACCGGGCTAAAAAAAATCCTTTAAATTAAAGGTGAATTTAAAAATCAAACTAATGACCCCAAAGCCCAAGACAAGTTAAGGTGATTGTTCTTCACTGGTGTTTTAAGTGGATCTGCGGGCTTGCAAAAACTAAAAATACGTGTTCAGAGGAGAACCACTCTGACTCACATAAACCTGAAAAACAGACAGAATGTGTCTTGTACAGAGTTCTCTTTAAATTTTGGGTTTAAATGACAGAATATTTGAGCTTTGCTTCTTAAGAAATTCTCTGATAGAGAGAAAAGTAAAGGCACCTTCTGCATTCAGAAACACATTATATCCAAATAGCTGCTTCAGTGAAAGGCTATTTCCTTTGTGAATAAACTGCACTCATGTTTTTCTCTCCTTGTCTTGTTTTAGCAAAACAATCAATGCAAACACTGAGTTAATACAAATAAATGGAAATATATTCCATCAGGAAAGTTACAGGACTTATTAAAATACACGTGCAAATATTTCAGCAGAAGTATGCAGAACAGGACTTCATTTCCAAAAATACCTCTCATTAACCAGTAAAGTGCACAGCCAGCATTCAATAGTTCATAACAGAAGAACACAGGAGCTGTGATTTCAGATCTATGGCATCCCTTCCTGATTATCTAGCAGCATATGGAATCATAAATCACAACAATTTCCAAGAGAAACAGAGATATACAAAGATGTGCATCCAATAACACAGCCTGAAACTGGGACTCACACGGCTACTCCAATCACCGGGTGCCCCTGTAGATGTCCTGAGGCATCCAACCTGCCCGCACTGACCTGGCAGATGGACACATTCAGAGAAAAGCTTTTCTGTTCCTGCAATTCTGATCAGCTTGATTATATTTATAAAATATTTCTTTTTACCAATGTTCCAAGGAATACATTTACAAAACATAACTACGAAGTGAAAACCAAAGTAATGCATACATTCTGACAATAGTATTTGTTCAAAGTTCAAAGGGAAGGAATGCCCTACTCCAGAAGTCTCTATGAAGTAACTTTATCCAAATGGATTAGTAGATATATAAAGTGAATGGTAGCTCACAGTAAAAAATCCCGATTTGTGTTTCACAAGCAGTCGACTACTATAAAACAGCACTACATTTATTTTCATTTAAAAAAGCAGTTATAAAAGTTATGGATTAGGCAGGGAAGAGGCAAAACTAGATATTAGATTTTGAAACATATATTTCCCCTTCTCTAGCCCTTGCACCATATCTCTAATCTGGCAGAAGTTACTCTAGGAAACACCTCTCCCATCATGATCTGGTACAGCAGAGTTTGCATATAGTAACTTTTGGCTTACTTTTTAATTCTTAAGAAGACAAACCTGACGTTGAGGGGGAAAACAGTAATTTTTTTTTATTGAGGATCAACCTGCATATCAAAAATATTTTAAGGTTCAGATACTTAAAATTCTGCTGATGTATATTTGTAGTAAAATATATGAATTCAGAAATATATTGTAATAATATATTGCCAAATCTGTCCCCTTTTTACAGATTAAATCAGGTTAAGTTTGGTGAACAGATGACTATCCCAGGAACTGAGAGGTCTCATATTGGTATAGTTAGAAATCAGAAGTATGTCTAGAAAAAGCAAAAGTTTACTAGCGTGACCTCATGGTTAAAATCACAAGTGGCAAGACTGATTTTTTTTCTCCTTGGTGGTTGGCTATGCAGCTATTCTTTGAAGAACTCCATATGGCATGTGTGTACAGTAACATTAAACTGTTTAACTGAGAATCTCCTATCAATGGTAAATAGTTGATAAAGAACTCAGACTAACATTCAAAGTCATTTTATGACCTAGACCACAGTTTATAACATCGGCATATTCAGGCGTCAATGATCTACTTGCTACCCTTGGAAGACTTGTCCAATTCACAGATATTTAACCATGAGGGATGCAATTTGGAAGTAAGTGGGATGTTAAAAAAAGCCTCAACAGATCAGGCACTTATTTATTACTAAAAACTGCTCAGAATGAATGCTTAATTTAATTGAGCAATTTTGAAAACGTTTCCCTTATATAAATCAATAGGGATGGATTAGAAAGTCCAGATTTCATTTTCTGATTTGGGGGGTGGAGAGGAGGATAAGTAGGATGAAAAGGAGAAAAAAGACAGAATGAGGGGAGTTAAAAATCAGAGTAGAATCTTATTAATATGCCATAATCTGCAATAAAATGAAATTTGGGAAAAAACCCAACTGAAATGTTTTCATAGCAATCAAATATTTTCTTACTACAGAAGCAAAATAATACATTCTCCCTAATATGTTATTTAATATAGTTTCATTATTTATATAACATAGAAATAATATTATGTTAATTTTACTGTACTACAAAAGTAAAAAATAATTCTAGACAGAAAGTTAAAGAAAACATTTCAATACCAATACAAATTATTCTCTGCCCCTTCTCTAAAATTCTGTAAAAACCTGTATAATGCTCCAGATCCTTTTGATCAGATTCATTCTTGCAGGATGATTGTTCCATGATACATTTTCCATCCAGCTCTAATTCATTCTACAACTAAACCAACAAGCCTTATGATGCTAACAAGTGGAGAACAGTGACGTATGTTCCGTTTTCAATATCCTTAATTCTGATTAGCCATCACTGGATAGCACAGGTCTTAGTATCCTGAAAGACTTATTCCTACATCAAAGGGAAGGAGAAAAGATTTTGTATAAAATTACACCACTGAGCTTTTTCCATGATGTTATTACAATAAGAAATGGAGCTGTCACAGAACTATATGATAAGAGCCTATTTATCCATAGCAAACATTATATAATGAAAGGTATCAAACATTGGTATAAAAATACACATATGTATTATCCAAGATTTGTATAATACCTTTTTTTCCCCCAAAGGATCTGAAAATGTTTTACAAACTGATATACAAATTATCCACCGAGAAAGCCATTCATCCATTGCAAAAACACAAATACAGCCCAAGGCAAAGAAGAATAACTATATAAATACATACAAAAAACTTTAGTAAATTAAGGAAGTAGTCTGAAGTCAAGACCATGATGAAGATGTTAAGTACAGAGTAAGTAAATACAGCATTTAGGAAGAACCTTGCAGGATGTCTCTCGAACGCTGGCAATCACTGAAAGTAGTAAATGATTAAGAATATTAACTATAGTAATAAGAATGATAGGTCTAATTTTAAGCATATATATTAAATATTAATAATTAATAAGAATTTTATTAAAACACAGCAACACAATACATCCAGGCTCAAACTGGAGGACTGGCTTAGAAAGAAGCACGCCAGTGCCTCCTGACAGAATAGGAAACAGACTGCATTTTGGGATCAAAAGCAAGGTAAGTCAATGGGATGACTGAGAAGTCAAACACTAATTAATAGTTCAGATAAGCTACGTATACTAGAGGGCTTATCCAAGCATCATTTCACATGGTTTCCTTGGAAAACTTTCTAAAATGTATTTTTTGCAGTTCTGAAACTGGTTTACTGTATGTGTTCATGTTTCAAAATACTAGTGTCTCACTTAAAAAGTTTTGTTGATGCAGTTTAGCATCAGAAAAAGAAGCATCTAGAAAATCTAGAAAGGAATGATTACAGAAATACAGCACTTCACTCAGCAATAGTTTATTCAATTTCTATTGACACAAGTTTATGCAACACAGTGTTTGCAAATTAAAAAATATCATCCCAATTCAACACTGCCATTTGGACTGAATATGGCTGAACTCTTATTTCAGCCTTATTTCTGGTGATGGTGAGCAGCTATTTCATTTCAACAACATTCTGTAATTTTTCACATCATTTTCAGCTAGGCAGTCACTTCAGCACTTCTGCTCAATAAAGAAGGGGGCAGAGATACTTAAGGGTACTTGCAGAAGTCGTAGAGTGTGATTTGAGGCAGAAGAGAAGTCTTTCCCTTTCAGTATAGCTATCAAGAATCTCTAATTAGAAGCAAAATGTGCAAGAAAAATTCAGGCAGTGGGCACGTTAACATAGTTGGTAAATTAGGAGGGTGCATTAAGAAAAAAGTGTTACAGAAACTTTGTGACTGGTTTTAACCCTGAGAACTGGCCACAAACCCCAGCCTTCCCAACTGTGTTGACAGTGCCCTCTCAGGAGACTTACAGAGGACCACATATTGGCACACCGATACTTTGATTCTAAATACCTCAAACCCAGCCTCAGCATCATTACTCATCTGGGAGCTACATTCAGAAACCCTCTTGAGGATTTCAACAGGCTATCGGGCAGGAGAGGCAGATAAAGAATTGCTGATGCTTCTAACCCTGGAGAATCCAGTAAGTTTGAGGAAAAAAATGCTATTACGGAGAAGAGCTATCCTTCACATCAATCCCCTAAGCTAGGCTGATACAGTGAAAAAAATCACACAGATGAGCAAAAAAAGTGGATATTATGAAAGTCTAAAACTCTAAGGCCGGCTATTTTTGGAGGAAATAGAAACAGAATTATAGGGAAGGAAATAACAGAGCCTCCAATTAAGTATCTAAGGTAGTGATATGTAAATGCCATGAAAATGAAAAACAGCTGCAAGAAGCTGAAGTTTTAGCACACAGGCAACAACATAAGCAGCACTATAGCATTAATGGGATGCATTGTGGAACTGGGATTTTGCTGTAAAAGGGTAATAAATTGTTCAAGAAGAGCAGGAAAAGAGAAAAAATGCCGCCTTGCCTTTGTGTCACTAACATGTGTCCTGGTTCTGAAATCTGCAATTCAACAAGTCAGAAGGAATTACTGTCATCTCCAACGACTGTGTAAAGATAAAAGGGACCACAAATAAGGGCACTATTCTGTAGGGAATCATTCTTTCCCTACTTAACCTTGAAAATCAAGCACAAACCTTACTCTTCACAAATACCCCAAGATTCATGTCTTTGTATTGAAGGGAGTAATATGCAGAAATATCCTAGGGAAGGTTCAGTTGGCAAGGGGGATTTTTATTGTACAAATATCTGGAAGAGCATGGAATGACTGGAAATGAAGGAAAAGCAATACAGTTGACATACCAAGATGACACGTCAACTTTCTGAATACACTGGTGACAGTATTTTCTTTTCAAAAGAAACGAGAAACCACCAGGAAAACAGAAGGAATATAAAAAAAAAATGGTTAAGAATCTAAATTTGGGAAGTTATTCTGATGAGATGATTATGAAAAGTAAGTAAAAGGTAAAACAAGATAGGAGTCTTAAGCAAAGGCAGACTTCAAATAAAGGAAAAGGAACAAGGTTGATGTTTCTAATACTTTTGTCACATCCAAAAAATTCAGACCAGATACTTAGTTAACTGTGTACTCACTAATTATGAAGGTCAGAACATGAAAATAAATAAATAAATAGATTGGGTAAATAAATAGATATATCAACATTCAAATCAATGAATCAATCTCACTCAGAAATAATTGTAGCTTCATCTATCTCTGAACCATTTAAGAAAAATCTCTGAGAAGTTCAAAAACATTAAGTAATTCTGGTGCATTGGAGAATGGCAAAAAACTTTGCTTTGTCTTTAACAAGGAAGAAGAGAATAAAGTATACACAAGCACCTTAGTCTTTAGTTCTCAGAAAAAAATATGAATGCAGAACTTAAGCTCATAGAAGTTAACATGATAAAAAGAACAGCCAGCATTGATTTATCCAGACCAGGTGATATCCAGACAAGCCAGTTCTGCTCTTTAGCAGACAAACTGTGGATAATCAGCAGAAAGTGCTGTAAGACTTCAAGGACAATAATATATGATTTTCTCATAAGAAAATGAGATTTGGGTGAAATTAGTATTGCCCGGTTGTTTGACAAATTATGTAAAATGTCAATTCTTAATACTTAATTGCCAAAAGGGAAAGTATTTTCAATTAGGCGCTTTCAGGGATTTTTGTGCAAGTCCACCATTATGCATCATTATTTCAGTTATTAGAGAGCATTCTTACAGACATCTCTAAGTACTAAACTCAGACTTGGGAATGTACAGAAAGGCATATTACAAACGATGTCAAGAACAGGATCAGAATTGAAAACAGGCTGGAGAAATAATCCAAAATCAATGTGAAATTCAATCAAGAAGTGTGCAAAGTGCTACCCATATGGGGCAGAGCTAAAATCAGATGCAGAAAAGCAACAAGAAGACAAACTGCAGTCCAAAAGTAGCAGAGAAACATTGCTCCATGTTGCAGTGAGCCATGAGCTAAATACAGTCAGCAGTCTGATGCTGTTCCCCAAAAAGCACATGTTGGTCCTGGGACAGAGGAAGAGCAGTCCTTATATATATATATATATATACACACACATACCAGAAAAAAAAAAAAATATACATATTTGATTCTCTTAACAGTAATCTTGTGGGTCTGTGGTTCATTTTGGTGACCACACTACAAAAGAGAGATGGAGAGCAACAAAACCAGTGTGAGATTTGAGAAGCCATTAAATAAATTTGATTTATTTAATCTAGAGAAAACATGATTAAATTTGATTTGCCTAGATTTGGTAAATTTCTTAATATGTAAAAAAGCGTAAAAAAAAGTTGGGGACACCTGATTTTTCAAAAACCTGTTATGGGATAAGATGAGGAATGGTACACTACAGGAATGGTTCAGGAGTGTGCTTCTAACAATAACGAATTTCCCTCATTACTGACTAGATCTTAATGACCAGATACTCTCAGAGGCAGTTTACAGGCACTTCAGGAATGGACAAGAAGGACCTGAGGAGTTCATTCCAAACCTCAGTGTCCATGATTCCTGGCATGCCCTTCCCTTCCCTCCTGCAATCCTTTCTACATGGTAGCTGAATGTGGTCCTGAATTAACTTTTCATCCATCCTTAGATTGCTGTATAAATAAATCCAGTGACACTTTACTACATACCTGAAATTAAGCACATGCTTAAGTGCTTTGCTCAACAGCAATATACTTTAAGCACATACTTTAAAACTCTGTAAACTGTGTCTTTATAGCTTTCCAAAGTCATTACAATGGTGACATGGGTCTAAATTATTGCTGCACAGGAATGTAATTGCCTGCTGTAAGAAAGAGACCTAGAAAAAGGAAGAACGCAAAAGTCACTGCTAATCTTCATTTTGTACATTCACTTTTTTTTTAAGAGCAGACTGATGAAAATTATAGTCTTCTGCAGCCCTGTTCTTAGAGACATATTTTCTGAAATCAATTGCCATGCAAAATTTAGGTTCAATAATGTTCACCTAACATATAGGTAGGTGACTGCAGGCCATAGCACTCCAGTACACAAACATGAATTTAAGAACAAGCTGGGTGTACACTTGATCAAAGCAGCCTTATGCAATAAACTCAAATACAGTTTTAAAGTACAAGGAAGGAGGGGGCATCCTGAATATTTAAGGGTTTCAAACTAAACAAACACCTGATGGGTGCTTTAATGGCACCAAACATGACTGGTCTCATAATGACTGTTTTAGGGGAAAAAAAAAAATCTATGAAAATCCATACGCTTTTCTCTTTTTTTATTCTCTGGCTCCCTCTTTCACTCCTACTAAACACATACTTATTTTGACCCTTGGATTCAAACACTGACAGCTAGCTCAGTCAATATTTAGCTGTCTGATCAAAAGACCTTCAACAAAAGTCAATATCTGTGCTTTCTTATATGGTAGCAATCAAAAGAAACTGCAGAATTGCAATTTACTATATTGCCTGTCAGGGTGCACAATCTTTTATTTTTAATTCCATATTTTATGGTATGCTTAAACTATACTTAATTACTTGCTATAGAATGAAATCTTTACAGGGGTATTCTGTATAGCATCTTTCAATTTGACTTTATTTAAAGAATAAGATATCTTAGTATCTTCCTAATCTCAAAGAACAGCCTACCATGTAAAGAAATTCATATTTAAATACCATTTCTCAGACAAACTGTCACCTTTGGTGTTTCATGTTAAAAACAGAAAGGAATAAAGGAAACTAGCTACAAACAGACCATCAGAAAACTATTAGTAATTCTCAGTCTTCATATAATCAATGTTGAAAGTGGCATTATCAGTGACATGTCATCAAGAAGAATTGCAAAGCCACAAAGAAGACAAAGTAATTTGTACAGTAGGCCATCACAATGATGCCAAGATGGCTTTACATGATAGAAATTCTATGTATGTTCATGTATTGAACACTCTTAAAATGGCACTTAACTCCTGGGGTCAGGTCATAATTTGACACCTTTTTTAATACATTAATGACATTTAGCAATCAAAAAAAGTGTCTGGTAACACATCCAAAATTACTTCTTTCCCACTGAGGACTTGTCCTTGTTTGTAATTTTTTCCCCATTAATTAAAAAAATAATAATAATAATAAATCACGGCTGTAACTGAAGAAAACAGAAGAAACTATCTACTGCTTCATTATAAATGAACAGCTTGAATGCGTATTTTGGAGGTGGTAATGAAAGTTTCATTAGGGTTTACCCTATCTTATCCAGTAGCCACAATGTTCTATAACATTTACCCCTCAATAGAGAAAGAAAATTGTGAATACTTTGACATTCAGGAATAATTTTGTTCCTAGTGTCTGCTCTGGACAACATTCACCAAAATGAAAGCTTTTTCCAGACTCCTGCATTACTTCAGCCTAACTCTGTTAGCTCCAGCTCCACCCAGAACAAGTCTGGAAGTGACAAGTAAATATTCAGACACAGACACCCAAAAAGAATCACTGAATCCCACCAGCAATGGGTATTTTGCTGCATCAGTGCTGCACTTAGCTTCCAAATGCAGAATTTGGTACCTCATTCCAAAAGAAGTGTTAAGGCTATGAATGTAAATTGTCTGAAACAGTTCAGGTTAAAGGGGCCTCCAGCTCTCCACAGGTTTGGTTGAATGAGCCAGTATTTCAAAGTATATGACTGAAGCATTAAGTCGGTACTTAAACTGAAACTATTTGACATAAAGTACATGGCAAAAGTGCAATACGTGGATTGTTCAAAGCAGAAGAGGCCTTAAGCTCAGCCTTCGAGTGAAGCTCAGCAGCCATTAAGAATGGGAGACAGAAATGGCTTCCCACCCTCTTGCAGCACTGGCATCTCTTGGACACTGGTAGCATTTCACAGCCTAAACATACTCTTACACTTATAAAACTATTGCATACCAAGCACCTCTTTGCTCCTAATCTTTGAATTTTATTCCTCAGAATAGAATAGGCGTGTGTTTTATATTCTTAATCTTAACATAAACCGATATATCTCTCATAACCAGAGGAGGAAAACAAAAGGGGGAAAATAACATTCTGAATATCCATTTTTTTCCTCCTGTTAGTGCTCCTGAAAGAATACTCACATTTTAAACCCTTATTAAGAGATTGTCAACTAGAGAAATAATCAAATTAGAAAATGAGGCTGCACATTTCAGGAGCAACTGTTAAAGTTTTTTTTCAGTTCAAACATGACAAGTTGTCTGCTGGGTTTGCCTCTGTGGAAGCAGAAGGTAGCCCACTTTTGCTAAAACTTCATTATTTCTCATTTCCAGAGAATAAAAATATGAGGCATGTTAACTCTTCAAGCTACCTTTCTAGTGAATATTCCAGTGAAAGAATACTTCTATTCATTCTATAATATTAAAAATTCCAAATAATGAGCCTACTTTGCTGTTCTTCTCAATTTTATGCAATCATTTATATCACTGTAAACCAAGCAACATATACATTTATGCTAACTCATTCTGCAAATTACAAAAGGTGAAAACCAGTGGATAATCAAGCCCACCACCTATGGTTATGGTTATTATTCTTTCTAAATTAATCTGTTAACTCCTAACTTTCTTCTATCCTTGAAAATTATTGTATACTGGTAGAGGATGTCACTTCTGAATTGAAAAAGGAGAACAAAAGAGAAGCAAGCCATTCTTTTGGTAGCATGTCAAAAAAAGGTCAATCATTTCGTATTTCCATATAAAGGGCTGATTAACATAGCTTAAGCTCTATGAAAGCATGCTTGCCTTGGAGAAACCAGTATCTACCACAAGAAGAAAAGCAAATCCTAATACTGAGTGCAGCTAATAGCTTGAACATATGATATATTACAGGGTGTACAAGAAAGAACATTTATTTTCTATGCAATAGGCAAGTCAAAAGGCAACAAAGAAGCAGCACCAAGTGAAGGAAGCCCTTCTGCATCACTGTAAAGACATCTTTTATCTGCTGATTGACAGCACTCCCAATGTATGGCCATATAGCAAAAATTATATGGTCTAGGTAAATTCAGAAGGGTCTTCCAGGACTGATACATGCTATGGATTCTATTGGAAATAGCAATGTGGCAAACCTCATTCAGAGTCATCTGAGTTCCCTTAGAAAATCACTGTTCCTTCTCCTTAGTCTCAGGATTGACACTTTGAAATACATAAATACAGTAAATAAGACACTCCTCCTGTCCTGGGAGTATTTCTAGATAAAAAAAACCTCTCCCAAGTTGCAACTGTAATATTGGAAATAACATTCATTCTAAAAAGAAAATCTGTGAATTTCAGTGAACACTAATAACATCTTGTAAAAGTGATTACCATCATCTGGGAGCTAATCACCAGTGAAACTAAGCAAACTATGGATAAAAACTTTAAGAAAAAAAAATCCCTAAAGTTGCTGAGTCTTAAAAAATCATGAATTTTGCATATAAACACTGACCACCATAGTTATAAATACCTAATACCTTTGGATGTTAGACATGCTTACTTTCAAAGGATACATCAGAAAACAGCCACGTATGCCTCTACTCCTGTACACAAACCTGTGTTCCACAAAATAGTAAACAATTTCATTACAATTTTTGATAAACTAATGATATTCTAGAACCGACTATGGCTGCAGAAGCTGTTCAGAAGGACTGGCACAATAGCAGGTTTTTCCCACTCTAAAAATTCAATGCTTGCCATGTCACTAGAGAAACACCTCTTCAAAAAAAAAAAAAAAAAATAGCACTTGTTGGTACCAAAAAAAAAGACTTCAAAAATTTCACTCTAAATTCACACTTTACCTTTTTTTTTATTCATTCAGTTAGCTGTTTCACTTTTTATTATTAATAACCTAGTCCATATTTTTGCATATCTTTTACACTTATTTTATACATTTTTTATTGCTCAAAAGCCTGCTAAAAGTTTGTGCAGCACAGGTGTGTTTGCAGCAAGGAGCAGCATCCATGCTGACACGCTATCCTAGCAAAAACAGGAGAGAGTTGGAGTAAGCTGGCATTGCTTCATTTGCCAGTTTAACTATGTTAGTAATGTCAAGTCTCCCCTTCAACGGGTGAGTCGCACACATCTGTTCCCCAGTCGTGTTAGCCCACCTCAGCACTCAGAGCCAACACAACTCAAGGCTTTTCTCCAGCTCCAGGACAGATGCAGGTGTTTGCCACCTGCAGCTGGTACATGAGATGCTGAAGCATAAGAAAAGCTGCTCCACAGAGCTGCCAAAAAAGTGTGTGTGAGCCTCCTGACAGGCTTGAAGCATGGACCTGCGGCATTGCAGTTGGTTCCTTCTTCCCTCCAAAGCAGAGTTTGCACCAAGTGATAGTTATGACCCCTATGCTGAGCCTTAAGTACTGAGTAAAACGGCACACAGCTCTGAAGCAGCACTTCATAACCTGTGCTGCCACTGCTCCCTGCATGTGCTTCATCCTTTGCAGCACAGCCTGTGTGTTCTACTTCTGGTTTTTGTCTTTACCAGCTAATTTGACCAATAATTACTCCCTAAAATCAAAGTAGAAGTGGAATTGATCCCTCCCATAATGGGTACAACCAAATAGAATGCATAAGTCTCTAAAGACTGTGAAAATTTGCAAAGCATCAGCAGAAGTAACATGTAGACACAATGAGTCAATATGAGTCACTCATTACAACAGAACATTACAATGCCATTAAATCCTAAAAAAGAATGACAGCACAGTAATACTTCATTTGAAAGCAATTCTAACTTCCTAGAGAAAATTTAATAAATGGACATTTGACAATTAGAGGAAATTACTACTATGTACTGCAACCTTTAGAAAAACCTGCCAAAGAATCACAAGGTTCTAACATTACTGTAGGAAGAAAAGCCTTTAGGAAGTTATACGGTGAGCAATATTTTTCCTTGATTTTAATGGAAACAGCACTCTCTCTGGACATCATTATAGACAAAGATGTGTTACACATCAGGCCCCAAAACAGTGTGGGCTTTAACCTCCCTTTCATTTCTGAGAAAAAAGGTTAATATTGTCATATTTTCATGTCAAGTCTCAACAGACTGGGGTAAAAAAGAGCAAGAAATTGAAAGCAAGAACACTAGAAAACACAATGTATCTGATGAGCCATTATTTCATTTCAAAATACCGACAACAGTGGACGTCTGGATCAATGAAGCTACTGCAGGAAATCGGCCCGTAACTACCACTGTTGGCACAAAAAGCTAACAGAGCTCATTTGCAGCCAAAATAAAACAATCCTGCATTTATTGATAGCAACTCTTTAATTAGTTACTGAATGCTAAAATCATGGGAAAAGAAATAAAAAGTTGTGTTTGGTTATCTTGCTCTAAGCCCTGAATATATAGCATATCACACTGGACATATTCGATATCCACCATATAGACATGCAAGTAGATTTTTCTGAGCATTTTTTAGTCTAGGGGAGAAAAAAAAACACAACACATTGAATTTCTTCAGATACAACCAAAAATATTTGTTGCACCTGTACTCTATCATCTTCTTAGTGAAATGGAATGTTCATATATAGGATTGATCGCAGATAACAAACTTCATTCCCCTTCAAAGTAATCTCTGCTAATCATATCAAAATACTAAAATCAAGCAGAAAATGCCCACACCCAAAACACTGAAGATCTGTGAATGATGTAAGCAATGGAAGAGGCTGAGCTAAGTACTGTGCACTTCTGTGCATGAATACGAAGTGACAACTCCAGAGACCTCTTTTACTCTGGGACAGCCTCTCCGGGACTCATGGCACTGGCTACTATTATGGGTACAGTCCATTTAGTAAAGAGAAAAGGAAAGCAACAATTTCCCCCCAAATTTGATAATTTGTAGTATATAGGTTGGTCATACAAATACTGCAAGTCTTCTTCAGTATAATTTAATATATTTATTAAAGTTACAGGAAATGGCTAATTGTGTGTGTCATTTTCTTAGTTTTGTTTCATTAAATAATGTTTGGTATTTATGTCCAATGGATTAGGTAAGTGCATAAATAAACCACAGTAATTTATATCATCCCAATGTGAAAAGACATCAGAGCTCACTTACTAAGAGGTAAAACAGAACATGTCCATGAACCCAGCATCACAAATAAAACTACTTTCAAAATATATATACATCAGATACAGTTCTGATGTTTTATGGTGAAGACAAAGACAAAAAAAAGCCTGCAACACTCTGTGTGCACAGTAGTTTTGAAGTAGCCATTAGTGTTACGAAACATTTTACGTTTTTACACTTTTTAAAGTGTAATAATCTCAACCAGGTGATTAAAGTTTCTCCATTCAGAACAGGATGGTTTATCCAAGGTGACACTATAGAAATGAACAACTATCCCGTAAATTTTACTTTTCAAGGAAAACACATAGAGCAAAGGCAAGTGTAACAAAGTTAAACTAACCAAAACCTAGCTTGTCAAAACCAGTTGTGGCATCAAAACAGATGCCACAGCCCTGAAACCACACAGATAATCCTCAGAAACCAGATCCTGATTGGCACCTGTTTCTGTCTTGGTATCTCTTATTTTTTTCTCTATCATACAAGGCCTCAATCTAACATGTTTCTTGGGTGGGGTGGACTTTCAAAAAACAAGGTTCAAATACCTATTAGAACATGAAAATTCAGATCCAACATACTAAGAAATAAGTATGAGGTAATAGAGATGGGTGTAGAGCTCACCATCTATCTCTAATTTTTTGTTAGACGAATGGGAAAAGGGACTAAATTAAGTGATAGAATTCTCTCATTAAAAAATCATTTAAAAGAACAACAAAATTTATTCATACTATGATATTTTAAAGTAAGAAATATAACTATTTTGTAATTGCAAAACCAAAGTAAAAATTAAAAAGTACATTATCTGTCACCATTTTTCTTTTACTTATCAAAAATAAATAATTTGAAAACAAAATTTACCATTTCCTCTAGAACTGTTATTGAAATGGACATATTCCTAATTTAATTAACCGGTTCCAACAAAACTGTATCTTCTCATTGAAAACATTTTTTAAAAATTCTCATTTGGAAACATTCCAATCAACCATCCTAAGGTCCCTACTTCACTATCTTCTAAATGTTTAGTCAAGCTACTGAGTTAAAGCACTATTTTATTGAGCAAAGTTTATCCTGGGAATATTCCAAAGCAACAAAATGGGGAACTAATTTATCATGCCTATTATGATGATAAAGTATTGGTATTCAAGCTGATATCACCTATATATTTCTAACCCTAGCAGCTCAGCAATAGCTGATAGATACTGGAAATATGCCATTGATCGGCCTCGACATCTTCCATTAGTATATAGTTTTCATTCTCCGATTTAAAATAAAATGTGTTAAAGCATTACATTTGCCAAAAGCAATTGCCTACTTAAACTATTTCTCAGTTACTTAATATATCTTATTATTAGGAACTCATTAAGGAAACTATTCAACAAAGTTTAAAACTTCTTTAATGTTTAATTGCACCTTTGATCATTAATTACATCTGCAGATAGACATAACTTTTTAAATCTTAATTTTCTCATTTAAGTTTGAAATACAGTTCATTGCCCAATAAATTTTATTTTAGTGCAAAGACAAGGCCCATGTATTGATGAACCTTTTAAAAGAAACCCACAGCTCAGTCAGAATAAAAGTCTATTTATCCACCGTATCATAACATGAGAATGTAAAAGTCAACCTCACAGTTGAAATTCTGAGTTCCATGGAAACAGTCTTAAAGATTTATTATTCATATATTTTATAATATAAGCTAAGACATTAGGAACTTTTATTTATAAAAATCTACTATAAAAGTGAAGCCCCTGAACTCGTTAGTGAAATAAGTTCTTGTTCTCCTTGTCCACAAGAGAAAACAAAAAGTAAGAAGTCTGAAGCAAACATCTACATATCTAAGGGTTTATTGGAGGCAGTGGCGCCTGGTGAAAAGCCCTTCCCACACCTCAGGTTCTGAGGGACTAGTGCTCCTTTCCAGCTTTGGCATACATGAAGATTTATACAGCGCATTATCTAACGGTAAAACACTGGCTTCTATGTCTCCTACATTGAAATAAACACACTTCTCTTCTGGCTTAAATTATATCTGCTGTGTCTTCCCAGACAGACTGCAACTGAAGAAAAATGATCCTGACGTTATTAGGTCTTGGAAAGGTGAAAAACTGACTGATCTGAGTGGCAGAACAAGCTCACGAACTCGGTGTTTATGAATATATAACTCATTCTGCAATGGATGCTTTTAAACACAATATGGGAATGTTTCTGAGAGAACAAACAGTATTTTGTTGAATTCAGCAATGTAACAAACAAACAATAAATAGTTCTTTTTTTGCAAATAATATTTACCATAGATGACTTTTTTTTTTTTTAATACCAGTATCATCCATAATAAACTTTCATGCTTCACTTTATTTTTTTCTTTACCTCTAGTAACCTAGTCATCTAAGTAATTGGATTGTCCTATTGTCCTGCTATTTGATTACTTTCTGTTTCTTTCCTTCTAGAACTGCGTTATTTTCCAGTATGACTTATTTAAGAAGTTCAGGCTTATAAATGACAGATATGAAAGCACGAGAAGTCACACGACTGTACTTACCATCTTTTTTAAAGTACAATTAGCAACTGCTCTTTATGGCAGAGACTATTCTGTCTATTAAACTTAGCTGTATGTATGAAAAGTCCAGATGTAAGATGTTTAGCTGGAAGGAGATGGAGAAAAGGAAGACCAAGTTATCCATGATATTTCTAGAGATGAGGACGAGCAGGCAGACAGTGGTATGTATATATCACTGCTTTCTTTGAAACTTGTAGCTATGGCAGAGGGGTTTGGTTAAAGACTTAACTATTTGCATTTTACATCTCCAAGGAAGGAAAACATAACACTAATGAGGGATGCTCAGTATTAGGTAGGCCGTGCTGTGCATCCTGGGTTTCTCGTGCCTATTTAGGTGGCATAAAATTATGTAGTGTTTCAAGATGGACATTGTATTTACATTTGCACTGTGGAGAATTTTTACTATTCTTATTCTTACCAAAGTCTAGCAATATTTTCAGTAGGCTGATAAGACAGAAGGAAGACTTTGGAATAATATAAACATCTTTCACTAAATATTCCTCTGTCTGCTACTTTTTTTTTTTTTTTTTTTAATAATGATGTTGCACAGCCAACACCAAGGGACTCCAAATCCTTTTCATTCATAAATATGAAATTATTTTGTCCATTTTGACCAAAACGTATCTGGGAAACCAGCTTCTCCAAGTCAGACAAACACCAAGTTAACACTCCATTTTTGACATGAATTAGTCTGAAGACAGACACTTTTTTTAGATAACAACTTTAAAAAATTGTTCAGGGTTAGATAAAAATAAGATAAACATAACAGACTCTTTCTGATGTGTTCCTTCAAGATTATTTCTTTGACAGATTTATGATTCCTTATTCTCTGTGCAAAAGACTCCATGGCTGATAAGCAAAATGAAAAAGATCATGGACATCTCAGTCACAAGTTTCTTCCTGCTGCTAGGATCACCTCTAAGAATTCTTCCTATTACTTACCAAAAAGGTTTTAGGCAATTTCATATATTTTGGCAAGTCTGCTACTTACAGAATTTTTATGTAACTTCAGAACTGAGACAGCTCAAGCTTTTAACAGTAATAGTAAATTGTTTACTGAAAAACACAAAAATCTTTGATTTGTTTTTATTGCTAAATACCTGTTCCTCTTGAACACCTTACCACTCTTGAGTCAAAGCTCAGCACTGCCCTTCCTTCATTCACTTACACCATATACCTGAGGACTCCACAGCATGGAGGCTGTGATTTATGCACCCATTCCTCCTCTTGTATTCTAATTTCATTACTTTTATGAATCCTGTGTAGATTTTTCCTTGACCTCACCCTTCAGATGAGGAAGACTGCTTATCAACAGCTTCCAAACTGCTGATTTACCTGTCTCTGATAAGCAGCCTTATACTACTCTTATCATTTATCTGCAGGCACTAAACCATATAGTTTCCAGCTGGTGCAGTGGTGCTTTGTTCTGGAGAAATAACAATCTGTTTTCAAACCCAGAAATGACTAGGACCTGATCTGACTAACAAATAGCATGTCCTTCGAGGTGGCATCTGACAATTAAACAGTGCTAATTTCTGAGGATCTTTCTTGCTTCATTAAGGATTATTAAGAGATTAACATTAAATCCATTCTAGTACATAAATGATGAGGGTGTGGACAAAATATCGAATCCCATCCCGCTGGGTACAATTCTCTTTCAGTACTTGGGGAGAATAAGTTGCTGGTAAAAGTGATAGGTTAACGGTGCACCTGTTTGCTTGCTTGTTTGTTTTTTTAAAAATAATTGAAAAAAAAAAATCCTGAATCATCAGAGTAAGGAGTTTGGAGTCTATGAACAGATAAAATGTCAAGGATTCACAATCTCTCTCACATTGCAATGTTTATGGTGATTTTGAATCTTCAGATGATCCTTTTGCCTTTACTTGGGAACACATCCTACACCTATTCCAACTAATGATTTGTCTATTTAAAACCATCTTTCCTTGTCTTTGAGCTTTTATATGGTATCTCAGGCATTGGAAAATACTGTGTGGAATTCATTTTGCTCTTTGCCTCATGAAAGTAAAAAGAAATACTGAAGTAATGTTTATGCCCTTGAGTCCTTTTGTTTTCAAAATGAGACTTTAAGGGAAGAATAATGTGAGTTGGCTTCTTTCTGATGGTCTGTTCAGCCTTTTGGCACACAAAGGTAATACTTTAAGGAGAGAAGACAATGGTAATGATTAGTTTGCTGTGGAATCTTAATTTTATTTGAAAGCATGACTGTTGTGTTTGTAAATACACTCTAATCATGGCTCTGTGCTTGCATCCAGCACTTCTGTAGTTATGCTCTACTAATACTCCTTGCCAGACTTGTTTCACATCCTTTCCTTCCTATCTATTCTCCTTATTTTAAATATCCCACAGTACTAGATGAATCTAACCCTAAATGACTGTAATAAAACCCAAGCAGATGCTAAATAAACATCTACCTTTTTACACAGAAATGTAGGTGCACTTGTAGCTCCTGTATCAAGACAGTTTTGATACAGAAAGTGCAAGAACCAACCTTCTGACATAGACTGTTAGTCCATGCTGAAATCCAGAAGCTCCAGTCACTTACACAGACAGAGCTAAAATCCATGCATTATATCTTCATTACGGATATCCTTCTCATAAAGTTAAAAACACCAGCGCTGGAAAGCCTTTTACTGCTACAACCTATCAGTGCTCATTTGAGCAAGTGAACATACCCTTGGACTGCTGCTCATGGGAAGTGCACTCAGGAGTTAAGGAATCCCAACTCTTCTCATTGAGAACACAGTAGCACTCAGTCCTCATCATTGGATAAGAATAATTTGCAGAGTTCCTAGGGATCATTCACCATTTTTGTTCTTCTCTCTGGTATTTTCCTTCTGCTATATACCTACCTTGAACTTTATGTCCTTCATTCTCAGTTTAAAAAGATTGGTAGAAATATGCATTGGAATTATACCTGTTTCTAGTAAAAACAGCTTGAAGTTTCTGTTTATTGTTCTAGTGCTTTGTGTCTTTTTTTGTTTCTTCTAGTTTCCAGTTTATTTGTTCCATTTTACAATTCAATAACTTTTTATACAACACAATAACTTAATATATTTATGCTAACTGCTAAAAATAATTTAAACTGTAAGAAGTTCAGAATATATTATTTTCCCTCAAGAAAACAAAGACTAGTATAATAGTATAATTTGGATAAATTCAGTCATTATTGGAATCATTCTTTTTTAATTCACCCAAAATAGTTCAGCATGAGTCAGTTCAATTAACTATTGAAGTTACATTTCCATGAACTGATCAGACCATAGCTGGAGTTACAGCTTCAGTCAAGAACTAATTGCATTGTTGTATTTGCTAGTAGGACAGTGTTAACTAAAAATTACAATCAGGCTTACTATTGCAATTAAAACTCAAAAGAAAAAAACAAAAACCTATATTTCATGTGTGATTTCATTACTCAGAATCTCCAGTACAATGAATTTCTCTCATCTCAATTATATTAACAGCGTTATTTGGTTATAATCTGGAATTGTGTTTTCTGATGTCCAGCGCACAGGTGATGTAGATCTTTGCAGTAACATTTTTCAAATATATATATATATTTTTATACACACATCTTTCATTTAGTGTCATGTTTGCCAGCCCTATTACTTTATTCTGACACATGCATTGGGAAAATCACTTAGATGTGCACATTTTGTGAAACAGCACTTTGCTGGGCACCCACAGAAGTTTTGTAAAATTCTAGGATACTACAGAGAGAAGGATTTTAAATATTTTTTTAAGCAAAGATAAAGGTGGCTATCATGGGGACTCGACAGCTTTAGTGTTTGCACAGTTGTGCAGGCAAAGAGTCTTAAATGTGGAATCACATTCATCCTATCAAGAAGAATCTTTAAGCCCAGAATGAGTACATTCCCAATCCAATTTCTTGTTCTGTAGGGCTTGTTTTGCATTTTTATTAGAATTATTCTCTTTTCCTTAGATCATGGTCACGAACAAATATCACTGCTCAGTTTACCATTAGAGATGGGTGTCAACCACAAACTTTTACTGGCTAATGTCCTCAACTGCTGAAATTTGGTAACTCATTTAAAACTCAAAATCAAATGTTGGTTTGTAGCAAGTGGGGAATTGCCACCAAAGTACTCTCCACACAAAACAATACGATACGATGTTATCTTACTTGCAGCATTCACATTTAGGTAAACTTGTAGTATCATCTAATATTTTTAATACATGTAATTTTTTTATCCACAACATGAAACAGTGCAAAAAAGATCAGAAGAAACCCTAGACAGAGGAAGGGAAAGCTTCCTGTAAAATTTAGCAGCAGAGTAGCTATTCCTGCTCTCATCCTTTACTGAAATGCCCTAATACCACCTTCCCAATCTCCTGTCCCCTTCCAGGAAGCACACACATCTTTCAATTACCCAAAGTCTAATAATTGCACACAAATGTACAGAAAAATAACATAAAAATTATTTCTGCATCCAGCCTAATGCCAAATATATATATATATTTATTTATTTTTATTTTTGTATATATAATCTGCATTATGAATAAGGCAATCAGGTCATTTCCATTATCCGATATAAAGAACATTGAATAATAAAAATGCTCAGTTACTCAGTTTTGGCCAGAAATACAAGGAGGCATTTGAAATACAGAGTCACAAGAATACTGAGTAGAACACCTTCATACAAACGTGCCATTAGAGCCGCTGTACTTCAATGGGGAAAGAATATTATCCCTCTTCAACTCTTAGAGAAGGTGTAGGAGGAGAAGGAAAGAGATGTTTCAAATGGGAATACTTCTGGTGAGTCACTGCTATCATAAGAGGCAGAGTAAATTCTACTTTTCAAAGACTTCACAAAGGCATTTGGGTGTTCTGGGTCCATTTATCTGCTTGTAGGATCCAGGGACCGGTGAGAAGCGGGGAGGAAAGGAAAATTGATGGATTTTCATGGCATTTTCCTACCACCCACTCTTGTACAGCCTACAATACTTACAATATTCTTTACTACATGTTCTTCCTATTTATTTTGCCAGTGCCAGCTAATAAACTTCAGTCATCTTCTTAGCTGACTACCTAGCAAGATGAAGAACAATAAAAACCTACACAGGCACTGACTGATTCTCACTGAATAGAAGTAAAAATGGTAATGTTTTTTAACAGAGTTGAATTCAAGCTTCTAGAAAATGTGAAACCTCAGGTGAAATGTTGGGATCATTTTCTGAAGTCCGTTTTTCTCCTCTACCCACAGCCCAATCAGCTGTACTGAACAGATAATAAATCTGTCGGTCTGCATCAGCGCCTGTAGCACTGCAGCAGTTTTACATATCCACACATAATTCTCTTGTGCAAGACTAGACAGGAAAATAATTTGCTAGTCCCACACTTTTGTAGGCTTGTTAATTACTGGATTTCTCTCCTGGTTTGCTCTCCCCATCTGAGAACTTCATTATTTACAAATAACTTCTCCAGTATTTTTTAGGCTTTTCAGTGACCTAATCAGGTTGAGGAACCTCGAAACATGTATTGGAAAGTAAACAGTGAAACTCCATCTAACTGAGAGAGATTTTGTCTTCAACTGATTGATTCAGAGTTACTCACACCCTGAGTAAGCCTGAATTCATCCACTACTTTGGAATTTCTTATGCTTGTTACTAACATATATGAACCCCACATAGGCTGTAATTCAACTTTGGACAGCTGCTGAAGTTTTTCTCTGGCACTTTATGAAGCTGATTTTAGCTCAAACAAGCACCAACATACTTTATATTTTAGACACACATATTAGATAGCCTTCCCATAGGAAGAGGGAGTTTGCCACAAAAAATAGCGGTTGGTGCAAAGGCCAAGGCAGTTGAATTCTACAAACTCCTGAGCAGATCATAATAGCAATTTTTACCAGGAAAAAAAACAAACCCAAGGAATAAAATCTGCGATGTATAAGTCATGCATAGGAAAAATAATACATTTCAAGATATAAATTGCTTTAAATCATGAAATGCTGAAATTTAAGGTAAACTAACAGCAGGGTTGTGCTTTATTAAAACATATAATTAAAGCTCCATTTTAGCCGTCCCTTGTGACAAATTACAGCAAGGTTTTAGCAAAGAAAGACTACTATCTTATAATGACACGCAAGCAGCATATTGCCATTGTAGAATGCTTCCTGAGCAAAGCAGAGTGCAAATTGAATGTTAAATTTCTGGATTTGGCACTTGGAGGCTTTGACGGGATTGGAATGAATGGTAGCCCACTGGGAAGCGGGAAAATAATAGCTATCGTAATGCTGCTAAGTGCACTGCAGACTGCTGATTCAAGGACATATGCAGCAGTCAGGTGAATTTAAAGCCCCTACATTCACATCTGTACACAGCAGGAATCGTGCAAGGCAATGGCATAGGGAATGCCTCTATGAGTAACTTATAATACAGGCTGTTCCTTAAAGAAAGGGAATTGTCTGTGCTATGGTTTGAAACACCCGGTGACTGGGCACAGCCTCTGTTCTGTGCTAGTTAACACATTTGCTTTTCTTTCAGTTGCTTGGTACAGCTACTGTGCAGATTAAGGATGCTTAAAGTATACTGCCCGGGTGAAGTGTGGCTGGAACTGGGGGATCACGGGATTTAGAGAACTCCGTCTAAAACTACAGCCTCCCTCTGGGATGCAGGCTGGCTATGTATACACAAGAAGGACACAGCCCAGCCCAAACTCACACACAGATTTCCAGTGCTCTGTAATGCCACCAAAGTCAGCCACATTTTCCTGCGTTACACCATCCCACTAATTTACCCCAGTGTTTGCAGTGTTCTTTTATTTATCGAGGAACCAACTGAGAGCATTCTGTTCTGGAGTTTCTCCATACTCTGGGACAAACACAGAGCAATGCACTTGTTAAAACTGACTTTTGATGGCTCAGTGGATGTGCTGGAGGGCGGCTGGTACGGCAGAGCCCTGGGGATGGCCATACAGCAGCAGTAGCACAAGTGGAAAAGTCCTCACAGAGTCTGCTCTTGACACAAATTTTGCAATGCTGTTGATATGGAAGTGAGCTGGGACATCACACCAGAAGAATGGTATGACTGAAAATGGAAGAAATGTGCACTCAAGGTAATTTAGCACTACAGAGCATGCAGCCCTGCCTTTAATGACTAGCAAGAATTTCAGTTAAACTGAGCATCCTAAAGTTAGATACTGCAGAGAAGGTGAGGGATCAAGCATTTGCCAGCTCTGCAAGAAGCAAAGAAAAAACAAAATTATTGTGAAGTCAGAGAGACATTGCCCATAAGTTACAGCAAGTAACTAGGTGCTAGTACTTGTCTTGAAGGCTCTGAACAATTCTGTTTATCTGTGTTAAAATATAAGGAAAAATTATGACCTAAAGAGAGCAGAGAGGCATCATAATCAGGGGAAATTCTTCATTCCTAAGAGAAAAGGCTAAAACAATCTGGATTATTTAGCCTAACTAAACAAGGGCTGGGAAGAAGTATGACCACTCTTAGAAAACACTTCAGGGACAGACCAGGAAGGAAAAAGACATTTTTTAAGCTAAAGGGAAACTGGCACAGGAACAAATGGGTATAAATTGCCTTGAATATATTTAGGCAGGACATTAGAGAAAGATTTTTCTCAGAAGAAAGAAGTCCTAGAACAGCCTCCCAGGGGGAGTAGATGGTGCAAAAAGTCTCAGAACAATGGGATGAGATTTATTTAGTCTGTTAAAAGAATTGTATGATATATTCACACATCACAGTGGAAGACTGATTTTGATGACCCAGAAACTCTGTGAATACTGCCCCTCCTGTAAACTGGCACCTGTATTTGAAATTAGGACTTAAATTTAAGCAAGGTCTATTCAGTTTGAAGGAAATTCATGTCTGATTCTCTTCCACGCCACAAACTATTGAAAGCTACCCTTAAGTGCATCATCTTGTTGAGTCTCACTCTGTCTCACTTTCTCATACTTACAGTAAATGAAATATGTCAATATTAGGTCTTCCTTGTGCCAGATGACAGGTACTTTAAATCTCAGATATCTTTGTGCTATTAATATGATAAACATGAATAGACAACAATTTTAGAAATTATGAACCAACCTTGTCATGTAATCTTATTCTAATTTAAAGCATTTTTTAATAGTTTTGCAGGCGCTAAATAACTGAATGTCAACTTATAGAAGCATATTGGAAGTGAGGATTAATATTTTCCTTTTATTCTAAGAACTGATCAAAGAGTATAATCTTAAAATTCCATTGAAAAATGCTAAACCATAGCACTGAAGCTCATGTTTCCTTATGTTGACTGAAGAGGAGACATTTACAGGAAGTTACTAGTATTTGCAAAGCCAATGCAAAGACATGTAATGTCAAATTTGCATGAGATATTATCTTTTATAAACAGCTAATGTCTCTCTCATTATCCCCTTTATGAGTCTGTTGTTGAGGGTGTTTTTAAGAGCCTCATAATTTTCATTTGATAGGTTATAAAAATAACAACTTGATTTGGATATTAGCTTCAAATGTTAATCACATTTTAGATTGCATAGGACGTAAATCAGCACTATCAGCATTTATACAAGCTACAATAAGGTGTGTCCTATTTTAATGCATTTGTGACATCAACCTCATCTAGTATGAAAAAGTTTGATCTAAGATTAGAAATGTTAGGATGAGCAGATGCTACTAAATCTTCTTAATCCATAAAAACTGCATCTGTGCTGAAGGACATCTTTTGGATATACCTACGCATACTCAGAAAGACTAGCAAGTGTCTAACCCTGAATCACCTTTACCTATATACTGCAAAGTATTGTTAAAAACTACTGTGAAAAGATCTAAATTTTAATGAGAGCTTCTGCTATTTGCTACTCACATTCTATCAGACAGAATGATTTGTCTATGATTAATACTAATTAATGTTATACTCTGCCTGAGTTTTTCCTGTGTATCAATGAACAGTCTTGTTACTATTTGAATCCTCAGGCTTGTGTTCACTGGAGTTTTCTCTCATCTAAACAGAAACTGGCAGTTTTATCTTCATACGGTTTTGCAGATTTACAGTGAGCAGTACATTTTTCTTCCTCTGTTTGAAAACAGAGCAAGATACTTGCTCGCATTCATAAAGCATGAACAAACAGAGAGGGCTCTATTCTGCCCACCCTCACCAGGTTCAGGCTGCTGTAACTTGGCACTACACCAGTAACTTCTAACTTACCCTTTTCTACTGGATGTAGGGTACCAAATTCTGTGATGTTTTCCTCAGGTGAAGCTGGATGAAGTATACACAAAGCTAGTGTTTGCACTGATTTAACATTGTTTATTTATACATGACAATGTAAGCAGCTGCTAAAAGCATGCATTAAACTCGGGCCCATTTACAGTAACAAGCTGCAATAATAGAGATTGTAAATTACTATGTATTAGAGTTACTTTTGAAATGATTTAAAGTGAAAGCAATACTTTGTTTCTAAGAATTCCACTTCTGTTCTTATACTAGATGCACACTGATGTAATTAAAATTATTTTGGTACAGCCTCCCCTGGAATAACTACGAGACAGCAGATTCAAGTCTGATGCAGAAAAAATAACGTGCAAAATTCAAAAGGCTAGATTTTAGGTTTTCCAGCTGAATCTCGATCCTCACAGGCTCAGCAAGGCAAGTTTGCTATTGTAACAGCGATCTGTCAGCTTTGGGGTATTTGGAAGTGTGACTGCTCATGTGCAAATCAACTCAACACCGAGTTTACCCCAGTCTGTCACACCTGGAACACTTCAGATAGAGCACTGGTACAGCCCAGCTGCACGGGGCCAGTAGAACAAGTACTTCCAAGGCACACTGGTTACAGCTGATGGAAGTTTGCACAAAGGCATATGCATCACTTTATGCCTCAGTTTTACCATTCGTAAAGCAGATTCCCTTACTACAAACTCCTCTTTAGAGCCAGTGCTGATGCTTTGCCTCTAACCAACTATGAAACTTTCTTTTTTGATTCAACCATATTCATGCATTATTTCAATAAATGATTATTTCTTAAATTATTAGAAATTAGGAATTCAGTAAATTCATTTTAGTTTCAAACTCCGGTCAAACAGCTGGAAGGGAGAGACTGGTACAATTATTTTCAAGGTGATGCAGGGATTTTGACCCTGGTTTCTATTTCAGTCATTTTACCTCACAGTTGCTGCCTGATGTGCACAAATTCATTCAGGTACCAAATCATCAGAACAGAGACCGAAATGCATTTTCTGAAGCTAGGAAGCCCTCACGCATAGCTTCACTACTTTTGTTCAGCTGTTTGCATTCATCTGCAGGGGATGTCCCTCTGGGCTCTGGCAGCAGATCGCAGCATCACAGAATAGTAGAAGTTGGAATGAACCTCTGAGGATTGTCTAGTCCAAACCCCCTGCTAAAGCAGGTTTGCCTTGAGCAGGTTGCAGAGGATCGCATCCTGATGGGTTTTGAAAGTCTCCAGAGAAGGAGACTGTAGAACGTGTCTGGGCAGCCTGTTCCAATGCTCTGTCACTCTCACAGGAAAGCAGTTTTTCCTGATGTTTAGGTGGAAATTCCTGTGTTCCAGTTTGTACCCCTTGTCCTATCACTGGCCACTACTGAAAAGAGACTGGCCCCATCCTCTTGACCCCTGCCCTTTAGACATTGATAAGCATTGAGAAGATGCCCTCTCAGACTTCTCTAGGCTGAACAGTCCCAGGTCTCTCAACCTTTCCTTGTCACAGAGATGCTCCAGTCCCATCATCATTTCTGTAGCACTCCACTGGACTCTTTCTAGTAGTTCTGTCTCCTTTGAACGGGGGAGCCAAGAACTGGACACAGTACACCAGATGTGACTTCACTAGGGCAAAACAGAGGGGAAGAAGAACCTCCCTCAACGTGCTGGTCACACTCTTCTTAATGCACCCCAGGCTATCATCGGCCTTCTCGGCCGCAAGAGCACAATGCTGGTTTACGGTGAACTTGTCAACCAGTGCTCCCAAGTTCTTCTTTGCAGAGCTGCTTTCTAGCAGGCCAGGCTCTAGCTTGTACTGGTGCAGGGGGTTATTCCTCCCCAGGTGTAGGACCCTACGCTTGCCCTTGTTGAACTTCATCAAGTTCCCCTCCACCCAACTCTCCAGCCTGTCCAGATCTCGCTGAATGGCAGCACAGCCTTCTAGTGTGTCAGCCACTCCTCCCAGTTTGTATCACCAGCAGACTTGCTGAGGGTTCACTCTGTCCCTTCATGCATGTCTCAAGAAGTGGCTTACCTAACCAATTGGATGCCAGAACCAACATTTCATCCTGCCTGGTGAAGTTTAACTTAGGAGGATAGACAGAAACTGAATATTAATGCTAGAAGAGGAGAAGAAATAACTCTACATCCCCATCAGCTGAGCCTTTGTAATTACTGACCCCAAATTTGGGAGGTAGAGCAGAGCCACGTTCTGTGAGCTGCTGTGTCTGCAGAAGTGCACTTTATCTGCAGAAGTGCTTCTTTTTCCCCCTCCCAGAGCAAGTATTGGTATGGCTCGCTGGACAAAGAGGCTAAGAAATATTTTGTAATTTGTCAGTCAGCACAGGTATTTCTTGCAGAAAGAGGACTGCTGGAGGTGGAGACAGCTTAAAGAAAACTTCATAGAAGCTGTAAGTGAAGGACAGAGGCTTTTGACATCTGGTGCACCAAGAGGAACGACACCTTTTCACCACTGCTCTTGCCTACACATGCCCCAGCGATGTCTTCACCAAACACTTGCATTTGAGGTGTTGTACACATCTTTGCAATGGAAACAGGTTACATCAGAGAAAAAAAAATAGTTGTACAACAGCAGCAAAGGCAGAATGATCAGGAAGAGACTGTTGACTCAGGCTGTACAATTTACTGCCAAATCCTATTTCTAGGTACACCAACAAACCTGCCCCACTGCACATTCCTACTTTTTAATATAAATATTGCCATGAACTACGGCCAGTCTGATTGTGTTATGCTGGAGGGCACAGCATCCTCTTTGCCTGTGGCCTTTTTCAGAGGATGGAGAGGTCAGGTCACTCTGTAGAGGGCACAGATATTTTCACATGGGCTAATGAGCACCAGAAGCCATGCTGAGAATGGCTGGTGCAGTGTATGCTCTTGAGGAACACAAGTGGGACCTGCCTGGGCAAAGCCTACAGAGCTGTTTCATAGGGTACTTCATGCTGTTGCTGGGGGGGTATCTGGAGATGGAGGTGTCTGCAAGCTGGAGCATAAGGAAACATAAGGAAAAACTTCTTCACTGTGAGGGTCACAAAGCACTGGAACGGGCTGCCCAGGGGGGTTCTGGAGTCTCCTTCTCTGGAGACATTTAAAACCTGCCTGGACGTGTTTCTATGTGACCTGCTCTAGGTGGTCCTGCTCTGGCAGGGGGGTTGAACTAGATGATTTTTTTGAGGTCCCTTCCAACCCCTAACATTCTGTGAGGTAAAATCCCCCAGCTTTACCTTCTTCTTCACTTCCTCCAAGTTCTACACCAAAAGGTGCATGATTCAGGTCCACACTTGCTAACAACTTAATAAACTAAACCCATTTCAGTTATTATATGCAGTCATGGTGCATTTTACCTTGTGCTGGAACCGTTTCATGGAATGCTAATTTTGAGAGCTATCTCCCTGCAGTGAAAATGGGATAATCAAGGAGAAATTATATCAATACAGACCTGAAGTATGCAAACAGACAGGAATGGTTTGTACATTCCAGTGATTTGGCAGATCTACTTTTATTCTGAGTAAATGATAGATCTGCATATATTTCAGGCAAAAGGAGGAAAGGAAGAGAACATCAATATATATATTTTGACTCTCTAACATATGCCTGGTTATTGAAATTACTGCTGTGGCTGTGAATCACAGCATTCAAATCTTATTGGTGTGAATTTACATCTATAAATCTGCTTTACCTGTGATCAGTTAAACCTTAAAGGCACCAATAAGTTGGAGTGATACAGAAATGAGCCAGTGAACTGCTGGAGTCACTGGAAAGCAATCTGCACAAGGGGAGCATGATGTTTAATCACAGGCAGAAAAAAGTCTGCAAATGCTTATTATTGGCTCAGTCCTTCACAGACATATACACAAGTAACTTCAGCGGCATGCAGTTCAGTGTGTCTTCTCATGTGCCAATGTCTTGCATACAGGTTGGCCTCAAGATGTAGCACTTGGCATCTTCAGCAGTCTCACTGCCTTGAAAATATAAACCTCACCTCAGTAAATGTGCTCTGATCTGTGTTCTGGAGTAGCTCCTCCTGAAACTTCTCATTAAACCTGCAGGACTCCAGTTTAAGCTAAATCCTTATTCAGCAGCATATTTTCAGGCTTTTTTTTATATTTTATTTTAGGCATTTTTTTTTTTAATTTTCAACAGAATCAAGATTGTCCCAAATACCTATAATGGTCGTTTTTGTAACTAACCTCAGTGAGCTCACAGTCATTCACATGAGGGCATACACTCACGAGATAAAGTGAATCATTTTGGTATTCTGTTTGGAATCTTACACTCCCCATTTTTATTACAAAGTTTTTAAAAGTATTTATTAACTACAGAGAGAAGAAAAAAAAATAGATTAGCAAGACAGTGCAATTATATCATTGCTGAGTTCACAATAAGCTGCTGTAAACTCTTCCAGCACATAGAAAATAGAAGAGTTTTACAACTTGTCACCATCTCCTGACAGGCAGGTAAGTCACTGCTGATAATCAAAACAGGGCTTCTTTCTTGGATCTAACTTCTCCCAGGGATACTCTGCAAGATGACGATCTTCAGGTAGCTCACACCTAGAAAACATTTTCCCTGCCAGCATGAAAATTGTGCTCCTTCCTAGAAAACAACCAGAGAGCTGAGCTCTCTCCTTGGAACTCCTCTTTCCAAGCCTAGCAGATAACGCAGGGACACCTCAGCCTTGTTTGACACTGCAAAGATTTTCACTGCTCATCCCTCCAGAATTTTTAGCAGCAGCTGTTACTGGAAGTAGAAACTTCACTGCTATTCGTGCTATGAGAAGCACCCGCTAGATAACCCAGCAGGGTCATCTTTACACTTCCTATTTGATAACCATTTCTGAAGCAGTAACAGAGATTTTGGAAATATCACTGCTTTTTATCCCCAGAGTCTTATTCCAGGAATAGCCAGTGATCAAGAAACGTGAAGATGGAGATGGATGGAGGAGATTGTTGTCTCTAGTTTGGAGCACACACTTAAACTGCTTGTAAACAACAGGTGAAAACAACAGACCACTTAACTACAGTCCTAAGGTAGCTAAATGAGGCAGATTGAAAGTGAGGGCTTCAGACACATTTAATGAGTGAATGTTGATGCTTCCAGACCTACAGGCCAGATGGTCCTATTTCTACAAAGCCCAAGGATGGAAAAAAGTAAGAGCCTCCAGGTGTCTACTGTACATTTCAATCTGTGATAATATTCAAGAAATGACAAGTCTGATAAATTAAAACCCCAGGAGGCAAAGCCAAAAACAAAGGGAATTTATAGAGAAGATATAATTTATGCAGTGACTTATGGAAACAAAACAGCAATTAAAGCTGCTTCCTACAAAAGAACTGTAGTCATTTTATTTAATCCAAATGATGTAATGCTTTTTTTAAAATGCTAAATCTGGAAGAAACTATTCTTTCTAGCCTATTAAAGTTTTCTTTATCCTTTGGACATACACCACCTGGCTTGTCCAGTTCCACCATTAATACCTGTTATGTTGCACACTAATGTATTATTTACACTTTGCACTAACAACATGCGTGGCTTTGCTGTTACAGTAAGTCTCAAGCAGATGGATCCTGTGCTTCTGTGAAATCCTGTTACAACAGAAAAGGGACATTGCCTGCACACCGGGCTGACTCAGAAAAAAAGCCTGTTGCAGAATGATGAACTAGGTGACCCATAATTTGGGCATATAGCATTTTAAACACCACTTTAGACAGGTGTGATTTGCAGGTTTCAGTTTAGCTGTACTGGTTTTCATCAGGAATGATTTTACATTAGTATTTCTTTTTTAAATTTAGAAGGAAAAAAAAAAGGCTATTGCTTCCTTGATTGAAGATAACATTGCTTCAGCTATGACATACCTTATTCCAAGTAATATAAGCAAGGTGCTCTGAAAGCAAGAGATTTATTTTCTCAAACAGGCAAGGAAACACACTATTGAAGTTATTAAAAATACCCATGTGGGTAATCTTATTCCAGCTTCAGTGCTTTCTAGTTTCAGTAGAGCAAGGTTTTAGGGCATATCGCTTTTGTACCATACAGACTTTCATTAAAATTCTAAGTTCTCAGAAAACAAGAGGTTCATTATTTTTCAAATTTACTTATATTTCAATATGTTGAAAACATTTATCACCAGGAAGCAGAGGTGTTGACATACCAAGACTCCCCAGGTAAGGCATTACATCATTCAGGTAAGGCATTTGAAACAGAAGCCCACTGAATTTGGTCAATGCTATTGCAAAATCAAAGTGAAATACAAAAAAACTCCTGATGCTCACCCAGCAGATGTGAACTCAGAAGACTTGTGATATTCTAGACATGAATATGAAAGTTACCCATCACATGTTCTATGAGGGGGAAAAAGGGTTTTTTTCTTAAATAAGTGACACAAAGACCCAAAGGGGTAGAAAGAGAAGGTAAAAGAGTCAGACTATGATAAACAGGAGCTTGTTTTGAGGAATAATCTCCAAATGAAGGGAATAAGGTATTTTTGTGCACGCAGTGGTATTGAAGTACAGCGGAGAAAGATTTGATGGTTTCACAAGACAACAACCAAAGAAAATAAATTAATGTACAACAGACAACATCCTACATACTTCCCAAAGATCCTTTATGCTACACATTACATTCTTCCTCTTGATTGCTCCAGGTCCTGGCCCTGAGGAGTGAGACCACCCTGAAAACTGTGACTGATTCCAGAAAGAGTACCATGTATGAGGAACTGCATGGGAGATGTGATGCTGCTTCTTAAGCATGGCAGCTCCTTGACTACAGAGCACAATCAAAGTCTGCATGAAGAGTTCAGAAGCTCCATAGAACTGGATGAGCTAATAGCTCTAGTGTTTTGATTGAGGGGGGTTCTTCCACGTTTTTTAACTCTTCTGAGGCACAGTGGATGGATGGACTCTCCAGTCCTGCTGCCACAGAGACACTCACTCCAGAATGAGTTCAAGGAGGAGCATGTGACAAAGCACACAACCCACCATACCAATCAGCCCCCTGAATGCCCACATCTTCCTTTCTATCAAGCAGGACATAGCAACAGGGGAAAATCGAGCTATTCAAATATTAATGTTTGTTATGTTATGTTATACCTGATGTTATTGAACTTTGACCTCATCTCCACTGCTTTTCAGCATCATGCTGCAAGTAAAGGAATGTCCTGTGATGACTAAATGGGAGAAAACAAAAAATACATTTTTTTTAAACTAATGGATTTTCTTGGCTATCTATCAGAAAAAATCTGATCCTTTGGAGTTCAGCAGACTCTCACAGCATATTCCTGGAAATTATGAAATTTGCATATTCTACTGGGAGGAGAGTTCTAAAAGAAGCATCTATTTACAATGAACTTCAGTGGAAGTAGTTATCACTGCAGAGAGGTCTTACATCAAAGGAGCCTTGTAAACCAAGACTTGTATAGTAGAGGCACAGCGTATCGTGCTTCTCACATCTCTTTGGTTTTCTTTCTTTTGCCAGCCAGGGACATGTTATAGTCACTACCCCCAGCATTCCAGTTCAGTAGGTCCATGTGTGCCATCTCTCACTTACTTTCCCTCCAGATTTATAGTCTCTGATAAAGGACAAGGGAATAAGTTGTTCTCTCCCAGAGCTGATCACTACAGAAGATGCAGTTATTCCACCACTTTCCTTTTTCCTGTTCTCCCGTAATGTTGCCTTAATGACATGAAGTTTGGGGTCTTACTAGTGGTTATTGATATCTTTCTTCTATTTCCTTGCTTTTATGCATTGTTTTTCAGTTGCATTCCTTCTTTCCAGAACACAATCTTTCCTCTCTAAAAGGTGCCTTGATAACTGAATCTGCAGGCAGCTGCTTAGTCTGAGAATGCTAGCATTGGTGATGGTCTCCTTAAAACTCCACCACCACCCACCTTGCAATGACTTAGTATTTCCGAGTTCCCAAGACTTAAAAATATACACTAAAACCATCACCTAGTTAAATAAATATTAGAAAATTATGAAGTTGATTACCATTGTAAACCCATGAAAAAATTGATGGGGGTGTGGGAAGAAATTTCAGAAGTAGGAAACACTGATCTAGAACACACCTCAGAGTTGTAGCATGACCAACTATATGCACAGAATTCCTTCCTAATCTGTCTTTAAATATCTTCAGTGAGGAATACTACAGACCAATCAGGCAATCTCTTCCAGTGATTCACCACCCTCAAATCTACACTGTCACAGCATTATACAGTGCTACATAATGGCATTAACAGCCTCATAACCGCAAAACCACCATGAGAATAATTAGGAAGCACATATATAAGCCCTATGATGGTCCCTAAACTACTTCATACATAGCAATCAGAATAAATGGCAGTGCATAAGGAAAAATGCATGACTATGATTTTGTTTTACCATGGTGATGCTGAGCTGCAAAATCAGCGCACTGAAACTGGTGTTACTTGAGACATGACATGCATCAAGACTGTGATATCCCATGATCAAAGTCACATCCAGTATCCAGACAATAGGAGCTGCCTTTGCTACTACCTTGACTGCAGCAGAGGATCTGGGTTGTCATATTTTGGAAGTCCTGAGGAAGTTGTAGGTTGATTCAGAGGGTAAGAGAAGGAACACAGAAATGTCTCTGAGATGCAAGAAATATGACCAAGGCTCTGTCTTGGAAAAATGTGCAAAAACCAGAAAGGCATTGTTTAAAAATTGCATACTGCTGCACATCTTTACTCAGATCACAAATGACCTTTACTTTGGTTTATCCCAGAAAGCACTTATTCAATCCGGGCCTCATTTTGTTTGATGTCAAGATATAAAATCCTAAAGCCATTGATTTTTGAGAATCATAAGCCTTTTAAAATTAAAAATGTTAACAGTATCTTATTCCATATTCTTTAAAAGTAACATAGCTTGGTGATACAGAAGCAAATTCTTATTTCCTAATCTCCGATGAAAAACACCTTGTTTTACAATTTACTTCATGGTTACCAGATTAGTTACATCATTCACTAGCTCACTGCCTTTCTGAAACAAAGAAAAAATTTCTCCACAAAAAGGATTTTTTTTTTTTTCCAGATTTTCCTTCTTTTAAGGTCCCAAACAGAATGTGAAGTGGAAGACGGTAGGAATTTTGAAGAGATTATGCAGACTGCAGATTTTCCACTGCTGTTAATGCTTACATAATCCATCTCCTTCTCCTTGATGTATCTGCAATCTTTATAGACCAGCAAGATACACAACTTCTACACCGGCATTTCCTAATGAGCCGAAGCATCTGTCTGAGAATCTCATAAACAAGCTTCTCAAATGCTTTCTAAAACCTCAGCTTTCGGTAAAATACTACTACTAATATAATTTTTTTCAAGTTAGGCTCTGCCATGTTTGTCCTGGAAACTTTCCAATCCAAGGAGCGGAATCCCTGAAGATATATCTATATGCATGTGCTGAAAATGTGAAACAACAGTTAATGTGACCTTTCAGTAGCAGCTATCTCCCATCTCTCTGATGATTCTTTAAACAACATCATCAGCTAATAATCCATTGCACATCAAAGCAGAAAAATCATCAGCAAATTCTTATTGTAATTAATCTAGTAGTCTGCTCACAGCCAAATATAATAAACACAATAAAGTCCAAACAACCTACAAACCTTATCCCAAGCAGCATTCTAAACTGGCAAGTGAGGCATGTAAGAGCTTTTATAATTGCCCCAAAGGATTTTGCAAGTTACCTACTGATTACACTTCACCAAACATGCATGTATACAATGATCTGACACAGTCTATTTGTTTGATCTGCTATTAATCAATGAAAGGTGAAGTACAGCTTTGAGTATACATCCCCTGTGTTCTAATTGCTTATCTTGCAATTGAGCCAGGTAAGAACTCCCAAGCATCTGTAACAGGCAGAGAGAACTACTAATTAAGTAAAAACATAAACATATATATAAATCATAGGTGCTCAGGTGAGTTTTCGTAGATCACAGCATCTATCAAATAGCTGGAAAAGATTGTTTAGGCCTATCGTGTCCAAACATGAGCTAATAAATCATTACAGTTTTTATGCAGTCCTTCTGTTATTCCAGACTTGATCATCTCAGGAGAAGCACACAGGTTCCTGGCATAGCAGCCCTCTGTCAGGGCAACACTGACTTTGCATATGAACTTAAGAAACTAAATATTTAGCATATATACATTTTATCAGCAGAACTTCAACATTCTTAATAAAGGTATCTAATTAACATTAGATAGTCAGAACTTAAGCTACTTGCTAAGAACAGAGCAAATCGATGATGGTATTGTGAACTAAATGTGTCTCCATCTGCAGTGAGAATAGAGAGAAGGGAGAACAGGGCTTGACATCCCTCAACAATGAATTATTGGGCTTTACAGCAATAAACTTAACACTTTGGTTGTAAAAGGAACCATAATGGAACCACAAGACCCTGATTTATGTACTAGATAGATCCTGGTCTGAGATATAGATTAATTCTTTAACAAAGATGCTATCCATCACTGAAAAAGACCTGCCTTGGTTGTTTATTTGCCTATCATGAGCAAATAGTGTTAATTATGTTGTTTCAAATATAGTAGGTCTTCCCTAATACTTACAAGTCTGCCACACTGTGATATGTCTTATGCAGGAATACATTATATTTTCAATTGAAAATGACTTACCAAATTGAAAACATAATTTTCTGTCATTGCAAGCCATATACTGTATTACAGTTTGCACGGCTACAGGATAGCAATAGAGAAAAAAAAAACAAATCTGCACTTGTTTTTACAGTAAAAATTAAAGTTGCGTAGTATTTTAATTATCAGTAAAAGGAATGTCACTAGGGATGAAATAAAGCTGAGGATTAGCTTCAGGGATGTGAAAGCCTAAGTAACTGTTATGAAAACATTTCTGCATACAATAGTATAAGTGTCATAAGTTGCAGCATTCTGGGCAGTTTTCTGTCACCCTGAATAGAAATGTCATCAGGACAGTAGTTCTTACACAATCTCACCTCATATTTATTTTGGTTATAGGTTCTCTTCTATGATAAATCCAAACCACAGTAACATTAGACTAAGAAAAAAGGATTTCTCTAATCACAGTCAAAATGGAAGGTGAGCTGATACTCAGTTGGCACTCTCTGTGCCTGCTTTTGACTTTTCCCACACTAGACCCCTATGCTACAAAATAAAAACTTCCCCAGTGCAACGCATCCAGGCCAAACAGACACAGTTATAACACAGCCTCTGGGGATTTACCAACTTGAATCGAGGATGCAACTTTAAAAGAATTATAATTTCCTTATTATTACCCACTGGCACAATCCATTTAGATCTACTGTTACTACATTTAGATCTACTGTTACTATGAAATCGAAATGCATTAAACTGTGGGTTAAAAATCAATGACGATTTTATATAAGATTCTAATATCAAACTCATATATGCATTTGATATAAAAAAAAAAAAAAAAGCCAAACACTAGCTGCTACAGTGTCATTCAGAAGAGAAAGAGTAGGTTTTCATCCTAAAAGTAGGTGTTTCTGATTTGAACTGTAGATTAAGTCTATTGCAAAGGCATAACCTATTTTTTAACTCAATACTTTGTTTTAAATCTCTGTTTTGTTCCAATAAGTAAGTACAATTTGTTGGGTTAAATAGCAGTCACGACCCTAATTATGTAACACTGCCTAAAGATCACACTGAGCCTTACCCAAATATCATTGAAACCAGAGTAACTTCCATTGATTTCAGTAAGTTTTGCATCAGATCCATACTCATTTCCTTCCAACCAATAAAGTGTTGGCATTTTCTCAATATCCTCTCGAAGGCTTCCTTGCTTGTTTCCCCTGTGATCACTACAATCTCTAAAAAAAGATAATGGATTTCAAATTATTTTTTAATTGAAGAAAAAGGAAGGCAGGCAATAATTTTGTGATACTTCTATGTTCTTTAATCCAACTTCTGGCAATTATCTAGGTGGCAACTTTATTCTTTTGTTGGAGTCAGTGTTCAGCCATTACGATTGCTTTATCTGATGTCTCTGAATTAAAACTTCTGTGATGAAAAAATGAGAATTCTGGTAGTTCTCCAGTTGTAAAAGTAATGCTTAGAAACTTTTCTGCCATTCTACCTGCAATCACAAAATGCAAGCACTCAGTCTTATTAAAAATCACGTTATCGGTATCTGATTTTTTTTGACTATTAGCAGCTCAGCTTTGGTTTGCAAAGTGTTTTTGGACAAATGTTCAGATCAGGTGGGTTTTTTTCCTGTTTATGTCTTGCAAGCCTGAGAATTACGTTTCTTTATCACTGTATTGCTAGTGTAATCTAAAAGGTTTTATTCTTATTCCTTCCCAGATAGTCAAGACTACGTCTTTTGCCTTCAAATTTGTGCATGTTTTTTGGTAAGCCAAGAAAGCAATACCTAGAAGCCTAAGTAAATCCTACTTCATAAAAACTAATTATATTTTTGATTTACAGTTTCAAAGCCATAAAAGTTGTTTGTGGTTTTTTTTTGGGTTTTTTTTTTCCCTCGGCATATTGGAATATCCATTATAATTTGTCTTCAAGAACTTGCATTCCATATAGAGTTCCCCTCTTTCTCGGAAAGAAATTCCAGTCAGCAACAATGTAGTCCTGATTGAAACATGCACGAGTTCGACCTTTTAATTTTGTTTTCATTTACTTTAGAGATAGCAGAAGACTGATGTTAATGTTTTGTAGCTGGGACACCTGTATATTGTCAAATCTCCTTTAATACATGGTGGTAGAGAGTACTTATCTGATGCTCAACCTGTGCTCACACTATCCAAAATGTTTTTTCTCCTGATTTACATGATTAACTTATTTAATGAGGCAGAAAGAAGGTCTCATCCATTGTAGTTAGTCGCAAGGAATGCAGTACTGAATAAACAGTAACAGCACATTAATCTTTCTGACTTTTCATTATTATCCACTAACAGGAATACATTTGTACCTGCTTTCATGGTTAAATGCACTTGTTTTCTGGTTTTAAGAAGGAAAGAAAAAGGCAACCCCAAAATTATAACACAGCATATTAAGAAATGCATTTCAGATACTGAAGAAAGTGCATTAGAGCCCAAGAGGCACAGTTTGTGCACAGCCATCTGTTAGAGGTCATACAGCCATCTGACACCATTAGAGAAGTTTAGGAAAGGAGAGCATATGAAATAACTTGCCCACAGGGAGAAGAGCAAATGCATCAGGGCTCGCTCTCTTCTCCTTTGAGGAGTAAAATAACCAGAGATTAATAAAAGATCCTGGTCTTCTACGTGCAAGACTTGGAAATCCACAGTCCTTTTATATGCACAAATGTACAGGGTCTTTCTGTCCCCTCCAGCTGTTGGCCCTTGCTGGGGACTTCCCGCATGGAACCAGCTTCCTCAGAGGCAGAAAACATAATTATCTATCATGTATTGCCTTCTCCTACAATTTTCTCTCCAAAGAGGTAAAGAAAAAAATGGCCACTGACACTCCTACTCACAAACTCATGAAGGAGAAGATGGCTCCAGCCACGCAAAGGCTGCAGTTCTGCAGACCCTGAGATGGGGTTGTGTGCCGACACCTGTTTTTAGCAGAACCCTTCTAGCAGACACCATGGAGTGCATGTGTAAAGCAGAGGAGTATGCTGTCAGCAGCATAGTTTAAGAAATGTGGTTGTACCTATTGCTGATACCATAATTTTTCTATTTGATAAAACAGTCTTTGCAAATATCTGTTCCACAACACTGTCATTGGGAAAAGAAACAGTCAAAAATAATAGAAATGCAGTAAGGCTTTTAAATTAAAACTATTGTTGCTGTTGTTTGGGGGTTTTCATTTTTTTTCTTATTATTTTTTTCCTTGATTTACACACACAGCAGAATCCTAGATTAGACAATACTTTAAGTACAGTTTTAACTTTTTATGGAGTTTTTTTTTTTTTTTTTCAGAAGAGATAAATACCATAAGCAATATATTTGTATTATCCATTATTCAGAAACCTTTGTAATCTAGGATTTAAATATTAGGTAGATCTACCCTTGTGTGTATTAAAAGGGCAGCACTGTTGCCCAGCACTACTTTGAGGATGCCACCAACTCTACAGCAGATTTCCACACGAGGGGGTTTTACTGGTGTTTTAATTACGCTTTTTTCTAATGAACCCACAGACAAACTTTGAAGGAAGAACAATAAAAGCACAGAAGTGAGCAAAGCCAGTTTCCTTTCCATTTTAATCCTTGTGCAGGGTTGAAAAAAAAAACCTGTCTGGGAATCAGGTTTTGTGCTGGGATTAGCTGCCACGGAAGCTATTTATTCAGTCCCAATGCACAAGAGCAGGACCACAATCTTCCTAATCCACTGTACTGATGTAAAGAAAGTAGCATAGTTTTGAAAAATGGAGAAGGTAAGACAAAGAGAAGTAGTATGGATCAATAGGAAATAGAAATTTCTAAATGTAGAAAACCGGTAAGAGAAGAGAAACTGAAGACATGGTAGGGAGAGGAATGGCAAGACAATGCAGAGAGAGAGGTGCTAGGACTTGCTTTTGTTTATTGTTAAAACACATTGCAATGATATAGTTCTGTGATGAGGCAGAAAGGTAACACTTTTAGCAGTGCCAAAGACCAGTTCAGCCATCATTTCCCATCTATATTTGGAAAGATGAGCATACTTCTCCTTTGCTAGGCAACAAAGTTCATAGCAGACATCTACTTTGGATGATTTGTAAGCTGCTTGTACCCAAGATTCGGAGCTTAATAAACCTTGTGCCTTCACATATGTTCCAGAACACTGACAAATTGTGAAGTTGTAACAAAGTGTTGTAAAAATACTTGGCCTAAACATTCTTACCAGGAAATAACCCAAAGACAAATAACTGGGTGGCTGATAAAATTGGAAACAAAGTTATCTACCAGAAGTAGATTTGAAGGGATTTGAAAAGTGGTTCTGTAATAAAAAGCAATAGATGGTCCTAACCAAGATACTCCTAAATGATTCAGAAACAAATGTAACATCAATGTTGATACAATCCATGGATGATGTAGAGCATGACCAGGTGATAAACACCAAGGACACAGCAGAAATAGGAGCAAATACTACAGGGCTAGGAGGATGATTAAGGGATTGGAACACCTGCTTATGAGGAAAGGCTGAGAGACCTGGGGCTTTTTAGTCTGAAGAGGAGAAGACTGAGAAGGCAACTAATTAATGTCTATAAATACATAAGGGCTGGGTGTCAAGAAGGCAGGGACAACCTCTTTTCACTTGTACGTTGTGATAGGACAGGAGGCAATGGATTCAAGCTTGAGTACAGGAAGTTCCACTTCAACATGGGGAAGAACTTCTTTCCTGTAAGAGTTGTAGAGCATTAGAATAGACTCCCTGGAGAGGCTGTGCAATCTCCTTCTCTGGAGACTTTCAGGACCTGTCTGGATGTATTTCTGTGTGATCCGATCTAGTTTTGTCCTGCTCTGGCAGGGGGGTTGGACTCGATGATCTTCATAGGTCCCTTCCAACCCCTAACATTCTATGATTCTGTGATACAGACTGCTTGATAAGGCAGCAATATTCATGTAAGATGTATCTCAAGATACATAGACAAATGCAAAATTGTGCCACATACACTGAACATCCTCACTAAATTACCATCTCTGAAAGGGGGAAGGGCTAGAGTGCATTAATGAGTGAGCTACCACCATGATAATGTGGTTCAAAATTATGATTACTAAATATATATTAATAGGGATGTATTTTTAACTCTGGTGAAACTGGGTATAGATCTACTATCTTCTATTTTCATTAACAGTATTGGAGACTATAGATTATACTGCAGGCAAGAAAGAATGGTTTACAATTGAAGGAAGAACTTATTAAGCATATCAGAAAGATAACATGAAGGAGACCTGATTAGACAGTGTATGTACTGCTCAAGAAGAAAAACTGCTGGTAGTAAAAGACTGCTTAATTCAGTTGTGAAGCCAATGTAATAACCAGTGCTTAGAAGCTAAACCAAGGAAATTGAAACGATGCATATATTTTAGAAATTATTAGCCAGGTGAACAAAAGGAGGATGCCTGGTTCTCTGTCTGAAACTATTGGACTGTCTGTTACTGTAGGACTTTTTTTTTTTTTTCTTCTTCTCTCTGACCACAAATTCCACTCTGGAACTAGGAAATGACTTGATAAATCATTTTCTAGTGGAAAGAGTTTATTCAAAAAGTTCCTAACCAGAATTAATCAAGTCAGGAATCATGCTATATACAAACCTCCCCAAAGTTGAGCACAAATCTATTTATTAAAAAAACCACCAATGAATCCAAGAGAATAAAATATTCAAATATATATAAAATATATATGCCACGTACCCTAGACTCAGAAGATAACAACCAACTGGTATTACTGTCTTACACAGCTGCTCTTTGTGTTCAAGAAATACAATATATGCCTCCATCCTGAATTTCTAAATTCATTCTCTGTGGATGACCTGAGGAAATGTGTATTCATGAAAGGAACAAACCGAAGAATGACACACATTGCACAATAACCTTAACTACATTACATAACAATAAACCTGAATTAACCTTAACTTCATGGTATTCCAATAGAATTGTGTATTAATTCCTGATTTGAGAGAGCTTTACTTGTCACTTTATGTATCTCATATATTCTTGCTCAACCATTCAAAATGAAACTATTTTGCAGCCCTAATATTCCATCATATTAAAATGGTATTAGAGACAGAAGAAATTTCATATACTGGAGTTTTTCAATATTTTTCCAGTGTTCATAGAAGAGACTACAGTTATAAAAAAATGAATGGAATAATTTTCCATAAAAGACTGCAGTCTGATCAAATCAAAACCATCTTGCAGTGGAAATGTAGAAAATGAATAATTTTGTTCATGTCAACCAAAGGGAGAAAGATTCTATTTCAGCTTTCATTTTGAATTATTTCAATTCAGTTTGCATTTATATATACATATAAACAGAACAACCACAAATGAAAGGAATTAACACATTAAATGAAAACTACTTGACCCTAAAAAGTTTCACAGTCTCTTTTTTACTTCCAAAGAAATTTCAGGACAACGTTGTGTGTGGTCTTCACAGGACTTCTCTGGATGAAGAAAAAAAAAAATGCATAAGATATTTGTAAAAAACCAGCACAGATCTTGTTAATATCACAATGTGGACGGGGGGTTATCACAGTTCATTCATATCTCCCATTCTGTCTATGCTGGGCTGATCAGGAGATGCTACTACGGGTATCTTGCAGGTCTTTGATAATAAAAAGCTCTTCTTGTGACTTGATCAGACAAACAATTACAACCTCATAGCATAGGAAAAGAAAAGCACATCCTGGATCTTCCACTTACATCAACTGAGGGCTCACCCAGCCTATGAGCCAATGTGACAGAGTGATTAGCATGTATCTGAACATATTTGCTCCTCTGTCACTCTCAAGTTAAAATTCATTTTCCCCTGGCAATGGCAAATAATTCGTTGCAGCCAGATGTGCTAACATGAAATGCCCATCCACACTACTAGGCTAGACATTTTCCCTGCTAAGATTATTTATTTCTTAGAAAATTGCAAAAATAATTTAAGGACAGAAATGCAATATTTAAAGGACTCTTCAAAGTTATACCAACAGGCAGAGTTCCAGTATAGTGATGCTGATCTCTGCCATTGTTATATTTACGAAAAGATTATGTAAATAAGTAACATAAAACATACAAGGTTTCACAATTAGTCCCTGGGACACTATTTCACAGGGAAGTTTTTGTAATCGTGTGCTGTCACTTTGACAGTTACAGAGGCAAATCAGCCTACAGGAACTACTGTAATCCAACAAATGTATACCAGCTATTTAGTGCTATGGCACATATTCAGGGAAAATAAAGCCCTGCACATGTTCTCTGCTTTCCTCCAGTTTTCCATTTTGCACTGATACAGAAGGATGGGAAGAGTTTGTTTCAAAACCACTGATGTCAACTGCAGAAAAGTAGACACTGGAAAGAAGCAAAAAGCAAGTGAAGTGTAATGCAAAAATAAGAATAGAGAGAGATTATTTTAAAACAATAGGATCAAAGCTATGTATGTTGTACAAACCCAAAATACTAGGATAGAATCAGAGATATGGATAAACAGGTTAAGCCACACACAGCACCTACACTGTTGAGCAGATGAATGAAGGCTGGTGTTGCCTCTGCAATTGTTCTGCCTCGCATCTGTTTCCACAGAGCAGGTCAGAGGGTTCCCTCTATCCACAAAATCTGAAACACCCCAGCCCTGGATTACCCACTGAGATTACAGGGACTGCTCAGGTTGTTTAAAATTTTATGTTTAATTACAATATTCCATTTTGCAGTAGAGATCAAGGACTACTTTTAGCTATTCATCACAGCTGCCCCAGATCCACCTCAACAGTCTTTCATTTTGCTTTTTGGAATAAATTTCTCTAGACTTGGACCAAAAATTAATTCCTAAAAGAACCTTCCGAAGGCAACCAAATAACATTAACAACCTCTCTGACACTTATTAGAGGTGTAATATTCCACTTCTTTGCACTTACTCTAGCATTCAACCAAAGAACAAGAAATATAGAGGGAAAATCAAAATTCATTCCAGCACTGCATTAGATACAGAGCACCCAGACATGATACAGTTATTATGTGCAACCATTTCAATTACAAAGACTGCTAAAGCATGCAATTTGACAGCCACTTCATACAGTATCTCTTCAGCTGATCTGCCAACAAGGTTCAGGGCTTGCAGATTAAGTGTCAGCTTCCCAGTTGCCTGCAAATGCTACCATTTACTTAAAAATCTATTTTCTCATTTGAATTGCATTGTGTCCACCTGCTAAATCTGAATTTCTTTCAGTGACAAGCATCGTAACCCAAACACACCATTTGAAAGAGTTGTTACTTAAGATATACACTATCTGCAGTGTGTTTCAAGCCTGTATTTATGTTGTTACAACACCAGATCATCTTTTTATGTTGCAACATGCAAAATTAATGAATATTATGACAACAGAAGTGTTATCATGAGAATTGTTTACTCTTTGGAATTTTAAGAGTATTCAACAGCCTGGTTAGCATTAGTTTCTGTAAATTAATTTTGAAATCTGATAATAGTCACGGTTGATGTCAGAAGAGCTTTCATAATGTGACACCTAATTATAACACAATGTTAACTATCCAGCATATAAAAACCATGTCAGAGATCTCAACAAATGTGTCTACTTAAATGTCTCCAAAAGGGAAAATGGAATCACTTATTAGGTTCAATTTTACCCTATCCAAACAATAACAAAAAAGTAATCTCCCCCACAGTTTTACTTGTTACTTTGAGATGTATGGAGTATCTCAGTGGACCAGTGGCAGTAGCAGCCTGAAATATCCATATATTGTCTAGAGAAATCATATTCCCAACAAGGAATTATACAATGTTAACTTTGTTCTTTCAAAAGACTTCACAGGTTTTTCATCAGAAAACTTTCATTTAATCAGTGTCTCAACACCAGAGATTTTTCTCCATATATTTCCTGAGAAAATACAGCTGTTCATAATTGTTATAACTCAGGGAACATATACCAAGCAATACCATGTTTCTTGGCAGAAGCAAGTCCAATTATTATAGCAATAAAATACCTATTCTCCTCTCGGCCACTGGGACACTTGAACTATTGACCTTTGATTATACTGATGAAACTAAAGGGAGGACAAGTGTATTTTTATTTCATTTTTATTTTGCTGATTGGTAAGAAAGCACTCACTAGATGAATCATTATGTGGACAAAATATCAAGATGCAAATTAAGCTACATGTTTGCATAATTATGAATACGGCATGTTTTCTGCATTAATAACTGATGGGAATCTAAACATCAATTTGGTGAAATAGTTGGATCCTAGAACAAACAACAAAGATAATGCAGTAAATTCATCCTCTTTTCATGTTTTGTGTGGACAGCATGGAGTAGTGATGTCTTGAAAGCTGTGTTAGGTGTGAAGAGACAATCAGATAACTGAGGAACTTCGTATTTTGAAAGTATTTATGGCAAAATCTGCATTCACTAGAAGGAGAACAAGCAGTATCACCTGAACACAATATGCTGACCACAACTACCATCTGGTGCAATGAAACGTTTTTCTGGGCTCATTCTTCTGTGTCTCTCAAAAATTGACCTTTGTCTGGAGAGTTCTCACTATTCAATCTTCCCTTGGTCTGACTTTCACCTCATTGTCTGCTCTTCTTTGCCTCCATCTCAACAGTGCTTTAATATTTTTTGCTGTCTCCCACCTTACCTAGCAGCTGCTATAATATTCTTCAGTGCTCAGTTTCCAATATGTCACCCCTCATCATACACTTGGTATCTTTATTTACAGGCAGTACCAGCTTAATTTAGCATACTCACAAGTCCAACTCTCTACTCAGGCACTTTTCTTTCTGATTCCAGATATCTTCCAGTCCCAGGACCAGCCATCTCCAGTTTATCACCAGTATATCAAAACTTCAACATGTTCCAATCTCTGCTTTTAAGAGCTTCCTTGTTCTCTCCCTCTCTTTCCTTCATCACAACTGGAAATTATGGTATTTTCCCTGTTGTTCAAATCTGTAATCTCAGGTTTCTTTCTGATGTCCTCCTCTCACAGCCCCTTCCTCACATGTTTCCTCTTCTCAGCTCTGGTTGCTGCTAAGCACACACATCTGCATACCTTCACGCTGCTGAGCTACAGGATGAAGGTCTCCATTTTACCCAAACAACCAATGATGAGAAGGATTCAGATGTTTCCACCTGATTCACAGCAATGCATCAACTGGAGAAAATGGGAGTCCTAGCAGGCACCTCTGTCTGTTCGTCATCTTCAGCAGCTGAAATCATCCTGCTGCTATTTCTGGCCATATACATTTTAGAGAACTAGAAGATCTTTTCATTGCCCCACCAGAAAGACCTCAGTTTAGGACTATACATGCTGCTGCCACTATGTACCCAAGGCACTGCCCAGCTAAAAAGCACTGAGGTGCTGGTGGATACTATTTAATGCTCAGGACTTGGCTGCATTAGCACTTGCCAAGGGACAGCTGGCACTATTTCCTGCCTTGTCCTGGAGAAGCCATGAGTTATTTCTTTTATTTAGAAAAGAGAGGAACAGTAATAACTGTTTTGTTCTCAGCTTTTGCTAGTTATAAATACTGTCCAGTTTCACAGGACTTTGGGGAACCAGAGAGTATGAAAGGCCACATTGTTTGGCAGGTTGGTTAATACCTTTCAAGTTAAGTTTTGTCTCTCTGATTCAGTGATTTTCTCTTCTACTCAGTAATGTTTCTAGCAAAGGACAATGAGATCTTTTACCTCCAGTCTACTGCTTGAATAAAGATACTTGGCCAAAGATTTAGCAGTGTGCTGCTGTGAGGAATAACCATGCCAGTAAAGATGTGATGGCTATGGGTTTTTTTTTTTTTTCCTTTAATTGAACAGACATTCATATTTTATACTTTCAAGATGTAAATTTCTCATTTGGCCTGTTTATCCAAAGTGACTGCTTTTTAAAAAGCCCGAAACAAACAACTCCCACAAAAAAATCTCCATACTCAGTAAAATTTTATTTCAATTATTATTGTCTTTATTTACTTTTAAAATCAGAATACTGTCCATGGTGCTCCATGGTTCCAAACTTAGGATGCTCTCCTAAAATACCTTCTCTCCCAGCATATTCTTGGAACACATGAAGCAACAGTTTGGTTATTATCTCACTGCTAAAGTCTTTTCATTCTAGCAAAGTAATTTGAAACACTGTTTCAGTCTTTGAGCCTTATAAATCCCTTTAAAAAATAGTTGTAAGAAAAAAAGCTAACATTATGTCATACCTTCTTGCCTTAACATCACAACTAATACTAAACCTGACTACTCACAACTGTTCTATTTTCTTAAAGAAACAATAGCTATACATATTGTTTCTCCCTCATTGCATGTAAAACTAGAAAGTGATGTTACAGGCAGGTGATCCAACTTCTCTAGTAATTACACCCCTTATCTTACAGCTACATGCAGCCAACTAATTGATACATTATGGATGTTCATTTCTTACTGAATAGAACCATAAAGTCATTGCTTAAAACAAAGCTAGAGTAAATGGAAAATATTTTTGTTTTCAATCTGACCCTAGACAACTTTATTTTATGCATTGAACCTAATACAGTTTGTGCAGCCAAGAAGAGAACACCTCCTGTCAGCCTATTTTTACCTCTGCTTCCCATGAACACCATTAAATGTTTAATGGGGCTTGCCTTTCATGGAAGCAAAGCAGGGAGTGAGTAGTTAATGAGACTGAGCACTGCATAATTTACTTGGAAATAGTGAATTTTGTATATTTGGGAGTAAGTGCATAAAAAGAGATATTGCTTCACTTCTGCACAGCACTAGCCCTATACAACAGCAACTAACTACAGTAGCTAGAGATAGCCACCACCTTGCTGGTCTGTTTGCATTCTTCCATACAAAAATGCTTCCCTGGTTGGCAGGCCACCAGAAAGACCCAGGATGCAGTAAGAAAAGTGTATCAGCAAAAATAGATGGCCCATTCCAGTGAGAGATGGGATTCACTGCAACTGGAGCACATGGAAACTCACCTCACCATTGCCTGTGGGGGCAAATCCAGTATGAAGAACTTTACCTCTTACAGGGCCAGAATTATTATTCAGTTCCCAGGGAAATACTTAAATACAAAAAGACAGGCTTAACATTTGCATTCCTCCTAAAGAATTCAGTCTTTTAATTTATTTATTAATCAATTAATATCAGTAATTTGTTGTCAAGTCATATTACCTTCTGGAAAACAAGTTCCTAGAGACAACTGCAGCTAAAATGTGTGCTAAGGTGTGATGTTTACATCAATGACTTTTCTCTATGAAACTACTCAAAAGTTAAGACTCCACTTTCTAACACTAGTTCTAGGCATTTAAAGTGCCCCTAAAAGATGTTTACAAATCTTTACTGTTACTATCCATTTAAAATAATTGACAATGATGTATTTATTCCTTACATATTACTATAGTAGTATGCACATATTTCTGGAGAGCTCAGTTTAGTCCTTACAAGTAGTAACAATATATATAGTTTGTATTGTGTGTTTCAAAATTTTTAAAACATAGTCCAGCTGAGCAAAATGTTTTCAACAAAGGACGATAAAAGAATCCAAACTTCTTCACTAAACTATTTCTACTGAACTATTTTCACTAGACAACAAAAAAAGCCCCACAAGATGTGCAGATAGTAAACATTATTTCTGCAGCCTCTCTTGGCTTTCTATTATTTCTTGAGATGGGATTGAGACAAAAAGGAAAGGTAGCAAAAGTGATGAAGTATTCCTTGGAAACAACATCAAAACCATTTTCTTAAGTAAAATTAAAAATCTAATTTAATAAAAATTTTGAAAATCACGGGGCGGGGGGGGCGGGGGAAGAAAGCATTTCTGTAAAGCATGAAAAGTTGAAAGTCTAGTTTTGATCAATTAATTGAAACTTCATTACAATTTTTATACATATCTTTGCTAATTAGAATATAAAAATTTTCAGAGAACTCCTTCTGGTCCAGTCTAATAAAGGCCTTCAGGTTTGCTTGCTATTCAGTTCAGAAGGTAATGATCAGTAATCTAACACAAAATTCTTGTATTTAAATGTATTTTAAAAGGGATCAGTATTCTTCCAGTGATTACTGCCTAACAAGACATATACCATCTGAATATTTTCAATAAATCAAGAAATGGATGAAAGACGAAGCATGGTTATCAGCACTGTTGCTGAGGACAAGGCAAGAAGTTGTCTTTGAAGTTAGCTCTATTACTCAAGTAGCAATTACAATAAATTAATTTCCCTAGTCCCCAGTCATGGACAAGCATCCCTGATATCCAGCAGCATTCAATCCCACCGCATGTGATCATGTGTATTCTGCCTGCTCTCCAAGGGCTGCATTGCTAAGTACACACTGACTCTCTCATTTACATTAGAATAAAATGAAGACATTTTTCCTTCCTAAACATATTTCCAAATTCCTCCATCCCAGCAGGTTAGAATTCAACAGTACTACAGTAATAGTCTACAGATGACTCTTGTATGTAGGGATACACATTCTCACTTAAAGAGTAAGAATTGAGGAAACAATGATGTAATTAATAAACATGAATACAATCCATCTATGTTATTATTTTCTAAATATTCTTTGTACTTCTGGATGTTGTAGTCTTTCAAATACCAATGAAATTATTAATCTCCTCACAAACTGACTGATATTATAAAATTAATATTAACTCCATAGCTGCATCTTTTATCTCCTCATTTGCATGTTAGATGAATAACTAGTGCTGCCCTCTTAAAAAAAAAAAAAACAAACCAGGAAAACAACAAAACTAAATAAAACCTCAAGTGGTTGCCAAACTTAGCAGGGTACTAGAAGGTACAAGACGTTCACATTTACATTCATCTGTGCAAATGGAAAGTATAATACTGAGACGCAGTGGCTGTACTTTCCAGATAATTGTATTTTGGAATTGCAATGAAGTAAACAGACTTTCTTCTCTGTGGTGCAGAATTTCTTACAGCTAAAGATACTACATCTTACTAGTGTGAACAGATAGCATAGTCTAGGGGTTAGAAAAGCTGTCTGCACTGTGAAAAACAGCCTTTGAGCATTCCTCAGTGCTACTTTCTATGCATGAAATGATCATCTTGAAGTGAGCCGTAATGCTGACCTTGAGAGTATCCACAAAGAACTAGTTTTCCTTCAAGACTCACTATGCTGATTGGCTCAAAAAAAAACATCCAAGAACATACTGAAGACAGGGGTTTGGGTAATGTTTCCAAAATACAGTCTCCAGATATTGTAAGACTCTTGACCAGACTCTCATGAGGGGACAGTGCACATCAGAGCCCATCCTGAAAATCTTGCCCTGTCATATATTTGTCCATCAGACAAATCTCTCTCGAGTTTCAGTATCTCAGACATACATACAGTCTAGAAATATTTCATGAGAAAGAAGCAGGAGAGGTCGAATGACCCCTGTTCACTTCCTCTTCCAATACACAGGTGAGGGGAAGGCTATAAACAAATAAAAGAGAAGGTGACCAGGTCAGGGACGAGAAATCCTCCAAGGTTTCTAAAGACATAAAAGCAACCCCTGCCTCAGGAAGCCACCAGCATTAGAGACCAGGAGATCAAGGAAGGAGCAGTCAATATTGTATGTTTCATGGTTTTTAACACATTTGCTCTGGGCTACTTAGAATCATAGAATTGTGAGGGTTGGAAGGGACCTTAAAGATCATCCAGTTCCAACCGCCCTGCCATGGGCAGGGACACCTCCCACTAGAGCAGGTTGCTCACAGCCCCATCCAGCCTGGGCTTAAACACTTCCAAGGATGGGGCTTCCACCACCTCTCTGGGCAACCTGTGCCAGTGTCTCACCACCCTCATGGGGAAGAAATTCTTCCTAATGTCTAACCTGAATTGACCTATTTCTAGCTTTAATCCATTCGCTCTAGTCCTTTCGGTTCTTTCACTTTTGTGACGCTGATGTGACCAAAGTTCTGTTATCTTCTATATTTTCTCAGTGTTTTGTATTCACTCTTTGTCTAATTTGACTGACGAAGAAAACATTGAGTATATCAAATGTAAAGGCTTGAACAATACTATAGAACCTTCATTTACTGAAGTGATTAGAAAGTAATCATGAAAAAAACAAAAAAAGAAGTTTACATTTAACCTTCTCTGAGCCTGAAAATGCAGGGTCTTGTGAATTTTTAATTAAAAATAGAACAGAAATAAAATAATTCCCAAAAGTGCTTTGAAGATTATACTAACTTTTGGTTCATTTCTATACTGGAAAACATTACTGACTTTGTTCATTACCAGAAGTCTTAACATTGAGTTGCATCTTGAGGGCATTTTATGAGATTTGCCTGTATGTGTAGTACAGTAATTACTTTTTTGAAGAGCACTGGCAAAAGGAAATGAAGTCAGCAGGTTTATGATCTCAGAGCTTTTTGATTTAATTAGAAATCATTAACAGCAACCCTCACTATTCAGTTGCTTAACATGCCCAGATAGAGAACTTAAACCAGAAGCTATAACCTGCAGGCTTTACAGCTTGCTCAGGTTGAAGATGTATGACAAAATTGAAGGTTTTACCTGTGTTATAGAGTAGACAGCAAACATGAAAATTAAATGAGCATCATTTTTTAAAAAATCAAATGTTGAGCCTAATGTGATTAAAGATTAAACTTAGTGGAAGTAAAGCACCCTATATTATATCCCCTTCATGAATGTGTTGTGTATTAAGTCTGTTCCTGATTTATGTCATTAGAAACTTTCTAAGTCACACATTTTAATGCACACACTCATTCACAGCTGAATCACTCACTAATGTGCTATATTCCCTGATGAGCTGGCCACTTTAATATGCAGGCTGAAGCCAGAACCTCAACACAATGAAAGCCCATTCATTGACATTCTGATGTAATATCTAATAACAATTAGATTCCTTTTCCTTGGTATTGTATCTTGCTATTGTCATTCCAACAACAGATGCTTTTCTTATAAACCACTGAATTTACTCAGATTTAAATGTCAGGCGGACCAAGTGAATGCACAGTCCATGAACCTGCACTAGGGAAAATGAGCTCACATCTGCCTCATTACAATATATTGTATTTCCATTTCACTTACTTTCAATTCTTAGCATAGTTTCAAGCAATTTTTCAATTTGCAAACCAAACAGCATCTTAGAAAAAGTTATGTTATTTGTTTCCTTGCTGTATCGGAAAATATATTGTTTGTTGGTATATTTTTATGGTGTCACATGAGATCCCAACACAATACTGCTCTCACAAATACATTGTTTAACCACACAGCAAAACAACGTGAGAAAACACTATGCAAAAGTTACCAATGCAGAAATTCCACAGACAGGTTTCCTGATGAGCACCACTGCATAATTCCAGGCATCATGTATGTAAGTATAAATTTTATACACTGCATAATTAAATGAATGGGATTTCAGAAGAGAAAGTCAGAGCACAGCCAGGCTCCAGCAATCTACAATTATATGGGTTGTAGTTCTGGAGTTTTACACATTTTTAGTGATTTGGGTAATGACTCAAAGTGTTTCTAAAGTAATTCTGTATCTAGGGAATTAGGTCCTTAGATATATTCTGATACATTAGTTGCACCTTTAGGTATGTCAGTGCATTAAAAAAATAAAAAATCTTGTTACTAAATTCAACATCTGCAGATTAAAATACTGACTTCTAGGTGGATACTAAGTTTCCAGATCAGTCTCCATATAAATCATTTAATGTAAGCAATATTAAATTTTAAGAGCATGATGAACAGCTGCTTTGTCTGATAATTCTTAAAGACATGAAGGAAAAAAAACCCAGTAAATTCTGAAAGTCTAAAATTATGCTAACATAGTGTGAAGGGCAACTACATTTGTCCTAAAATACAATGCAATCTCAGTTGCTATAGTTTTATGATTATTTCAAAGTGGTGACCAGTCTCTTGTAAACTTGCAAATATAGAATTTTCAGACTGCTTACTCCAAGGTTAGTCTGTTTATTCCCAGACTTTCAATATTTTCTTATTGTTAGGAATTTTAAATGAACATTTTATTGTTGAGTTCCCTGGCAGCAGTCCATGTGAGTTTGGAGTATAGTCAGAATACAAATGAGAAAATTAATTAGTTGGTGACAGTTTGTAATATTAGTTTTCAGCTGCCACTTTTTATTAGGTCTTTCATTTTCTGGATGTGCACAAAGTGATTGACAGCGCATTTCAGAAATACACAGGATGTTTTTAAAAAATCCATACAGAAGAACAATATATTCTAAGTCACTTTTTTTGGGGGGAAAAAAAACCCAAAACAACAAAAAACCAAATGTCGTATTGTACAAAAGTTCAATCAGTACACTGCACTGAAATGCAGGATTTTATCCTCTGTTCTGCTAGATTCCTTCAGAAATGCCAACTCTCACACACTATAAGGTTTTTGAACCCACAAAAGAATAAATTTCTTGTTCCATTTTCTCGAAAGGTCAGTTGCTATTACATCCAGACTGTCCAAATGCAGGCCTACGGATGTATTTGGTATGTCAGCACCACTGCTAAAACCCAGTGGCTCTATGAACCACTGTAAAGTTTGCATTCAAAGAGGAGTTAATTACCTCAGGAATAAGAATTTTGCAGGAAAAAAAAAAAAAAAGAAAAGAAAATGTTAATTGCTTTGAATAACATAGTTAGAATAAACCCCCCCATATTTCTTGAAGAACAGATTTAGTAAATTTGCTAGAACATCTGGATAAAACTTTCACCTTGTGGAGCTTAACCCAAGAGAAGGCAATGTATATATGCTACCATGATGGCTTTCTCACCACAGTGCTTCCATTTATTTTTTATTTAACCTTGGCATTTTAATCTCTATTTCATCTCATTTATATTCTCCTGACATACAACAAAATCAGTTTTTAGATCTTGATACAGCATTTGTAGCTCTGCTATATTACTGTGCAGATGCAAACATGCAGATATTAAAATGTCACTATTCCAGAGATGTCTTTGGTGCAAATGTTATTTAGATGAAAGCCGATTATCACAACAGTAACGGCTCTTGTTCTGTAAAATTTCATTTTAGTCCAGGCTGTTTTAGAAGTCTACAGCTGTTAAACATCATATCTCTCTCTGATCCCTCAAGCAGATGCACTTTGTTTGTTCCTATAATAAAACATGTGTCTGTCCTTTAGCTGATTAGTGTATCAATGAGAATGTAACAAGATATTCACTGTTTCCAAAGGTTTCCCCATCAAAGAGAACTTTAAGTAGCTTTGTGAAATGAATCTGATTTGTTAAAACCTCAAAACTGCAGAAGTATGGAGCTGGAGGATGTTGCTGACTTGAATCTTGCATAATTAGTGCATATAAGTGGTCCAGATACGCATCTTTGCCTACAAAATTCTGGTGCTTTACATATGTCAAATTATTACCATCCTAGCTTTTCTAAATAATTTTTATTACCTTAACTAAGAACCGGTTCTTAAACATACTTAAAAGTTTAAAAATGTTATACTTACAATTTAAAAACCCACATGTCTTTGCAGTAGCTACATAAAAGACTTAAGTCAACCTGCACCACATAGATCTATCTCTTCACAGACCATGGTTGTGCAGCACAGCAACCTGCTGTGCTCGTGCCAAGGGTTCTTCTCTGAAAGTTACTGCTCAGAATAGTCACCAACACAGTGCACTGGGCTGGGAATTCCTGGTGAACACTATAAAACCCATGCATTTTCAGAAGTACTTAAAACAGTGCTCCTATTCTGCTTAAGACTATCTGAATAGCTAGATTTACCTATACTGGAAGAGAAGTACTACTGCTTGAACCTGAGAAAAGGACCTACATTTCAGACTGGCATTTTATTTGAGCTTACAGAACTCAGATCTGATTCCAAACCTTTATGTACTGTGTAGAGTCAAGAATAATTATTTCTGAAATGGGAATGCAGCTATGATAGAATCTGAAATCAGAATCAGAGTGAAAGATAGAGCAAAAGGTTATTTTAAAAAATGAGTTCCAAATGTAATCTTCATTTATTAAATGGCTTTCTATAAATTGCTGTAAATTTCTATAAATTCCTTGACACAAAAGACTAAGTTTAGTAATTACGCTTGAAATTACTATCCATTCCTCTGCATTATTGTAAAGAAAAAAAAAAAAGAAAATTCTTACATAAAACACATACTGCAGATACTCTAGTCATTGTAATGAAATGCTGAATTTCATCTAGCAAGTGTAAACAATACTGGGTTAAAATGTTGTATATAACAGCTACAATAGCTTGTCAAATGTTTGTGGAAAGCACACATGCCATCTTCCCAGCTGTCGGAAGCTTCAAAGGAATTTTTTTTTCACCATTTCAAACAAATCTTACAAAACCTGTGTGATACCCCCTGCTGCTGCAAGGGGACCCGTTAGCAGACTGTACTCCACGCGTGCAGTGGGGGAAACATGGACATCACGCTCTGGGCTTCAAGGCAGCCTGCAACTGGGAGCCCTCTCTCCATGCGTGGACCTAATGTCTGCAGGCTTCCCTGTTACTGGGGTTTCTTCAGAAAAAGTGCCCTCGTTCAATCAAGTGTCAGAAAGGGAGGAAGACAGCAACTGCACACATTCACACATCATCTGCAGCTCAAAAAGCAGCAGGGAAGTGGACAAGCAGTCAGCTCTGTAGCCCTATCTCCCTTGTGAATTAGCATCCTGCCTGTGGCATAACTGCCCTCCCTCCACACTCAGCAAAGTTCACCCTACACTCATGAAATGTAACTAAGTAAGCAAGGTAAAAGAAGAGGGACATACTTCTACCTCTTTCCTGCTATCTAGATTTCTTTATTCGGACTGTGTGGGTAGACACTGATGAATGTAAAAATCAGTTTAACATACCTTTTACATTATTTATCTTATTCTTACAGCGTTGAAACAAACATATTGGAACTAAGCAGGATGCTGTCATCATCAGATCTAAACTGGCCAGATTTAAATATTTCTTTCAAAAGATCTGTGGAAACAGTCAAGAAAGCATGTAGAACAGCAAGCAGAGAAATTAAAGGAATAGGCCAAACTGAGATAAGAAACCATGCACCATAGCATCTTCACTAACAGCCACTCCACCAATAATCTCTTCACAGACTAAAAGTCCAACAGGTCCTCATGGACTATCCTCACTATGAAAACAAGAATAATTTTTATTTTAAATAACCAGGAATAATAAAATGTAGATCTATATTTGTGCCAATATATGTATCAGAGAATGTATTGTATATATTAAAATTGGCAGCAGTCAGACTTATTAAGTTGGTCCTCACAAAGATCCCCTAAAATTATCAATGCTGTTTTATCCCTGCAGGCACAGGATTATTGAACTGCACTGGAGACACACAGCCTACTAAATGTACACTCTGAACTCACCGTAGGGAACAGAAGGCTTATGTTAAAAGACCAACAATGTTAATTCCCTGTAAATGTCTTTTGCTCAAACATGAATCAATTCACATTTCATAACCACCTCCTTCTTTTCATAAAATTCTTGCCCCGCTTTAAAGGTGAAATAAAAACAGTGTCACAGAATCATAGATTCATTTGGTTGGCATGAACCTCTGAAGGTTGCTCAGGGGTTTGTCAGGCTGAGAAGCCAATACAGTCAACAAAGCCACAGGAGAAACAAAAAACACAAACCAAACCCTAATACAAACTTAGGTTTACAGGTTTAGTCTTTGCATGTCCAAAAGCACAGCATAGCCAGCTACTTCTCCATGTCATAGGACCCAGTAAGGCGTAGTCTAAGGGACTTCCAAAGCCTCACTTAGTGAACTAAGTCTTTAACTAACAAATGCCATCTGCGTGAGGTTTACCTTCTTTTACAGAAAGGATAATTTGAAACTCTAAAAGAACACCCACATTCCTTTAAGTTTTTTCTCTCTTCCTTATCTATATTCTGCTGCATCACAGCACTGACCTCAAAGGTCAGAGGACTAACAGTTTTCACTAAAGCAGTAATTCAACTTTAAATCAACTGCTAGGGAGTGTTTGGGAGTATTGCTGCTATACTGCTTCTCTACCAGGGCAGGGGAAAGCATGACCCCCACAAATCTCCCATTTACGCTGAATTCACATGTGTTTAACCATTTTAGCATTAAAGCTGTTACATATTCCAATGGTTTCTGCTCCTTCAGGACTTCACTGTCTGATCAGAGGAATTATAAATGCAAACTCTGCATTCTGATTAATGAGACATGAACATCACAAGTAGGCAGCAAGTGACCTTTTTTGTCCATTTATGCAAGCCTTCCTGTAATCAGCATCACAAATATTTTGGCAGAGTTTATGGAATCTGCACTGGAGCAAAATCTATTTTACAATGCTGGTTTCCTCCTATTTTGGCTCTTCTACAGGAAATGCAATACTGTTACAGGTGTCTAGATTCCAATAGCTGTGTGCTCTGATTCAAACTGCATACAGCCATCTAACCCAAGGTAGTCCATCTACTTAGGTTTGGGCAAGGATTGCACCAAAAAAAAAAAGAAAAAAAACCAAACAAACAAAAAACCAAGAAGGAATAGAGTGTAAAAATACTAAGAAAACAAAAGAAACAAAAAAAAGCCAAATCAATGCAACTCTGAAACCAAGACCCAAAAGAGACAACTAAAGAAATTCTATGTAAAAGCAATTTAATGTAGAATTTTTGCAGGTTAAAAAAAAGCTAGAATACAAATAAAAATGATTATGCAGGATACATGAAAAGCACCACATCTCTGCTTATCCTGCTTTCCAGATTGTACTGTGGCTAACAGAGAAAGGAAGTCCTCAAAGGAGGATCCTCTTCAGGGTGTTAAACACATGCTGCTGCATTCATATTGCTTAAGGTTCCATATCTGCTTTTGGAACAGCACCAAAGCACATAACAACTCAAGGTGTTGACATCTAAGGTTGAGTTGGTGATTTTGCTACTGGGGAATTTGAGAGACTAGACACAATCCTTGTAATGTTGTTTGTGTAATGCATATCAGACACTGTAAGTAAACCAGTACTGTCAAAAGCAAAAAAGATTGTTCTGAGACTAGAAACAGGTAGCTGATTCTATCATCTTAGATTAAATCTTGATGCTGGATCAGGGATGTGCAGGGGAAGAGAGGAGTACTTAGCAGTGAAGTGGTGCCTCTACTTCCATCGCAAAAACAGGTACCAGGGAATATTATCAGTTCCAAACCAACAAACATACTCATTAACCTGAGGAAACTATCAGGAAGGCAGCAGGAGGATGTCAGAGCCACTGTTCCCCAGTCCCTCTTGCAGGTGAACACCTAAGGCATGGTGAACACCCTAGGAGAGGCTGGAGTAGACAGAATATAGCATATAGCAGCAAGCAGTTTAAGAAGGAAAAAAGTGCTGCCCTCTGCATAATTTTTCAGCTACTCCATGGTAATAATGATTACAATTAGCTCTGGGAATAGAGGAAACAGGGATGAATTTCAAACCTAACAGAGTCCTGAAGAATGATATATTGAAACAAGTATCCTAACTGACCTTCCTAGGAACTAGAGAAAAGGCTGCCTTGGAGAACTATAACAGTTTTTGATCTCAGGGAGGTCAATATAAATGTGAGGTCATTGAGGATATGGTGGAGATATATTTCTATGAACAAAAAAGAGTGATCACTTAAAAAAAAAAAAAAAAAAAGTCAAGCAGAGCATAGTGGAAACCTCATGAAGTTTTATTTTAACTAGTCTCTTAAGAAATTTTGTAGGCTCTTTCTGGCAATTACAGGATTTTGCAGTACTTACTATAGCCACGTAGCTAGGTATCCAAACAATGGTCATGCAAATTAGTTGTGCAGACAGAAGAACACTAATTTAAATATTTAAGAGGCAGAAGTCAGCCATGTAGAAGACTTTTTCATGGTACATTAGAAAATTTATAAACAAAATCTATTAGCATTCTTCTGTTCACAAAAGGTTGATTTAGGAGAGACTAGATGAATTAATAATCAAGCTTAGTAATGCATATAATTACAGAAAAATCTGCTATAGAAGGTACAGGCATGGTTGAGAAAGTTTGGTTAAAATACTAAGACTCAAGTACCAGCTATTTTTAAAGGAGAGGAATCATTGTTGCAAAATGTTATTTTGATGTTGATCCAGAAAATGTGATTATTGTTCATTTATTTTGTAGTAAAAAAAGATAATACAAGGGGGTCTGTTTCCATCACTAGCAAATACATGAATGAACTGGCTTTTTCCTCAGCTGATATTTTCTGAATGAATAAGGACATTAGCTCCAAGCATGACACATTGCAGCAGCATGCTGCGCAAGGCTCTTCTGTGCCAGCAGAGAAAATCGGTTTCCTGATTTTTCCATTCCATTTCTTTTCTTAGGGATCTGTTAAGCCTGTAAAATCTTGGCAATGGTAAAGACAATTGCGTGCTGGATAGGAACTGTTGTGACTATCATCATCATTTGTGCAAGGAAGGTATTACAGTAAGAGGAAGCACTATAAAGCTCCCTGTCTCTCTTTGCACGCTGTCACGGAGCCCCTTCTCATCCTTGCTCTCTGCTATCCAGTCTGCTGTTTGCTATTACTGTGGTGGAACAGGTCATCCAGTCGCCGCCAAGCAGGAAATCTCTTAAAAGCAGGGGCAGTTCCCAGAAGAGGAGGGTTGTCATCACATGCATCAGCAGCACTGGCACCCTTCCCCAGACCTGCAGAGTTAATTACTCTCTCTAGTTCAGAATTTGATGTAAACTCTCTAGAGCTTAATGAAGCTTGTTGGTACAAGAATGAGGAGGCTGCACTCATACAGTTATTACTGCCCAGGCAGCACAGATTGAGTAAAATGCTATTTCAACCATCAGCAGTCTTAAGATGGTTTCTCCCTCAAACACACCTGCAGTGGTCATCATTTACAGAGAGAATGGTATGTATGCTTCTAGCAACCATTCGAATTAGAGGTGCTGTCTCCCAACCTGGATTCATCATCAGCTCAGCACCACACTGTTGTAAATAGCATTTCAGAAAAACAGTATGTAAGATTCACATACACGAGTATAACTTTGCTCTTATGCATGCTCCTGTATATTTTAGACCTGGGGAGGGGAGATATTTGCACATAAACACTCTGTCCATTCCATGGGACTTATCTTCAGTCCTTCACGTGGGCACCTGGAAACCAGGAAGTCCTTAGACTCAATAGATATAGCAAAATAATGATGAATAATATTTTTCTTTAAGAGGCCTTCAGGATTATCTGAGAGAGCAAGCAACTCCTCAAAGTGTTGCTTCATCCAGCTGGGAATGCAGTTGGCTGGCACTGTTATCCATGGGAACAGCCCCATCTGCCCCAGGGTCCTTGTCTTATTAGATGCTGGAGTGGTGCAATGAAGGACAAGTGGCTACAAGGGATAGGCAGGCAATGGAGTAACACAGCAAAACTACAAGCCTTTGTCCAGACTGATAGGAAAAAAAGAAAAGGTATGCTACAGAGTCATCATTACAGAATTCCTCGAGGAGAAAATGGTGGAATTACTTCAGTTTTCAAACAGATTAAAATACTTATTGGAAAAGGGAAACACTAAAGAGCAAGCAAACCAGTTTGGAGGCTAATACCAACTTCACAAGCATTAAATAGGAGAGATTCTCAGTTATTTTGTGTACTGAATACAAACCAAAGTCTAGAGATTAAATGTCAACAAATGAAGGCAAAGCATTAATCTATTGTGCCATATCACCCCACTCTCAAATCACTAACAAGCTACTATCTATCTTATCTCTGCTTCACTTATTGACAATCTCCCTTTGTTTCATCAAGAAAAGGGCCAATCCATTCAGGACTCAGCATACATCATCCTAAGCAGAAAGAAATACTTTTTAATAAATGTCAGCAAAGTGACTGACTTCGTGCACTAGAAGCAGACTGTGCCTTGTTTTGGCACAACAATACATAGTAGAAAAGTATAAAGAGCATTCTTTTCTGCCCTTTGCATTTACACATCTCTCAAACGCACACACACAAATTCAACTTACTCTCTTTGAAGAATAACACAGGAACCGTTCATTTTCATACCTCTAGAAAAGAGGTATGGAAAAAAAAGTCTGCAATCACTTTTCTTTCACAGTCCACACCAATGCACCCAACTGCTTACACCAGCTGTTGAGAGGAGCAGGCTTCATTCTCTGCACCTTTGGGTAAAATCACGCAATCTCTAGGACAGCCCTTCCAGCACACTGTGGCTTGGAACAAGATCTTACTTAATGGGACATGCCTTTCAGGGAGAGCAGGCTTCTGTGCAGACAGCAGTGTCATATATTGCTAAAGTGCTATATTTAAGAGCTTCTCATGAACAGCATTATATCGAGGAACCAAGTACCTTCATAAGGTTCCTCAGAGGGGAACCAAGAGACATTGCTCTTTATAATCATTATCATGATTAATAATGGAGGAGACAGGTTTGTATTTATTTCATTTCATACCTGTAGCTAACATTCCTTAGAGAGTCCTTGTGGCAACTAAGACATCTACCTCCAACAGAGAGGTCACACAATGAGCAATCTCAATAAAACTTTAAAAATTCTCCATGTTTAGCTCCCGTTTAATGTTAGATGCAATGCAACAAGCATGTACAAAGGCTTCTCGGTGAGATTACAAGGTATCTGGACACAGATTATTTGCAGGTGAAATAAAGTCAAGGGATTCCTGTCTCTTAGCCACTATCAGTACAGTCAGTGTGAGATTAATGTTCATAAATATGTAAAGGGTGAGTGCCAGGGAGATGGAGACAGACTCTTTTCAGTGACGCCCGATGATAAGACACGGGGCAACAAGTGCAAGCTGGAACACAGGAGGTTCCATATAAACGTAAGGAGAAACTTTTTCATGGTGAGGGTGACAGAGCCTGGAACAGGCTGCCCAGGGAGGCTGTGGAGTCTCTTTCTCTGGAGACATTCAAAATCCACCTGGATCTGTTCCTGTGTGACTTAATCTAGGTGACCCTGCTCTGGCAGGGGGGTTTGGACTAGATGATCTTTCAAGGTGCCTTCAAACCCCTAACACTCTGTGATTTAGTAAGACTCTTGGAAAGGAGAAATTAGATATTAAAGTCGAAGGAAAAAGGTGAATGCTATGATCATGGTGATATTTATAACGTGACCAGTACATCTTGAAGTCAAACCTTCCTGAAGTGTAAAGACTTTCTTGTTGCTTTACATACCAGCAGGCTCATGCTCGCAGAGCTGCTACAGTTCACCTTCAGTTTGCTTTCAAAATTATTTCTATGTAATTGAAAAATCCAACACCCCTCCTTTTTTTTTTTTAATTGAAAGCTAAGATTTTTTAATGCATTTGTCTAACAAGATGATTCTGTGGCAAACATCAGGGCCAAAACCAAAACAAAACCATCACAAAGTACACAAGATCCCAAGTACAGGTCACCACCAGGGACAGATAATAGACTTGATGGACCATTAGTCCGTTCCACTGTGCCTGTACTCAGAGTCAGCAGGGAAGGGTGAGGCAAGAAAAGAAACACACTGAAGATTAGAAAAGAAAGGAGAAAAAAGCTGCAGGAAAATCAGCTAAAAAGAGAAGCTTCTCACTTTCCCACTAACATTTTATCTACCGCCAAAAAGAAATATTTATGCCTTGCCAGGTTAACTATTCTGCAAAGAAATATATTGCAAGCTGGGCTGAGGAGATGCAAAATCAATGCTATAAAGATGTGTCAATGTTAATATTGCCTCATATTTCTACTGTTTACAGCAGTTAACCTGCACCTCTGAGAAGTCAATAATTATCACATCAATAATGAACGTTAAGGTCATTGTGGCAAAAGCAACTGGGAAAATTTTGTAGTTTTGTTATGACAAAGTCTGAAGAAGCATGACACTTTAAACTACAATTGGACAGTTTGGCCAAAATTCTGCCCTGCCCACCTGCACACTTATCAAGAGTAATTTTTGTGCTGCATTTAGAACTGTAACTTGAACAGCAGGGTTACAGAATTTAAAAAGAAAAGCCAGAGAACAGGATGCCAGAAAGCTAATAAGAAAGTTCTGATAAAAGCATTAGTCATGATAGAATAATCAGAGAAAATCAGGTGAGTTCACCAGTAAAACTGCAGAAATGTAACATTCCCAATGCTGAAGGAACAGCATGAACTATTTGCTAATGCAATGCGTATTCGCACTCTAATGCATGACTGTACTCTCTAATATAAATGCAGTATAATTAGTTAAAATAATAAAGTGACAAACCCTGTGTGTTTATCAGGAAGTGTACAAAGCAAGGAGATAAAAGTGCCTTTACCTGGTAATCTTTCAAGATTGTTCCAGTGTGTGCCAGACATCTGCAACAGTTTACATTCATGGAAAAGGGATGGACTGTGTTGATAAGCAAAAAATCAGAATGATAGGAGCCTTGGCTTAGTCCTTAATGCTAAACTCTCTGTAAATGTGAAAGCTGGGCTCTGGAGATAGCAGACAAATGTCATGTTTGAACAAATGATATTGGGAAAAACTAACTGGAGCTCTCAGAAATAGAACTGGAGTGAGGGAGGGTAGTTACTTCCCAGATAGTATCTACACTTCATTCAGGACAAGATGAAGGAACACAGATTGGAAACATCTCTATATTGCTCAATCACAGAAAGAAAAACACTTTTAATGGAATTAGAAAAGTTTGAGATACAATAGGCATATTTAGGTCACCCACACTATCCTCCATCACTTCTGGAACTGAACTACACCATGTGAAAAGTGTTCAGATAAGCTTTCAATGACAGGAGAAGGCTGGGAATATGCAAGAAAGCAACACAAGTATTCATTTCACTGGCTTACATGAAATAATGTCAGTAGAGCCAGTAACAGCTATATTAGCCAAGACAGTTGTTAAGCATGGTCAGTATTATGTTATACTTAATGGGACATCAGAGCTCAAATCACCATACTCAATGTCTTTGCCCTCATGGTTATATTTTTCCAGACCTTATTTTCTGACATGCATTTCACTATCTAAATATTTAACATAGGATCTTACTAGGTAACACATTGATTCCTTTCTGTCTAGTTCCACCTTTTTGTTTTTTTCTTCCATTTAATTAAATGTATAGGCACTTAAATACCTACCAATTTTAGAAACAGAATTACACAAACACAAAAATTAAACAGCATAATTTCCTACTGGGCCCTACCACTGACAAGCTCTCAGCATTGTTGCCTTTATGTTTACAGGCAAATAGACACACTTCAGTTTCTCAGTTTTCCACCATTACCAAGGTTCTCATTACTCCAGAATCACCAATGCCTCTCTCTTGTATCTTTGGTACAATTTATCCATACAGCTACCTGCAAGCTGTGCTAGTCTCATTTTTCTTCATTTATTAAATGAGTCTGCTTCTTCTCAAGCAATGTTTGATTTTCAGTACTACTGAGAAATGAGCTAGGAAGTCATATATATATATATAATGTACATGCACGCATACATACACACCAAGTATCCAACTGTATTGCTGTGCAGTTAAAATGTCAGCTAGATTAGAACTCACTTGTTTGGATATTTTGCTGTTCTAAACTTTCCAAGTCTTAACTAAGGTGCTATTTAATTTTGTTTAATCCTTTCTCCTCTTATGACCAGTGAAATTTTGAGAGATAAAGTCTTCAAAACCCCACAGGTTAAACACAAGCTAAACAGGGCTTCCTCTGGAAACAGCTAACAGCCAGAATACCTTTTCTCCACAAAATTTTCCCAGAAAACCCTAGAAGTTCAAATCAGCCCTAGAATGACATCATATCTTACATTTCCTAAAAAAATAATTATGGGAAACATCACGAATCCTGCACTGTTTTGAAAATCTCAGCTTTAAGGAAACAAAAGGAATTAAGAGTAAGAAAACTTGGGAGTGCCTGACGATAGCAGAAGACTCAGAAGACAATACAGTGCTCACTCTACCACCCTAAAACATGTAAACGACTATTGAGGAGTGAAGTAGGATCTGAGTAGGAACTGTTCCTTGAGGTTAGCTTCAAAACTAAAGTAGCTCAGTAACTGGCAGACACAGAAAAACATCACTACAGTCAGGGTACAGAAATGGCACAACACGGAATCTCAGATAAGCAGTGAACTAAATTTAGAAAGGAGGGGGAAAAAAAAAAGAAAGAGATATTTCAAGCTCAGCTCTAGCTGTATTTCTAGGTCCAGGGAAGACAGCACTAATACAGTAAGAAAAAACCATCTGATTATTAGTTCCGGAAAGTATGCACGCTAATGCCCAAAATATGGCATTTATTAGAGCAATTCGTGCCATGCCCACTTCTGGCAAGGAGAGCACTAAGCCCTTGGCAGCAGCACAGACAAGGACATGTAGCTTTGTCTTTCTCACCCACCTGAACATGGAAGCTCAGCAGGAGCCCTGCACACCCTGCAGGAGACCCAACGAGTGCTGCAGACGTGCACAGGGGCTCTGGCAACTGCTGAATAGGTAACTTGAAGTAAAAATACCTGAAGATCCAAAGAAAAACATTCAGCAATACTCAGCACAGCTGCTGCGGAACAAATGAGGTCTCAATTAATTTTTTTTTTTGCAGAAGTCACACAACGTGCAGTTTCCGAGTCCTGATCCAAAAGAAAGGGGTTTCCGTTATCTCCTAGACCAGTGGAAAGTCTCTTCCTACACAGCAACCCACCCTGGGAGCTGCAGTACACCTGCAACTGAATACAGGCTCTCGTTTACTCATACCCATGTACAGCATCTGAATACCAGAGATACACCTTTGTGGGCAATGTATGCAGTAACTTCCACAAAACTAAATGCTGGGGAAGCACCTGTTGTGTCTGTTACTAATGAGCTGGGGAGTACTGTAAAATGGGACACAGGATTCCATGTGGGACAACCCGCAAACTCTTGATACACGGAGAACGTTACATACAAACTGCTGCTTCAGAGTCTGGTGCTGGCCACAATTTAGGAAAAAATGTCTGAAAAATAACCTGGTGCTAAAGTAAAGCAAAGAAGTGAACCTTTTAATACCAAAAAAAAAAAACCCGCTGCAATTCATTTTGACTCATAATTCTTCCTCCTTTTTTTACATACCTTTCTAAACACAATCCCTATGCAGTGTAATTAGTTCAGCGTCCCTCTTTAAGAGACGGTTTCTTATATTTCATTGCTTTACAGTGCCCTCTAATATCTATTTTAGCCCAGGACACAGGACAATTTTGCTGTTGTGCACAGCTGAGCAGAAATCATATAATACGATTTATGAAATCTCCAGTATGCTGAGGCTGAGTTTTGTTAACCCCATGTCACTATGTCTGCTTTCCACTCCTCCTACTTAATTTGACTTCTTTAAGTATTTGTAATAGAAGTGGAACTGAAGTCACCAGGAAAAATTGATTTGAAAGACAAAAGCAGATAAATACAACCTCACTAGGTGCGCTTAAATATACACAGTTGCAAATCTGCAACCATTTCTTCAGTAACAAGTATGAATGTCACGTTTGTTTTCCCACTTGCTATAACCATTATATATATATATATATTAACGCGACAAAAACCTTGGAACCACAGCCCACAGAAGACTCAGATCTCAGAGGGAAAACAGCAGCAAAATGCAGTGTTGTAGGAAATTTGTGCATGCTTTATTGGAAGGCCACCAGGTCTTTAGGCTGCACAATCAGCTGCTAATGACATAACGTCACATGAGACTGGTGATAACTGCAGAACAAAAAGCAAGAATATGCTGCAATTGCTTTTTAACAGACAAGGTTGCAATCAGGACACGCTACAGTGTTGTTTTAAAGTCAAAATTCCTAAAAATCACTGCTTTCCAAAGGAAAACATGTCGACCCTGAAGTTAATAAATCAGAGCCGTAGTTTTAGGTTGCATAGCAGACTTACAGAAATCAATATAGATGCACTCATCATGATGATCTTTGACAGCAATATAAATACAATTTAGAAAACATTACTCCTCTCATTCACATTCCCAGTGTTGTAAGTTGGTTTGCAATGCTAAAGGCAACTGAAGTGACAAGAGAAGCTTTATTTGGAATACCAGGAAGAGGATTTAGTTTAAAATTCACTGAATTTTTCTGAACTGCTTTTTGAGAAGGTATATTCAGTATCAGGTTTTTAAAATATAGTACTACAAATTCCAGCTCCTTTATTTAGGAAGGAGTTCTTCACTATAAGGGTAGTGAGACTCTGGAACAGATTGCCCAGAGTTGGTGGATGCTCCATAACTGGATCTGACAGGTTGGATGGGGCCTTGAGCAACCTGGTCTAGCAGGAGGTGTCTCTGCTCATGTCAGAGAGGTTGGAACCAGCTGATCTTTAACATCCCTTCCAACCCAAACCACGCTATGATTCAATGATTTCATAATTCCAACAGAAAACTAATAGGACAAATTTACTGGGTTTTCCCCTTTCAAGCAGGTTAGAGAATTACCACCATGCAATTTAAGGTTAAATACTACCTCGAGAAAAAAATATTCCTCTAAAGGTGGAACAATATGCCAAGGAGGCAGCACACTTAGGATGCCTTGTGTGAAAATGAGCTTCTGTAGCGGTGCCATTCCCCCTTCTTACCTTCCTCATCACAGATTGAGGAAAAGGGAGAATACTGGAGCCACAGCCAAAAACATTGCTGGTTTTCAGATACTATCCGTCTCTGAGAAAGACTTTGTAGCTAATATGGAGTCAGGCATTGGTAGCATTAAAATAGTTTTAACTTAAGCTAGGAATAAGGTCCAGAGGCAAATGGGATTTCAATCATAGTCTATGTCACCACCAATTTTAGTATTAGTCTAACTACAACCATGCAAACATGAACAGGTGAAAGAGGACTACATGATGGGGATTAATTTTACCATCTTTCTCACACATCCTTTGGGTATGTAAATTAAAATAGTACTCATCTCCTATTTTCCATCCTTCTCTCTGCAACTGCACAGCACCTGATAATTTGAAAATGGTGTTTCTAACTTCAGTAGGCTAATTTCTGCTTCTAGGTTAATGACGGAAATGGAAACCCAGCAAAAAAACCTCCAGTGGCACTGTAGAAGGAAAACCAAACTCTCCCCTGACCTTTCCCACTGCCTGAGTGAAATCAAGCTGTTCACCACATCTCACCCACTTTTATCAAAACATCCCAGAGTGGCCAGGTACTCCCCTCCTTGGGAAGCCATAATCCCCAGCTTCTCACAGTTGACCACAGTCACCCCTGCGTTCTACTTCTCAATTTGAAGCATCCTGTCGTTCTGTGTCTTTGCCACAGAGCCCACCTCAAAGGTGTAGTATATCCTGGGGCATCACAGTTCTCTTCCTGAATTGGCAAGACCTCTAGCCCCTTTGAAGTTTGCCCTTCAGTAATGGATAAAAATGGACTTTTACAGCTGAAGCCATAGTTTGTGCCTTATTTTCTCTATCACATGAAAAAGGTAAAGTTTGTCACATGTTTAACCAACTGATCATCAGCTAACTGCCTGTCTTATCCGACCAACAGGAATGATGAGGGGAAGGTGAACAAAGTCACCTAAACTGATGGAATTGCATCAAAAGATAAACTCCTTTAAGGGCACTTTTAGTCAAAACCAACACAACTTTGTAAGGGCCATGCTTTGATGCACTCAAGATGAAGCTCATAAGAAGAAATAACAAACAACATATATACACACATGTATGTCTCAAAGCTGACACCTTGACTCTGTAGAAACAGAATGGAGCTCTGAGTTTTTAGAGCTCGTGTACAATGGTCTTTTCCATATCTAAGTAAGCAGAGTTGCTTTAAAATACAGCTCAGAACCAAGATTATGTTAGTCCCAGTAATAATAAATAATATGAGCTTTTCTATAAACACAAAGTATTAAAATTTTATATTTTTAACTAAATAAAGTTATTCTCCAGTCACATTATTATGTTTTGTTGTTTTGTTTTTTTTTTCTTATGTTCTATTTACCATAGAATCATAGAATGCCTTGGGTTGGAAGGGACCCCTAAAGGTAATCTAGTCCAACCTCCCTGCCGTGAGCAGAGACAGCCTCAACTAGATCAGGTTACTCAGAGCCTCACCAAGCCTGGCCTTAAATGTCTCCATCAGTGGGGCCTCCACCACCTCCCTGGGCAACCTGTTCCAGTGTTCCACCATCCTCACAGTAAAGAGCTTCTTCCTAACGTCCAATCTAAATCTATCCTTCTCTAGCTTAAAACCATGTGCTTTTCATCCTATTGCTACATGCCCTTGTAAACAGTCCCTCCCCAGCTTTCTTACAGGCCCCCTTCAGGTACTCGAGGGCCACTATAAGGTCCCCCCAGAGCCTTTTTTTCTCCAGGCTGAACAGCCCCACTTCCCTCAGCCTGTCCTCGTAGGAGAGGTGTGCCAGCCCTCTGATCATTTTTGTGGCCTTCCTCTGGACCTGGTCCATCAGGTCCATGTTCTTCCTGTGTTGAGGGCTTCAGAGCTGGATGCAGTACTCCAGGTGAGGTGTCACCAGAGCAGGGTAGAGAGGCAGCATCACCTCTCTTGATCTGCTGGGCACGCTTCTTTTGATGCAGCCCAGACTGTGATTGGTCTTTTGGGCTGCAAAGTGCACATTGTTGGCTCATGTCCAGCTTCTCATCCACCAGAACCCCCAAGTCCTTTTCTGCAGGGCTGTTTTCTATCACCTCGTCTTCCAGCCTGTATTGATAATGAGGATTGTGCCAAACAAGGTGCAGGACCCTGCACTTGGTCTTGTTCAACCTTATGAGATTCACCTGGGCCCACTTCTACAGCTTGTTCAGGTCTCTCTGGTATACTGACTGCACCACTCACCTTGGTGTCATCTGCAAAAATTGCTAGTGGTGAATTCAATCCTGCTGTCTATATCATTGATGAAAATATTAAGCAGTTCTGGTCCCAGTGCAGACCCCTGAGGTACAGCACTTGTCACTGATCTCCATCTGGACTTTGAGACATTTCGGTGGGGAACTTTAAAGCAAGCCTTTTGCAATCAGCTTGTGTTCTTTTTATGTGCTTAATGAATAATAATTAGAAACATAAGTATATAAAGAATATATGAAGAAAAACTTAAAGCCAGACAAGATCCAAAATTAGCACAGAGGATTACTGCTTAATCCTCAAGCTGAGAGCACAGAGCCAGGAAAACAAAAGTGTCGTGGAGGGTGAATTTAAGGTATGAAAGTCAGAGGGGGAAAAGGAAGCAATGCAAAAAGCCTCTCACTGAGGAACTTCTACTGTAGGCAAAGGTTTTAGAGTTAAGAGTTTTCATCTAATGATGACAAAGTTCTAAGGAATAACAAATAAATAGAATTCACATTTGATTTTATGTATGTAAGGTGTAACCAAATTATTGACTTTTTGTTTTCTTTGCATTGCTTCCCCTCAAAGCAAAATATATTAAAAATATATCTTTAAAATCCAGGAGACTACATTCCTTGAGGAAAAAAATTATCAACAGGAAAAAATAAAACATCAGCATTTACTACTTTAATTAAAAAATGCCATTTGCTTTGTTTTGTTTTTTTCCAAGATGCTTATTTTCTCCTAAAGCAGAATTTGCATTAATCTTATCCAGCAGTCCATTGTTTTTATCGTACAGTTAGCTAAACTTGTGTGCTTGATAGTGTTGCTGAAATTATATATGACAGTGTAGATAATGCTTTTCACTCACATGTTCAAGCCTGCATCAGTAATGAATATTTCTGAAGCTGCTTTGAAGCTTTGGTTGTGAAAATAGAATGAAAATGTGATTACTGTCACAGTAATACTGCCAGATTTCTTAATGAGACAATATTCTTTATTTTTTCTCAGACAAAATTTTACAAATACTACAAAAATTGATTAACACTTAAATTAGGCTTTGTGTATTACATTATAGATGAAATTTATGCAGATGTGTCATTTTCCCTCATCCTTCACAAAGACTTTCTTCAGATATTATCATTTTGTTAATCTAGGTACAGATTTTGAAGACAAAACAAGAAAGAAAAAATAGACCGCTACTAATGATGCCCTGGTTTGACATCTATTTTTCCTCTTTCCATCCCTAATCTTTCATTAAGCATCCCCTCATGCTTTCTCCCCCGTCCTTTCTCCAGAAAATTAGCAAGATCTCCATGTAGCAGCACAAGCCAAACAAGCCCAAACAAACACAGGACCTGAACACCCATGATGTTTTGTCAAATTCAGAGTAGGATTTAATGAAATAGTGTATTTAATTTAGACAACTGAACACATTACTAAAGAACATCTCTTTTGTTCAGAAAGACTCAGATTGCCATCACAAACAGGTCAGGCCTGAGGGGTACCATCTGAAGGTTTAAGTTAGAATCCCATGTCTCAATATCATGAGATCTAAATTCTCTCCCAGTGTTCTTCCAAATGATACCATAATATTCTAGAGGCTCAAAGGGCTTTCTAAATCTCCCTTTTTTAAAAGGGACAGAAACCAGAATGTACTGGCCCACAAATCTTTGGTTCCACTCTTCTGATTTTCATATATCCATTTGAAAATCCTTAGAACTACAATATATATTAATATCGTAACTCTCAGGAATTCTTCTACAGAATACTGCAATTTCACAGAGAAAATGTAATAGTGAAGTATGGGTCCATTCTTTTGTGTATTTATGCATACATATATAAAGATAAGGCTATTCTCTTAAGGGGAGCATATTATGGAAAATCCTCTAAAATACAATTTGTCTAAATAGGTCTTATTTCTTACTGTATTAATCAGTGTTTTCCCTCCAGTCATTTAAATTGATTCATTTTACTTTATATTTTGTTTAAGAAGAGGGAAAAAAAAACCTCCACGCATCTTAAGTTACTTCATAACCGCATCATTGCAAAATGCCCTAGAAGAAATGAAGGAGGTAAAAAAAGTTTCAGCCTAGTCAGTCACTGAGCTGCACTGGCCTTTCCAGTGAAAAAGTATATTGGTTTGAAAAAGCTATGCAGGTTATGTTTCAGTTATGCAATTACGATCCACACAATATTTATTAGGACAATCCATTTATTCAAACCAATGAGTATAAATACTGTAATATAATGAACCATTGTTAGAATGCATTTTTTTATTTCTTTGTGTATAACAATAGTTTTGAACGGTTAAATTAAGCTCTTTGACCCCACTGAGAAACTAAATGCCATTTTTTGCAAGCCTAGTCTTCCATGTTTAAGGGTCTCTAGTCTCCAGTGCAGCTGCTGGTGGAGAAGGACCAAAGACTTGAAGCTCGTGGCTCTTAAATCTCAGAAGAGTAGCACTGACCAAATGAATAATTATCCACATGAAGCTGGCGAGTATCACCTTGATCACCAGGATAGGACCATCTGGCTTGCCAACAACCTTAGATGAGCTTCAAGGAAAGACCAACAGATCCCACTCTACAGTTCAAAGCACAGTGATAAGAGTTCATTTGAGTTCTGATTAATTTTTGTGGTTATAGCTATTTTTCAGGCTGACACAGTACTTGTTGCTTTACAGTATGTTTAAAATTCTGCTACATTCCTTTCACTTGTTTGCAATATGTAAGTCAGAGAAGTAATATTTGTCACAGTTTTGTGCTATTTGCTTTTCAGGGAGTGTGGGAAGATGGAAGACAAGGTGAGCAATGACAAGGACATTAGCAGAGCAGCCCAGTAATTCAAGCTTAAGTTACACAGCTTGCATTATTCAGCCTAGTCTTAGACTGACAACAATGATGTGTTTGAACCTTGTAAGGACATGGATATAAGATTCAGAAACACTGCCTAAAATGTTTCCTTCTCCAAATGTGAAGCAGTTGGTTTTGATTTTTTCCAGCACTTCTGCTTACTTTGTTTTTCTCATCAACTTGCTAAACTTAGGTTCTGTTATCTTCCTTAGATTCCAAGTGCTTACATACGTGCAATTCCTGTAACTTGTGGCTTGTCTATAGTTTCATGAATCACTGTGCCATATTTCAACAAGCACAGAGAGAATTCAGCTGGGTTATCTGCCTAAATTGCAATAAGAAGTTGATCCCAATGATATGGCTTGAATTGCTATGTTATTTACATTCCTCCTTAGACAATTTACAAACAAATCATTGAAATTAACATAAAATTGTTTTCTAAAGCTATATCAGATTTCTGATAGGATGGACTTTCAAATATAGAACAAGAAACAGAGAAATAAAGAAATAAAGGACAAGAAATTACTACAATTTCTTCCATTAGTTTCCCAAAAATCAAATCAAAGAGTGTTGGTTCACACAGTTTTCAGATGAGGAAGGAGTCATGACCATGTGGTTACTTGCTCATATTTTTTCTCCATAATAATGAGAATTAGCACTATCAATGCTCATATTCAATCAGACCACTTGAATTACAGCCCCATATTACAATCAGTAACTGCTGGTGACTGAAGTTTTACGGATGCCATCAGTACACATAGCAGGATAATCACTGTGACCTTCACCTCTCTGCTTCCAAATGATGCCAGCATACTTTAAGGCAGATATTGCTAAGGTGGAAAGAGTTGAGTTTACAGCATGGCATTGGAAGACTGACAAAAACACCCAAACCAGAAATAACAGCAAAGGAGCAGTGAAAACAATCATGGCATCCTAGAAACTTCACGTAACATTTAGGAAAAATTCTCATCAGCTTTTCTCAATGTTTGATAATAACTTGTTAAACTACTTGATAGTGACTATAGGCAAAGGGCTTATTATGTTATTTGCTATCATCTCACTGTTACTTTGCACTGCTGTTTTTATCAACCTATTGTTTCATCTTAAACATAAACTGTTAAGATGTTTGAAGAATAACATATGTTTTTGTGATGTGTACAGACTCCAGCTAGAATAGCAAGGTCATGTTTTCTAACCAGCCTGCAGGTACCCCTGCAGTACCAACATTAATAAAATCTAGGGAGGAAAAGAGCAACCTAACCAATTACAGGAACAAGCTCATCAAAGGAAGAAAGATTTTCCAGGAGAGAAAGGCTGCTGTTACAGCTGGTGTCAGCAATATTAGGAAACGGAGGGACCAAATGTTAGCTGGGACATTCCAAATGAATTCTGAACTATAAACCAAATGGTAATAAACAAAGCTATTTGTCAGTTGACCCCCCTTGGATGTTGTTAACAGGCTAACAGCATGCTCATAGCCTATGGCAACCTGCAGACTCCCAGTGATAAAATCATGACAGCTAACAGATGAATCCTTTCTGAATTCTATTAAATAAATTAATAATCTTAGCAACATCATTACAGCAAAACATCCATCTTCCGCAACAGCTGTTCCTCCATTGCTTTTTGCATTTATTTTCTGTGCTCTTGCCATGCCTTATGCAGTACAACTCAACTCACAGAAACAGAATTTCATCTTATCAATGGCTGCCCTATAAAAATAGATTATTTGCATTTTTTATTTTGTGCAAAAAACAAGCTTTTTCTTGAGCAGAAAAATATGTCCAGCTACTCTGTCTCTAGAGTAAGCAGCAATAAAGTCTGGTACTATATAATAAGAATCAAATGCAAACCATAAACAACAGACAACTCCATTTCACCTAAATCTTTCTCTGACTCTTTCAATTCAGCAACAAAGTCATTAAATCTATCATGCTCTTGTCCATCTTTAGCTGACTACCCAATGCTAAACAAAACTTGTTAGAAGTCAAAGTATGCTTTAAAATGTACCTGCTGCTATCCAATTGCTTCTGAGTCTGTTCCAGTTACAACCTGCACCTCTGTAACCTCTCTGAGGTGATCATTTCTGGAAGAACACAGCCAAGATAAGCAATAAACAGTTATCTTAGGAAAGAGAAGTGACAAAAAGGAAAAACTTCACCCTCACATTGAGCCCAGTGATCACTTCCTCCAAGTTACCACCTCCACTTGAATTCAGTCTATTGTTACTGTTTGTGATACCTCAGCACTTGTATCTAATTCTGGACCTCTGTGCCTTGCCCACCACATGCTCTTTCTAAATCTGCATGGAGAATTTAATTAACCACACTTTTGTATCTCCGATGAAATGACCGTACATAAAGATCTCAGTAACCTTTGATCATTAAAATCGCATTTTGCTGTTTGGTGACACCTCCTATACTATATGCACCCAAAATAATACTTTGCAGAAGAAGTTTCCCAAAGGAATAAAACCACACAAACGGCGGGTGCTTTTTCATCTAATGGCTCTGACAATTTCTTTTGAGGCTCCTATTACAGACAAGCATTTAGCATTAAATAAACATGCTTAGCATCAGACACAGCCTCCTCTACTTCATCGCCTGAATAACGCTTTTCTCATGTGTATTTCCTCTTGCAAATCGAAGGACACAGACCTGTGAGTTCATTTGCTCTGCCAATTCTTCTGTGCTGTGATTTCCAGTTGCTGCAGAAATAATTCCTCTAACTTGTTTGGGTTTTTTTTTTTTAATCCTGTTTCTGCAGAAAAAGTTTCTCCTAATGGCGTAAGTTGTGGGGCAGTTCCATGTTTGATCTGTCAAAAACTCAAACATCCCTGAGATCTTGAATTCTAATGCAGAGCAGTATTTGCCTCAAATGTTTGTAATACAGTTTTAGAGTTGTTTTCCCTGAACTGGCCTTGGAATGTACTTCAGAACCTGCTTTTGTCAGACAGAGAATTACTTTATGACTAAACTCCTTTGAGTGCTATGTGCCCTGCACATACATGGCAGTATTTCAGTGTTGGGAGAACACAGTTAAGCCGAACAAGTTCCCATCTGCTCTAATTTATATCAGAGTATCTATTCTTGTCTTTTATTTCTGTAAGATGATGCTTGTCCCATGCAAGGAAATATTCCCAAAGGCTTCTTTTTCCTCTACTGAGCGCTCCAATGTAACATTGACTGTCAGGAGGATTACTTAACAAAGCATTACCATATTTCTATGCTAAACATACATCTCCTTCCTTTAAGTCTGAAATACCCCTCCATCCACACATTTGGTTTCCTGCCCACACCTGCTGTGGCATGGGAATTCCATTAGACAAACATATGATCATTAGTTTTCTCCTGCTATTCCCCATATCTATGTTACTATGAAGTCATCAGCCAATTGCAAAACATGTGAGAGTGACACTTCAATACACAGAGATTGAGGATTTTAGCAAATTGCTAATTAGGAAGAGAGAATTTCAAAGCAACAAATATGAAAAGGAGGACATTTGGCCCCTCCATCCTATAAACAGTTCATCATCACATCAATGCTTCACCAAAAGGACACTCAGACCAAAGTTTGAACCCAGACTTGTAAGTAATTCTAAAAATTCACGATTTCTTCATGAAGATCAACATCAACTAGAAAAATACTGCTGAGAAACTGAGTTTAAAGTTGCATTTTTAACAGCACCCCCCAAACCCAGACAATTGTTTAATAAAGAAATTTTCACAATTACAGTGGAAGGCAGGTAGAATGTGGGGACCTAACACCAAAATTACACAGCTATGTCCATTTCTACTTCACCCAAATTCCATGGTGCTTTATTTTTTAGCTTCAGCATTCTTGTAAGTCCCCCTTAAACTGTTCTACACAGTGGAAAACATACCATGTTTCCCCAGTGCCCAAGCAGGAGAGTGGAGGGAGGAAGGTCTCCCCAACAGCTAGGAAGGGCAGTCCAGGTCCTGCTTCAAGGACATTTGCATGATTTATTTAATGATGGTTCAAAGTAAATTATCTATTTTATGTAAAATATTTTTTAAATGGCTAGGAGGCCCTTTTCAGGAGGAAAGGAGCTTTGCCTTCTCTCTCCAGCTCCAGATAAAAGCAAGGAGAAAGCCCTGCTTAGGCTTGCCTTCAAGGGGCAGAGCTTCTTTCAGTGGCCCTTTGCTCTCTGCCCATGCTGTGTTCATGTCCCCATCACCTCACCGAGATAAAAGTGCACAAAATTGCTTATAGCCACACCACAGATCTTGCCAGGGAGCTGATGTAGACTCAAGGTGACAGGGAGAGAGGCAGGAGCAAAGAGCATCAAGAGGGCTGCTTAAACCAGCACCACATTGAAAAGCCTTGTTCAAATTACAGCCTGATTCTTCCAAGCTTTTCTCATGATGTGCACTTAAGGAGCCAAACTTTTTAAGACAGGGTCATGCAACCCACTTGAGAAGCCAGGGACTGAGGAAGGAGGCATTCATGCTCGAGTCCTTCTTGGATCATGGCCAGAGTATTTTAGAGTGGGAGATAAAATTTAATTAAGTTTCACAGGTTAAAAACATTTCCTCACTGTTGTTGTCTGTCATAATGGTTTAGAAATGCATAATCAAGTCTCTTTTCCCCTTCCATACACACATTTGTTATTAGATTATTGCCCTTGAAAGCTCAGCTACAGACACTGATTTTTTATACATTTAAGTGACTATTGAAACATCTACTGTGAGGAAGAAACACACATGGCACAAAACATGTAGCACAAAAAGTCGCACAAAATACTTCAAAAGATCTGTGAAAAAGGAAGACACCTCACAACTGGAAAGGTAAAATGTAGACATCCTTTTATTCACTGGGAAGAAACACCATCATTTACAATGAATTACCAGCTTTATATAGGGTCAGTCAAGCAGACGACTAACCCCTCTGAGCAGGTGAGAGCATTCAGGCTCTATGCAAGCCTAAATCTCTTGGTTGGGAATATGGATGCTGAAAATTGGGTCTGAATGGGGGAAAATTTGAATATCTTCAAAGCAGCCTTGTATTATATGAAGGAGAGAGGCCGTCCCTGGTCTGACCCATTTTTTAAAGATTCATGGTTACACAGAGATAAGACTACCCAGGTGCTGCAGACCCACTGAATCGTCACCTCAACCACAGAGTACCTCCTTAGAACCTGGGGAAACAGTTCTGTGGGTTTAACCCTGCTTATTAACAAAAATAACAGGTTATCTCAAGATTAACAGCCTAGCCTGGGTAACAAAATAGCTGCATATATCCTACACATGGCCCCCTCTTCTCACCAGCGTGACCCCTAATATCTTGAAAAGGCAGTCATGATCACCCTCCAAATGCAGCTGATAATACTACAAATGACAGCTCAATGATAGAGTGAACTTCAGGTAAGCGTTGTCCTCCAAATACATATGAATATCCCTTCTAAAGATCCAACACAGCCTTTATCTAGGGGCAGGAGGGCAACCTTCAACCATTTGAGACTTTAAAAGCACCACTGGTTACAGAGGTTTGTTGAGTCAAGACTCGAGTAAGGAACAAAACAAAGATGAATCAAGAAGACTTTAGCTAAACTGGGAACCTGTCTTTTGAGTCCATCCTCTGCTCCCTACTGGAAAGTCTCACCTGCACATGGAGCAGAGAGCAGAGGCTGGCCTTATTCATCTCCCGCTCCAGGAACAGAAGTTAGGGCATGGCGCACTCCAGTAGTCTTGCCCTCCGCTTCAGAGAGTTTGCTCTCACCTGGTGCGTAGCTGCTCAAAAGGTAGTTTCTGCTGTCCCTCCCCCCATTATTACTGTAACAGGCTACAAAGTTTCCTGAAGTCCTTTCAATTCACTGGTCTTTGGACCCTGCTTCTCATCCCTAAGAGACGAAAGTGGAAGAGTAAACCATTCAGCTCAGAAAGTGAGGTCTAAGTGGCCTAAACAGCAGGAGTTAATTAAATTCAAGATACATCCAACCCAATTTGAAGTTCTATACTGGCTGACCTGTCCTGGTGATCAGGTCATGCCGTACAAGAGCCAGCTTGAACGGGAAGCAGAAAAGAAACCTGACAGCAGTCTAATGTGGCATCCAAAGCTCTTACTCAAGAGACACTTTAATTCATATGGTACAATGTTAAAATGAAAGAGATTAGGGGTGGATCAGTGATTGCCACCCTATCTGTATCAGTGGGGCTCACATCAAATGTACACATGATATTATTTAGGAACAAGATTACTATTCATTAGTGCATGAAGGGAAGGTATTCAATTCAATTTCACATACCAGGCAGAGTGCTCTCAGCTGCCCCATTGCACCATTTTCCAGCCAGGGCTGAGGTTTCCAAGTCTGCACAAGAGAGAGATGATCCAGATTGAATTGCACTGGCCCTGACATGGTCACTAGCCCAGAGCAGTCTTAAAATTTGAGTTCATATATCCTAACTGTCCACCTATGTCCAACATGTTCCTCATGACAGGTGATTTTGGGGCTCTTGAGGATCCACAAGGGCCTTGTAAGTATCTTGTGCCCAGTAGCATTCATGTGCCATCACCACAAGACTGAGATGGGTTATATGAGACGCTGCCCACACTGCAGGCAAATGTGCTACAAGGCAAACTCTGAAATACTGGCATTTTTGCTCTGGAGATAAGAGGACACTGTTAAGGATGCAGAGTAGACAATTAGCAAATTTGGCTTTGAGTCTGACTTCAAAGCCATTCCTGCACCACTGGTTAGATGTAGCCTGTGCTCCCACAGCTTGACTCCTTCTGCATCAGCTACAATGAAAGTGAAAGGCCTTATGCAGTGTTTCTATTTTTGAAAATGTAAACCTGATTGATGGTGTAAGCTGACTGAAAATCCCAGAATGGAAAAAAAAAAAATTTACACTATCATAATTTTGAAAAAAAAGTTTGATTTGTGGACCTTAAAGTCCCTAAATATAAGAAAACACAAATTTTGTTTTCTTGTTATTCAGAAATCAACTCCAAACATTCAACTATATATTCTTTAACAGAACTCTCTGCTGTCCAGGGTACAACAGCAGGCATGCTCAGGTGCCCTTCCTAAAAGCCCTTGTCAGACAATTTGCCTCCTGGCTCCACAGTTTTTCCAGGTACCCATCAGTGATTCCAAGGACATACGAGAAGTAATCTAATTGCTAGTGGAAGCAGCTGTTCCTTAGGAACACATGGCCTGGAGTGTCCGGTTGTGTTGCGTCCCATGGAAAAATCAGGTTTCTCAAAAGTTTAATATCCATCACTCCAAATTACAAAACACAGATGCACTAAGGTTTCCTTTACTGTTGTAATAAGATGAACCAGGAAATAAAGATGACAAAGCTCCTGCTTATGCTCATTTAGAAATGAATGATGTTACCTGCTTCTGTTTAGCTTGTTGAAGTCTTCTGTATAACATATTAGACTCCCTAGAATCAGACCAAAGGGGACATTCTCTCCTATAGCTTCATCTGCCTGCTTAGCAAACTCTAGAATAAGTGAAATGGAACTATACTTACAATTTTTTTTGGAACAAACTCCCTGAAAAAAAAGATAAGAATAGCACAAGCAGCAAATCATCTACAACCTCTTGAGATGTTCTAGATATACATACTAAAGCATAAGAGTGAAACATACAACTGGCATTTGCAATAAGACAATAAGACCACTCACAAATCTCAATTCCTTGTCCATCATGACACCTGTAGCTAGTAACACATCTTCCACAGTCTTCAGTCTACTCTTCACTTAGGATCTGCCATATCACAAAAGTGCTTAGTTGCAGGTGTAAATTCTGTTGCCCTCGATGCCTGCAGGTGTCTCATCTTTCTGCCTGCAGTTTATTACACTCAGAAAATCTGGGCCACCATCCCAATATCCAGGTTGAGGCCCTTGGAAGTGCAAACTGTAATGGTCAGTTAGGCTTTTTAGAAAGTTTTTTAATTTATGTTTTGTGCAAGAAAATTATGCAATAAACAACAATTTCCATCATGGTCTACTTCATAGCAGATGGGTTGCAGCTATACGTATTGCACATTCAAACCCTTGAGTTTTCTGCCCCCGCACTTTGTTTACAATTTTGTCCAGCTATGACACATGATAAGGATATACTGAACTCGGTAGCATGTATTTCCTATAGCTCTGGGCCTCTACAAGAAGCTATGTGCCTCTCAATCATTGCAAGAACTTCAGTGCCACTAATTCTGACAATGTCCACTCTTACAACAATCCTGCAACCCAAATTTTTTCCTCAGTACTCTTCACTACTGAGTCAATTTCCTGTACTTTTGATTAGAATGGTGAGAAAACATTGTCTTTCACAATGAAAAGATATTATGCTTTCTTCAGTCTTAATTGACTACATTCTTCTGACCAACCAAATTGGAAAAATGTCTAAGAATTTTACAGCGTTTAGGAAAAAAAAATCTCTCCGAAGAAGAGTTAATAGCTTCTTTCCAGTTTTGTAGGACAGGTGTCCAACTCATAGAAGCTACTTACAGTCCAAGTACAAAAATAGCTTTCTTTTGGAAAATATTGAAGGATCATATTTTACTGAATTAACCACAGCTTCAAATCAAAGATGTTTTCTTTCTTCTCTGCTTCTTTGCTCTTGTGTTTGTTATCCTGTTACTTTAATCCACAATTACAAAGAAAACATCATCTATTCAGTGATGGACCACAATGCAGTAATCAAATACATTGTAAGGAAAAAGACTTTTCATCGACTCTTAATTTATGCTATTTGTTAACTCACAACTTCTGATAAATACAGTTTTGTGCTTATTTTGGTCAGAGCTTTACAGCAATCTTTTTCTACTCAGTGGACAAATTAATAAATGCCATGAATGTGATATAAAACCTGTCCTTCAGGCAATTCCAGCAGTTCAGTTGGGTAGTTACACAAAGCAATTCGCATCTGCTCAGGTAGAGTCAATAACAAAGCATGGAGTAAAGTCCTGGAAACACGGGGGCGTTAAGGTGGGTCACAGCGTCTTTGACCTTCTACACACAACAGTACAGAGGTGTGCCTGAACACATCCAGAGAGATCTCAAATTCATTCAGAACACTCGGAGCTCAGAAAAACCCCTCAAGCTTCAGATGTATGAGTGATGCTATGAGGACTCATGTACACCCACCTGCACCATCCTAGTGTTTTCAGCCTGTCTCACTGCACAGTAACAGCCTTCGGACAAAAATTTGCCAACACTGTATGAAAGATTCTTGAAATTAATATGGTGGGACAAGTGCTGGACTTCTTGTTCACAAGTAAATAGGTGAAGCTAAATTCTCAATACTGAAATAAAACATGAGTATTTTCCAGGCAAATACATGAAATAAATTAGGACACAGAAGAAAAATAGAGAGAGGGGAATAACAGGCAAGAAACCTTTCTTGAAACTCAAAATGGCTTATACTTAACTCTATAGGAATACATAGAAATCAAACTTCATAGTGCTTAATCTGCTACTATGACATAGGTATACACTACAGTCTCTGCTAAGACTGAGTTGTAATCAGATATTTTTTTTTAGTTGCATTTGCTTCACAGATCATATACAAATTGCCCTGTAACAGAAGGCCTACGATGGATAATCTACTGTTTGAGCCAGAGATAGAAACATCAGGATTGCCATATAAAATAATTGAAAACAAAGCATGGCATTGACTGCACCTTTTAGAATGTCTACTTTAAAATATTACTTTATAGTATCAGATCCCTTTTCACACCCAGTAATTTGTAATAAATTATTTTAAATCACAGCAGCATTAACATGCCTAGGGCAGATTGGTAGGTGCACATTATCTAATGGCCTAATTCATGTGGCAACTGATTGCAGAGAAGGGGAATTTCATCAGCTCAGATTCTAATCAAAGAAAAGGTCAAGTTTCCTGTAGCTGTAAGTCAATTGTAGGAATGATTAAAGGTACATCCACCTGCCTGACAGGCGCTCCTAACCTCGCCCATCACAGCCCTCCCCACAACCTGGCTCCTCTTCTGTCCTCTAAGGGAATCAGGTGTCTGCCAGCAATTAGCCTTAATGAGCCCCTAGTACTTTCCGGAGAGAGATGTTGACAAGCCTAATTGCAGAAAGCAACTGTAGAGGCTCTGTCTGCCTGAGACAGAGCTGTAACTCCTGATATGCCAGGGAGTCTGCAAATCTCATGAACAGTACCGGTTCACCTACAAACAGCAAAATCAGGTGAGGATGCCAATCTTTTTTAGAGCTCCTGGAAACTCAAGGGCAAAGTTTTGCACTTGGAAAATGGTAGATATCCACAGCACAGACAGCTTTGGTTGTATTTTGAATGCTGATGTCTCCTCCAAGTTTTGACTGACTTGCTCTCTAGTTAAAAGGGTAATGGTTTCTATGAAATCAACACCTTGCATTTTACTTCTGTAGATAGCTTGTGATGGAGGTACATTAATTACACTGTAGTTACTCTGATTACAATATGGTTCTAATTTTGATGTCTGTAATTACTACCACTTCATATAGCTAGAAGCTTAATTTAATGCCTGAATTACTTTTAATTACCTCTTAAGTTCCTTACTTTCATATTTGATACATGCACTTAACTGCAAAACTCCACTATCAGAAGATTAACTTAATTACCTTATTTTCAAGTGAACTTTTATTCTTGGGCAATTCCTAGTGATCTGTGTGCTCTCCTCTTTAATTAGTCTCTAGCACATTATGCATTTCTGTGTTGAGAATGCACTACTTTAATTGCATTCTTTTTGTAGCTGGTAATCATACACAGTTTTCAAGCTTGCTGGAGTTACATGCGTGACAGGGATTCAGTTTTATACTTAGATCAACATATAACACATGACTGAAAGCCATCAGTAAAGCAGTGCAAATATCTTTTCAGGCTCATATTCCCCGAGTTCTATAAAGAGTGTAGTCAAGAATCATAGAATGGTAGAGGTTGGAAGGGACCTCTGGTGATCATTCAGTCCAACAGTCCTTGCCAGAGCAGGATCACCCAGGCTAGGCCACACAGGAACAGGTCCAGGCAGGTTTTGAACGTCTCTAGAGAAGGAGACTCCACAACCTTTTTGGGCAGCCTGTTCCAGTGCTCCATCAGCCTAGCAGGAAAGAAGTTTTTCCTCATGTTAAGGTGGAACTTTCTGTGTTCCTGTTTGTAACCATCACCATTCGTCCTATCACAGAGCACCACAGAGAAAGAGACTGGCCCCTTCTACTTTAAATCCACCCTTCAGATAGTTGTAAACGTTCATAAGATCCCCTCTCAGTCTTTCCTTCTCCAGGCTAAACAGCCCCAGGGCTCTCACCCTTTCCTCATAAGAGAGATGTTTCAGTCCATGAATCATCCTCATAGCTCTCCGTTGGACTCTCTAGTATTTGTCTGTATCTTTTGAACTGGGGAGACCAGAAGTGGACACAATACTCCACACATACAATACTTCTCATACATACAATTCCACCAATAGGTGCCTGTGATGCTGCGCAGTTTTCTCATAAATGTATGAACTCCATTAAAGTTCGTTTGTCTTCATTGTGCGAGCAAAAAGCTATTGTATTGAAGAATCACTCCAGTAAGTTACATGAGAAATCCATGCCTAACACACTTCACTTGAGTGGACAGGATCACACCCACTCAGGGCTGGATTAGTTTCAAAAATCAACAGGGTCACCAATGAGTATTAAATGAAGGTCTTTGCCATGACTCCAAAACAACAGATTGTTACCTCCCATTGCTATAAATGGCAGAAATCTTTATAATAATATGTCATTCAGTCATTAGACATTTTGAGCAGATAACAGAATAATTGTATTTGAAACGCACTCATCATTACCTTTCTGACCAGGAAAAGGGCTATTACATCATTTTAGACTGGACAAAATAATTTGTAGAAATTAATGCACTACAGATTAAAATACTGTAGGCACCTTTGAATAATTAGAAACATTAGCTTTGCATTCATGAAATTTGGATTTACCCTGCAGTTTCTGAAAGCAGAATTTCACATCAAAGACCAGACTGTAAAATGATCCAGGTCCTTCATGGTGAGGACTAATGGGTACTATGCATTTATACTGTCTATACAAATACTATGTTCCTGTTTCTTACTGTGCCTTTGAAACATGCATGAGACAGAAATATTTTTCATACAGTGATTAAAATAAGTGGAAAGCACAAAAATAGCTCATTTTTCCTAGTCAATTTTTCTGATATGTATAAGATTTTAAAATAAATGTCTAAATGCTGAATAGTGATCAGAGCATCTAATCTCATCAGTTAACTGTTGGAAAATCCAAGATGAGATGCATCAGCCATTTTATGTGCATGTCTAGGTAATGACTTCTGCTCCCAAGAGAGCAAGTGACTTAACACAAGTAGAGGCTTTCTGTCTAAGTTGTTCATTTGGTAATGCTGTTCAAATGGGTAACATTAAGCACTGTCTCAGGACTGAAGATTCCTGGTTACTAATAAGAGATATGATAATGTGCAATATAGAGAGGAAATCAAACATTACAAACCACTACAAAATCAAATGAGGTGGGCTTCTTTAAATAGAGAATAACCTCAATTCTGAATGAGGTCAACAGGAACAGCAAGTACTTCTCATAGAGTCATCTAGGTTGGAAAAGACCTTCTAATATCATCGAGCCCAACCATCAACCCTACTGTGCTAAGTCCACCACCAGCCATATCCCCAAGCACCCCATCTGTATGGCTTTTACACACATCCAGGGATGGTGACTCAACCACCTCACTGGGCAGCATGTTCCAGTACCTGACAACCCTTTCAGAGAAAATATTTTTCCTAATGCCCAGTTTAAACCTCCCTGGTTCAGCTTGAAACTGTTCCCTCTCGTTCTGTCACGAGTTACTTGTGAGAAGAGACCAGTGCCTACCTCTCTACAACCTCCCTTCAGGTAGTTGTAGAGAGTGATAAGGTCTCCTCCCCTCAGCCTCCTTTTCTTCAGTTCCCTCAGCCACTCCTCGTAGGCTTTGTTCTCCAGGCCCTTCACCAGCTTAGTTTCTCTTCTCTGGACACGCTCTAGCACCTCAGTGTCTTTCTTGTATTGAGGTGCCCCAAACTGAGCACAGTACTCAAGGGGTGGCCTCACCAATGCTGAGTATGGAGAGTCACTCACCTCCCCGGTCCTGTTGGCCACACTATTTCTAGTACAAGCTAGGATGCCATTGGCCTTCTTGGCCACCTGGGCACATTGCTGGCTGTTATTCAACCAGGTGTCTACCAGCACCCCCAGGTCCCTTTCTGCTGGACAGCTTTCCAGCTACCCTTCCCCAGGCCTGTAGCACTGCATGGGGTTGTTGTGGCCCAAGAGCAGGACTCAGCACTTGGCTTTGTTGAACCCCATATGATTGTCCTCAGAAAACCTTCTTGAACTTGTGAGACAGTAATATGCAAATAATATTTATTCTTAACAAACAGAACAATCTCAGAAAAGCAACAGCCTTAGTTCATTTGTTTCCTTTTCTGTTTGGTGACCAGCATCCTATAAGCACGGTGATGAAATGTGTCTAATGAAAAATTCCACTCAGCTATTCAAATCCCTGGCATACAACATTCCTTATAAGTTAAGGGTCTAAAATTGTTTTACCAGTCTTAATGTGCAAGTTAATTGAAGGTCTTATATGAATCCATATACAGTCTTGAAAATTGATTAAAACAGCCGTATGAAAGGTACTCTGAGCCAATGCTCTTTTACTCTGTCGATTAGTTTCTTGATGAGATTCCAGAGAGAAAAGAAAGAAATTAAGGGGCAGAATAGAATTTAAGAGAAAAACTCAATGATGCAATTTAAGCACAAATGTTCTTCTCCACAGGGCATACGGGCTCTGTGTGTATGCATACACATGCACACATGATATATAAAGACAAAGCCCTTGTAGCTCTTCATTCACCCTCCACATTTCATTCTTCGAATACTGTCAAAGCAAACAAAGATTTTTTTTTTGACTTTTGATATGTAGATTTTTAGACTTTTAATATTGAGAAGGAGTTATTTAGTGCTGCTAATCTATTGCATCTAAAAACACATTTTTCACATGCTAGGTGTGTTCTGTCATACCAGAAATCTGGCCTTTTTATAGGATTTGCAGGTTTTTTACAGTGTCATCCTTCTACTCTGGAGGTGCCAACTACTTCTATTTTGTGGAAACTTTTTATAGAAGTATCAATATACAAAAGGCAGAGGGTAAAAAAGTGTCCAAAAAAGCCTCTACCTGCCTTTTTCAGCTTAATGTTAACCACCCACCCAACAGCCTGCATAGCTCATCATCACAGAGAATCTGATGTTTCTAATGCTTATTTACTTGGTAGTTCAAACAGTAGCTTACATATTTGCAGTTAAACTGTTGCCTCACAACCCTAATTTAATATGGGATAACTAAAACATTAGTGGCCTCTTTGCACTGGCCTTTTTGTGTTTAAGACAGTCTGCTTCCTTGTGAGAAAAGGAAGTGTATTATTACAACTGGTCAGAGTTACAGCCTGAATTCAGTTCTTCAGGTCTGAACTACTGAAATGATTTTTTTCTTTTCCTTTAGATGATGACGAGGCGAGAGATGGATGTAGCATCAGGCATTATTGTTTACAATATATCCTGCCTATGCCAGTCTAAAAGGAATACTGATCTTTGCTTGAAGTTTCTGGGTCCTATTGTAAACAAATGGTAATAGAAGAAATGGAAGAGGGAGATATTTGTGAAGGTGTTTAATTGCCTAGATATCTGTGTACCCAGACTTCAAGTGTGATCCTTTCCATCCACTTTTACCTTTGTGTTCTCATTGACAGTAGCTCGAGGAGCAAGAGAAACATCAGGACACATGCTTTGCTCATCAGTTCTGAATAACTTCTTTCGTTTGCTTGTATATGTAGAAGTATTGTGCAAATAAATAAATACCAACAGTCATTGTTGAGATGTGTACCTTTTTTTTTCAGCAGAGATAAATTTCAAATATCTTCTCTCAAATCATCTTTTGTGGGGCTTTTTACTGGATATAAGCCTAACAGCCTACTGAAAAATAATCAGTGTAGCACCTTAAAACACACATAGGATTAGGCTAAGAGGAAAAATTCACAAAACTATGTATCCCAAATTATCTCTCAGCATTTCATTAGCTTAATGTGGAACATTAAACAAATAGTATTAATGGGAAAGTTAATTTATTTGCAGGAGTATAGTTACCATGAAAACATTTCCCTCATTTTTAATGTAGTATGGTATTTTTAATTAGCTTTGAATCTTTAACTATATTCCACAAATCCTTTTACTTATGCAAACCCTATTATTTACTTTCTGCAAACTCCATTAATATTCAAATTTAAATTCAAGAAATTAATAAAGATATTGACTCAAAATGATGCATACTCTTTGATACTACCTTGCCATCCAAGTTTTCCTGAAGGACAAGTACCTATTTCTGAACCTCTGAACACCACAAAAGGCTGAGATGTTCACACATAAGCAGATGAGAGATGGTTTTCCAGTCCACCTAACCAAATGAGAAAGGAATACTGGTTTGGCTGTTCCATACTGCACACCAATGCATGAATTTTTTTTGCAAAGTTTGTAACTTCAAGTTCAGGAAAAGTTACTTGCTAAAAGGTCAGATTTTCTACCATTTCACATGGTGAGGAGCATGTTTACTACTGATCTTCCAAATTATTACTCCCGTGCTTTATCTATGTCAGTAAACATTTTGAAGTACCAGACAATCTTTACAAACAAGCATGCGCTCAGCCTTCAAACTGAACTCTTCCCTTTGAAATAGCTCTATTTTCTTGTGAGTCCCACTGAAATAAACCATTTACCTCTCCAAGATCACACTGCTCTTTCATATAATCTGACAGATTTTTATGTGAAAACAATTAAAATGGAAAAAAAAAAGTATTTCCAGTTTTAAGGGAGAATATATTTCATCAGCAATCTGAATCCAGTCCTGACCTTATTATATTCCAACTGCTTTGTGAAAATAAAATATGATTATTTTTTTGTTTAGGGCTGATTCAAAATTGCTTCCTTACTCTACAAATTAATTAAAAGGGGAAAATATTTTTTTTTGTTCAAAATTTCTGTTCTATATAACAGATTAAGTAAAAACAAGTGACCCTTTGCATTTTAGTCTGATTGTAATCAACTGTCTTCTGGTTTTGTCTTATCAAAAATTCATGTGAAAAATAAGTGTCACTATTTCCCATAAAACTTAAAATCACCCTTCACGTGAAAGTATTTCTTTACTAAAACATCTTTTAAGGGGAAAAATTTTGCTTTAGGATAAATAATCACTTTAAACACATGACTCAAGGTATTTGACTGTCTCTCTCTGAATAATCTTCTGTTATCAGCAACTACTTTGATTTGCTATTTTTTAAAGTACCACCTGAGATTTTCTTAACTCAATGACAACTGGAGTTCGGGTTTTAATGCTAGAAATGTCAGAATTCATGGTATCATTTTAAAATGTAGCAAAGTTACAGGGACATGGGCATGGTTTCTTTTCCATATCAATCAGATAATGTCTGAATGTGTATGGAACTTGGTCACTTCCAGCTATTGGAGACTGTCTGGGAGGGAAGTAAATCTATTATATTCTGCTTTCATGTACATTACTGAATTTCTCTTCTCTGTGACTTAACTGTAACCTGTTTTCTTGCATATACAAGTAGACTGCACCATCTGAGCTTTCACCCTTCTTCATGATCATGTCTATATGGAGAAATACTGACTTTTTCAGATACACATTTTCAGTTGCTATTCCACTTTTCTTGTTTGACAGTCCAACATGATAATGCTAAACTCAAGAAGTAATTACAGCATGACAAGTTTCATGATTGAAGTGTTGGTCTATCTAATTATTTCCACAGCCATGTTCAGCTTGTAATTTTTTCCAAAAAACAACAAATTGTGCTGTTTGCTCTCCTGGTACATCAGACATATGCTAATTCATCAATCTTTTCTGTCTCTCAGTCTCCCACTGCTGAGATGGTTTACATGATATATTTATCAATCTAAAGAGTCTTGTTTTTAGACAATTTCCCATAATGAAGCCTGGTTGTATGCTAGTTGATCACTAGGGTTCCACCTTACCAATGATGTATTACCCTGCAAACAATTCAGATGGTTCAAAGTAATGATGCATTTTGTTGATAGATCAAGTAATTCAGAGTAATTCCTTAATTAACAATTAATTGATATGTGATCAGAAGAGCATTAAATTGGTAATATATTACACTTACTATATTATAATAATATGTCCTTAATGATACTCTGAACATTAATGTCAGTGTACCATTACTTGAGAGATTTATAATGTAAAAAACCTCACTTGAAATTAAGTCATCATAGAAAACAATTTTAAAGGTGCAGTTATCTCCTTAAATGTCTTAATATTTGTTCTTCAAAGAGAAAACAGAAAAATTCTGCATTTAATTCCTATAGCTTGCTGTAGACTGCAGGGAATGAATAATTCTTCTGCATAGCAGTTAAAGATTCTCTTGTGTCAGGACAGTGTCAATATGGATTAACTAGAAAAAACAGGGTTTTTTTGCTAATTTTGTTTTTTTTAAAGTACATGTTCAAAGTACCTGATCGTACACCCATTACTGTGCTATTCCACCTCTAAAGGTCGAGTAGAAGTTTTTCACAGAACAGAAATCATAAAGTCATTTACAATGGAAAAGACCTTTAAGATCATTGAGTCCAACCATTAACCCAGCACTGTTGCGTCCACCACTAAAACACGTCCCTCAGCACCACATCTTCACATCTGAGAAATCCCTCCAGGGATGGTGACTCCACCACTTCCCTGAGCAGCCTGTTCCATAGCTTGACAACACCTTCAGTGAAGTAATTTTTCCTAATCTCCAATGTAAACCTCCCCTGGTGCAGGGAGTCAGAGGCCACATCTTTATCACCAAACAGCGCATTAGAGAGAAACTGCGACAGTGAGATATATTCAGATAAATTCATCTTGGAAAATGAGCACGCGTTTTTAAACGCCAAACAGCAAGTGATTCAGAAAATATCTGGGATGTTTGTGAATCTGAACTGAATGTCTTTTGAGAAGATATGCTTAGGTGGGTGAGTAAATTCAGTTACAACAGGGTGAAACATAGCAGTATGTGACATACTGAAGATCAGGTGAGATAATCAAAGAGGACAGTTTGGACTCCATCGCTACAAATCTCTAAGCATTCACTTCTAGGTCAGGAGGAGTTAAGAAATTCTCTGAAAAGCAGCATTAAGCTACTTTTTCCAAGTAAGTCTCCTAAGAATAGCTGTGGACAAGGTGCCATGAGCAAAGAAAAGATCAAAGGAGAACAAGAACAACAAATGGGTTTTGAGCGTCTACTTGGGGAGAACAGTGGAAAACAGGATAAATTTATGAGAGGAAATAAGATGAAGAGCACTGGAGAAAGTGAAATCTTCAAGATGCACAGAAGAAAAAAGCAGAGTTCCGTATAAATAAATGCTTTGTATGATGGCAAATGCTAGGGTTGAAATGTCCCATCCTAGAAGGGACAGCAAGTGAGAAGGTAGTATGCTTTATGACCTCTTCATATTCTAGGAGAGTTTGTATATACCTTTCAAGTCATGGATGTAGATAGCTACGCCTAATCAGTCTCAAGAGAAAAAAATATGATTATTTAAAAACATCAACAATACCTCTACCCAAGTGCCTTGTTACATTTTTTAAGTCACTATTGTTTTACTTCAAAGGTAACTGCATGATTAATAAGACTAAAACTATTACTTCTGTGTTATCATGTAGTAAGTTCTTCTTCCTGCTCTCATCAAAACCCAACTGTGTCATGATCAGTCATGATCTAAAGTCTGGTCCAATTATGTTTTAAGACAATCACACAAGAGACACCCATGGTTACTAACATCCTCTTCAAACATATCTCTAATTGCTGCAACACAAGCTTCTCCTTTCCTTATCTGATGCTTTCCTTTCTTAATTTTCTCACCTTTTCTCTATATTTCCTTCTATGTCACATTCCATTATCATCTTAATCTTCACATATGACCAGATCCAACTACTAAGTCAATGGTAAATCCAGGACTTACACATTAGGATATGATAAAATATCTCTCTTTATACTCTGTGCATCAACTTTTATTTCTCCGGTCTGCTGAGGAAGACTAACAACAAACTTTTCTGACTCTGACCTCTTGTTTTTTTCTGAAAGAAATGCAGTTTTCTAATTTAAGCAGTAACTTTCTGATGGGAAATCAAAACTGCATCATGTGGTCCCTGTGACAGAGGAGACGAAGAACACATTTTAAAACCACAGTGTAAAGGCACTACAGAAGGGAGAACTATTTTTAAGGACCTAAGAAGCCTTTAGAACACCAGGAAAAGCCATTAAATTCATCAAAGTCCAATGTCTTGTCTTCTACACTATGAACATCTGTCATTATTTCCTGAATGACCCCACTGGTTTTGTGTGCAATTTTTCTGGGTAGGTAGCACACTTGTAACTTTTAAAATTTTATCCCCATAAATGCCTCATTATCTTATTATCTGCATTAGGCTGGAAACACTAACTTGAAAAGACATTACCTATAGCATTAAGGTGTCATATAATTTAATTGAGCTTTCCTAAACTGACTATGTTTGCAGCCTCCCTAACACAAATCTCCTTTTCACTTTTTAACATCTATGATCAGTGTAATTACCACTCTTTCTATTTTGAAGTACTACAAGATATTTTTATAATATGCTGACATATTTTAAAGTGAACTACTACCAGAGACAGCTAATAATAAAATAACATAACCTATGTTCTTCCCTTTCAATTACTTAAGTAGATCTCCCTTTTCTGAGCTTTTAAAGCAAGTTTCCTGTCCTTTGTTTTATACTAAATTTGATTTCTTTTTTTTCTTTTTTTTTTTTAATATTACTTTCATATTATTTGTTTTCCAGTGAAAGGGTAAGGTAATAACAGAATTACAATGATTTTGCATGGTTATTAGAATGCTTACAATATTTAGAATAAGGTACTTATCCTTTACATCACTTATTATAGAAACAACTCATATTTTAGTAGTACCTCATGCTACATCTAACATCCTTTCCTTGGAAATGTAGTATCCAGTACTAAAAGAATAACAATATTTACATGCTTCATTTTACAACCCATTACTAAAAGTGGCTAGAAAAGCTGCAATGAATCTCTGGAAAGATCTGAAACATTTTGATAATACAGTTGTTGTTAAAACCACAAGTTCTGTAGTTTTAACAAATTATAATAGTGATGAGGCCTGAAGACAAAAATCAGTATTTACATAGTACTGTTCTTGACCTACAAAACTGCTTTATTACTTGAGTGCAGCTACTGAATGAATAAAAATGTCCTTTTCTGTGATTCACTTTACAGAATACATATTTGTATATGAATTAGTACTGGCAAATGTTTAAAAAACATTTTTTTATATATACATAAAAAATAGTTACTTCAGTGCTTATATAAATACATGTGTATATACACACATTACATACCCACACACACATATGTATCACATATTTTACATGAAAGCACCTGTCATCACTTATTTATTGCCAAGGAATTCCCTCTGCTTCTGATTCCAGTGCCTCCTTGTGGCAGTGCAAAGGAGGACACAGCTGCAGTTGTGAGAAAACTCATTAACTTCAATTGCTCCGAAAATTGCACAACACAACTCTAGACAAAAACCTAATGAACGCAAAAATCTATCCTTTTATAGATGAACTCTAAACCTAGAGAGCCAGAAAAAAAGTAAAAGGTATCCAGGATAAAATGCATGCTACAGTATTGGTCTCCAATTTTTTTGTGTCTCCTATTTTCCTTTTTCCCCCCTGTGATTTAGGTGAATGCAAACATGTAAAATTAAGGACTTTTAATTCACTTAGGTGCAATTGCTGTTACTTTTGCACATCTCTGCACACTCCACAACTTCTCACTACACTGTAATGTTGGGTACACCGTAATACTTTGTTTTATACAGGGCAACTACCGTGGACACCCTAGATTTCACATTTATCACACCACGGCCACTTGGAATTTCAGTAAGGTTTCAACAATTGAACGCAAATCCTCATCTACAAATCCCAGTATCAAAGAAAGAGAATTTCCCAGGGAGAACCCAACGACTGTCAACAAATCAAGTCGTTTCAGTTCTAGTTCAGATGGGACATTTTTGATGTAAACGGCAATGTATTGCCTGCTTTTCTAATTTACTTTTATTGCTACCTTGACTTAATTCTGCACAAAGTAATAGTGTAGGCTCCTAGGAAGTGGAATAGAATGAAATTGCTCAGTCCTGCTGCAGCAGCTGTGAGCAAGCAATGGCACAGCCCTTCCAGGTAAGGGCTTATAGACCATAAAAGTGGCTTTGGGACTTTTTTGTCATGTTTTTCTGTTCCTTTATTCTGCCAAGGTGACTTAAAGGTTGTGCAATATTATGCAACTACAGGGCAGCCTCTTGGGGCATTCACAGTGTATCTGACAGGGCCATAAGAAAGTGACAGGAAAATTTATTTGGGCCAAAAAATGAAAAATTAATTTTTCCCTCTTCTCTAGGTAGGAAAATGGGGTCCAGTTCCTATAACATCCAAGATCTGTGTTTCCTGACTATAGTCTGGACCTTTATGCATTTTAAAAAGCAAATGAAAGTTTCTGAAATGATAAAAATGATTGTATTATTGCAAATATACACAATATTTTTAAATATAGCCGTTGTTCGAGGAATAGTATCACTAGGTCCTCAAGGGCTGACTTTCAAGTCACTGTTTTTGAACAAGCAAAGGCCTGATTGTATTATTCCCACCAAGTCTGCACATCTCTCTAGTTACGCAGAATTTACCAGAAATCCGTAAACAACTACGTTGATACTTTTATCACCGTACCCATCATTTATCACCAGCAGAGCTACAAACAGCAGCAGTCTGAAAACCTGTTTAATCAAAGCAATCTTCTATCTTAAGTAACACTTAAAAGCAATGCATTAAATACCTTAAAACTCATGTGAACGTCTGGTCCCAAAGGTGACAAACAGGTTCCTGGGTTTCTGGTTTTTTTCTGAGTTCCTCTATTCTGGATTTTTACTACTAAACAAAAACAAACAAAAAACAAACACCAACATAATAATCACCACCAAAACAACAAAAAAAAAAAAACACCAAAAAACCCAGCTGCTTTTAAAGCAGGGGAAAATGATAGGAGGCTTAAATGAGCCAAGAGATTTCTTCCTGATTTCTTCCTCTAATGTTCTCCCAGATTCTCTCTTTTAATTTGAGACAAGGAATTTCAGGGAAGTTATGAAAAGTAGGTGAGGCTCTGACATGCTTCAAAAATTTTTTCAACTGTTAGCACAGTATCTGAAAGACTAAGACCACAAAGAAAGAAGCTAGTGAAACTCAGGACACTTCACAAACCACAGGTCAATGCCATTAAGAGATGCGTCGTTGCATATTGCAAAGCTATTCTGCTCCTTTTACAGTTTTGTTTTGTATGACTTCTCTGCAGAGCTCATATTTTGAGGGAGAATTTTTAACTTGTGAAAATAATGAGAAAAATCAGTCAATGTTTTGGTATTTGAGTAGGCACAAATGTGCCAAAAGCCTATAATAACAGTTGGAAAACCCTCATTATGGAAGCACAGCTCTTCTACAGAGGTGATTATTGGATCCCTCACTTTAGAAGCATAAAAATGAATATGTAAGAGAGATTAAGCATTTTAAAAGTTCACACAGTAAATCCATATCCAAACTAGGGAGAATAATAGGGAGTGGACTAGGAAGGACTGATTTTACCCTCTTCAAACTATTGTTAGACCACTCCCACCAAATGTTGCTAATTTAAGTAGTTTTAAATGGTGAAAACTATAACTGCTGCTTAGAGAAACATCAAAAAATCATGCTGACTTCTGCGTCTAATTCACATATACCTCATTACTTCAAGAGGGAGGTCTAGCATATTCTCATGGCAAACACACATTTACATTATAGGCATGGCATTACTGATCTCTAACAAATTAAAGTCCATTAAAAATGGAAAAGAAAGAACATATTTAACTTGAAATGTTCATTACACAAACACCTCATAAGATTTTAATGCTATTTATCAAATTTTAATCCCAAAATGGAATCAAACCTTCTCAAAAGGAGAATTCAAAACATAAACTCTGAAAGGAGAAACAGGTGAATATGGACTTCATAAATGTACTTGTCTACATAAGAACTGATAGGACCAGAGCATGATTTTGGACAGACTCTGTCAGAGTGCTATGAATAAATTTCACCACCCTTCTTCTCTCTGAGTAAGTGAGCAGGTCACACAGACCTGTGTCACCACAGAATCATGACATTATCCAGCTCGGTTTGACAGGCTCTGTGAGTGTGGACATAAAATGTAGCTGCTCTCCTTACTTTGCATATCAATGTTCAAGAAGCTAATGCATTTCAAGCAAGTTACTGATTTCTTTCCACACAGCCAATAGTTCAGGCCTCAGCACAGCCTTTAAAGTACATTTCTTCTGTACGCCATTGCTACCAGACATGAGCTCAGTCCTGTGCCTGTTTTACAGAGGAAGGTTTGACATCATCAGAATTTAATTATTTACAGTCAGTTCCTCCATCAGACTTTGCATGAAATAAAAGCAACACTGAGAGTAAGCCTCTGAGATCTTTCCTGATACTTTTTTCCAATAAATTGTAACCGTCAAAGCTATCTAAATATCTATGAGATACTTCTCTGGCCTGAGCAAATGATGGCCTCCACTCCCTCAGATTAAGCACTTCCTTTTTAGACATACACCATTGGAGGAAAAGGCAGGAGACTTTTTGGTGTAACCCTACAACATAGTAATGAATTAACCCAGACATAAAGGATCATTTTCCTTCCATCAGATTTAAGGTTGGACTAGATGATCCTTGAGGTCACTTCCAACTTGGTATTCTATGAGATTCATGGCAAACGGCAGTCATTTTAGGTGTAAAAGACTGTTGCACAAAAGAAACTGGAAGCAAATGGACAAGAAACTCAGTTACATACCACTCCAGCAGAATTTCAGGTTTACCTCCAAACCTGTTTTCAATTAAGTAAGGAAGCACATGATTAATTCAAATTATAAGTATGCAATACAATTAGGTTAGATTACATTTCTGCAAATAGGGTGCATTGCTACTGACTTTATAGAGCCTGAATTTCAATTACACAGGAGGAAACTTCCATCCATATAGCTCTTATCTTCTTATGGTTTACTATTTGACTTATATTACTGCATTTATTAGTCCATTGGGTAAGCCATTCTTCAAACACATTAGGCATTCCACAAGAAGTGCTATTTAAGAGACCATTCCTGAAGAAGATAAAAAGCTTGATGGATGAGGTCAGGCTGTGATCTAAAGCATGTTCCATCAACCCCGAACCTGTCTATGGTTAGACACAGCACCCAGAACTCCTGGTGGTAAGCAGGTAAGGACACTCACCAACAAGTCCTACTTCTTTTAGCAATACTTTTTCAAAAAGGCTAAAGGTCACTTGACAACCAGACTTCACTGGAGTTTCTGCCTTTACAAATGATTCTTTTTCTTACCTAGGGAAATGTGTGTGATTTGAAACAGAACTGGGGAATTATTTTATCTATTTTTACACTTCTTTTAATAGAAAATAAGTTTAAGATTAGCAACCAGCATTGCTGCTTAGAACCCCAGAAATGATGAGTCATGGGGTGCAAAACAGAAGTATTCATTGATTTCTTTTCACAAGTGTTACGAGATTCAAAACTCATTGCAGGTCAGGAAGCAATATTAGTCCTATAAATATCTATTCAACCTACCTGACGGATCTGTTATGAGTCAGCACTAAGAGCAGAAACATTTCAATGTATTATCCACATTTAGAAAACATTTTTTTTCATACTCAGGGTAACTTCCAACAATCTTGCAGGAAAAGAGCAGTTTTTCAGTAATCACCGTCTCTAACTACTGAGGGGTTTTTATGTCTCAACTTTCACTTAAACCAAGTTACCTCCCTTTCAACTGAAATTGTGCCAAATTAAACATTAAATGTTATGTTTCTGGGATGTGATCAAGTGATTATTTTATAAAGCACAAACTATTTCGTAAATCCAAACATAAAGCATCTCATGATGGATGGCTAAGTAATCCAGGAGAAATGAAAGGGGCTTTTTTCTCTTCAACATTATCTACCATCTGCTACAGCTCCCCTCATTCCCTCCAGATTTTAGTGGGGTCAGTGTCACAGCAGGAAGAATGAAAAATACAAATTCTTTAAAAAAAAAAAAAAAAAAGAAAGTAGACAGCAATTTACTACAAAAATAGAAAAGTTCTCTACCTAACTCCATATTAGAGTTTTTAGGGTTCTGGGTGAAAATTTCTGCACAGAAAACTCATGCTGTCAGGACATAAGGGGAGGCTCCATCCACTTTGCACAGATTTTTCTCTTTCTGACAGGAAATTTTTATCTATTGGAAAAAAAACACATGTACATCAGACACATAGTTTTTATGAAGGCTGTCATGGAAAAGGATGTAAAAACATCCCAACATTTTCCAACAGTCCTTCTTTACATTTTTATATTACTTTTATTTTTTAAAGTTTGGAACCTTGTTCCTACCAAAATCAATGAAAATCAAAGACTGTTGTCAATTCCAGAAGAGCGGAAACATTGGAAGCAAACCTCCTGTGACAGGTAAGGATCACCTAATGAGATACCCAGGTAGCAAGAGTTCCTCCCAAGACTGTTGGTTCAACTATACTGAAATCCTGAGGAAATCCCCTTCTTGAGATAATTTGGACAAAAGAAAGAAAAAACATACTCCTATAGATTTTTGTCATTAAAACTTTTAAAGTGAGGGTATATTTAGGAAGAGTTAAGAATTCAGTTCAGGGCAACTTCATTCAGTCAAAAACTCTAACAGGAAAAGTCTAATCTTACCATAATGATAGAGTATGTGCATTTCAATGTTCACACAGGTTGAGATATGTGTAACTACCCCTTCATCCACATCTCCAAGCAGCACAGAAAAAAAACCTAAAATGAATGGGATTTTCTTGGAAGAAAACCAGTGATTTAGGTAACACTGAAAAAGTACTATTTCATTAAACACACTCGCAACAGAGCCACGATTGAAATACAGACCTGAACACAAAAAAATCCCCCCTTCTTCTATAAACTTGAAATTAACGTCTGATTTCAGAAGACTCCCAATTAATTAACATTTCCACAGATACTACTACAAGTTGAAGACACAGCAGGCAGCAGCCAACCTACAGCACAGAGAAAAGGCTGTGGACACACTGGCTGCCAGCCCACAGTTACAGCCCCTGCACAACCCAAGCTGTGCCTGCCTCTGCCACTGCAGCACTCCCTCAGTCTCTACCTTCTGACTGAGCTCCAATTTGTTCACAGAACATCTGGGGATAGAATGTCATCAAAATTTCTGTCAAATTCAGATGGAATTTGCTAATTGGTTTAAAAGCTTTGGGAATACAGGTGACAGAATACAACCATATGTGTCTTATCTTCTTAGAAAGCCATGCTAGGGATACTGCAGAAATGGGAGAGCTTCAGAGATAGCCAATAAAATTCACTCAGGAATACGAAGATGTCCTTCTTCAGATTTTGTAAGAGATAGTACGCTAAACATGGTATGTTATACCAGGTCAAACCACTTTAACAATCTAACAGTTCACATCATTATTTTTCCACTAAGCAAGCCTCCATATATAGAGCAAGCATGCTAGAGAAAGAGAGAGTGGCTGCACACTTACTTTCCGACAAGCAAGAAAAGCCTTGCCATCCAAAGGAATGGGGGAGTGGGGAAAAGCTGTTTCTCTCTCAAAGCTAGTGATGTGGCTCCTTTCACAGTAAGCTCTAACAACTCCTCAATATCAGCTTCAGAGACAGACAACCATGTTGCAAGGTGTTATAATACACTGCTTAAGAAATTAAACTAAGTATTGTGTATGTTTATTTCTAGTCTATGTTTGCAAGGTATTGGGATTCCTACATCAGTGTAGGACAGACAAGAAGCTCCAGCACCTTCCCAAACAAATAATTACAGCCTGGTGCAGCAATCAGGACAGAGGGTGCAGCAGGTCTGGTTCTTTCCTTGACATTAGATTGGAATCAGGTACAGCAAAACTACTGGCAGGTAAAACAGGAGAGCTACAATCTCTTTCCAGATGTGGTGACTCTGTTACGCAGAGTACCATTAGATGTGAAAGAGAAGGAAGGACTTGAAGTAGGAAAATGCTCCATCTTCTCTTAATGTCCTGTCATCTGGGTCTGAAATGCAATGATCATTAAGTCAGTTTTTAATGATGGGGTGTATGCTAGCATCTGGATTTATACTCACAAACTGAGAAGAAAAAAAAAAAACAACCTAAAAAAACAGCATGTGAGAAGATTATGGTCCACAGAAAGAAGGGAGTTCATATAATCTAATTACAATAATGAAAAAAAAAAAAGGAGAAAATTGATCCATTTAACTTTTAAAACATTCATAAACTACCAAATCCAGAGGGTCTATGTGCAAATAGGAAATTAATTACCAGCAACAATTATTAAAGTGTAAGAGAGCAATCATTTTAAACGAGAAAGGCATCTAAAATGAGTTTCTCACACAGCTGCTTTTTAAAAGTTAAAGAATCCAAAGATGCAATAGACAATGAGAAGTAAAGCAATCGAGACAGGAAAGGCATAAAGGACACAGAAGTCGTCTTGCTATTGAAGTTTTCTGTAAAATATGAATACCACATAATTCTAAAAACTTATCAAAACATACCATTAGCCCCATTTCAGAGTTTTCTCTAATAAATTATTTGAAGTTTTATTTAGTATTTTAGGGACTTTGCATTTCTCTGTAACTTAATTTCCTCCTTCATTAAGTAGCATTCTGATTTTGTTCTTTGATGAAATCTTGTGTCTTCATGTTGCTGGAGAAAGCACATGCACAGAATAACTAACATATTCTCTGTTTCCTATAATCTTCCAGAGTTTTTTCCCCAAACATTAAAAATTATCAAATTCAACCAAGTGACAGCAGTGCTGTTTCTACCAGGAACATGTGGTCAACAATTAAAACCGTGAGAAGAATTCTCAATGTGAAATGCTCTACAGGTTTCAGAGCAACACAGTTTCTTCACATTAGGTGCCTATTGCATAAGTCTATATCTGTAAATTAGGGCAATATACATATGAAAATTAAAAAAGACAGTTTAAAACCAATTTCATTAATTTGAATTACTGGATTGCTGCGTATATGACAAAAAATGGTATCTGCATTTGTGTTTACTACCTACCATACAGCTACAAAAAAAAATGCACTATAAATAGTCCTATGAAGAAAATGAAGAAAGCAAACAATATGGGCAACAAGGCACTAGATCACACGATCTTTGCAATAAATGAGGGTGGTGGTTTTCAATAGCAGGCATCTTGAACCCACTGCAATTAAACCAGTAATGTTGATTTAATGGAATACAATTTGCTAATTGTGTTTGTGTCTCCTTCCCCTACTTAGTGAACTTTGCATTCTTCAAAAGGAGAGAGAAGGGGAGAAAGGAGAAGCGGATTCTCACTTGTGAAGAGACAGAGGAACTTGTGTAGAGGAACGGGAAATTCAGAAGAAACAAAACTTACGTAACAAGTTTCTATAATGACAATTCAAAGCACCAAGAAACAGGCTTCAAAGGATCATAAAAATGACTTACACTTCTTCAGACATAACCACTAACTTGTAATTCATTCACTTTGTCTTCTAAATGGAATAATCCCAAGATGCACATTTTGAAGTCTGTGTATACAATCTAAAAGTATTTCACATAAAGCACAAAATATCATAAAACTCATTACAATATCCTCAAAAGTGGTCACTGTGATTATCATCTGAGAAGACACCTCAAAGGCAATCTGGTGCTATATTTGTGTCATCCCCATCGAGACACAGAATATCTTTGTATTTTGACTATTGCAGCAACCCCTCTTTTATGATTCCTTTTACTGTCACCAGTCAATGCACTAACACATACTATTAACATTAGCAATTTTACAGAATCCTCTGTGTGGAATATTTGTGCTTTCTAGAAAGCTCCATTAAGAGAAGGATTTTTTTTTTTCTTATATTAAATATTTTCCCTTACTGTTAAATCAAGAAAATCTTAAGATGTCTGTTTGTGAGAATACCTGATTTTTTACTGAAGGGAAATGATTGTGAATATTCAGGACTTAAAAATGCTTACTAAGAGCTAACTACCCCAAAATTACTCAACTAGTAAATGAAAAAAAAAATATATAAAAACAGAACAAACAAACAAAAAAAAAACCCACAAAAAACCCCAAACAAACAAAAAAAACACTCCACACCAAAACCAAATAAAACAAAGACAAACAAACAAAAGTCCCCAACAATTTGTTTGCAAATATTTTGAATTGGCTCTCAGAAACAAACAAGAAAAGCCCAATACATGTGTACATAAAGCAAGATTCTTTAAATGTTCCCTTAGCCTTCATGGTAAATCAGAGAGATTCATCCTACTATGACTTGTGAAATTTTCCTGGCACAATAAAATGGTTTTGCAAGTGAAAACAGCTTTCTGTTTTACAAAATTGAAAGTTGCCTTATCAAAATGAGGGGAGAGTACTGAAGGTCAGAACAATGATTCATCTTCCTAAGGCAGGGTCACAGCAGAGAGACCTTGAAAGAGTCAAGTAGTTACTTATGAGCATTTGAAACAGGAGGGAAAAAAAAAAAAAAAAAAGAAAAAAAAACCCATAAATGAAATTTGTCTGAAAATAAGCACCAATTGTCTGTCTGGTTTTGGAGCTATTGTGCCTTCTGCAGAATATCACTAAAATGGGTGATTATAAAGAATTATTGTAAAAGACAATCTTCTAGGGAAATTTTGAAAGACACATTGATTGGTTAGTGAGTGTACAAAAGATGAGGAAAAGACTAAAAACGAATAGCAATAAAGAGAGGGAATAAGGGAAAGAGACTGGGTGATTAGAAAAGGAAACTAGAGCAGCTTTAATGAAAATGAAATTAATAATTATAAAAATGGAATATATACAAATAGATAAAAAACCAGTATGGAACCCAGCCCCCTGATGGCAATTCCATCACTGTCACCACTGATGCTGTGGAGCAGGCACCGGGGCAGTCCCAGCCTGGGCCCCGCAGCAGCCGGGAGCTGTGTTCAGGAGCTGGGTTCTGGTACCGGGGTCAGGAACACACAGCCCGGGATCGAAGGCAGAACGGACAGAGGCCTCTTGGGTGCTCCGAGGAAGGAACCAAACGAGGACCCGAGGCAAGCCAAGCAAAGGCTGGCAAGGCAGTCCAAGTGGGGAAGAGAGGAACCCAGAGACCCTTCAGGTCCCTCAGCTCTAGACCAATATGGCATATATGGGATGGAATCCCTCGTTGGTCAGTTTGGGGTCCCCTCTCCTGCCCGCTCCTCCCTGCAGGTGCAGCCTTTCCCTTTCTGCACCCCCAATGTGGTGCACAAGACCCAGCAGTGGCCTTGGCAGTGACTCTAACCATGGGGTGTTATCCCTGCTGGAAGCAGACACTGTCTGTGAGAACAGGCTGCTGACTTCAGACAGTGCAGTTAATTAGAAGAACCAAGCTGAAAAGTAAAATTACTGATCAGGATTAGTTCTGTTCTCACTCAAACCAGGACAGTAAGAAAAGAATGATACAAAGTAGAAAGGGAAGAAAAAGCCTAGAGGTTGAGACTTTTCTAAAGTCACTTAGCAACGGATGTGACGTAGACATTGCTCTGTATTACAAATATATTTGTTGCTGTCAGTTAAAAATACTTGCTTTTTCAAAGTAGGGTTAAGAGTCAGAAATACATCCCCACATTCTGACATACCTTGGCTTAACTTCAATACATATTTTTTCTTATGACAATGTCACTTAATACCAGGAGCGGAGAGATGCAGCAACACACAAATTCAGCAAGAGCAGGTAAAAGAAGCAACTTTATTGATTTCTAACCCTGTTTTATATCCCCTAGCCCCATAAGGCAGTTGGTAGTGCTCACCCATCTCCCAGGGTGATTGGCTAAAGTCCTACAGCACCCATTTCAAAATATTTTTCCAATGTACCATAAACAGAACTTAGCAAAACACCAGGTGTTGGTCCAGCTTATGAAAACCATCCTCCTGTTTCTCATAACATGCATGAGAAAGGCAGGACTCTCACGGAATACTGTGAGAACCTGAGAAAATCCCTCTGCTAGCAGCTTTGCAGCATCCATACGACTTGAAATTAATTTCAAATGTTTTAAGTAACTGTAAGATTTAAGAATTTTGATTCTGAGTCAACTCCACTGATACATACCACATTTATGTGTACTTGCAAACAAGTTGTGCCCGTAATCTAAACTAATCAAAGTTAGTTTATCCTGAGTCATAACTGATTCTTCTTTTCAAACCCTGTTTCAGAGTCATAGCAAATTATGATTTTCTTCAGTTTCAAAGTATACAGTAAGTACAAGAGCTCTTTCCAACAGTAAACAAACTAGAGTAAGTTGAACAAAATACACCCAAAGCACTCTAAACATATGCCAGAGAACAAGTATTTGAACAGCATACTGACATCACTCTGTAAAGGCATGAGAGAAAGTGAAATGATTCACTCTCATGATGAACCTTCAGATGAAAACAGTGTGAAATCATTGTTCTTATAGTTTTAATACTTATATCTCATCCAGACACAGATACTGCATTGATAACATTGTAACTTTATTTCCATAGCCTTTTGAAACGTAACATTTGGTGCTATCTCCCATCCATCATACCTTTGCTATTATTACAGCATTAAGGCCACAAGTGTACTGTCTCCAGACCATCATAAGAATTGGTGAAAATTATCTCTTTTTCCATGTTCATATCACCTTTGTCATAGCACCGATTAATTCTGTGTCATCTGGGAACAAATATAGTTATGCTACTTTAAGAAATATGTTACCTTTGCAACACTACTTCGACTTTTCAGTATTCTGGTACACAGCATTCCTTCAAAGCTCCTCTCTTTATAACATTCCTTGATAAGGCTACTTCCCTTTCAGATACCAATTAATAACTATGAAGCCTGAGTAACAGCCCTGAAAAGCAATGAAAAGGCTGACAGTTGATGTCAAAATGAGGGTGGAGTGTGTTCTGAATGTCTGCCCAGTCTCCACATTCCCTATGGGATAATAAAGCACTTAAAACAGACAGCAGTGGAATGGCTACTCAATCAAAATACAGTGTGTAGAAAAGGTCAAAGCAGTAGCACACAATGATAAAATTCACAGATTATACAAGATATTAAAATTCTGATATGACATTCTTTGGGGGGAAAAAAAACCAAGAAGGCTATAACAAGGACAGAAAACAGCAGGGCATTAATCCGTTCCCAATAAAACATTTGTAGCAAAACTATAAAATGTACAATTGCAAACTTTGTGAAGTCTTTGCTGAGATGGGTTACGTGGCTTAATTTTGCATACTATATATTCAGTCCCTGTCAACAATTCTGCTTATATTTAATGGAACTGGGTGATGAAGCTGAATGATGTGAGTTATATTTCTAACGATACACACAATGTCATATTAGAACCTCCTGTTTCAACAAGCAGTTGCCTGTGCCCTGTACAAGCCCGAACAGAGACAAGTATAAGTAGCATATGTGAACAAGCACATTTGAATGTATAAAATTATTTTAAGTCTATTATTATTATTTGTATCCCAGTAGGACCTAAATTTGTCAGTCAAGATAAAGAAAGTATCACATTTGTTATGGTAGAAGCAAAAGAAGTCATGGTCACCTTCTCCCTGAGCGTTTACAGATGTAATGTTAAACATGACATGACAAGTGAGTGGAGCAGATGGCGTAACAACTGTAAAGACAATATAAATGCAAGGTCCCAACAGCTAGTGAAGAGGTTGATCAGAAGCAGACACAAATCCACAGGAAGATTCCCACTGCTTGAATGAGCATCACACCAAACCTTTGATCACTCCAATTATTTTCATGTCGTTTATACTTTTTAATTTGATAACTCAGTAAATGAATAATAGCAACTACCCCAAACTGCAGCTCACCCTAGCCATTGCCAGTCAACACACTACTTTTATGTCACAACAGAAAAATGTTTTGCAAAAGAAACAGAAAAAATAAGGTAGCAGCTGCAGTACGCTATGGAATAGATATTTGCAGGAGCAGCACTTATTGCGAGTCCACTTTGACTGAGGCAAACATGGAAAATATTTGGTGTAAGATCTTTTTTTTTTTATTTTAGAACTGAAGAAAACCATGGGATGCAATAGGAAATTTACTTAAGACTATATCAATTTTTAATAAGGTTACAACTCTCAGAACAGTTATCTGACAAATACTTACAAGTCCAGCTTTTCATTGACATTAAACCATGTACCTTCATTTTTGACACAGCAGCAGCATTAAAGCTGGTTATAAAATTTTAAGGCAGAAAGGACATAAGCTACAAAGGGACTCCTCTTTTCTGTCAGTGTAACTATCCTAGTACAAATGTAGATTTTATGTTCCATTATCTTTGGTGATTAAAGGTCAGTATGTACATACCTAATGTACACTTTCCAAGTGGTTTGAGTTCATGCCCTTACATCATGAAAACATCCCCATGGAGAAAAAAAAGTCAGGACTATAACCATAAAGAATATCATGTTTGATGATGTAACATGCCAGTTTTATCATTTCTTTCCTGTCTACAGAGTCACAGCAGGTGAAATAGTTATCTGTGCATTTTGCAGCCAACTCTCATAAGAAGGATTTCTTGTTCCAGACTTTCCACTTAGCCCATGACTGAAATTTATTTGCCCTTACTTCTTGTCAGCCTCTTTTATACTTCAGAGCCAAACAAGCCTGCACCACAGTTCAAATGTTTAGGCTTGCAGCTTCAAAGATACACTCTGCTAAACACTGAACTGTGACTTTGCCTTTAAAAAGATGTACTACTGGAGTATCATTAAATTATATTTTCAGGCTAAATATTTAAAAACTTCTCAGGCTTAAACATTTCAAAACTTCTTGCCCATGTAGAAGATGCAAGAGAGACTCAGAACCTCTATTATAAAAACCTCAAATCAAAGTAATTTGTTCTACTCTTCCAGATTGCATTCCTAGTTATTAACAGGTTAGCTGCACATCATACTCTAGATTAGTATGTCTAGAACAATTACATTACACATTATTAAGAATACTGATAAAGCAATGCTGTAACAGCTCTCATCATCAGAAATCCCATTCTAAAAACAGATCAGCCCAACAAATTTAAAAGCCGATAGATCTATCAAGTCATTCACATACACTCAGGCAAACATTAGTAAAAACACTGTGTGAAAAATGTCAAGAGTTTTTACTTCAAAGCAGTTATACATCTCCAGGTGACCCCATCAATAAACTCAGAAGCAAGCACAGTTCTCTGATATATTTTCCAACATTCTCCTAAGAATGTGATGCTGTTGGTCAAAATCTCATGGTTACAAAACAATGTCCTGCAGAACATGAATTTTGCAATATATTAACATGGGGAAAAAATTCCTTATTGAAGTACTAAGACGTAATTCAACACACATGCAAATGAATGAGCATGCTTGCAGCAAGTCTTTTAAGTTTTCTGATTGCTGCAGCTCCCCAGGGAGTCTCATTCCAGGCCTCAAGAGATCCGAAAACTCTGCCCACTCAGACCTCTGCTTTTATGATGTTGACACAAAAACTCTTCTCAGTGCTAAACCACCTCTGAAATGAATCTGCAGAGACCTCGCACCTTTGTACACTTATGATTAAAGGTGCCTAATAAAGTCATAAACGTTCTTACTGGCTAAATCTCACAGTAAGAACCACACTGTTCATGCAGACAACTGTTTTCCTGTTACTTATAGCGAACAGTGTCAAAGCTTCTTTCTTTCATCCCTGCCAGTATTCTTGACATTTTGAAGCCAGTACTACAATGGAATAAAACAACTTACAATATGCACTCCTTTCTTCCTGGCAAATTAGAGCTTTGGTGCAAAATACATACGGCTATTGAAGTCAAAAGAGTTATGCCATGGGTAAACTACCCTGGTGATATTTTACAATTTGAATCACTGTAACACAAGCTTTAGCTTGTCTCTGTGACATACAGTGCAATGTTCTTTAGAGAACAAAACTGCCGCAGAATGTTTCAGACAGGGCACTCTTTACCGTCTTTTCCCATTCCCTTTTAAGTGTTTGATATCTACGTCTTCAGGGAAAGACCTCTCTATTTGCAATGTCTTTGATTCAAAAATATTGCCACCTTCTTCACTCAGGAAAAACTAAAAGTATTTAGTTTGTAACTGGGAAATCTGCTAGTTATGTGTCGTATTTCCTAGCCAATATACTAGGCAAGGAGCAGCACAGAACACTTGGTGTCTTTTACCACTAAAAGAAGAGAGAATGACCTTGCACAACAGAAGAGAATCACACTTCCAGCATTAACAAAACCAAAGCTCCTGGGAACCATGTGGTACCATCGTAATTTTTTTTTTCTACCACTAGTATTGATGTGTGCACTGATGCAAGAAGGGTAGAAAGAATAGAAAGGCTGGGATTTAAGAATAAAAAATACAGAAAGATGAATACAAGCAATTATTATTTAAAATTAGATCACAAAATAGCAATGGATAATTGTACACCATTCTGTGCAAATCATTGTTTATGATCAATTTAAGTCTTGAGACGCCATACTACAAGTAAAGATCATAATAATAAATTTAATGTCTCTAAAGAGATGAAATGCTGTCAGAAAGAATGGATATACTGGGATTTTACTTTCTTTTTGTATACAGTAAGAGACCACAAAAATTAGGTCTTAGGTGGCCATATGGCAATAAATCTACTCAATAATCTTTTGTTCAGTTCTGCTAATCCTGCCACATACAAAGACAGTCTAAATTAGGGCACCCAATACAAAGCGACATCGACAGTACTTCACATCTTAGAAAAGCTACTGAAGGCTCATATTGCCTCCCGTTCTAACATGCTTTAAATAGATTGGTTCCTTGCCACTGAAATCCACTCACTTCTGGGACAAAGCATAGCAATTACATGAGGTCATACTGGTATCATGACACATGCTTGGACCCACAAGCTCAGTGCTGCCGTATCTCAAATAACCTGGATCTACTGCTAAGAGCCATGCAGTACTGACTGAGCATTAGCAGCTGCAGCTGGATATTTGGAACTGGCACAAGGCAACCTCGAGTCACAAGATATCTCTTGTGACTTCTCCATTCCTGGCACAGAGGATCCTTCATGTAGAGGCCAACCAAGGGTAACAGAAACTACAGATTTCAGAGCTCAGACCAGCAGGAAATGTGGCCTGTGTTCACACTGCACCTGGCCCAAGGCAGTCTGTGCAACAGATTACATAGGAAGCCAACATGTACACACGAAAGAAAGACACAAAACACATTCAGTACTGAGCCCCAGGTTTAAAACAGATGCATCTTACACTGGTATCAGATTATAAATGGCTGTAAATGATACAAGATCAAAACACAACAGTGCAAAGCCATGCAGAAATACTTGATGAGAAGCAGCAACAAGAACTGTTTTCTGCCTATACCAAGAAAGAGCACCACTGAAATAGCAGCTACTGTGGTCATGGGAACGGAGATTCAGTCTGGACTGAGAGACAATGTCGTGTACCTGAACTGCAACAACTCAGAAACTTCCTCCTCAACGTGTCCAATGGCACTACTAAGACTAGGCACACATTGGAAAAACAACTGAGATAGCAGCTCCTTGAGAGATAAATGTTAAGCTGGAGTTTGTATCCAGAGATTCACAACAGCACAGTGCCCTCGATACTAGTAATTCAGTACTGTCTCCAAATGGAACAGATTTCATGACTGAGACTAATTTAGATCAAAAGAAAATCTAATCAGTTACTAAAAAAAAATCTAAAAAAAAAGAAAAGGATGACCACTTCTGTCACACAGAAGATTCAAGTGCTTTTTGTTGTTGTTAATTTTAGGCTATAAATAATTTCATTTAATTAGACTCTAAACATATTCCAGCTTCCTGGTGGGACATCACTCTTTTTGTTATTATTAATACAGCTGTTGTTAAAATAGTGTCTAAATATTATTCAGGTGACCTCAATTCTGTGAAATGACAGTAATAACCATTAATAAAATAAGCTTAATGATCTGTAATTATGAGATGAAATGATACTGTGTTGCACAGTTTTCCCTTTAAAATTCATGGCTGTCTTTCTAGTAAAGACCATCCACATGATGCTAGGAGTAGGAATCTGTACGTGTATATTATTCCATGCACACCTGAAAACTCAAGTCTTTTAGACTCTTGCCCAGTGAAGTCATTGAAAGACTCAATATTAGACAGCGAGTCCTAAAAGTAGATTATAGATGTTTTTTCTATATTATTTACAGGGTTTATTATTTATAGGGTTTTATCATCACCTGGTCATTGAATACACCTTGCTATGAAGTTCCTTAGGTCGGACACTTTGAGCTTATCACATGCTATTTGTCCTGCAATGCTTTCCCATTTATGTGTGTAATGACTCCTTCTACCTTACCCTGAGACATACAGCTCTCTAAAGGAAGACATTTAAATATTACATGCAAAATAATTATTGACAACAGAACCAAAGGGAGGAAAACAATCCCTTTTATAGCTTCTTTTGCCTGATGAGTATGTTAATAAAAATGCATTACACTGAACTACTTAATTAAGGAAGCGCAAGAGGAAAATTCACTTGTATGTTCTGTATACACTAGAAGTCACAATTTTATTTTCTATACCACTTACTGTGCCTTCAATTTGCAAAAGCTGAGCAATCAAAACCTCCTTGCATCATCTTTAATTGCTCCCACATACAGTGTTTAAGTGCTTACATAGTAATTCTTCTGATACACATTTCAAAAGTGTCAGTTCTCAGTTTTTTAAAAGTAGTTAACATAGACCTCACATAATCATCTCAAGCCATTATCAACATTGCATTGTTCTTTTTTAACACTTAAACGTTCTTTTATGGCATATATCTGTGTAATTGCAGAAGATATCTGCTTTTAGATCACTCATTTTTTGTTTCCTTAACTTGTATCATTCAGAGATGTTAGACAGAGAGATAAATTCTGTGAAAACAGCTAATTTAGTCTTTAGAATTGGATACAGTCCTTAATACATTAAAAATATTAGGAGAAATATCAGAAAAGTAAACTCGACAATATTTTCCCAGTCTATGACCTTCTATACAAGACAAAAGCCTGTTGCAGAAAGTTAAATGGTGACCATACAAATGTAACTTTTTACAGGAATATCAGCTTTGAAGTCACAAATCCCTCTTTTTGGTGCATCAATGATTTTTACTATGACGATGATGATATGATAACCTGAGTTATTAGAAAAAGCAATTTCCCAGTTATTGTATCGAAAGGCAGTAATTACTTTCTCAATAAAGAAATGAGAACTATTAGGATGGAAAAAGAGAAATAAATTAACTTTATACCCTACACTCAATTAAACTATCATAGCAAGAAGGCAGTGAATTAAGGTAATGTGAGGGAAGGAATGGGATTTTACATAACAAAGTGACTAAACTTTTTGAAAACCCACTGAAATCAAACATAGGAACAGTATAACTACACTAACAACTCCTAATAACCTACATAAAAATAGGCTTATAAAACATAAGTATCTCTATTTATATAATCCAGCATGTGATTCTGGCACTAAGAGTATGCAGAGGTGTTCAACAAGGACAGTCTTCTGTGCGAATCTCAGCCATTGCAAACTCATGTAAATTGGGGAACCACAAATAAAGATACATTTCTATCATTAAAAAAAATATATTTTCCAATATCTTTTAGGAATTTGCCATAAAGCTGAAGTACTTCTCTGTATGATAAAATTTTAGCCATTGTACATTTTACACATACAATAAATACAGTTTCCAAATTTTTTTTCTTTAACTAGGAATTCAGAATGAGAAGCCTGTTTATGAAATCCCTTTTTACATACTTTGAAACAATCCGAATATTTAGTGGTCATAACTTTTGAATGCTTTTTCTTTCATTTTTAGGAATTAATTTTTTTTTAATTCAGCATATTTCTATGACCTTTCTTCGAACAATCTTAGACTTATGTGTAAACATTTGCCCACCCCTAATTTTACCTCGATGATCTCTAAATACCAAAGCAAGCAAGGAATTTTAAACTCCAGGCACAGAAACATTCTATGAATCATATCACTACAACAGTCTAAAAAGCTCTAGGCAATTGTAAGGTCTGGAATTTGGGAGAGCTTCTTTGCAAGGTTTGCATCTTGCACGCCAGCTCTGAATCAAGAGATCTGCATGAACATTGTTTCCCTTTTACCAACCATGTGCCATGATTTCCACAAGGGAAAAACAAACAAAGACCACTAAACAAACTCCAACCCCAAAAGTTAAATAAATGGGGCAGAACATGATGACTGCAGGCATCTCATGGGGTCTGAGAGTGCAGGAAGTTGTGTAAACTCTCTTAATCATCTTTAGTCCACCTTCTATTCTGTGAAGCATAACAGATAAGAAGGGAGATCTTTCTCTTATCTAAGTTGAAAAAGTGCTTACCTCTCATAGAAGGGCTACTGGGAGTCTAGGCACTTAACTTCAAGATCTCAGGTTAAGTGCCTGCAGTAAGGTGAAATCAAAACACATCTGAAGTGTCTTAAGAGAGAAAATTTAATTTTGATTCATTTGGGGTTCCTTATTCATTCAACATCAATTCCCACAAAGCTCCTATATATTACTTTCCTAATTTCTATGCTAAGGAGGTTTTATTTGTAAATTTTGCTTTCCAAATTTTTATGTTGCATTACAGATCACAATATGAACGATAACTGAAGAAAATAAAATACTATCAGTAACATTTTTGTAATAACATGAACTTACCCAACACTTACCAAAGGTAAAAACATTAGAAGAGAACTGATCAGTCATGAGTTTTGATAAAAGTGGCCAAAACTATAGCAAAATGAGTGTTCGGGTATAAATGGTGTTCATCCTAAACCAGAGTATTCAGTCTATTCTGATTCAGAGAGCACTATATAGATAATATATATTGATAGACAATATAAAAAGAAGACCAAGTTCTAGCCACGTTTAGCTATTAATATGCAGCACACCTACAAAATACAAGGGCAATATTTAGTATTTTTAGGCTTTTGGTATCTGAATTTTTGCAGTAGCAACTTTATGCATTGTACTCCAGCATCTAAGGTTCACACTTTGCGAGCACCTATTTTGTTTTATGGTTCAGCTGCTTCATCAGGCCTAGTGCAGGACTGAAGTGAGTTAATGAGTCTTACCACATCATCTCCTCACCAATGTTATGTAGCAGAATATTTCACATATTAGTGCACCATGGCTAGCATGACATTTAACGGCAATCAAATGTCATTTCTTTTAGTGAAACGGACCTAAGAATTGTCTTCACATCTCCAGGGGATGTAGGAAAAATTAATTTTAACTTTCAGAATATTTGAGATTAGTGCGATTCAAGCAATTAAGCTAACCTTCAAGTTGCTTAGTGGAAGAGAAAGACAGTAAGACTTTTTAGGCTAAAATTTTGTAATCTATCATGTATACTGTTTCAGAAGTGAAGCTGAAGTAGTCAAAAGGTAAATGCAAAGCTGATCTCTATTTTCAGTAGAATAATGAGGATGAAAGCAGAATATTTTCATAGTTTAGTCCTCTTTTTGCATTTGCTATCAAGTACTGCTTTATTTTAGCTTTTAGTCTCAAAAGGAGTTTTACATCACAAGATGTCCACCTCTTCATGCATGAGATTAGAAAAATTAACATCTTCCAGAGAAGATTCATAGGATTTTACCCCCATCTCTTCAACGAACGAATGTTTCATTAGATATTTTTTATCAAAATACTAGATGTTAGTTCCCCGTCATACAAATTTGCTGTTAATTACAGAAGAAAGATTTTTTTTATATTTTTTTTTTCCCCAGTGTTAGATAGAGTTAGATATCAGATTAAGGTTAAATCCTTTTAGATTTTTTTTTTTTTTTTGTAACATGACCCACTTATTTACCTCGGCATCTGAGCTTACTGAAACTATGGACAGTGATTCCAACCAGGATTTTTTAATAAAGTCAGACAAGCTCTCCACAGCATTCTTTCAGCAATCCCTTCAAATATTATTTTCTTGTTATTAAGCTTTCAGTGCTTATCCTTCTTTTGGGAACTGGAAGCAGACTAGTCAGCTGCTGGAATTGTATCCCTGCCCATTACCAGCCATGCTCTCCCAGGCAACAATATCTACTAGGTTTTGATTATCTATTTTTATAGATGTTGAATGATGGAGATTTTTCATGCCAGTATTTAACAATTAAAACACAACCCAGGTAGGTTTACTACAGACATGGGTAACCGTGACTTATCTCAGTACTTCATCTCTAGTAATTACTGTATACATATATGACATTTCAGGCTGAAGACAAAGTCTCAATGCAAAACAAAGAAATACAGACCGAGGAAAGCATAGGAGTTGCATCTCTTTGATGTTATGATGAGAATCAAACATTACACAGTATATCAAACTCAAAGAAGGTAGTAAGACGTTTCCTCCAAGACCACCATATTTGGAAACAAAAATGACACTGCTGGAGATGCTTTCTTCCACATAATATTCAACAGCTCTGACAATTCAATGCTGGAAGAAGAAAGGCCACTAGCAAGGCAAGAGTGCATTTGAAATTCTGAAAAGCAGAAATACCACCATGTATTGTAATCCTATCTGTTTCAACAAAAATATTACTATTAGTATCAGAAATATTGCCTCCTGATTTCTTTGATTACTGTGCTTATAGCACGCTCAAGGAGTTGAACCAACTTTCTTGATTTACTGTGTATTTCACTGAAGGGAACATTTTACCTACTTAAGTAGATATCAAAAATCTAGTATTGAAACTTGTCAGAAATTCAACACAAATGCATCTTATTAAGAAAAAAATTCAATAACAGTTCTGAAATATTATACTATAGAGCAAAATAACCACGTTTATTTGATATAGATAAGCCAATTAAATATTTGCTGTTCTCATCTTCCTGATTATTACTAAGGCCTGACAAAATGTTTTAAACATAAAATGATTAATACCTAACACTACATTTTAAAATGTTACATTTTATTCACCACCATAAAGTTACTTTACTCAATAAACTTCAAATACATTTTAAGCTGTAAATCAGTCTATTTCTATTTTTCCTAAATGCCTTTGTATTTTTTTAATTATGAGTAATTTTATTGATTGCAATTATAATTGTGCTGAATTACTCTGGCAGAAAAGGAATGATCGAAGTTCTCTACTCTATCGTAAGGGTGAAAGTTGACTAGTTTCCCACAATACGAATAGACACATTGTTACTATAACAAGTACCCTGTGGTATTGAGAAAAATAACAGATCCCATCTCTGTACTGTTTGTGGTGCTGCAGACTGGGCTATTTTATTCAGGACTTGGTCATGACTGCAGACATTTCACCTGGCCCTACTTAAGTTAATCTTCTCCTTGTATGGGCAAAGGAATTGAAAAATGGACATCTCCAGTGAACATAAACATCCTTATTATAAAAGAAGATGGAATTAGTTAATATCTAGTTGTTTGCCTGTCCCCTACCAAGCATCCAGACTTTTGCAAGTCTCATTCTTAGGCTAACTCTTCTTGACTACTTTACTGAAAATGTAGGCTACTTGGATCAGACACCTGAGAGCTCAGTGCTGCAACTTTGAGCAAGTCTACTTGGGAATCTACTAGCCCTGATAACCAATGCCTACTGAAGTAGTAAATAAATGATCTATATTTAAATGCAAATATACTTGCATCTACTGAATAATCTATTTTAGAAGTTTTAAGTAGCTTATGAGACCAATGAGAGAGAGGGTTAAGTCCATCATACTTATCTCCCAAATGTAACAAAAGACGTCATTCAGTATTAGTGTCGCTGTGACACTGTGCCAAAGCATGTGAGAATTTGTCACCTTTGTAGAATCAAATCGAAACAAGCTTAGATTTTTTAGTGATGTCATAGGCTCATACACACACCGAGGTATAGATGCCACCACACACAGTGTAATACATTGCTTTTTCACTTACTGAATGAGACTTTAAATTTTAAATCTTGTCTTGCAGTACAGAATGAAGCTACATATAGTCAGTCATCTTTATCAAGTCAATTATTATTATGGGGATGGACCATCCTGAGAGTATTCCTGCAAATGAATTTGAAAGCAGTGGCAGAGACCTGATGAGCAAAACAATGAGCTAGAGTCAGACATCTCTCTCTGCCACGGAAACCCCCAGAGACAAGCCTCCATCTACATGCCAGCAATGACTGATGAACAACACCTGAAAATAGCATAAATCAAACAGCCTATCATAAGTGTTCATATTTATTTCATATGTTATTATCATCTTAACTCACATAACAAAGGTGTTTCATATTTCCAGACATCAATTCTTTATATTTATTGCACAGACATCTGAACACTTTTTGAAAGGTTAATAGTTCAGCAATCCTCATTTCCTTTCTAATTCTTCTTCTGAACTTTTCTAAGCAAAAGGAGCTGGCAAGTGACATTTCCTAACCACAATTACAGTATTTTTAGAATGCATTTGGGCAAAAATGCCCTTTAAGCTTATTTGGACAATGTGGTATATCTAAAATGCTGTAAAAACTTTCCTCTGCAATCATGTATTTTCTTCTCATATTGTAACGATGGATTACTGCTGAAAGCAGTCATGTTGTGGAGCTTGTGAATAAGAAAAGTTCTGTATTCTTTCGTGCAGCAGTACAGTGCAGCAGTGCAATGAGATGCTGATAGGTAGTTGGAGGATAATGCCCCAAAGTACAACAGAGAAGCTGGAAAGTAAATTTTACCAGGGGAATTTGCACAGAGCCCTGTACAATTCCAGAAATAACAGAAAGAATTTTTTGAGGAAATACTCCTGAAAATGCATACTTCATACAGTCTTCTGCAGTAAAGCATGTGAGATCTGTGGATTGTGGAAAACATACATTTTTCAACCAGTTTCAACATGAGTTTACTCTATGGAAATGTATGTAGGTGCCACTGAAAGCTTGGACCCGTATGAAGGTTCTGGGCCATTTGTAGCCCTACTGAGATACCATCCTCACTCTCTGCATTACATACTGAATACAGAAGGACAAAGTCCTACTGCAGAAAAGGCACATTTTTAACTACTTCCACTATTGTAAAGCATTCCAACAAGGCAGCTATGTCTTCTGAGTGCATCCAAAATCCACATTTCGCTTCAAAGGAGAGTAATCTTTGAAAGTTCCTATGCCTTTGTCTTTTTCTGCTCACAGTTTTCACGGGTGCCTTCATAAATATTCACAGTAGCCCTTTCTCAACAGCACAAGATGACTGGAGGCACAACTGTTTAATGACCAAAGACAACTTTAATAAATTTCCATTTTGATATTATACTTATTACATCACTCAGAAAAATATCTTATATGTGCTTAAATGACAGAGCATGTGCTAGTTCACAGATTCTACCTTGCTTCACGTGGTCCTACACATACACTAGGTATCCTAGGATTATAAAATTATCTGAGCACAGTGAAATACTGTCATCCACAACAAAGGGCTAGGGATTTGCAGTTATAAAGCCCACACAGGGGAAAAAAAAACATCCCACGAATTCAAGGACATAGCATCAGTTCTAACTGCTAACAAAGTAAACAAGTTTCTTAGGCAGCAATTCCTTTGTGACTCTCCACTCCAATAAGTTCCAAAATGCACAAATGGATTTTGTCCCATTCAAGCTAAATTGTCCTGCATATGCTGGAATACTAAGTAGTTCACCCTCTTTCTCATCATGCATCCCAAGGGAAACATGGTGAATTATCTCATTGTCCAGGATAGCCATCAGGTAGCTTGACCTTGATTCACATACTAGGATTGCTGAGAAATCAAAATTAGAATTTGTATCTGCATTTAAAATATTAATGCAGCTTTTTTACATTGGAATTCAGCAAAAAGTAGAAAAAAAAAAAAAAGAGAGAGTTTCTCAGAGATTAATTACATAGTAAGTCAGGGAAGAAAGCGAAAAAAAAAAATTAGACCTGAGTAACCCAACTAACGGATTGGTTTGGTTTTTCTTAAATTGAACACATAATTCTATAATGCTGCCCATTACTGCAAAGACAAACATCTTGTATTATATTCAACAGCACTAGTAAAGTCCTATTGACAGAGTCTACTTTTCTAGATGATTTTATGTGACTAGAGTAATTTACAACAGGATGGTCATTCTAATTTAAGAAGCAGAGGAGAATAATAACTCACACCAAAACTGAAATGCAGTTACAGTGGTGCAACTCCACCAAATAGAGGGCATTTTAGATTTATGCCAGTCTACTTCAGTATTACAACAGGTGACACAAGAACTGTTTGGAGGCACTGGGAGCTTTGTGCATTGCTGAGTTCAAAATAAAATGGGCATGCACTATCCACAATGTAATTTCAAATTGAATTTACCATACAGTGGCAGGTATCTATCATTTCAAACAATTTAAGGCACATTTACCATTCATTCTGCTTCAAGAACTACACTGCTAGCCTCCACTGAGTTAGCTTGTCACTGTGAACAAATGTAAGTCATCAACGTGAAGGCCATATAAGAAGACAAGAATGCAGGAATTGTTTGAAATTCTCTTTCCTATACTGGAAATAAACAGCTCTAGAATATTTATAAGGTGTTATTTCTATTTATCCGATGTATTAATTTAAATAAATACATAATGGAACAGACTAAACAGATGTACACTAAAATTCAGGTAAATAATCATGAGTTGTCCCATGGAAGGTATACTGCCCTGAGAGTTACAGCACTCCTAAATTCACACTGCTAATGAAGTGATGCACGTTAGCTGCTTTGGAGTCAGAATAACTAAATTGCTGCTTAGGCTCATATACTGGACAACTCTATCCTTCTTTATTTCTAGCGTAGAAATATTGAATGATATATAATTCACTATTTATTGCCTAATATAATTACTGAATTGGGGGCAAAAGTCAATTGTTTGGGTATTTATTGCAATCCCGAATAATTTAAAGCTAACTATATAATCTGGAGCCCAGATATGCATATCCAGACATCCAAGAGTGAACATAGTTATAGAGATTCTGTCACAAAACTAGATGGAAGATTTTGCATTACATCCTCTCATGCAGCATTCACACAGCCATAGGAACATAGTACAGTGTATATTGAGATATTCAACCTGTTACAGATTATAAAGTTGCAAGTGAATTGTTTGTGTTTGGGAGATTCTCTCCCATTCTTTAAGTAGCAAAAATAAGTCTGTATTTGCAACAGAAAGATTCAGTGATGAGATTGAAAAGGCCAGAACAATATTCAGTCATCTTAAAATTTTAAAACATGTTTAAGTGACACATGTATTTAAGAGCTTAGAAGAAAATAAAACCCAAATAGATATTTCAAGCACTACAGTGACAATTATATGGAAATACAACTCTTCTTAAGTTGAATGAAGTGTCATTCAGAATTTATGTTTTCACTACAAAATGGCTTAAAGAGACAGCTTAACTTGGAGAAAATCATTTCAAATAGCACTCAAGAAAACAACCTGCTTAAACAGCAGACCTTTTTCTCTCACAAAGCAGCAAATCAAGAACGCCCTTAGTAAGTGGGAAAAAATGTTTGGTTATTCACTCATGCAGCATGGCCTGTTTTGCAGGGTCAATTCTGGAACAAAAATTGAAGTATGCAGGTGTTACAGTGATTACTGCAAATACTTTTTTGTTCTGGAAAATACCAGATTTATATATATGCAAAATCCCCCCCCCCATCAAGATAGTGTTATAATTAGCATTACACGCATTAGAACTTCTATTATTTCTCTAGGGGAAAAAAAAAAAATCCTCACTTACAATGAAGAGTCAACACGTTACCTTTTAAAATCAGTAGTTACAATATTTCAGTTAAGAATTACTTATGACGAAAGAATTCCACTGTTCCTTGATGGTATGTACTGAAAGATTGACTGATTTCTGTCCCTCTCTCCTTTTTCTCTTACAGTAATTACATTTTTTTAAATGTTCTGTTTGCACACAATGGAAATGCTCATTAGATATAAAAACTCTGGAATTTACCTTATTTTTCAGGTGTAGCAGTTCACACATTTCTGTAACAGTCCTAACTGCATTGAGGTGTTTGAGTAATTATACAGGGAGTCATCTTTTCTTATGTGATGCTGTTTGCTTGAGGTACACAATTTTTATTTACTATAGGATTATCTCTGTTGGTATACAAGTATATTCTGGAGTAGGAGACCATATAGTAATCTATTACCTGTCCCAAGCACCTCTGGTTGATAATGTCAAGTACAGCAACCTAAACAGTGATATTTGGCTCTTGGTTCCTGAGAAGAGTGTTCTCGTCTTTCCTGAACTCAGTGATGCACTCAGTGGCTAAAGCTGGGGTATTCAGGGCAGTTTTAAACTTCATCATTCCAGTCTTGACCTACACTTCATCTTGAGACAGCTTTTTGAGAATCGTGCTGGGACATCGACCACAGGCTTCTGTTAGGGTTAGAGCTTAGAGCCACAAAACCTCCAGTTCCAGAGACACTGGGGCTGAAAAAGGCATGCCAAGGGGAGCACAGCACGGCACCAACAGTGCTCCCTCCACACTTCCCTTTCTCAGCTGGGCCACTCATCATGCTGGGATGTCAGTCATGTCCAAATCCAGAAATAACTGGATTTTCATAAGCTCTACACAGCACATTTTATAGATTTCTGGCATGTCTCAGATTCAGTGTAATGAACAACTTAAGGCACCTGATCATGTATCCTTGAAAGGATAGCTTTATTGACAGAAGAGCTCTAAAATGGGCTGGAAAACTGTTTGTGCCAGCAGCATGGTGGGCTCCTTCTACAGCCCTGTCTCCTGTGTTCTGTTTACACACACACACAGAAAGGTTCATTACCAGTTACAACTGAGGCACAAGTTAAGAGCTTGCTATAAATTTAAGCAGCCTAAAACTACAGAGCATGACTAGACTAATAATAATTAGACTCCAAATCAAGATTATGAAGTACTCCATGCCATGATTTACTGTTTATTCAATACTCAGATGATGCCATCGGCTGCATCTACATTGATAAATAAAAAGAGGTTTCTGTCAACAAATTTAAAACCCTGGATCTCTGCTCATCCATACTGCTTTATTCTTAGATTAGTCCCTAATTCAACTGTTTCGACAGGTCCAGTTCTGTCTTTCCAATACAAATCTGCTCCAAAGGGTGATAGACCTAAATTGTATGGGAATAATCAGACTTTGCCACTTAGCTTCAGCAATCAATCCCTAATCCTCTTCCACATAACAGCACAAATGTAGCAAAAGAGAGCAGAAGAGACTCATTCATGGTAGTGGACCCATATACAGAAGCTGCTGATAGGAGGCCCATCACTGCCAATTCTGGATAGCATGGCACTGGTAACAGGGCACCAAACCAACCCCGTGCTACAGCTCTACATATCATTTTATTCCACTCTACCTTCACTGTTCAGGAACAATGAAGAACTGAACTAATAACTTTTTGTTTCTGTCTAGTAAAGTGAAGATAAGCAGTGAGGCCATTGATGGGCTTCACGGAGCAATGGCAGCTGATACTGGCTCTTGTTCAATTTGGGTGACTCAGTGTCAGAATGTCTTGTTCCATACATTCTCACTAAGGAATAACACTTCAGCATCCCACTGCATTGTTGCTACAAGTCTTGGTATAAAAAAATAATATTATTTGAAATGATGTGTGGTCAAGTAATTCCAAAATTCTTATAAAATTTCAGTTATGTTGTATTCAATTCATAACCATCGCTGTGCCTTGTTTACTTGCTAAGGGATGTGTTAGGTTAGTTTTAGAACTAAAACTCCAGTCTCTTTGTTACAATTAGGATTAAAATGTGTAAATTCCTGAACATATTTAAAATCTACTTGATGGATCTTATAGATATTAGACTATTCTACTTCATGCTGACTTTGAAGCACTAATTTTATAGATATAGGCAACATAACGCTCACTCTTTCACCATTTATTTGGAATAATGCAAATAAAAATCAGAAATTACTAAGATTTTGAAAAAAAGTATTTTCTTGGGTTTGGTCTATAAGCATTAAAGATACTATCTTCCTCCTAGATTAACTGATATTACTACTGCTCTTATCAGCTACATATGTTTACCTCAAATCACTTCAGAATTGAAGTACTCGGGCATATAACTTTGAGAGTTCCTATTACTCTCTTCCCTTGTTCACTTCGCTATTTATAATTTGTTCTCATACATTTGAGTGGAAATATCTTGGATTGCTGAGATCTTTTGCAAAAGCCCATCCTATATTTATTTTTTAAAAGTAAACCAGGAAAACCAGGATAGGAAGAAAGTTCTCTGGGATTAACTGGTTAAAAGTCATATACAAAGTGCTGGAATCATGTAAAAGTTATTCTTAATGGTCAAAACGAGAGCTAACTGTGAAAAAAAAAAGACAACAGAAAGAACATCATGATAATGACTAATTGAACAACCAAGTCATCATGCATCATTCTCAGAATCTCAGTTTGATTTTTCAGAGGCATCAAGTCTTTTCCCATTACTCTGATCTAGTAAAATCTGGTATATCAATTCTTACATCTGTTCTTCCTCACAACTCTTTAGCACCTTTCTATTTGTTCTATTTTACTAAAATATTTACAATCTACTATAATCTCACATAAAACAAAGAAAGTTTTTCTTAGTTTAAAATATATTTTTATATCATGCTTAATGCACTTTAATAGGATTCTATTTGTTCTTTAAAAATAGTTTATCTATACATATTCTGTGAAACATAATTTAACTTGGCATAGTTCTCACTAAATGCTCTAAGTTAAAAAAACCTAAGTTGATATCAAATGCTACATTAAATTTATGCAAATTTAAGATTGTTAATTGAAAGAATCATAATTGGAAAGCACATTTTAAGTTACTCTTAAGATAAAAACTAATGTGCATTAATGTAAGCAAAGTTGATGACAATTTAAACCTCTACTTGTCCTGGTTTGAGTGAGAACAGAACTAATTCTGTGCAGTGATTTTACTTCTCAGCTCAGTTCTTCTGACTAACTGCACTGCCTGCAGTCAGCAGCCTCTTCTCACAGCCAGGGGCTGCTTCCAGTAGGGATAACACCCCATGGTTAGAGTCACTGCCAAGGCCACTGCTGGGTCTTGTGCACCACATTGGGGGTGCAGAAAGGGAAAGGCTGCACCTGCAGGGAGGAGCGGGCAGGAGAGGGGACCCCAAACTGACCAGCGAGGGATTCCAGCCCATATCCAGCATATTCAGCATAAATCTAAGGGATCTGAAGGGTCTTTGGGCTCTTCTCCCCTCTTGGCCCACTTTGCCAGCTTTGCTTGGCTCGGGTCCTCTTTCGGTTCCTTCCTCGGAGCACCCAAGAGGCCTCTGTCCGTTCTGCCTTCGATCCCGGGCTGTGTGTTCCTGACCCCGGTACCAGAACCCAGCTCCTGAACACAGCTCCCGGCTGCTGCGGGGCCCAGGCTGGGACTGCCCCGGTGCCTGCTCCACAGCACCAGTGGTGACGGTGATGGAATTGCCATCTGGGGGCTGGGTTCCATATTGGTTTTGTATCTATTTGTATGTATTCCATTTTTATTATTATTCATTTCATTTTCATTAAAGCTGCTCTACTTTCCTTTTCTAATCACTGTCTCTCTCCCTTATTCCCTTTCTCCTCCCCTCTGGGGAGGGAGGGGGGTTAGCAGAGAGCATCTGTTAGAGGCTCTGGAGCTGCTCTGACCCTAAACCGTGACACTACTATATACTATTTTCAAATTGTTCTTATTCTTTGATGATTGATTCAATATGTCAATCACTGGGCCATATTCTGAGATCATAATTCAGAAAGCAATGAAGACTTCAAGCTTTGCCCAAATGATTTAATAACAAAATAATCTTTTTAGTAAAATCAGTGTGTGCATTTAGATTTATGAATTACCAATGTAGAGGTGAAGTAAATTTTGTAGGTACTGCCTTGGGTGACACACCACAAAGGCAAAAAGCAGCAGTCCAAAAGCATGCGTTGATATAGCCAAAGCTTTCTAAATTAGGGAAAGTTTATTTCCCTAAGGGTGAGATATGAAATTCACTCAGAATCTGAGTTTCACCTATGATGCTCTATACTTTCTTTGTTCAAAGTGCACTTGTACGCAAGCGTCACTGGGCCACGGTAACTCAAATTCTGGACTAACTCTACATATGACAGCCATGCTGTTGCCTGCAACAGTTCAAGAAAAATCACACCTACTCAGAGATCTTTTACATTTTCTGTTAATCAGGAACATCTTCAGGAAGGTGGTGGATGGACAGGGAGAATCCAGAGTGATATGTTCTGTTCTGCATTAAGGAGTAAATATTTTTAATCTTCTCCTGGAAGGATAAAAACCAAACCAAACAAACCACCACACATTTCTCAGGAATTGAAACACTTTGCTTTACTGATACATGACTCTATCAGAGACTGACTTCCAATGCCTAAGGCATAGAAGCAAAAAGCCTCAAAACTTTGACTTCTGACCTTGGAGCAGTCTGACCCCAAAAAGTGTTGATCAAGCCAGATGCAGGTAAAGCAGGAAGATGTTGCACAGAGAATAAGTGTCTCAGTTTACAGAAGAGAACAGGATGATCATCCAGCTGCACATCCATTAGTCTGACTTCATTAACACAGACTTTAGAAAACATCTCAAAGGAATGTGCAATGGAGGACAGGAAAGTAAAAGAGATAAAGGCCAATATAGATTTAGCATATGTAGATTTGCCAGACAAACTTGATAACTTCTTTGAAGGATAATCGACTTGCTTGATAAAAGATATACAGTAGATATAATCTCCCTGGATTACAGGACAGTATTTTATGAGGAATCACCTGGGAAATATTATGAGCTATAGAATGTAGTAATTAACACATAGTTTACAGTAGGACATACACAAGGACAGTCAGAAGGGTTGGAGGCCCTCTACCTGTAATCCAAGCTATAATGAAGCCAGCAATGAATTAGCAGTGTTACTGGAGCACTTTGTAGGTTAGTGTTCTGAAAACACCACTATTAAGTTGTTATTCAACTGATTTTACTGCAAGTTGTGCTGGATTTTATCAATAGGACTACTGACACAGATAAATACATCTAGAGATGCACAGAATCTCTGTAAATCCAGCAACATTAAAATTTCCTCCAACGCCTGCTACCAAGAAAAAGGAAAGAAAAAGGAACAATTTCCAAGCCACTTTGTTGGGGTTTTTTGGTTGGTTGGTTTTTGTTTTCTTAGACTGAATATAAACCTAAGCTGTCCACCCTGAGTCCTATAAAGTTAAAATCAAAGTTTAGTTACATTACTGACACCAGCACTGGTAGTCCTTACTGTTCCTCTAAAGCAAGTCTTAAAAACTAGCTTTTATTCCTGGGCCCCAGAACAAGCAGAGGACAGACATTTGACAGAACAGGAAAAAAACTCAGTGGTCCCTTCCCAACTTCCAAGACTATATCAGCCTTTGAAGTCAGTACAGAATCCGTTGACATTTACTACAGAGTAACAGAAAGTGGGTAGCATAACTTTACTGCCTGAAATGCTAAGATTTAAAAATACTACATTCCTAAACACCTCTAATTACCTTGAGATAGAAGTGTTACTTTTTTATGGATGGCAGCGTGCATGAAAGTAAATTTGAAACCTGTAAAACTTTATGAGCTTGAATTTTATTTTCATGGAGCTAAACTGCCTTTCAAGGTCTGCAGCCCTGCATGCAGTAACAATGAATTTTGGTACCAAGTCTATTGAAACAGGACACAATCTGGTGATGCTGTAATCATGAATAGAATAGAATGCAGAATGGGCCATAGCCTGAAAAGAACAGGTAGAAGAGACCAAAAGGGGTAGAAAAGGAAGTGTTAGTACTAACAGCTGTAAACACAGTCTGTAGCAACACAGTGGAGAGACGTCAGGCTCCTGTGAGAGTAGAAGAGAGATGACAGGAAGACACAAATGGGAATGCCATCTACAGAAAAGTCTGAGAAGCATGTAGAATTGAAAGCACAGAGGAATAGAAAAAAAAGTAACGTAATTTAAACGAAAAATCTTGTAACCTAGTGAAGGTAAGAAGATTAAAGACATAGGAAAAACTGCAAAAATTGAGAAATTATAGTTGGGAAAAGATTCCTAAAAAGATATTGATTACTATGGATTGTGCAGTCTTCTACAACAAGAAGCATTGGCTGTAAAACATGAGGGATTTAGCATCAGCTCTCCAGCATTCAACTTACTACAGTCTCCAATCAAACCAAATCTGCAACCATCCAGAAATGACACAGGAAAACAGAGCTACTTGCTCCTTCCCTCACACCCAAATACCATACAGCCTGCACAGGAAAGAGGTAAAGACAAGTATACAGGAAAGCAAGCTGCCAGGCTTGGAAAGACATACCCCTGGGGCTGTTGCAGAAATTCTGTCAGTCCGGGGAAACCCATACAACTCCTCTTTCATTTCTAGACAAAAAATATGAATGTGATGGCCACTACAATGGCCAAACACTAGGACTTGGATTGAACATAATTTATCAGAAGGTGTGTTCATATTGTGTTGAACATGGAAGATAGAGCACTAGCAACCACATAGGAGCTATGAACTCTGTATGCAGGAGATACAAAAGTAAAAAAAGGAGATGGGAAATAGAAAAACATGAGAAGTACCTGAAATCAAGTAACTGGTCTTCCTGATTTTTCTATTCCGTAGTTACAATAACACAATGTGTCAAACAGACAATGTCAGGTATAGCTTCGTCCCATCTTTAATATGATGTGTACTCATACATCTTCACATTGAGCTCACCCATCAGGTAAGTCTGGAGCTCAGAGATCATCCAAAATGTACAGTATTGAGATTCATGGCCATATGTGAGACAGAGCAGTAACAACCACTGTTCATTTCCCGGATTTCAGTGTCCTTCTCTTCAATCATCTTTTTTCCTGTTACTCCCACATTTACACATGCTTATAAATAAAGATATTTTAGGTATTCTTATATATGCATGATGCTTACTAGAATAAGGACAAAGTCTCCTTTCATTTAAATGCCAGCTTTCTTTCCATACTACTCTACTAATTTCCGTGAAGAGTTTTGACAAGCATTCACCTTACGTACTACTACAAAAAGCACTTCAACAGGTACCTTCTAAAAAGGTTTCACTTCAAAGAATGAGTGTGACTTTCGGATGCACATGGAACACTATGCACAGCTAAAATAGCTTATTACAATTTTAACCTTTTTTCTGTACTTTTTCCTGCACCAGCATAAGCTCAACACACTGTCTCTTACAGAACAACATTAAAATCTCTTCCAATGCTTAGTACCAAGATACAGGGCCACAGAGATTGAACAAAGAGACAGGCTGCCTGAAGCTTCCCAGTAACTTCTCCTGAATTGAGCACTGCGAGGAATAAATACAAAATTTCCTGTTTCAACTCAGCCAATGTATTTTCAGTCCTGAGTCTCATCTCAGTAGAGCACTAGTTACAATTCTGCTTCTAGGGAGCTTCCAAAAGCTTACTTTGCAGAAGAAAGTCCTTTTTGTGCATATACTGATAGCAAAGAGGTGCTATTGACCTAAAAAGCAAAGTGAGGTTCGTACTGATTTTAACGGGTGTACTGCTTTAGAATTTGACTTGGTTTGTACCAAGCACTACTGACACACTTCATGCCTCAGCATCCATCAACCCAACTTTCATTTAAACTGAGAGTCTAACGCTATTTCATGATTTTGCTTGACCTGAAACCAAAACCAAAGTCACTATTTGTTATCAACTTTATATTGCTGTCCAAGAAATCCTACTTTAAAAGTTAAATATTTTAATGAACGCAGAAAACGTAGTTTAAGAAACTGAAAGAAGGTCAGGTAGCAAGTATGCAACTAGCAAAAGTGCAAGTACATATTTGGTATTTTACAGAACCTTCAGGTTTAGTTTGATTAGTTACTAAAATTATGGCTAGCCTACAGGGAGGATCACAATAACTGGCATAGGTCATAGATAATCAAAAGTCTCTCTCTCAGTGGGATGAGACCTATTAAAATCAGATATTTAAATCTCTTTACAATTGCATATTCAACTCATGTGCAAAATTATTTGTCCCACATCTTAGCCTCCAAGGAAAACTGCAAACATTTTTCGTTGTTCTTTATTTCATGCAAATTAACATTTTCAAGAGGCTAGAGAGAGACAGAGCTCAGTATACCCCAGGGAAAAGGTTCTTTCTAGATGCCAGATCTTTGCTTTATCTTGTTGAAAGAAACAACTTTAAAGCTCTGAATGGCTAGATTACTTCAACTGACATCTCAAAGGCTAATGTCTAAAAAAAGAATATTAATCACAGCCCCTTATTTCTATTGTGGAGATCTGAACTTAAAATAAATGTTAATCAGATCAATTTTAATTACTGATTGAAAAGTCTATCTTTGCACTTTTTCCATATTAATAATTGTTATGATAAGGGAATTGCATGAAATCAAGAATTATTTTGTCCAGCAAAGTTAGAAAAGTAGACAGCTCATGCTTTTTCATTTGCTGTTATTTTTAACTGGACAATATGTATTATGCCGTGGAATTTATTAATACAAAGTTAAAATATAATTGTAAGTGCCTGATAAAATCCTATTAAAGCCAAAAGGGTGTTTATCACAGATTTCAAAAGCTGTGGGGTTGAATTCTGAAAATTGTGTGTAGAGTTCCAGTTAAGGATAAGCTTTTTTTTTGGTATAGATTTTATTTTTATTCTCATCTAGAGTTAAAAGTAATCATACAAAAAGGGAAAAACCACCACTTATTAATACAAAGCTGTACAATATTCTTTGTTATTCAACCTGAAGTAGACCCTTAGTATATGAGGTAGAGCAGAAGTATACTACTCAGATCATTGTATTTGTTGTTGTCTTATTAAGAGATAAGAAGTGAAATTTCTCTTTTCACTAGCCACAATTCAACATGAGACTAGAAAGGAATTTTGAATAATAGTTGCCTCTAGGGCATACACATAGCCCTTGATACTTGGCCTAAAGCTCAAGTTTGAGCTTTAAAGCTTTAGCTTTCTGGCAGTGTTTAATGACAGATGAGTATGTGCTTGCCAGTCCTGCCATTGGTAATGTCACTCCAATCAGCTGTGACAAAAAACTCCTTAGAATAATTCTACAGCATTTTATCTCTTTCATGATTCACATAGCCATTCAGTCTCTTGAAATGCTTTGTTTTGATTCTCTTTCCTCAAACTGTAAAATCAGTTTCCTTCCTAAGTCCAGGGTATTTATCCAGTAAACAAAATTTGTGAATGGAGCGCAGGAGGAAGGCAGAAACCATGGTTGTGTGCCAGTCAAGTCAATATACTAAGCCTGATTTTACTCACTTTGACAATGTCCCTGCACATACAATGCAGGCCTACTGTTATTCCTAATAGTATCACTATTATTCATCATTTGAAATACATTCTGCATTTTCATATTTGTGAAAGTGCTATGCGACAGGTGTTAGATCTTTCAAGACTTCACTCAGTCAGGGCTGAACATTAATGCTGTGCCTGTACAGAAAAGGGTACGTGGGAAAGCAGCCAGCAATCTTTACTGAACTAATAGTGATATTACCTGCCTATAGCAGCATGTTGTATAATTAAACACTTCTCATTTTGCTCAGAGAGTTCCTCTATGTATCAATGTAATCTTTGTTATTGACTGTACAACAAACGGATTCATATCTGCCAAGAGAAAGAGAAAGCCTCCTGATCAGGTCAGGGCAGCAAAAGACCACCCCAAAGGCACTTGGCACTACTAGAGATTATGCACAGCCAGACTGGTCTAACTCTATAAATGAAGTCCTCACTACCTCACCATGATATCTATGAAGAAAAAGTGGTGCTGTGACTCTTTGCATTGTTTCTTTAAGGAAAGTAGTGCTAACGTAAGCAAGGTTTGGAACAACAGCATAGTACTGCTACCACGTTGAAAAAGCATCAGTTAGTCTATAGATCAATCTATCATTTGCCATTCCTTCTCAAAGAGTAAAGAGGAGGTTACAGACTGATCAGGGGGGATGCAAGCATGCAATCAGACACCTCCATGCAGCAGATGGAAGATGAGGACCACAGGGTTAAGTGCAGCAGCCTTGAGGGTCTTAGGGCAAGGGTACACACTTTTAATTTTTAAACAATTCTTCTGTATATTTCCGTTTCTTTTTAAGCCTCAGCTTCCTTTTTTTTCATGCCATCTTTTCCTGATGGGGGGGAGCGGCGGTGTGATGGTTCATATTCTATGTCAACTCCTTCAGACTTTAAACATGTCATCTATTGTGGTAATATGGAAAAGAAAGGAAAATTACAATTTTCATTATCTTCTCTGTTCAGAGATTGCAGGTCTTGACACAGAAGAGAGAACCACATCAACACACTAAACTTTCTGTACCAAAATTCACTTCAGATACACAACGCTGTGGACTGAGAAAACAAAGGGAACTTTCTAAGTATATCTCAAGAGTGGTAAGCAATTGTGAAATGAGATCAGACAAGGAGAAACAAAAACCTGCTAAAGATACTCAGACACACTCATTTTTTATTCAGGTTTTAAGAATTTTAGTGAAAACAGTTTTCCAATATTTAGGTTACTGGAATAGTAACTTAGTTGCAGAACCATTAGTTAATGATTGTCTTGTTAGAAGCTCTCAATATTAAGGCAGCATTATAATTAGTTTAGCAGAGCAGTAAGTTTACTGGTAGGAGAACATGTCCAATAATACTACTCAGCAGGAATATCTAACATTATCTGTTATCTCGTCCCTCTTTCTAGCAGCCCTCGATCCTCAAAGAGAGTCCGAAGTTCATAAAAGTCTAATTCCTGTTGTTGGCCTCAACTGTGCAACCATTTGTTGACCTGCTGAATCCACCCACTCCTCCTCAAACTCTTCCTCCTCATGGGCAGGACTGAGGAGAAAACTAGATGGACCCCTGTGCTGTAGACCACCATCCCCAGAGCCATGCAGTCACAGCTGATAGGTCACAGGTCTTAGGTGACAAAATTTTGGTGCCCACATGAAGAATGGCAGGGGATCACAATCCAACAGCCAGAAGAGTCTCCACAGCTTTTCCACAACTTCCCTTACTTGTCCCTAAGGCAAATCACAAACCTCTCAAGACAGCTGGTCAACAGTTGGGGTTCTTCTGTCCCACTGAGCAGAAAGTCTCCCAGAATGATAACTCATCTCTTCCTCACAGATGTCCTGCATGGCTCAGACTAAACCAGCATAGACACTTTGATGGACTGATGCCCTAGGGCCCCACCTGCTGTTTTGGCACTGAACCTATTCTGTAGTTGCCAGTCTGCTGGCAGAGGAGCAGACTTCGTCCTGGTGCAAGAAAACACCAGCTTCCAGCCTTCACTGTCACAGAGCTCTTCCATTTCCCAACCTTGTAAGCACATGAGAAGACCACCTACATGCCAGAGGGCATGTATGCTCTCTGGCCTGTCAACACCATTACCAAGCACATCTACAGCCAATAAAACCCTGATAGAAAGAAGCCCAGAATGGACAGATGTAACAGCTTTCAGTCAACACATACAGCTGCCTAAATGTCCAGTTATAGAGACATTACACTGACATTCCAGGTCTTCACACTACAAAATTAATACTACTTTCAGCAGCTATGTTATAATCCAATAAGGAAAACACTGCAAAATGGTTTTCTCTGAAAGCAACTGGAACATTAGTATTTCAAAACTAGCTTGGTAGGAATGATGGAATTGGTTGTGCCAGAGAAAAACCTTATTGTTAAAGAAAGCCTACAGCCAAATATAATAAATTCATCGTAGAGTACTGCACAACTCCCATAGATTTTCATTACCTACATAAAGAAAAAATTGGATCTTGCAAGTGAAATACAACCAACTAATGCATTGAGTGTGAATTGTTAAGTGAGATCACAGAAAAAAAATAATCTTTAAATACAGGAATAATAATTCTTTTGAAGCAATTAGAAAATCCCAAGAGTCCTTGACTTGTATGGAAGCATTGTACAAGACATGTCTCACAATGTAAACACTTTGATAGTGTATTCTTACATGGTACTCAAATTTAACAACCCTGAAATGAAAAGAAAAAAAAAACCAAAAGCAATAACAAAAAATCCTACTATTACGAAAAGTTTCATTTCAAAAAGAGAATGTGCACAACAGCCTCAAAACTTACCAAAGGAAAACTACAGAGAGCCAAAAGACTAGGATATTGTGAACTGAAACACATCAGAGAGTAAACAAACTACTTTAACAGCTATGACTTTAAAAGCCTATTTCCGATTTCATTATCCCCCCCAAAAAAAGCTGAAAGAGATGAACAACGGAGCTGCAGAGGAACAGCAGGAGTAAAAGATGTTTCAAAACATGAAGGTCACATTCAGGGCTTTGTAGAGAAACCAGAGCTATTTGAGACATGTAAGCACTTTGGAAAGAGGATGAACAGAGAGGTGATAATATCCTATGATGATACAAAATTATTCAAGGGAGTAAAACCTAAAACAGAATACAAAGAATGTCATATAATTGAGAGACTGAGTGACAGAAAAAAATAAAAGAAATTAACCTCGACAAATACAAAACTGCAAATGGAGGAAAAATTAACCATACTGCACCCACACAATATTTGACTCATACTACTCAGGAAGGGTATCTCCTGTGTAGTTCCTTGAAACATCAGCACATCTTTCAGAAGCCAACAAGATGACGACCAGAATGCCAGGAATTCTTAGCAAAGGAATAGAGAAAAGGACAAAAATTATAGCATTATTCCACTACATAAATTCACGTTGTTTCTGTAACCTGAACAGCACACATAGCTCTGATTGTTCCATCTCAGGAAGGACAAGATAAAAGGGAAGAGCAACAAGGACCGTCAGAGATATATAAAGGCTTCAGTATGAAGACAGTTTAAATAGCGTTCTATTCCTCGGCTGAGAAAAAAAGCCAAGTGAGAAAGTGAGCAGCCAATTCTCATTAAACAAAAATAATGGACATGAAATGACTTTTTCAGGCAGCAGGTTTAGAACAAAAGGAAAATCTTTTGCACACACGTGTAAATAAATTAGCAGATTGGTTGCCACAGCCAACAATGAAGACTGATTTAAAAACCGATGACACAATTTCAAAGGTAATTAACATAAGAGGCTGATGCAGCTTCCTCCAGTAAGCCCCTGCACTGCAGCCTGCCAAAAGTTTTGTGATATTTTGCATTTTGTGTGCTATCTTTTTCTGATATTCCTTTCTAACCTTTGAACTCTCCACAACACAGTTTCAAGTATGGTCTGTCATAGCTGAATCATAGCTTCAATCCTGGGATGAAACAAGTTACACGATCCGCCATGGCTGTGTCAGCCTTGTTGATGGACTTAACCCAAGTGGAGCCTGTCTCCCAACAGAAAAGGTTCCACCCTTGTCTCCGTGTTCTACTCTAGGAAAAAAATAAAGCTGTTCACTTCTCAAGGATCCATATCCCAGATCTGGACTGCTATGCAGCCACATGAGCAAGGACAGGTTTGACCCAACTGCATGGCAGCTTGAACAACAACAACTGCTGGTGGCTCTGAACTGGACATAGTTTACCAAAAGGCTTCCTTCAGTATCCTATCCCCCTGTTTGGTAATACCAAGGTGTATTTTGTAGGGACTGTTATTTAATAATGTTAACTTTGTACTGGCTGCATATGTTTTTCTTTAAAAATAAAAGGCTCTCCATGGTCTTAAGGATAAAGATAATAATCTTAGAATAATGAGCAACTACAAACATACTTTTTCTACATAATCACAATAACCTGAACTTCTGCATTTCAGTATTTTCCATAAACGCAAAAATCCTGCATAGCCTCATTTATTCATTACCTACACATTATATCTACTGTTCAACATTTACTGTTGAATTATATTTCACTAATAAAACAGAACTCCACTTCCTCTGAAATTTTTTATAGAATAAGTTCAAGTGCATAGTGGGGATTGAGGAAATGTTGATCTACTTGAAGGTAGGAAGGCTCTTCAGAGGGACTTGGACAGGTTGGATCCCTGGGCCAAGGCCAATTGTATGACGTACAGTAAGGCCAAGTGCCGGGTCCTGCATTTTGGTCTCAACAACTCCCAGCAGCGCTACAGGTTTGGGGAGGAGTGGCTGGAGAGCTGCCCAGCACTAAAGGACATAGGGGTGCTGCTAGACAGCCAGATGAACATGAGCCAGCAGTGTGCCCAGGTGGCCAAGAAGGCCAAGAGGATGCTGGCTTCTATAAGGAATAGCATGGGCAGCAGGAGAAGGGAAGTTATCATGCCCTTGTGAGGCCTCACCTCGAGTACTGTGTTCAGTTCTGGGCCCCTCATTGTAGGAAAGACATTGAGGTTCTGAACGTGTCCAGCGGAGAGCTGCCAAGCTTGTGAGGGGCTTAGAGAACAAGTCATATGAGGAGAGGCTGAGGGAGCTGGGCGTGTTTAGTTTGGAGAAGAGGAGGCTGAGAGGGAACCTCATTGCCCTCTACAACTACCTGAAAGGAGGTTGTGTAGAGGTGGGTGTTGGCCTCTTCTCCTTAGTTACTAATTACAAACCAGGGGAAAGGGTCTGAAGTTGCAGCAGGGGAGGTTTAGATTAGATGTGAGGAAAAAATTATTTACAGAAGGTAAAGTCACCATCCCTGGAGGTATTTAAGAAATGAGTTGACATGGTGCTTCCTGACATGCTTTAGGGGCAGGCATGTAGGGGGTTTGTGTTTTTGTGTTGTTTAGTTGGGGTTTTTTTCTTTTTTCTTTTTTTCTTTTTTCTTTTTTTTTCTTTTTTTTTCTAATGGTCGGGTATTTAGGTGTTTTTTGTTCTTGTAGGTATGATTGGACTCTGTGATCTAGGAGGTCCTTTCCAACCATGATTATTCTGTGATTCTGAGTCACATATATGCCCAATAAATTGAAATGACTGTATATAAAGCTGCACAGTTTGTATATGAAGCAGCAATTACTATTTATTCAGTCCCTGCTAAAAGCTGCTATCCTGAATTGTACAGACATTTTAACCTTTCAAGAGACATAAATTATATATTTAGCCAAGGACAAAATAAGACATTTCTAGAAAGTCTTCAAAATCCTAATATTTATATTGTATTGATAAACATACATTGAAAACTGATGTTTTTCACTAAAAAAAATAATAAATTCTATACTAAACATAAAACTTGCAAATAAAATAGTATGGCTGTATATAGTTCTAATAAATTAGAATTCTGTTATCTGCTTTGGCAAACTTACAAAATGGCTTATTTTAATTTCTAGGGGTTTCTCCCTAGTATTCTTACATTGCAATTCAGCAAGCACTACTGCCATCTCCTGATGTTCAGCTGTATATATCAAAATACATCTGTACATGTTGCAGAAATGTTGCTAAAGCTCTCTAGAAATTAATGTTCAATGACTCAGCCATTTGCTGTCAGTTTTTTGAAATCTATTTTTCCAGTATGTTGACTTTATTTCTGTAATTCTAAAAGGGTTTCTTTATGATGTAATTTCTTTCCATTCCCTATGGTTCATATCATTGAAATTGATGTCATCCAAGTGACATAATGGGTTTTACCTTCACATTAAGTCATTCTGTCACAAAGACCACTCCCTTTGGCTGGGACCAATTTGAAGCATGACACATTTGGTCCTAAAAAATACCACTAACATTTCTCATCTAGACATTAACAGTATTCCTTAGCTTTCAAAGCATTAAAAATATGCCATTTTGCACAGTAACAAGCATAAAACTTCCCAATTTTTCAAAACAAAAGGGACTATCCAGAAGCATCAATACAATGTTTTGAGATGGGATCTTAAAGGTCACCAGAACTCCTAAAGTGACAGTCCCAAGCACTCATCTGAAGTCCCAATTCACTGTATCTGCTTTGCAGTTTCTCCTCCAGCTATTCAAGTAAATTATATACACAGGAAAGCAGAAAGAGGAGAAGAGAAAGAAAAGAGACTCTTCAATGATTAAGACCGCGGCACATGTGCATAACCAGGATCCAGGTCATTGCTGCAATAAAGTTTCACTAGACAAGACAATAGCTCTTGTAGGAGAGATGCATTAGGCTCTGTATCTCCTACCCATCTGACCTGTCACCTTGTTGGTTAAAGCAGGTGAATCTCATTTTAACCAGGAAGACCAGTCAAGGCCCAAAATACCTTTGACAAAAGTATGCTAGGCCCTTCCAACATAACATTTATGTTAACAAACTGATATATTCCAAGAAGCATCTAATTATAAAATTGCAACCAATTCTTATAAGAAAGACACAGTTCTGAATAGGGAAAAAGTGAAAATGAACAGTGGGCTATGAAAGCATAGGCAAGAGACCACTCCTGGACAAATCACACCACTGAACCACATCTCTGTGTTCTGGTGATCTGTACAGTAAAGGACAGATTACCCCAAGACTCTTAAAGCACTTTGGAAAAGAGGAAAGGAAAGAGAAAAACCCATTAAATGGAAAAGGCCATCAACAGTAAGAAACACTGATCCCAAGGAAGGCAACTGTATTTATCTTTCTTGGCTCGCACAGATCTCATCATCATGTTCCAAAGATCTGATAGCATAGCTAGTCCTGTAGCCTTCAGTACAACTACTCGTATGGTTTCAGACTGTAATTGTTTACCAGGTCAGACTATATGCTAGAGTCTTCTTCAGGGTCACATCTATGTGGAGCCCTACATACTAGTGACTCACAACCTAGACTTCAGAAATTCCCAAACTAAACACAGTTTTAACAAAAAAAAATCGTAAGGTCTGTATTTGCTTGTAACAATTTTACTGCAATGTAAGTTTGGTGAAATTTGCACAGTGATAATATGCAAACAAGAATTAAACATGAAAAACTATGATAACATTTAGCTCATCATTCTGCCAGTAGGGCACCTTAACCATTTACACGTTGCATCCTTTACAAGGCTTTTTACTTGTATCATTACTGACAGGTTTTTTTCTTCTTCCCCAAAATTGCTCTTACGTTTAGGCAAAAAAAAAGACACCTCAACATTGACATGCAGAAATCAAACAACAGTTTCAGCTCTGGAACCACTATTTGACCATTTTATCCAGTTGTGGATATCAGCTCCCAGGAAAGCCCTTTTTATATGCACCAACTCGAAAAGTGGACTTACTGGATTTAACTAAATGTGATACTCAGAATATTAACTAAGTACTGGTTCAGTGCAACAACAAGGCTTTTAAACAGACTCCCTCTTTGGAGTATGATTCCACTCATGTAACGGAAACACTTCATTACCCAGATACACAATATTATGCAATCATATACGTATGTAGTATATAATAATACATACTTAGTAATCTGGAATCAGTAGGTTGTGTAATGCCACTTCTCAGTCTAACTAGACTTTTTTTAGATTTTTCTACCTTCGTCATAACTATTCCTGAAGACACTACACTTTTAACACATTAAATAACAAACAGCATCAATCACAGCTTATTTGTAAGTTGGTGGCAAAAACGCATATTTAGAAACAAGATCTATCTGGATCTGTCAAATGTATCAGCTGGACAAGTGTAACACTAAAGTTGCATTTTTACTCAATATCTCTAGCCTGATTTTTTGGCACAAAACCATATTTTTCTACTTTACTGCTGGCTGATATCCATGTTGAGGTTTTTCTATTAGCACAGCCTATTTCCCCCAGTATTTCAGAGGTCTGCATTCAATTTCCTCTCTGGGAATTTGAGCAGAAAAAGGGATTGGCTCGGCATTCTTCTTAAATTTTGAAGCTAGTTTCAAGCTAGCTATTTCATCATCTTTTTTTTTTTTCCTCCTTTCTTCGAATTGCACCATTACACTTTTCTCCTCCTCTGTGACCAAATTGTTTAATTTCCTCCCATAGTGTTTTAATTGGTGACCATATTCATCATCTCAAAGGATTCTAACCAAAGGCCTGATAGTAAGAGTCCTTAGCCTGTTCCCCATGCATCCAAGCTGGAAAAGGTAAGGTTTTACTTGCTAAAATAGATCAGTAATTCTTACATCTTATACAAGCACTAAGGATCCATACAACAACCAAAAGCAGGCTGAACTGATCACATTACGGCCTGAGCATGCAAAAGTGGCACTGTCCCCTTGGCAGGTGAAGCATAAGCATCCCTTGTAATCCCACAGCATATTAAAACGATGCTCCAGGAACAGCTAGGATGGCTGTTGTGTGTGATATTTTTGGAGCTGGCACAAATGCTAGAGAGATGTGGCTGCGAATTCAGGAACAGAAAATTAATGCTGAGTGGTATAATTTCATTGCCGTCTCCTAAATGAAATGTATTATTAGACGATAAATGTGTTTAGGTAAATAAAAACCATCATGATGATTATAGAATGCAGATGAAATAGCTACTGAATCAATATTATGTACTGCTTTGGTGTTAAAGGTAATTCAGGATAAGCACCTTCTTTAGCCATGTGCAATCTTAAAAGAGCAAAGAAGCACAGATGATGCACCAGTACTTCCTTGTAAAATATAACTTCTGTCCAATGATGATTACCTAATTACTTTTAAAATACAAGCACATCAGCCTATTTGAATGTTTTTAATGACTTTTGAGGTACAGCTTTCATAGAAGTATGTGCAATATAGGAGAAGGAAGTCTCTCATCAGTGGGCTGATAGTTAACACTGCAACCCCAAATACTGCAACGTCAAAATACTGTTTTACCCATAACTAGCCAAGTCCATATATCCACCACTATTGTGGAACTACCTAAATCTAACTACAGGAAGAAATATAATCCTGACCAGAACTTTTCATGAGAACAGAACAAAGACACATGCAGTGCCTGCACTGTTACTCTTTGCATCTTAAATCTCCTACCTCCAGACAACACAAAGCAATGGACAGAGAGGAGCAACTCTTAGACCTATATGCAACATGCTGACTGCAGAGTACTGCACTGCCACCGTCCATCATGTTGTGGGATTTATTCAGCACTTTTATTTAAAAAAATAAATAACTTAAGAACTCTGATCAAGGTAAGCCATTTCTCTCTGCATTCATTGGGTCTCTGTGTATCATCAGTTATAAACTGTACAGCAAACTGAAGAGTAAAATTGCCACACACATATCCACTTCACTGAAATGGTTCATTTAAGCAAGAAGTAAACGGTTTGCCTCATTAAAGCCACTGTGTTTGACAAAATTAGGAAGAGGCTGAATTTCAAATTCATTAACAATGAGCCTGATTTGATGCTAATTCTCTAAAAATACAAACTATAAAAAGCATTTCTGAATGATAACTTCATAGTTCATACCTCGACTTTCACTCTCTACACAAAATGCTGTAGTGTTATTTACATCAGGATGAATTCAATTACTTGATATTATTCACAAGTGTACTTCCATTTCCAGCCATTGGTTTTATTTTTATGGTGAATTAGTCAACCAAGAGTTTCTCATCCCTTTAAATGGTCTCTTACCATCATTGTTACAAACTACAACAGGCATCTTCTTCCTGAAGAAGGATGAAAAACTTGACACGTTTGTTAGCTACCAGGCTTCTATATGATTCCCAAGGGCTTAGATACGTGGTGGATTGTAGGAATGTTTTAACATTAAATTCATAATTTTAAAATGGAGTTAGACTTTTGCAAATAAATTCTCTCTCTCTCTTTTGAGATGTTACTATTTTCAGAAATCAAGAATTAGTGATAATGACAGTCATATTCATCTTTTGGTGATATTTTCTCTTAATAAATTTAGTCAGTTCTTTAAATAACATTTAGTTTAATTCCTATCATGTAAATCTCAGTGTTTGACAAATACAAAGGCAGTGAGCTGATGCATAGCAAGTTCTTTGCTCAGTATCAGATTTTTTTTTGTGCATGTGGTTTGGACTGACTACTGCACATTCACGAGGAGATCAGCCATGCCCATCCCTGACTTCTCCAGGGCACACTGCTCAAATCCGTACTACACATATTAAAATAAAATTAGACAAAACATACATGATGCATTTGATCTTCTCAAAAACAAAACCAAACATTCAAATGTATCTAATCGCTTGATGCAAAGCTCACTACAATCCATGAGAGGAATCTCACGGGTCTCATTGTGCTTTAGAATAGTCTTACAACACAGGCAGCCCGTTTCTACATCACTCCAGCACAGACACACCCCCTGCAATAACCAGACTTCATAATTAGACAACATCTATAAGTAGTTCCAAAAGACTGAACGCATTCCCTTCGCTGCTCTGCACAGGTGTGATCTTGCTGTAGCAACCCTTGAAACCCACAAATACCAATAATCATTCCTTGAGAGATGGAGGCATTGTTCTTCCCGTGCAAATTCATTTACTCCCATTCTCCCATCTCAGCCGGCTGAGGTTTTTTTCTCCTGTGACAAAACCACAACGTTGAGCTGACAGACAGAAATGACCCAATTTAGTACTTTTCTCTTTGTTTAAAGAAGTTATGATGTGACAACTCTTACACGTTACCTTTATCTGTCTGAATTTCTGAGCACTGATACACAGTCTGAGAATCACCCCATCCATTTTAACACACTGATTTATGGTTCAGCGTGGGTTTGGGTTTTCTGGGGAGCATGGGGTGATTTTGGGGGGGTTTGGTTTTGGGTTGAGGGGTTTTGTTTTGGGTTTGTTTGGGTTCTTTTTTAAGGTTGCCCCGTCCTGCTTCATTTTTGCAGATTCATAGCTGCAAACCAACAGTGCCATCCACTGTTTCTCAGAGTAATCTTACTGAATGGATATTTCCCCACTGTTAAATAAAACAAGATTTCAAACTCTCAGTGCTTGCAAACACTGGGCTCCTGGTACAGACAAGAGCTTAAAGCTTCTGAAGTAAAGAGCCAAACTGTAATCGTAGAGATTTGCATGGAAGATCATAAGAAATACTCACCGAGTTCTATAGTGGAAAAAAAACCAAACCATGAGCAATTCCAATTTTTCTCCTGTGACTGTAGTCTTTTATTCAAATAGACTGTATATAATTGATCTTTAAAGGGTGTGTAGGCTAACTTCACATCCAAATTACAAATGGGGCAATTCTGTCATTGTTGTCACCATGATAGATTCTGGAACTGTTTCCTCCAGAGCGGTGAAGCTGCCTGCTCTAAGCAGGAAGATGGGCACAGTACCTGCACCTATGCACTGCAAAGGTGCCACAGCAGTACAAAGATGTGCAGGTTTTCAGTGATTTCTCCAATAACCACAATGGAGCTCTACTGCTGGATGCACAGGTCTTCGACAAATGTATTGATCAGAGGGAACCAGCAACTCAGGAGAGACATCAGAAACCAGCCATTGCCATTTAGAATGGAATCGGGAAAAGAGGTTATAACAACATAATACAGCAAGAAAGGAACAAGTAGGTCAGTAACAGACAGGATGCAACGAGATGTAGCACTTTTGGTATGAAACCATCAAATTTTTAATTTCTTTGAGGGATGCTGGCAAATAGGTCATTCTAGGTAAGTTTAGGGAGGTAAGGATGTATCAAACTGCATCTAAGTGTCCGTCCCCAAAACGAGCACAGTAATTACATGAATAGTTATCACATAAAAGCTGTAATTACTTAACAGGTAATGCAATGGGCCTATGCATTGCAGGCCAAAACATATTGTTAAATACAGTCGTCTTGGTGCAAACTAAGATACTGTACCTAAATACACATAGCTAGAGAAAAAACACCACTTTATGACTTATTGTAGAAGCAATAACTTTAGTGACTGCTGGAACAAATGTGCTATATAACATCAGAAATTCTGACTGTAGAGCTCTAACTCATGGGAAAATTTAAGTTCATGCATGCTTTTAGATGGCAAGTAATGAATGCCAGAGGCTTCAATAGCCCTATTCAAGGACAAAACATACTTACCTAAGTAATTTGCTGTACCCCTGTGTTGGAACAATCATGTAGGCTCACACAGCATTCAGCCGTGCATTTCTACAATTAATTCTGTTAACAGTATTGCAACATTTCTAATATATTTTTTCAGTATAACATTTAAAAAGAATTTTATGTTCTAATATAGTTTGCTAATTCTCTAGAGCTTGGTGTCTCTTCAGATACCCAGAGAGTAATAAAGAACAGTGCGTTTAATTCCATTGAAGCATTCTCCCTCGCTCACAGTATATGGAAATGGATTTCTCTTTAAAGGCAAAGAAAAATATGTTACCTAGAAAATCTGAGCTTCTGTCATATTATCCCTAAGACAAAGCCTCTATTTCTGACAATATCCACTGCTCAGATTATGGCTACAGGAGTTCTCCCCTTGATGCTGAAGTAAAATATGCAGTATTTTCTGCTGATGAATGGAAATATTTCTATGGAAGGCACATTCTTTACTTCTTATGTACTGAGTTCATGCAGCTATAAGTAATTTTCATTTAAGCAAAATAAAATTGTCCATATCTCTGTTACAATACAAAGTAACAAGCTATCCAGAACAGCTTGACCATCTGTAGTTTTCCAATATTTATTCCTTTTTCATTGAAATGTAACTCTAATTAGTAAACTAGCATCTGTTTACATTTACCAACTGTTTAAATAAACCTAACACTTCTCAGTATAGATGTAAATTGAAGTGTTCTGAAAGAATACTGAAGTATCACCTTTCAAAACAAACACAAACCTTATTGTTAAACAGAATATATCATGATGATCTTTTAGATGCTGCTGCCAAATGATCTGCTGTATATCTAGATATTCTTTTGTTGAAAACACCATAGTTATGAATCGGGAAGAAAAATTTGTCATGGCTTTGTTTGGCCAAAGATTGGCCCAAGTTGTCAAAACTGATAATACAAGCTGTAATATAATCTCTATTTCACTCATTAACAAAAATATTTTTTCTGATGATAAAATAAGCTATTTTGCACAAATATTTTGCACACCTATTTTGCACAATTAATAAATTTCACTTCCACAGCTGTTACGCAGAAGAAAAATAAAGCTCTCCCCTTAAAAAATAAAAAAAAACCTTCAAATATAGTTCCCCTATATCACGTTTCAACTGCCAGAAGGGTTTTAAGCCATTTCAAGTAATTTATATTTGGATTGACCTACACAAGGGTTTTCCAGTTACAATTAAAAAAAAAAATTGCAACATTATTTGCATACTTCCAGGAGAGTTAAAGACGACCTACCTACAACAGCTGCAAAGCAGCTACACGTGTAAACTGACTGAGTACAGCTGAGCCTCAGCAAGCATTCTTGTGAGGACAACCAAAAGATGGAGACTGCCTGAGCCAAGGATTCTGAGGACTTGTGTACTCTTCTGGAAATTCAAATACAAGAAGCCTATGCCAGTAATTTCTCAAGTGTTTATGGTCAGTTCTTTATGAAAAAAAAAGGTAACGTAGTGAAAACAGGTAGTGAAATACGTATTATTGCAGAGTCACACTCAGTTCAGCACAAAGCCTATGAAAACGGTGAATACACCATCTATCTTTATTTACAAAGCTAACTAGTAGTAAACATAAATTAATATGCACATAAATACCATTAAAAAAAAAACCAACATAGACAAGGCAACATCACAGAGACCACACTTCAGATAATAAGCAATGAATGTCATAACTCAGTTACAGTAAAAAAAAAACCATAGGATTACAGAGATTGTGGCATTTGTGCTGGCATATAACTTCTGAAATACATTCCGGTGAGGTCAAAAAAGCATGTATCTAAGCATTTAAACTAATGCCTGTTGTTCTTTTTGTGCACATTCATAATAAGCAGGATTTTTTTAGAATAAAACATTTTCTTGTGATACATCACCATCAACACTAGCTGATAATAAAATAAGTTTTGGACAGAATAACAATTATTTTTTTTTAAAACGAGGTTTCAATTCCCTGGTGCAATTATGTAACTTGATCTGTAATTCTCTTTAGAACTGCAAAGGAATTAGACCAGAGAAAACCTGTTAAGGGTAAAGCATGATAAAAAGAAACAGCTTCAAAGACCTCTTTTATATTGCTGTTGCCTCATGTCATGTTATATTCTGAGTTGTGTTAATGTCTGTGAAAGGACAATGAGAAAAATCAGAAAGAAAAGAAATCTGTGTAGTTTAGCATTTCAAATGCTCACAGAAAAAACATCTGCAGCTGTCCCATTGCAATTTAAGGTTCTACATGGGGATGTGCCTTTGAAATGCAATAGTTACTTGGGAAGATGTTGACAGAATCATCAGTAATCATCATTTAACTGAACACTGTAAGGAGGCAGAGAGAAAACCTAATCTTTTCTCTGATACCACACAGTGGGTAATGGAAATTTTTCTTTACATTACTGTTGTGAAAACTATCTTATTTTGAACTTTTCACATTAAGAAAACACTAAGCATAGAATAGACTTAAAAGTCACAGGAAAAACAAACAAAAAACCAACACCCAGCAAACCAGTCTTACTCTACAAATCCATAGACAAATGATCTGGAGAGACCTGTTTCTGTAGAAGAGCAGTGTACAGCACAGAGAGGCCCTGTCACATCTGTCTGTGCTTTTCCTGCTCAACTCCAAAGAATGTGCCTAATTAAATCTGAACCATTAAATATAAAGCAAACATATTATTCTGAGCTGAACAAATTGCTATTAAAATTAATGGATATTTATGATTACTTCAAAATAACCAAGCAACAAAGCCTTATCTTACAGGGAAAAAACATATATAATGAGCCAAAGGGAAATAAATGTGCCACTTAACTACATTATTGATCAGCTCTATAAAGTAAACATCACTTGGTACATTTCTGGTGGGTGATTTGAGATCATAGGTATGGCCCTGGACATAACAGGTTGAACCCAGACAGAATGAATTTGGAAGCAAGACCTCAAATTTGAAATGCCTTTTTAGGCAAAATATTAGGCATATTTATCTGATTATCTTGTTTGAGGACCACTGCTCTGGTTCTCAGAAGGAAGGTCCTACTGCACCAGTCTCAGTGCAGGATCAAAAGCGTGAACACCCAGGAAGCTGGCACAGAGCCAACAGCAAAGGATGTTGCTGACCACTTTCATTGGCAATTCCTGTATCATTGAAACACAGCCCAATGCAGAGTAGAGTGAGAAATAAATTGCTATTTTTTTCTTCTCTGTTTTTGATCTGTTAACCTCTACTTTTCCACCATGATGAGGATGATTGAATCACAGAAATCACACAAATGCATATTTTGCCACCCTGGACCTAGCTGTTTCATTGAAGGATTTACAAATAAAACATTGTCTTTGGAGTCCGACTGTCATAGTGTAAGATCAGGCAGCTTAAGATCAGGTTAGTAGATAGATCGTTCCTGATTGTTTCCAACTTAGGGAATGAAGGAAGCTGCATTTGTTTGCATCTATCCTAAACTGCTCTTAAACAGAAGCAATTAATATCAGTTTTGTTCTGTCGTTCTATATCTTGGTTATCGCTCGCAGTATCAGTAGAAAGAGAAGGAAAAACATCAAGAACATCCTGATTTCACTTTATCAGTAATCTTCAAAAACTAATTTTTATTCTTTTATTGTATTTATACAAAAAAAAGTGTAAGCAGGTGGAGACAGGTATGCTTGTCTACATCACCTAAAAAATCAAATGTGTCTGTGTCTGGCTTTAGTAACCACTGATGTCTGAGAGTAAATATAAGTAGATTTTTATGAAATAATTCATTTCAAAGTCCCACACTTTTTAATTTTAAATCAAAACTTATTTAGTAAAATCCATTTGTGAGACTCTCCTATAAGGTCTGGCAGTTTTAGGTAGATCATCCCCAAATTTAATAGTTGTTTCCAAGAAAGGGCGGCATAAACAGACATTGAGATAGTCTCTGAATATAACTGAGTCATTCCAAAAATTCATCTACATAGATATTCCTGTAAAAATTCACCTACACATTTTCACTGGTAGTAAAAAAGAGACAGTTATCAAACATGAGAGAAGAACCAGAAATACTATATTCACAGTGACACAAGTGCTGTCCTGATGGATATGAAAATGGAGATTTCCTTTCTCTGTCCAAGATTTATATTATTTCTTTCTCTCTTAAAGTTCTTTCTAAAAAGATTTTGTTACTGAAGGCAGACACTCCCTAGCAAAAGCTATTCAAAACAAAGAATGGCAGTGTTGGCATGATGTCTGGTGGAGGTGATCTCTGCTTACTCACAGAGTGGAGAATAACAGCGGAAAGCATTCTGAAATACTCACATGAGTAAACAGTGGTTCAGAAGAGACATAAGTCAGTAAGATGGAAAGGAAATGGATTACAATGTTTTAATAGCCTATGACATCTCAATAATAATAATAATAATGAATAATCACTATCTGAAAGTACTACCTAAAAATGTTAAAGAGTTAACCACCTTCAGGCAGCTACTAGGTAACACACCCTGTCATCCCAGGGCAGTCAAAGTCTACCAAAAATCCCATTCCTTCATCTTAAAATTCATTAGCTGAGCATGTGTACCCCTTCTCTCTTCCAACCATTCCCCTGGCATCCAGAATCGATGCTGAACATGCATCATCCTTGAGTAAAATAGTCCTAAACCTGCTGGTTTTCTCATTTTCTTGAACCTCAGGCTGCAGTCCTGCCTCCTTAGCCTTGTTGCAGTAGCAAGTGCTGAGAGCTCTTGGGAGCAGGAGCTGCAGGAGCTGGCCCCGAAACATACAACACAAAATCACCTCTGGCTGCCACTACCTGAACCCCTTGTGCTCTGCATTGAGCCTGAATTCCCACCTATTGTCCTCAGCTAGCTTATGACCTAGAGAAAACTGTATTTCAGTCATATACTTCCGAATTTATTGGTTTTGGGAAAAATCACTGACAATCCAATTTGAGAGTGGGGTTTTTGGAGGGGCTGTGTTGTTTTTGTGGTGGTGGGGGGTTTTTTTTAAAGAAAAATTACCAGTGCTATCACAGACCAGAACGAACTCAAAGCACAGAAAGCCAATGTCATTTCAACAAAAGCAGAATAGAGGTATTAAAAAGCTATTTCTGATTTCTATTACAGAGAAAAGTGAACAACCTGCTACTCATTTTTGTCACTAGGTGAGTTTTCCACACCAAAAACTCAGCTGCTATATTTCACAGCTCTCTGTTAGGATGACTTTCAGCTCTGACAAAAGGCCTTTAGAAGACCCATGATGCTACAGAAGGTGAGATCTCTCATGGAAGACTAAATTTCACCACTGATATTTTCATGAGCTGGAAGTTAATGCATTTTAAAAATATGCTAATTCCAAAATAAAAGCTTTATGTCACCCTTGAATTTGAATTGAAGGTGCTGCAGAACTAGACGATAGCGCATAGGACAAATCCAGTGTCCCTTCACGTGCACGTCATTAGCTTACACAGTAGAAGGCAGTTCCTGTTTGCTAGGACACAAAATCATCAGACCATACAAAACTAAAAACATCAAATTATTTCAGTCCTATAATGAACACTCAGTTGGAACGAAGTTCAATGGAAACACATTTTTGTTAGTCAACTGCTCTACAGAGAAGTCAACTGTAAGAAAATGTCCTAGAAAGGACTTATCACTATGGACATCCATTGACTACTAAAGGATTCCGTTTTGGTTTTTGTTTTTTTTTTTAACTTGTAGACAAATCAGAAATGTTAGATATCAGCTGGTCATGGAGATTATTAATAAAAGATTTTTAGTTTTTAACTGATTTCTTTAATTCTTTATTAGTAGATGTTCCAAATATTTTTGTTTGAATACTGACAATTTAATTGCAAGTCTTTTAAGAAATGGACAATTATTGAAAAACAGTAGGTTGCTTAAATATATGACAATTAAATGAAAAAGCTAAAAAAAACCTAATTATGATTCTTTTTTAGAGTCTGATGAAGAAATGAACATGACCATCGTTCATGGCTTCCCACATCCCTTAACAAGTCATTGGGCCTTACTGATTTAAGTCCTTTATCTTGATTGTTAGCAGATGCTGACTGACTGAAGGGAATAGTTCCCCATGTTCCAATTAAACCATTTTTTAATTCCTGCTCTGAGGGTATAAAAGCTTGAGAAACAAAATGATTACTGACTGGTACAGAAGCTCAATCGATACAGCCCAATTCATTCATCAGGTTGCTTTATAATCCAAATGGAATACTCATTACATATCACAGAGCAAATAAAACAACCAGTATGTGACTGTCTGGCTATAAGAGCAACACTAATTACTGCTACTCTTGTCTGAGAAAAAGTTTGGCTTTTCGGGGTTTTTGGTCCTTATGTTTGCACAAACTAAAATATGAACTAAAGGTTTCTCCACTAAAGAATGTATTCACAATACCTTTTGATGTACTCATAACTCCTTAGAAACTTAAATTTTTTAATTTAGGCTTATATGTGATCCATTGGGGGTTTTTTTTGCTGTTATTGGGGTTGGGATTTTTCTGTTTTTAAATTATGTTCAAAGATGTCTCTGTGCAAAGTGGGCAGATGCCTGGACTGTTGGATGGCTGAGGGCAGCAAAATAAGCACAGCCCAGATGCCCACTCTCTCTGTGCCAGAGTGCTGGGGCTCCTCCCTCCAAGGGACACAGGGTGCCACGAAGACCTCAACGCATAACAAAGCATGGCGTACAAGAGCTGCAATCTGAATTTCCAGTTCTCGTAATCCATCCTCTCCCATTAGATGGCCATTTTCTTCCTTGCCCTGTAACAGCCTAGCTCTCACCTCTCTGCCCTTAAACAGCAAACTCCTGCATCTCCAGCACCACTGAGCAGCTGAGAAGACATTCTGGGTAAATCTACACCTTAGATTGTTGAAAACAGGGTATAAAAACCTTCACTAAGTTTCACAGCCAGATCTAACTATCTTGAAGGCAGCTGAAAACTGCCTAAATCCCACAGCAAAACAGGTAAGCTACATGTGGTGCAGAGATATATGCTCAGAGGATGTCATGTTAAATTTGAGAGGATTATAGAGTACCATAAAATTTAAATGCAGCAATTGGAGTGAACCTACTTTTGCTATTGCTCACACACCTTCACATTGATAGCTGGCTCAGCTTTGAAAGGGAAAGAAATACCTGTTTCTTTTCTCCCTTCTGAGGGCACTCAGTCAGAAGGGCTGTCCATGTACTTGATAAAAACATGGCCTGCTTTGGGAGGCAGAGAAGCTGAGGATGCACTTGCTAGATTAGCTCGGTGTCTCGGGGTAGCAGCAGATAACTGCTCACACCTCTCACCAGGAATCAACTGTGTAGATGTCAGTAACTTTGTTCTCCTACATCTCCTCAAGTTGGATCAACCAGGTATGAAGGTCAGTTCTGGGCATTTCTTCCCACCACCACCTCACCCCCCTTCCTCCCTCCCCCCTGTCTGCTGCACATCGGGTGCTGATGGTGGGAGGAAGGGAACAGGCACCTTGCCTGTCCAAATGAATTATGGCTTAGAATAAGGCTAGGGCAGGTGGGCTGCAAAAGACCAAGGAGACTATTTAACATTATAAAATCTGCTAATTGGGACCTAAATTACTCCAAGACAAACACAAAACCTGTAATATGCACTGGGAAAGTCTTATTTTTAATTTAATCTGCTGCTCTTCAATGATTTCAGAAGGACAACTCTCATTTCGACCCTCACAACAAAAATATTGATCCTAATCCTAATGCCAAAACATAAATGCAGATGAAAAACAATTAGATGTAAGTTTGAAATGACAGACCCACAAAGAGAGTCATAGTTTTGAGTTATAAAGTGATTATTATTTTATCTGTAATTCTTTTTGAGAAACATGCTGCATTGTTTCAGACATTGTAAAAGCAGATAATAATAGTCATTGACCTAAAATGTTTGCAACCCAGGGAAGCAAACAGGGAAGATAGCAGGACGCAGCATATCATTAGAGTAATTTAGCTATTCTTTTCCCTAAATACCACATTACAAATGAACATCCTTGTCAGGCTGAAATACCATTTCAATGAGTTCTACAGGAATAAATAAAACTGACAAAGGCATATATCTTGTTAATTCTACAACTATTATAACTACGTTTCCCAAAGGAAAAGAAAAAATCATATTTGGTTTAGTACTAAGTAAAAATTGCATTCATTTAAAATAGGTATATGTGTATACATATGCATAAATGCATATATATGTATATATTATGCATGTGTAAATATATATTTTCAAGTCCCAATAGCTAGTTGCCAGCCTGATCATTATTGGTTATCTAATTTCTTACAGGTGTCAAATGTAAACGCCACTTTCTACTAGGTATACTGGACCGCTTAAATAATCTTCTCTCACCAAGCCGAAGCGCAACACTGCCTGCAATGTGCCATTCCAGTTTAAAGACCATAGCTATTTAGAAAATTATATGACAAAAAGTTCCAATGAATAGCAACAAAAATGCTAGAGCAATTTAAGAGGCAGATTACCTAATCAAATTCTGCCATTCATGTTTCCATGGGGGATACTTTATTCTACTAGTAGTTTCAGTGCTTTCAGATGCTCTCAGAGGCGGCACGATTCTCAAAACATGCTCATTATTCCCCTTTGAAAAAGTCATAATCTGAAGGAACCTCGCTTCAGGCTTTTAGAAGCTGACGTATTCCTATTGTGAAAATTCAGGAGAGGTGTAGTAGTGTGAGGCTTTGGGTTGCTTGAATTTTTAGAATATTTTTTATTCTCACAGGCAATTCTCATTATCAAATATCAGCGTGCACAATATTTCTGTAGTAAATGATACAAAGTTTTAAAACTTCTCTAAAATGGAAAATGCAGTCAGACCTTTATTTGTATTTATGTTGGTGAATAAAAATATCAGTATGATAAGCCAGCAAAGCATGCACAAAAGGAAAACACCACAGGCACCCAAGTCAATGGACAGAGTAGCAAAAAGCATTAGGTGCTGCAGAAAGGGAGCAGGCATTTAAATCACATAGACATCAAGAATCAATTGTATAAAGGAAGAAAAAGAAAAACTTGAAAGTTACGAGGTCAGCTGACAGGCTGCAGTACATCAATCAAATTACAGAGGCACAGCATAGGCAAGACAACTGTTTGCCTATATATACATTTCCACTGCAACACAATCTTGCAACCACATTTCAAAGCGCTCCATGAAAGAGGGTGATGTCAAGACGAGATGTTGCTATAGATGCTAGGGAAGTTTCCTAAATGTGTAATATTACCCAATACAGTTCATTAAAACAATCTAGAAACTTCTCAACTATGGCACTTGCTTAATTCTGAATAGAAACATTTCTCAAAAGTTATGGTTTTGGGAGAGGAAAACAAAAAATAAAAATGCTGGGGTGTTCTCAGAATATCTCTGGTGAAGAACCTACAAAAGTTATTCCTTGACCCAGTGGCAACCTTCTTCAAACCCTCCATGAGACTTGAGAGAAAAAAGCTGAGTATAGGATATCACAAGGCTGAAGGCTATTTGGGCTCTTCTAGATTCTCCATAACAAAACAATAAAACAACTCAGTATGTGAAGCCAGGATAAGTTACTGAAAAGGAAGCATGCTCTATTTATGCTGTTTCTACCTTCACAGTTTCCAAATACGCCCCAGAGGAGAGCTCCAAGGGCAGTTATTCATCACCAAGCCCCTGGCAGCATGGCTCTTTCACAAAGAATATTTACAGCTGCAGTAATCCATAGACTACATTAAGAAACTCTAATCCGATAATGATTAGCTCCCTTCTTCCTCTGGACATCCATGGCTAGATGCCACTTGGACACCTATATCATTGCTTCTCTCTGCAAAAGCGCCTGCGTTGTTTGTGTTTCAGTATGCAATCCTAGTGGGCACAGCATAGCACAAGGTCACTCCTAACTTAACCACAAAATTTGACTTTTTGTCCATAAAGTTTGTTCAACCACCAGTCAGTCATGAGCTCTAGCTCTTGAATTCTGGTCTTCGCATCACAGCTTGCATGGTTACAGTTCAGAATAGAATGGTGCAAAGCCACTTCTTCCAAAACCATCTTCAAGAAAAATCTTCAGGTTTACTATTTTGCTTTAGGTTCCTTTTGCTGAAAAATTTCCTTAAAATTACTTAGTAGCCTGGTTATTAACGTACACTACATGTAAAAGCAAATAAAATTAAGCAAAACAAATAATCCCCTTCACACTACTCAACTATTTTATTTTTTTTTTTCTGAGAAACAGGAAAAAGGTCTGGTTTATTCTTAATAATGCAACTCTCTTCCTCAAAAATGCACACCATTTGTTTGTGCATTTATTTTCTTGACCCTTATCTCTTATCACCTCAGCTACAGCATTTATTTAACACCCATTGAGTTCTATTTAGAGAATAATACTGCACAAACTAGTATTTACTGAGCATGAATATTCTCTATGGTGCTTAGGATTTCTGTAGTTATTGACTTCACTGTCACTGGAAACAGCATTTCATTGTTAATGTTATATACATATATAACACCCAGGTCTTCCTTCTTGTCAGTAACCTATATCAACATTTTGTGGCAATAAATTATTGCTACAATAAGAAGGAAAACAGAAGAAAACATTTCAAACAAGAGTGCAATCGTATCCTGTACTGAAACATCATCTTAAAACTGTCAATATATTCAAAACAGTGTAACTAGGCTAGTGCCAAGGACAACTTCTTGTTCCAAACAAGAAACCTGCAGGGCTGCCAACAGAAATTTTGATAAGCCAGTCCTAAACGGGCTGTAAGAGAAAGTTTACAGAATAATTCCTTCGAAGAAAAGCTTAAGATTCTGAGGACTTATAAATTAGGGGTGAAATGCCTGTCAGTCCAGACCTGCCAGCTTTTTCATGGTTCATCAGTTTTACTGATTCTTCAGGGTTCCTATTGCCCTGAAGAAGCTATGACCTAGGGGACAAGGTGGGAGAAGCATTGGGTCAATGGTTTCTTCTTGCAGCTTACTTCGATACAGCTTTGTAGATTCACTGTCATTTAACAATGTGGCTCACAGTAGCATGAAGAAGGGCAAAATCAGCCTGAAAGATTGAATCAGTTATCATAATTTCCCCTAGATTTAATCCACTTCTGATCTAATCAACGATATTGGAAGGAGCTTCTCAGGAAGAGGCATCTTAGCACAGAACAAGAAAGCCGATATCAAAGGTATGAGGTATTCACAAGTGTTGAGTACATGGAGTCAGAACTTAGCATTTAAAACTGGAATGTATTATATTTAGTATTATGAAATAAAAGCCTCTCTAACATGAATATTCATGTTACTGATAAGTAATAACCATTTTATATGTTTCAGAGTATAAACAGTCAAAAATCACCTTTACAAGGAGATTTAGGAACTTTTTTCCTTCCTTTCCCAAATTTAAATTAAGTTTTTCACGTACATCAGATGCATTATGTGTAATATTGCCACTGAAGTTTGCTAGTGATAGTTCGCCACATTTTACGTACTTAAATTTAACAAATTGCTCATTTCATTTTAAGTCACAGCTGCATAAATCTGATTTTTGCATATAGAAGCATTTACAAAATGAAACTTAATTTTACTTAATATTCACTTGACAGTTTGATGGACTACGCATTTGAAAGTCAAATGCCAATCCATTTCTTTTATAATCAAGTCCATGTTTAAAAAATGTTATCAGTTATTTGCAACAAATTATAAGAGCTTTCTGCTATCATTCAACAGGAACCAATTTATTTCATTAAACAGAAATCTGCATTTCTACCCCACTTTAACTCTGAAAATTCAACTAAGCATATTAGTCTTCATTTTATTATGATCCTTTGATTAAAACACTCACAGATTTTTGGAACATTTGGAACAGGGCCATCCAAAACAAAGCAACGGTATTTGTAGATGACATTGATAACTGCCTTTTATAAAATTTCAGCATGTACACACTTCATGACTGTGCTGAATCAAGCCCGTTCCACCACATTTAAAAACTAATACCGATACCTATTACAATCATGATGAAGTGTCCACTTATATCTGAAAACAAATAGTAAAAAATATTTAGATATTCATGCACAAAAACTGCAAAACCCACTTCAGGTTAAATATTCCAATACAGATTTGTCACACAACGGTTAGCAATTAGGTACAAATGCTGTTAATGTCCTTGCACAATTATTTCTGTATGCAGTGTGGATGTACAGAGCATACTGAACATGAAAGCACCACCTCTCCGGATTAGGATTGTGAATAAAATGCACGGGTGTTAAAATTGTGATACACCATGTATATAAACCCTTTCTGACTCCAGCAGAACATTGTGTCCATGCTTTCTAAACTGTAGTTTTTCTTTTCTGATAAATTTCCTTAAATTAAATGCATTGGAATTTTTATATATATATATATATTTCCCACTCAAAAGGACAGTACCATCAGCACAAGTGACTGACAGCAGCTCTATGGAAGGGGATCTACAACATTTCCTTCTTCCTAGATTGTTACCAATCTGACTACATTCCTTGCTTTTCTGAGGATTGATTTATACAAATGTTTTGAAACAGAAAATGTAGAATGTCAATATGATTTTATATTTCTCAGGCAGATTAGTTGTTCAAAATAATTACAAGTTAGTAAATTTTTTTCTTTTCACCCCTTTTGGAACAGAACTGATAAGTAGTATGCTTATTAAGTTAAGGTACATTACACCGTATAATACCTGATTCTGGATAGCATGATCATTTCACTTCAGCATTACAAAGACAGGGTTTAGGTGGATTGAGGTATTTGTTGAGAACTGGAAAGACTGTTGCCTGTTAGAAGGAGGCCAAATTTTTTTATTATTATTATTATTAAATGATCCAAAGGCAAGTAACTGAAGCCTCAGGGATTTGATTGCCATTCTAATCAAAGCACGGACAGCTTATGAAAATGCTACAGCACAACTGATCTGCCTTGAAATGAGTTAAAAGACACTTAAACTATGTTTTTGTTATATGCATGTCTCATTTGAGGCATTCAGTTTCAAAGATGCATACATAGTAGTGGATCTTACACTAAGTCAGAAAAAGACCAGAAGAGGAATCAATTCTTTCCACTGAATTACTATACCAGCACCCTCTCAAATACGTAATTCCCCTGGTCTCCTCCAAACTTGATCATCTCTTTCCTGTAGCATATGCAAGCCAACTTTAAAGGCTATCATGGAAACACCAGTAGGAATTAGGCATCATTAATAGCACAGTATTATCTCTGAGTAGTCAGGCTTATTTACTCTATTTCTTAAAATCCAATAATGAATTCCAAAGTGTATTGGTTTCCATGCAAATATTTAACTGTACCTTAACACAGGAATGTGTATTCAAACTGAAGCTTAATTATCAAACTGCTGATTACGTTTCCTAAAATAATATAATCAACTTGAATAAATGAAACAGTCCATCTCTTCTTCAGAATCCAGAAAGAAAATATTTTCTACCACAAAGCATAAGAATAGTAAAAGCAACATCAGAAATCATAGAATAATAGAATCTAAAAGAATGGTAGAGGTTGGAAAGGACCTCTGGAGATCACCCAGTCCAACCCCTCTGCCAGAGCAAGATCACCTAGGGCAGGCCACATAGGAACAAATCCAGGTGGGTTTTGAATGTCTCCAGAGAAGGAGACTCCACAACCTCTCTGGGAAGCCTGTTCCAGGCTCTGTCACCCTCACAAAAACAGGTCTTTCCTCATGTTAAGGTGGAACTTCCTGAATTACAGCTTGTGACCTTTACCTCTTGTTCTATCACAGGGCACCACTGAAAAGAGACTGGTCCCTTCTACTTGACACCCATCCTCCAGATATCTGGAAACATTAATAAGATCCCCTCTCAGTCTTCTCTCCTCCAGGCTAAACAGCCCCAGAGCTCTCAACCTGTCCTCATAAGAGAGATGATCCAGGCCCTTAATCAACTTCGTAGCCCTCCGTTGGACTCCCTCTAGTATTCCCCTGTCCCTCTTGAACTGGGGAGAGCAGATCTGGACACAGTACTCCAGGTGAGATCTCACTAGCACAGAGTAGAGGGGAGAAGAACCTCTCTCGACTTGTTGGACACACTCTTCTTTATGCATGCCAGCATACCATTGGCCTTGGACACAAAGGCACATTGCTGTCCGCTTATACAAGCACTACTGACATTGTTTTTATAAATAAGTAGGGTTTTACCATTCATAAAGCATCATATGTATAGTCTACTCCAAAAGACAATTAGATTGAGACAACGTAAAGAAATTGAATCACACATACATAGCAAATGAGACATAGTTATACATCAACAGCAATCATGCCTGAAACAAGGGAAAAAATAATTCCAGTTGTACAAAAAATACATTGAATTCAGATTTTAAGATTGAAGCATTATTTGATTATGAATCAGTCGTCATTTAATTTTTTCATCACCATGCAAATTATTTCGGGTGACCAAAGGAAGAGTTAAGATTGAAAAGTTAAAACGGTGTTGCACAATATTTAGTAAGATTTGCACAGACACAGAAGAATTTGAGCGTGAACTTTTCATTAAGTAATTTAAGTAACAAGATATTAACAGCACTAGTCTGTGATGGCCATCCATTCATTCAGAGAAGAAGAGCTGCAGGGTGACAGTCAATATCCACACGTCTGTAAAGTAAAGCATGCAGAGAAGCCAACATCCACAGCACAGGTGTTTCAGGGACTTACTTTGGCCTACTGTTTCTCCGAGTGTCATGCAGGAGTTGGAACCATATCTCCTCTCCTGGAGAGCACGTATTGATGCCATTTTATCAGGAAGGAATCCAGTTTGAGATCTGAGGACACTCCAAATAGGAACAAATTAGTGATGCGTGTCAAACCTGAAGAATAAAACACTCCTGTTACAGACACTACGCTAGGATCAAGGAAGCAGATGCTCCAGATTTGAACCTGTAAACTATTCTCTTCCATATTTTCTTTTCAAAGTAACTTGTAATTCTTATGACACAGTTTTACAGCATTCCTCGAGATCCATGCAACTTGTATTTCCATACAGAACTAAACAGATCTAACTAGAACCAGATAGAAAGGATTGGCTTGTATTAGGCCTAACTTCTGGTTTATCACCATTACAGGTTTTGAGAAGTATCTGCATTATGTAGACTTCTGCATAGGTGTGTTCAAGAGACAACATTTTCAAGGTTACACGTTGATTTTCAAGGAATGAAACCAAATTAACAAGTCCAGAGATCAAAAATTTTACATTACCAGGTGTTGCTACTAAGCTAGTATATGTATTCACTGCATCTTATAGTGTATCAAAAGGGGGTATGAAGTACATCTTTTAAAAGTAATTTCAGGCTCGTTATCGGCTGCCTTCGCTCTGCAGATATTATCTTTGAAGTCTCCTGATAACTGATTCTGATTTGAATAGACAGCATCACTTCTGATCAGTTCTAGTTCTGACATATTTGAATTTGGAAAAACATCTGAAAGAATCTTTCCAACAAAATGGAAATTTGGGCACACTCGGATTTGGGTTGAGAAGAAATTATTTAAATATAGGATTAGATGTTGTAGAAACGATCTGTTATAAGCAGAGAAATTAATTAATAGAATAGATATAAAGGAAGGAAGGTTTTATGAGCTTAAGAGACAATACAAATGTACTTGAGGTCCAAGGAAAGTGAAAGCATACCTACAAGGTAGGAAATAAATTCCTATTTATGTAAAAACTTACTCCTGTAGTACTCCTTTTGGCTTTTTACCTGTTTTAAGGTATTTGCATAAAAATTTCATGTATGCAAAATACAAACACTGTGTTACCAGTGGTCAGTGATATTAATTCTTATCACAGAAACAAAATCACAAAATTGATTTGAGACAGTGCAGTCACTGTAATAAGTGTTTGATTCTGCTGCTGTTAAACTCAGTGAGATCCCAAAGCACTTCACAGTCTTAACTGATGTCTGAAGTTGAAAATGTGAATAAATAATAATTACAATGATAACTATATCAACTTCAGTAACATCAAAGCAAAATTTTCTTAGATCAGACTTATGGACTTAGTCCTTATTAGGACTTATGCTTAATGCCCAGTAAGCAGTTGAGACCTCAGATGAATGTTATACTGCCCTTCATGTAAGTTGTAACAGTGGTTTCACATAATTATCTGTGCCTCAAGATTAACTGATTCTGGTGTGTTTATACATGCTCCATTAACACCTCTGCAACAGAAAACATCCTTAAAAAGTGAAAAATAGAATACTAAATGTCTTCCACATGAAATGCTTTTCATTTTGCCTTCATAAGTATGGGGATGAGACAGATGTTTTAGAAACGATCCGCTCACATCAGTAAGGAAAGCCCTCTGATTTCTGTTTTTGTTTCATTTACTGATTTCCTCTAACATGAGATGACATGTAAAAAGAAGAGACGTGGTAGGCACAAATCCTTGTGCCTGTTTCACTGAAAAGTACACAAACTTCTACCCCAAACATAGAGCTTTATCATATATTAAAAAGAGCATGACCAGCATCAGGTCTCTTTTTCAAATCATCATTAAACAGTTGATGTATATTTAGTTTATTTCCTGCTAACAGCCAAATAAATTTCCACTGTATTGCTGCCTAGCAAGTTCTCATCTCCTATTTGTGCTTTTAACTTGACTTTTCAAGGTATACAATTATGTTTACTGTTTCTCATCTTACTGATTTTAGACCAAGTCACTATTTTGTCTGATTTGTCAGAAAGTTCTTCCAACATAAGCAAATTCAGTTCAAAGACTACCTACAAATTTACTAAGTGTATTCTCTATTCCACCAGCTAACTTCTTATTAAAATACTGGGTAGGGCTTGATTCAGAAATCCCAGGGGAACCAAACCACTCTAATTGGTAAACACTGTTATAGTGGTTCTTCATACTCTTCTGAGATCTCCTTACAACAATTTCATTTACATTACATCTGCCAAGTCAACTAATGGCACACTACCATATAGGAAAGCATGAAAGTTGTTACATCACATACTGCCTCCACCTTAACCACAAACCACCAAGACAGTTACCCAGGTTTAATGTGCCACTTTCTTGAATCATCACTGTTCATTTTTTTTACCATCTTGCCATTCCTTGTCTGCTTACATATTGATAGCTTTAGAATTACTCCAGAGTCTTCCTAAAGATTGAATATATGGGCTACCTTGGACACAATTTCCTTAGTCTGTTATCCACTTCAGATGGATACTGTTTGTTTTCTTGAATCTTCAGAGACATCCCTTATCTTCCCCCTCCCTCTATATAATCCATAGATAATTAAATAATGATTAATGACTCTAAAATAACTACTTCCTTCTGTGGAAGCTTTCATCAAGAATTGTTAATTTGTAATTTCTTTTCTAGAAGTAAAGTTTAACCTCTTTTCCTGTGCACGTGTATCGTTTCTGCCCCTTTTTGGAATTATAAAAGGATCTGGTCATAATTAATCTTTTTTTTTTTCTGCGCAAAGACGGCTGTTTTGGTCTTACCAGGACATTTTTGCATCATCTGCAAGAGCGGTAATGACCTAGCCATCTTTTCATAGAACCTGAATCATTAAAAAGATTACAGACAGGGATGATAAGGACTGCCTGCTAAGGCATTTTCTATTATAAAGCCCTCCTTACAGTTGCTAATAACTTTGCCAAAGTGACTGCACTGAAACGTCTGCACTGTGTCTACTTCAGAGTGTTTATAGTCTCACATGCCATTCAACTCTTTCCCAGAACCAGATGAAGAAATACAAATTGAGCTGTTTGATATTTATTTGAAAACTTAATATCTCTTTTCTGACATCTCCTCGTCCCCATGACTGAGAAGTCACCACACAACTGCAGCCCTAACTCCTGCAGAAATACTTGACCAGCACTGAGGCAGGGAAGATAAATAGTGTAAGGGGAAGAGACGACTTGTCTCAGTTTCCTCTAGTTAATGATCGCTCAGACAGACACAAATTAAAAACTTGACAAAAATTTAGTTTGCAGAATTTCAGTTTGCTTTTATCAGCCAGGTCTTCAAATATTTCATAAAGTACAGGTATGAGAGCACAAAGGCAGGCCCAGTCACTCAGTATCAGCAGGTCTGGGTTGGTGCTGGCTCCACTCTACCTAGGCTGAAAGCGGAGAAAACTGATGCTGAGCTCTTCTTGCACTGGACAACTACCCATAGCCACAGGGCTGGAGCACTAAAGACAGAGATGATGCTACAACATCAATTTTATGACCCTAGACACTAAAAAATAACCCAGAAATCCCTTATAAATTTAGTTCAAATTCTCTATTTTTCATCAAATAGCTCATGTATCCAAGAAAACAAAAAGGTTGATCAGACTTTTAGGTAAGCCCGTTTTCTGGCTATACGCACACTGTTTAATAATACCTGTTCCTTTTTAACAATTCATTATAGAAACCCAGGAGCAGATCTGCACAGCCACAGACTCTTCCTCTCAGTACAGAGGACAAAGCTCCTGCACCTTCACAGTGGATCCCCAACAGATGCAATGCTGCAGAACAGTACAGGATTCTCTGCCAGGAGGCACACCGATACCTGCATCGTGCTGTATTAACAATATGTTTACCTGACATACCTTGCTAATTTGTACCCTCTGGAGACTGTTGTCAGGTAACATGATTTTGCACATTTGGAAGCTAATTCAGAGTCCAAACACAAAATGCTGCACTAGGCACAGTAGGCATATTATAACACTCCCAGCAGGCACTTGGATTGGAAGAAAGATGTTGTTACCACCTTCTTCAGAACAGAACTCCCCTGAAAATTATATTTATTGTGAATTTTCCTTGCAACTCCTTTTCTAAAACAGACCAGTTAAAAGGTATTCTACAACTATTCCAGCCTAACAAAGTTCACACCAGCAGAAAATAGAAAATTATTTTGTGCTGATAGTAGTAACCCTCCTGGGGGGATGGGCTAGAATCCTATTGAGGTAGTTTCTTTAACCCTACTAATCTTTGTTGCCTGATTCAGACTGTTAGTCATATGCTGCAGGCTACCAAAGTTTAACAAGCTTTTCTGCATCGACAGAATTATGTCGTCTTCTCTGCAGAATCACATATAATGAAGTTGCTCATTAAAAATAATGAGCTGCTTTAGTAATGAGCCCTGATCTACAGCTTCAGTCTGTGGAATATCTTATTTTCAATTGAAACATAATTAGATTCAATTGAGGTCTCCAAGTTGGGATATTAAAGGTAACGGCAAAAATCATACTTAATTATGAAAACTGAATACACCGAGACTTTCAAAGACTCCCATGTAATACCTATAGTGATGAAGTATTGGTAAATATTAGTTAAAAGAAATTAATAATGTCAAAGTTATTGAGCAGTAGACCTTAATTGGTCATAGAACTAGTGTTATGAAACTCAAGCCATTACATTTACAACCAATTGCCTGAGGACAATTGTTTACATATTTAAAGTTAATGGCTTGAAATTCAGTGGTGTTAAGCTCAAATGATTTCTACTGTCACCAGTAGGAATCACAGAAGTCTGACACTGATAAAATCCAGACCATTATATCATACACTGAGCTAAAACTTACTCTTAGTGCCAAGTACACAAAGATAAAAATATTCTAGCCGTACGATGAAAGCAAAGATCCAGATATATGTATCAATGTAAGGAGGCAATATTCAAAGCTGACGTAGACCAACTTTGTACCTGCATCTTTGCAAGAGGCCAACCATACAGCACAGCCAACAAATGACAGCAACGCACACCCAAGAGTCTCCAAGCTGCTGCTTATCACAACCAGCATTGTGAAGTCAAAAAGAAATTTTGAGTGACAATTAGAAATATTTAAAAGCAGCTGGCTCTTCAAAGAAATAACCTGGCCTGTCAAGTTACAGCTCCTGCTGACTTACAAACGTCTCCACTGACAACCCCTCTGGCAGGATCTCTAACCTGAGTCTCTTCCTTCCCTTTAGCTGCTGCTCCATTCACACAAGCACAACCAGCGCTGCTTAGTATCAAACTGCAAAGAGTTTGGAGGTTGCTTGGGGTGGTTCTGGAGGTTTGTGGGGTTTTTTTGGGTGGTTCTTTGTTTTGTTTTTTTATTGTGTTTATTTTGGTTTTGTGTGGTTTTTGGGGTTTTGTCTTGTGTGTGTGTGTCCATTGCTTCTTTAAATATCCTGTCTTTGCAAAATATCAGGAATGAATATGGCCTTAAAATGCAGTAAATGATCTATGAACCTAACTGTAAACATGAGTTTAATGAACAAGAAAATGAATTAGTAACCACAGAGATAGAAGCCTATCATATAAAAACTGCTCACAACAGATTACCTCTAGCATCCAAGCTTTTCTGCTGGGATCACCAAAGCTGCAAATTAGTGCCAAGCTGATCGGTAGACTCTGTGAAGGCTTGAGAAGAAACAGACTGATCCTATTTTCACACTGAAAGCTCAAGAGTACTGGAGATACATGCAGTTATGATGAGATCAGGAAAAGGCAATGCAGCTGGTGTTAAACCATGCTGCACACTGTGCACTCTGCATCAGAAGGTGATAATGCTGAAGGACCTTTTAGTATATTCAGGACAACTCAGACTTAAGATGTCTGTTATTGAAATGTAGCCTACAATGTCCACCTGAACTTCAAGATGCTTCAAGTCTCCAGGTATGAGCACATCCAGACTCCCAAGGTGGAGTGAAAAACAGCCATGAGGTAGTGATGACATGTTCCTGATGTCACCCCTTGACATAAGTGATGTACATATTATAAAGTCTCATTATAAATAGATTCTCAGTAGTCAGCATTCTGCAGCCTCCCGATTTTAAGATAATCCTGTCCCACTGCACAAAATGTGATACAATCATCCCAAACCACAAAGTAGTTTTACAGCAATCACTTCTTGGTGCTGAATAAGAAGGAAGAGACCTTAGTGTGGGCCAACAAAATAATCTTCCTAAATATTCATATCAGCCATTGAGTAAAATGTCCTGTCCTCAAGTATATTGGTCATTCTTACACCTTGCAGTACCTGTATGGCTGCAGCTAAGGACGGTTAAAAACAAAAATCAACTAAAAAAAAAAAAAAAAAAAACCAACACACACACACAAACAAAAAAAACACACAAAAAAGTCTGGCAAGCTGGAACAGCTGTTTAGGACCATTTCAATAATTTATTCACTTTTTTTTCTGGTTTGCAGATTTTCTTGCAAACGTTTTAAATCTTGTAATCTTCTTTACATATAAGCATGAAAAATGAGCAGGTGTCCTAGCTAATGTACTTTCGGTTTTGACAAGCTGTATACTTAATTTAAAATAAAAGTGCCTATCAGAAATAAAGAAGTCTGAAGTCACCAACAAATACGGCTAAACATCTATTTTGTAGCAAAGGAAGCAGAGATGAATGTGAGATTCTTAACTCCTATTACTCACACCACAACACATACACAGTTTGATACAGTGGACAAAACTGAAAGCACCCCTACATATTTTTGCACATTTTAAAAGGCTGGTTTTACTCTTTATGCAGTGGACTTTAATTATGACCCATAAAATGTACAGTAATAGAAAATGCAATTTTATCCCTTCTTAATCTTCATTTTTCAGTCTTCTACTTTTTAATCATTTGCTTCATTGACCACTTCCTTGGTTAATTTCACTGAATTATTATATTGAGCCACAGAATATTATACTCTTATCAGTGAGCTTAGCAAGGTAGCTCATTATAGAACTTTAAAAAACTTTAAAATAGACTTTAGGTTTAACCAAGAAACCTTATAAAAATGTTCTACAACATTTACCATGGTTTGGGTGGCAGACCTTGCTTTTTTTGTAGTAATTGAAATATTAGATTTGTATTTTTTTTATAAAAAAATAAGTGTATTGTTACTCTCACATACATATTCATCACAACACAGAATGAAAAAAGCCTCAGATTGTATCCCTTATGTACGCAAAACTTTTAAACATGCTTCAAGATTAACATTTTCATGTCTCTTTCCTTTACTTTTATGTCAGCTACAGCCCCAAATAGATGAAATTCTATATGTACTCACTCAAATCCCAGAAAAAGGAGTCATGGAGAGTTTCCAAGATGCCCGCTAGTACTAGAGGGAAGGGATGTCAGCAGACAGCTCAGGTTCCTTGCAGTACCACTGCACAGAAGTCACAGGCAAAGCAGAGCAGTAGTGGGAAGCAGAGACAGGTTCCCTGAGGTTTTAGGGCAAAAGGAAGAGCAAAGATTAAAGGAACCTACAAGCAGTACAATAAGGAAAGAAACTTTGGGCAGCTGAAAGAAAAAGCAGGATCTGTGAGAAAAAGAGAGTGAGTGAAAGACCTTGGAAGAAGACAAATGGTATGTTAGGAAGAGCAAGACAATTCTGTCTTCCCTTGCAAGAAAGCGAACAGAGCTTCAGGCTACAGAAGCAACCAAACGATTATGCTACAGGTAAGATGGAAAAATGGGGATTTGAAGGGAAAAGAAAACAAGCAAAAAATAACCAAAAAGCAAGGTTCTTAAGAACCTTTTCTCTGCAACAACGTAGCAGCCTCCATGGGGTTTCCAACTGCTGAGCAAGAGACAAGGGAGACTCTTGATGGAGAAAGCAGGTGGGAGAAAGGAAGATCTAGCAACATCTAAAGAGGTGATCATAAACTCGAGAGTTATTTTGTAGTTGAGCAAAGATACAAACTTGCACACCCATGCTGTTCACTGCCCTTACAATTTGCCAGGAAATAGAGTAAAACCTTTTAAACAGCTTGATTTCTCTCTTTCAATAAATTGTTTGCCACCTTTAAACTGTTTGATTCTCACAAGGGTTAAACACCCCTCTTCAAGGGATCTAGAGCAACTTCTTTATCTCCAAATTCACCATAGATTGAGTTTTGATAGCTATGCCTGATTCATAAACTGCAATTAATGGATTACCCATTGAGAAGGTCTGGTTTACAGTATCGAAAAAAAAATATATACAGCCAAAAGGTCTTTCTGTTACAAGTATGTGAAACTAATGATAACAAGATACAGAGGTTCCAGAATAACTGCAACTTGAAATGTCTGTGTGCATATTTTATTTTAAAGTTTGTCATAATATACATCACACACTAGCTGGCTGTAATGAATAAGTATTAACAAAGAAGAATTTCACCAGATGAGATTGCAAATCACAGTTACAGTTCACATTAAAATTAAATATTCCAAACATTATTGTTAAATAATATATTTTTACCAGGAAAAAAAAAGAAAAAAAAGATATGCTACTGGTTTTAGTTTCACGTTTAGTGTTTCCTAGTCCAGAAAGAAATTAAGGAGCTATAATTGTATTTTATTTTAATGCTGCTTTTCCTTTTGATAGACAAACTCCTTGGGTATTAGAAAGCAAAGTAGTAAAACTTTAGCTCCTCGTCAAATAGAAAAGAATAAAGCAAGAATTTACATAATGTAATAGAGCAAGGTGCAAAGATCCCAACAGGAGTTCAAACTTATTACAGTACAACCATGCAGCTCAGTGCAGTACTGTGTTATTAGTTCAGGACCTGAAGGCTATATAACTCTATTTTTTCAGTTTTACGCTTCAAGTAATTAGCCTATTTCCCAGCAGGATTTAGCAGCTCAGTCACAGCTTCACTAGGTCCTATTTCAGCTGAAAAGCTGTGTTAGTAACTAGCTCAGAAATCTTGTATTGTGCTCCAAAGCAGAGCATGAACAAGCCCAAAATTCGGCAGATTTTGAGAAGCAGCAACCCTGGGCAGAACAATGCCACACTCCTGACCCCAAAACTTCAGGTCACAGACACAAGTTGTGGTTGAGAACCACCCAACACAAGCATTTCATGGAAACTGGGACTTGTTTCCAGCCACATTAAAATAGAAGTTTTGCTTTCAATACTTATGTATCACAACGAGAGATTCAAATGCAGTTCCTCTTAAAAAAAAAAAATATATATATATATGTACAGAAAAAAAAAAACTCTAAGTAGTCTTTGACAAACTCATACATTTCTGGAAATATGGAAACCTTATCACAGACGTGACAAAAGTAGCCACCAGCTTTCTAGTGACCAGGAAACTCAATGCCAACACATTCCTCAAAATTGTAGCAGTCAGGCAGATTTTGGGTTAAATCTTCAGGAGATAAAGTGTCTCTTTCTGTGAAATCACAGCAATCCTCCATGTTCACATGGGACTAATCTATATAAATGTTAACAAATAGCCATCAGATGACAACTCAAACAGGATTATCACTGAAGCAGATTCATATTTTCCTATACCTGTTCTATTCAGATTCTTTTATGGCATATGAGTATCTTTATTAAAGGCACACACTAGCAGTGGGATCATCCTGTCCATCCAGAGTTAGAGCTATTAGTGACAAAGTAGGTTTTAAGAAGGAACCACTAGCACAAGAGCACAGGAAATAAGAACACTCAAAAACCTGAAGGTTCAGGACTCTTGACATGATACAGCCACCCTCAGAAACAGCCACATCAACTCAATTATGAGACATGGTACAGAACTGAGAGGGGGAAAAAAAAAATTAAATGTGGATCTTTCAACTTGGTTGGAAATTCACTGACTTCTCAAACACTCTTTTGATGTGCAAGTTTCTTCATTAATGTGTTCTGATTTCTGCAAATCATGATATAACCTTATAGTGTGGATCAATTGCTTGGCAAATATAGAAGCATTTTCAGCAGGATCACATTCTGACAGAAACTGTTCTTCCCAGCACCTTCTCACTAAATACAACTAGGGCGACTTTGCACTGAATGGCATAGACAGAATATGGAAACCCAAAGGATACACCAGACAGCAGTAAAATACAGTGGCTCTGAACTTTGTGCTGTATGCTGAGATCATACCCTGACCCATAAGCATTCCCATAGCAATACATCAATGTTCACAGTTCATACCTGCAAATAATTTTAAATACATATATATAGAGAGAGAGGGAGAGAGAGGCCACCTAGTGCACCCCTGCTGTCATATCTGTGATCTCCAACAGTCCGTAGTGGTAGGCTTTACAGCCTTCCCCTGTAACCTCTTCATGCTTCACTTTCCACATTGCTGATGGAAAGATTTTCAGAGTATCAAGTCTAAGTCTCCCGTAATTAAATGTAGTCCAATTACCCTCTGTCTCATCAACAATGTAGATTATTTCTTTCCACGTTGTACATTTTAGGACTGGAGATGTGTCTCCCTTCACTTCCCCCCCCCCCACCCCCTCCCCCCTCCTCCTGCCAATAAGCTGCAGTTCTTTCATGGCTTACAAGGCTTCTAGTTACTGGCCTCATCTGAATTCTCCATTTCCCTTTCTAAATGTGATGCTCAGAACTGAATGCAGCCTCTTATCACTGCAGGATATAGCAAGAATCCTTCACGCATCTTACCCAGTGCATGCCAACTCACATATTACATTATGCAACATCCACAAGGACTTAAGCATTGAATGATTTAAGTGCCTGTCCTCCAAAACAGACGTTCTAATCTATCCTGAACCAATGATGACAGGAAAATGTTATGAGCTACATATATTATGGCTTGTTGCACTAGTTCATATTATAAAGGCTTACCTCATACTGCTACCGATTTGCACCTTCTGTTATTTTCAAGACTAGCAATTGCCAATCTACACTAAAAAAGATCCAGCATTTGAAAATAAGGGACATTTGGAGCAGCATATAGATTTATTAATCCAGCAAGCATTAAAAAAAAAAAAAAATCCTTCAAGGAAACCACTCACATTCTTAAAGGTAAGCATGTGTATAAGGAGCTTGGTGGGATGAGAGCAGAAAGTACTAAGAGAGCTTATTTCTACATTTGTTAATGTCACTCTGTGCCTCAGTCGAGGGCCTTAGGAACAGTTCAGCTCAGACACAGTACCCTTAGTGGTAGGTTTCAACAGACATCACGTGCCCATTTACAAACAGTGCTAAACATGCTGTACTAATTTGACAAGTTACTAGAGCTAATATAGGTTATTAATTTATTACCTGTCCAATTTTACCTAAAGAATGCAAATCTTCATGTTTGTACTCAATTATAATATATTAACATAACTTAAAATTCATATATACATATCATGTCTAACCACAAATCAAAATCACTAATTCTATTAATAAAATTAGACCTAATTTTCAGTCATGTAATATTCTTAACACAACATCTATTTAGGTCATCTATTTTATGTTGACAAGAAATCTGGAAGTGCTCTATTAGATTTACTTTTTTTTCCTCCAATTAAATTAGCATCACATGAATCTAATTAATATATCAATTAGGCAAGGCTACTAAAAGCATTTTAAACCAATAAAAATCAAACACAAAGACTTTGTGCATACACAGTAAGGGAGAACCTGGTAACAGAGTCTATCCAGTGTAATTGTGCCAGTATATTCCTACTATTCATGACAAAGGTGTGAGTGTAAAAACCAAAAAGGCACTTTGTACAAAACGTACAACGATCAAGAATAACTTTATCACAACTGCAACTTGTGCAGTTCTACATGAGCTACACACATACTGGACCCAGCTGCGGGCTGCCCCTGCTGCTCCCTCCCTGTAGCCACCAGGCTATAGCAGCAGCCTTTTCACAGCCAGATCACCCACGGAACCCACTGAAAAATTATCCCCTTTCTAAGTAATAATGGGAAGCTAAGCTAATAAATATATCCTTTGGCATCCAGTTTGAAATTTATTGCTGAAAACTTAGTTTTTCAGTATTATATTCCCCCCTCCCCCCCTTTTTTTTTTTCCCAACACGTTCAATGCTGCTTTCTAATTGAGGAAATTCAATTAGATTGTGATCACTGTGAGTTTATTAAGCCTTTTCACTGCTGAATTGAAGAGCGTACTCCTTTGAGATGCTGATATAAAAGTAGACCTATATTTGAAGAGCAGTTCTTTCAGGTCTGGGCGTTAGGTTGAGTAACACCAGGACACCATGTTCATCATCTCTAAACAAATCCACAAGACCAAACAGTTGGCACAGAGAGAGGTAACACTGAAGCCAAAAGGTGTTTTTCAATAAAGTCTACTACAGTGAGAGGAAGATTGTTTGTCGGCACTCAGCACCAAAAAAAAAAAATGTAGCACAGGCATAATTACATAGCAAATATTATTGTAGAGATTTCTTCTGAAAGAACGTATATCTCATCTGTACACATGGAGCTACAGCTGTTCCCAAGACTACCCAGGCCAGGCAGCACGCTGGGGATAGGGAGGACAGACGTGAGCCTTTCCAAGCAGAACAAGGAAGTGGGAAGTCACCCCTGTCACTAGCGCAGATGCCCATTTGGCAACCAGATGATGCAGAGTATCAACAAGCTGCAAGTCATCTCCTGACAGCACCAGGGGAAAATGGCTGGTGTTGAAGGGCATTTTTCTGATGGACTTTTACTGCTGTGGGACAAGGCCCAGACTTCTCTCACCTGTCACCAGGTTCATCTCTAAAGCAACTGAATTAGGAAGCAAACTGCTTATGATTTCATCCCACGGAGAGAACAATGACTTTCAGAGAACAACTCAGCCGTGGATCTGGGTATCAAACATACAGGAAAGCTAAGCATCCAACATAGTCTCACTCCAGACAGCTTATTGAAATTTGGGGAGATTAATTCCCATGTGCCCATGGATACAGCCTGGATTTGGAGGGCTTTGTGAGGGTTTTTTCAATACTTTTTCAAGGATTCGAAGTTTTTCTCAGTCTTACACCATGTTCACAACCTTTAATTTCCTCTCAGATGCTTTGCAGTTCTGGGACAGCTTAGCCTGTTTGTGAACTCTCCAAGTATTTTGTCTACTTCCTCTCTACACGGAAGAGTCCCTATCTCTCTCAAAACTCCAATCATTTGGTTGAGCTCTGTTCTTCTGAGACTAGTACTTGCAAGCTTCCAGACCTAAAAATAAATATATATATATATAAAAAATACAGCAAGCACACCCTAACCAGGGATCTCCCAAACAATTTTTAATTCCACCCAAACTACTTTTTTCACGTCAAGACTTCAGCATAACACACCTTCCATCTTACATCATATTTAGCTGGATCTGCATACAGATCTTAGCTGGTACCACAGAACATGTAGGGATGGGACTAAGGACCCCAGTGCACACTGATACCCCAGACAGGACCCTGCCTCATGCAGCCATGCTCCACGCCACAGCTTGAGAAAACCCATGTGCTTCTTCTGTACCCATGTTGCCATCCATTATTGATCAAGAAGCGAGTTTCTTTGCTGTGTTCCTTAGTCCTAAGCATCTTTATCAAGGCTGTAATGCTTATTTGTTATTAGTGCTTAGTAGTGAAATAATGCCTCACCTCAAACTTAAATCTAACAAATAAATAAGCAAAAAATATTTCTTGCTCAACCTGTTGGCAAGAAAAATTAAGCTGAAGCAGTCTGTCTTTTGCTCTTGCCACTACAGTAAGTAAAAAAGTAATATTCTCATCTTGACCCCAGGGCTTCAAATTGCCCATCCACAAGGGAAACAGCAAAAGATAATGTATTTTTGGAAATATGATGAATTAAACATTTGCAAAGGATAAATTTTACTAGTCTAACAAAATCAGAAACATCTTGCAAATAATCATGTATTACATTAACTACTTCTTTATTAACTGTTTATATATGGACAAACACTGCATTCTGAGACCTCACGGAACACTTTCCTCTCATCCCTGCTGTATTTTTTTCCTCTGGTATTCTGTAAAAAATTGCCAAAAAACAATAACATTATACACAGATCCCATCCATGTTAACCAGAGCTAACACATGCAACTCTGACCTTCTGAGAGGAGACAGGAAACAAAGACAATCCTCTAGTAATTAATGTCATGACCTTCATTTTATAGGCTGTCAACACCTTTGCTTATGTTACAGTAAAAGTACAGGTTCATGTATTGTTCTAAGCTGAAGAGAATTAATGAACTTATGTAAAAAAAAAAAAATAGCTAACTTTAAAAACAATACCACAATTATCTAGATATTAATGAATTAATTACAAACTACATTTATATATTTGTTAATTTAATGGATCATGGCAGTGTAAAATGAATTCTAAAGAAATTAAACAAAAAATATATGCATGACCTATTCAAGCAACCTTACCATTGCATGCATACTGTGTGAATAAGGAAAAGCAATTACGAAGCCACACCTGAGAAGCATCAGAAAACTGTCTTGAGAGCAATTAAAGAAAAACAGTAGGAAGCCACATCTGAAAGCATTATCAGGAAACTATCTAAATTAAGGATAAAAACAGGAGTCTCCTAATAGGAGACCAATCAGCCATTGTAAAGGGGTCAAATGATCTATGTACAAGTTAGAACAAACCTCTTAAAGCTGCCCATAACAGCTCAGGCCGAGATGTCTTTAGGCTGTCAGGAAAAAAAAAAATATTAAAAAACCCAAATAAACAAAAAACCCCAAACAACAAACACACACACCACCGAATGAAACATTATTTGTATGATCACCAGTGCTTAAGAATCAGGAATGAAGACCTGATCACTCAAGTAACAGGTAATGTTAAATATTTTAGCATTATCTTATCAATGAAGTGAAACATCCTCATTGCCCGGTGGTAATTTCGATACAAGAATATTTGTGTAGGGATGAAGAGTGGGCAGAAGGGAAAGAGTAGGGCAATAAAAAGACAGCTTCTTCCACTAGCAGGTAAGATTTATGATGAAGTAAAAGGCTTTTTAAGCTAAGATTTATAGGTGATTTGAGAATCTGAATACTATGAATATGTAGCTAATGGCCTATTCCAGAAGTAGAGGGATAATTCTCATTTACAAGAATTTCTAGGCAAACTCCAGAAGTGCTGAATTTCCCACATCTTTGAAATAACTTAGAGTACAAATATGTAAAAATTCTCACTTGCTCCTAATATGACTAGAATGTAAGTATATAACCAAGAAACTCCCATGATGCTAAAACCAAGAACTATAACTATCTTAAGTTTAGGCACATATTAGTCTAACTTACAGAGCTCACTGAAGAGTTTCAGAGAAAAGGTCTTTCAAGACAGCACATTACATCTAAATCTTTAGGCCCTCTAATTTGTGCTTTTCACTTCACTGTTCACAGAGGAGTCACACTATGGTTTCCTAGAAGAGAAAGGGACAAGACAAAATTTTACTTCAGCATCACTCCAGATAGAGGACTGAATCCAGATCACCAGACAGTATTGTAACCTTCAGACCATGCATCATTTCCTTTCTATTATAGTTACTGAAAGTGACTGATGGAAAAGAAAATTCTTCTTCTCTTATGACTGAATTAATTCTGGGAGTGAAGCACCTTTATTGTGCAGCATCCTTACTGTGCTTGCTGTTATAAATTCCAGCACCCCAAGAGAAACATACTTTCAGATCTCAGCAAGTAACAGGACGTCGTACCACTTCAAAGACTTTTCTTATGATCCACCCAATAGGGTGACCTGCAATATTGAAGATGTAGACTCTCAAAATTCTCCAGTATTTCATTTCCAGAATATGTGCTGAGTAAGTAGCAGATAGCACTCAAAATAAAGCGCAGAAATTTAGCTAGGAAATTTTTATAAATGTCAACAGGAGAAAAAAATTAAATAAATCACTGCATAAGTACCTAAACACACACCCCAAAGAGTATGAGGCCAGACTCAAATTCTGTTTGCATGCTGGTAGCTGTGGCTAAACGAGTGTATAAGCAAGTTCAGCCATGTCTCTGATGTTGGCTATGCTTTCCTCGAGTCCCAGAATGAGCCTCTTGCAGTACTGCAGCCTGGAATCTACCTCCAACTGTTAGTGCTCAGTTTCTCCTCAGCCACCTGACTAATGCACATCTCCCACACAGCCAGCTGAACCATAGCATGCAAACAAGGATAGAAAGCTTGAGAAGGGAGAAGATAGCCATCTTTTACCCAGAGATCCTGTTGTATTAAGTATTTTCAAAATACAGAAGAGGCAGATGGTCTTTTCCCCCAAGAGTTCATAAGCTCTGTATGAAGCAAAGCATGACTGGACAAGACAACAGTGCAGAATGAATGCAGAAGGTGGAACTGTATCTGCAATCAGTCACAAACACTTATCTCCAGCTCCTACTTCCTTTTATTTCCACTGTTAGTACAAAGCCATCTCAACACCAAGCTATTCAAAACTCTATGCCAGAACACTAGATAAAAGAATACAACAGCTTCCATCCTGCTGTTTTCTAGCCTAAAAATTACTCAAATATATAGGAGATGTACATCAGGGGAAAAGTGATTTTGCTTAAAAAGGTATAATTTGGATCATTTTCTCCATTTACTGGAGCAACAGATTCACATGAATGGGTTTAAAAGCTAAGTGCATCCCATATAGGTCTATGTGTTGATAGTCCAAGTCATCAATAAGACAGAAATTTTTTGGTAGAATAGCTATGAAGTTATTACTTACCAACATCGTAATTCCAGGAAAAAGCAAGCGCTATGTGTTTTACAAGATAGTATTTCAAAACAATCTTTATGCTATAAAGAATGAATACTTCTACTGTTCACTGTCTTCATTTGCTTTCAGTATTACTTTAACATTTAAAAACACTTCACAAATGCTTATTTTTAATATGCTGTGTTTAAAAGGTTTCATTTCATTTATCATGTGTATACTCATCACGGCTTGAGGAGTTCTGCCCATCCTGACCCTGGGATACAACGTCCCCCTCTCACAGAGGTGCCTACATAAAAGACCAAAATGTGCATTTATTCCAGACAAAAATTACCCAGCACTCTGTCAGACCAAAGTAAATCACAAGTTCAGATGTCAGGCAGAAATGTAATGCTACACAGCTAATCCCTAAGTTTTGTGAATATTATTTTTAGAAAGGTGTCCCACTCATAAAAGGGAAAATCTCCCACTCGAGGGTACTAAAAAAAAGCATTCCCATCCAAGGGGAGCTTTAAATCCTGAGCATAGAAGGTTCCACCTCAACATGAGGAGGAATTTCTTTCCTGTGAGGGTGACAGAGCACTGGGACAGGCTGCCCAGAGTGGCTGTGAAGTCTCCTTCTCTAGAGACTTTCAAAACCCATCTGGATGCATTCCTGTGCTTTGGCAGGGGGGTTGGACTCGATCTCTATACATCCCTCCCAACCCCTAAACATTCTATGATTCTATCATATGAGCTGATAACAAATTCCAAAATACGTGCAACCAGAACCATTACACTGCACTCTGAACTCCCATTTCTCCTCAAACCCTGAAGACTGGCCTTAATGTTCAAGTGCCACCATATGACTAATTACAAATTTTCTGACAGGAAGGCGGATGCATTACGTTTCCATATTCTTGCTTCTAAACAGTTTCCAAATGTTTGGACCACACTCTGGTGTTGAATTTGAGAGCACTACATGGAACAGGAAAAACAGATATCCTTAATTTCTTAAAGTTCTCAGGGTAGATGCGTAAAATACATCAGGAGAAAAAGAAACAAAGAATCAAACAACAGTACAGGAGGGCTGGGTGAAAGGCAGAGAAAACACAGGTCTTTTACACAAAAACATCTCAACTCAAGCAGGCGAGTGGCCTGAAAATGCCAAATTGATCGACACTAAGTTGCACTTATATTCCCTTTCCTCCCGCTCCAGAACACCACTTTCCCTTCAGCTCCTGCCCAATTCTCCTGAATATCTTAGAGCAGACATCTCCATTTCCCTGCCCAAGGCAATCGCACTTCAGACACATCAAGTAAGTCCCAGGATCTGGGCACTAAATGGGAGCAGTAAATCAGTTTCTGCAGCAACAGCAGACTGTCTACAAGCTCCCCAGTCGAGCTGGGGAGACTGGGAGTATTGGGAAGACAACTAGAAGAGAAAGCCTCCCTGACTAGAGAATGGAGGAACACAGCACACAGTGGGTTACCATTTCACTAGGATATGCTAAAGCAGATAGTGATTCAAATCAAAGGATCCTCTGGAAAATAAGATTTTAAAAGGTAACAAGCTGGGGAAATAAAAATTCAAATAAAATCCGTAGTCACTTGTGAGGACTCTGTTTTCACACATTCTACACCTATGGTTCTTATCCTATTTATCATTAAGATACACAGGTTAATTCCAGTAGAGGAATAAAGATTGGTACTCCTATATTTATAGATAGATATCCACCTTTTAAGTATCCTAATTAACATGTTTTGAGGGATCTACTCAAAACAGATTTGTATGATATTTACTCAACTGCTGCTCTCAGTCCTTTAATCTTGCCATAATAGATGGTAGCTTTGAAGAGATTTGAAATGCATGGTAACATTTACAATATGTCAAGCTTCCAAGGCCCGTAGAAACTGAAATACATGCTTTGAATTTACTCTGAAATGCAATGTTTTCTAGATTTTGAGCAATTTCTGCTTCAGAAATCAAAATCTTTCCATCTGCTTGCTTGTTTTAGAGAATGATGATTGATTTGGGCTGGCTTGTTGCTATTGAAATTTATGCAGAATGAAGGTCATTTTTATTGCAGCTCCTGGAGTTGCACAGGCTGTTTGTACACCCTAGTGGAGAAAGGCTCCCAGTGCACCCTTCCGAAGAATCCCAATGATAAGAAGCTGTTCCATTAACAAACGGAATACGGTATCGACCATACAATGAAGCAAAACAATCTTGAGGTAACTGAAGCTGCAATATCAGACCTTTAATATCCAAACTGTGGTGAACTGATTCATGTGAAACGAGGCCCAAAGTCTGTGGAGATAAAAAAACCAAAAAAAGCATGCAACTTGAGAAGGCAGCACGGAAGGCTGCAAAGACGGTGACATTAATCTACATTTGCAAACACACATAATTGTCATCCTTAAAATTCCTTTCTTACATCTCCTACAAAGGCTGCAGAAAATGTGCTCCCCTGCATGCAGCAAGCATATTTCTCTGACTATACTGCCAGTACATCCATTTCTCTTCCTCCTCCGCTTCATTTCCCCAAAATCCACAGAACATAAAAGTAACGTACGCTTGTGTGAGTAAAACAACGTACCAGTAGGTTTCCCAGAAACAGAAGCCCTACGTAACTCAATTTCTGCAAAATGTCATTATTATTAACCAGAACTTCAGGTAATTAGTCACTCACTTCGGTTTTCATTCAAACTGAATTGTTGTTCATTACAAGAGAAATAAAAGATAGTTTCAAGTTGAAAAAATATCTTTTCTATACTTTTCCATCAAAACAAATATCACAGTAACAAGTTCTAGAATGGCGATTTTCCTCAGTTCTTACACTATTCTATAGAAAAGATAAGAGTAGTTATGGAGTTTTTCTTTATGTAATTGTTATATTTTTTTAAACAAACCCACCCATGTGCTAATATATATTTTATACTCTCATAACATTAAAATATTATATGCCTCAGTTTACTCAAACTGAAGTTTAACCAAATCCTTGTATTAAAAGGATTGTTTCATAACTCTATTTTTTTATAATTCCATGTTGATACTATATCCTTAACCTTCATCTGCAGCGCTGTATCTCTAGCACAAATACTGTAATTGATTGTTCTTTTTCTCCCGTAACAGAATTACTGTCATAAGTTTCAGTTTACTACATCATCACACCATAAGGCAATAATTCCTTTTCAACATTTGAGTGAGGAGCTTTCCTGTTTCGCCTCTTCTTAAGTATAGGAGCAACTGAAAAATTGTGCCTAAGTCTGCATATGGGCATGGTGCCTGTGATGGCCATCAGTAATTCTGCGCTTACCGCCAACATGATACAAGACTCACCCGAATCTGGAAAAAAAAAAATAGTAAAAAGAAATTTAAAATCCCAATTTTCTGTAGGAAGAAGCAGAGGAAATGCCTTTGCTGAAAGGCTGCATCTTAGGTTTGCTCTACAAGTAGAATACTGTCAAGGATAGATGATCTTCTATGTACTTCTATATTCAAGCCTTAAAAGAATGAAAAGAAATTGAAAAGAAGAAATGTATTTCCCCTGCCATGTGCTTGCTCTTACAAGGGGCAAGAAAAATTGAAAATAAGAAAGTGATTTTTGTTCTACTGCCTTTGTTCTAAACATGCTTTAAAAGAACAAGGGGACAAATTGAAAAGACCAAAAATATTATTTTAGGTTGCAATAATATCTAGAGATAGTTTAAAATGAAGATATATAAGGAAATGACTAGATATTGCCAAAGACACTGAGAGCCCATTCCCATTCACTATAGCGCAATTGGTGGAACTCAACACAGTTCTCAAACTGATAAATTAATACCTTTACTCAATATTATTTTTCTAGCAAAGAATGTTTCCATAACTTAAGTCCTAATACATCATATGAATAAAAAAACCCACTTCTGTACAAATAGAATATTTTATCTACCTAATTCTAACAGGATTTATAACAAGAGGTGAAGTAAATACTGGCAAACCTGTGACCTGGTCTGCTATTTCTCCTGCTTCTAATGCAGTATAATAACCCACTGACACAGCAACACAAGTCGTTTTAGAAATAAACTGAAAATTAGAAAGAGAAGCTAAAATGCTGAACCCATCAATGACTGTTTATAACCTAAGCCCAAATTTTTCACTTTTAAGATGACAAATTTTGCTTTTTGCTAACAGAGGAAACTGTTCTTGAGACTCAGAGTCATTAGAAACAATCACCTTAATGTTATATTCAGATGAAGCCTATGATAACAACCTCTTATCCTACTTCCATTCTCAGCAAACTCAGCTCAAGCACTGTTACTAGATCTGCTAATTGCACACAACCCTCTACAATAATAAGACCAAAACGTCTCTAAGTTTAGGTTCTCCAAAATGTTTCTGTTTTCATCCAAGCACTTGCAAATCTGACAAATACAAATTTAGTGTCCGAGTTCTATTTATAGACAGCAGACTGAGTCCTGGTATTTATTTGCTCCATTTACAACATACTTCCCCGCAACCATCTCTAAAAATCTGGAAAAACAATGTGTGCTCCTCCAAGCACACTGCCTGCACATTCCGGATCAAACGACCCTGAAAGTAGCATTGGAAGAACTTCTGTGAACACTGTGAGATTGCACGGATGATGCCCTTACTCAGGAGAACCACATGCTGTACAGAGCCCCTCTGAAATACACGAAGTCCCTTTTGCATCCCTCTAAGATCCTACATATTTCTTAATGGACAAGATACCTCTAACATACATGATCAGAAATGTAATGTCTACCACTACATTTGGGTACCTTTTATAAATTCCCATCCAGATATGAATTAAAAACATCTTTCTAAAATACTCAGGTTTCTCAACATTACACGTACATTTATTTGTCATCAGAATTTTTCACAACTTCATTTAGACAGGCACTTTTTCAAATCCATCCTATCTTTCATAACCTACAAAGAGTTGCCCTCTCCCGTTGTTGGCCTTGATCCACAGTAATATGTCGAAAATAGAGATCCATTTTTCTTGCCAGACAGGGTGGATGGTTATCTGAAGTGAAAAGTTTCATTTCCCAGCATCTTTCATTGAAACTACTGCCTGATAATTATATGGAATAGGAAGTAACCATTCATCAAATCCATAATATATCAATTTATCACAGTGATTCTCTCCTTCGTGTGAAACATGAGAACCAAAGTGAATCAGCCAAACCAAACTTCATCACATCAAAGCTTAAAAAAAAAAATTAAACAAAAAAACCCAAATGGATAAAATGCATTTTCCTTCTATGGCAGAATGATTGAGGTCCTATAAATGTTAAGCTACCTTCTCTCATTATAGGAGATTATTTTAATCTCCGATCCTTACAATTCAAGCCAGTATAAATTTACTAACAATTTAAATTTATTGTTATCTGACTCTTAAGCCTGGGTAACAAATAAGATATTTCATTCCCTTGCTACCACAACAATTTAGTTAAAGTAACATTTAAAAGGGAAAACCTTGCACTCCACAAACAAACCCATCTAAATCAATTCTATTAGCTGAAAATATACACACATACACTTGCTTTAGCAATATTTAACCTTCAGCATCTCCTCAACGTAAAATCATAATAAACATATTAGTGGCTTTGTCACTTCTGGCTGGCCTAACATTACTTGACTCATACAGTTACCTCTTAGACCAGCTAAAAAAAATTAAAACATATTACTACTGTCTGGATTCTCTATTGTTGCTTATTGGAATGATGCCCACAGAGAATTTGTCATCAGGTACAACAGGTGCCAAAGTGTGCATAAAAATGTCACTTCTGAACAGGACACATTCTTCTGACCAGTCAAGTTGCTTATAAGTAAAAGTACTTAAATTATCTGGATAAGTGCAAGATCGAGCGATCTAGCGGTATCTAAAATAAAGGTCTGTGAAGTAGCTTGATCTTCACGGGATTGCATTTCTACTTAGGGAAGTGCAAGAGAGAAGCAGTCAGATGGTGACAGTCATGCCTGCTCTTACCCTTTTTGCTACCTATCAGGAAGAGTTCACACTGGTAGTTACTCCTATTCCTCTGACCGTAGGCAGAATCTCAATAGCCAAGTAAAGATACTTTATACCTTTGAGAAACAGTAACTATTCCTTTATTCTTACTACTGGATAAGAAGCAATTCTTGCTATGCCTCTCCACACTTTTCTGTGGTAATGACATTCTCACATGAAGAATAACTTACCCCAAAACTACAAAGTCTGGCAAAAATCTGGCAGGTGTATACTTTAGCTTACCTGCTTCTACTGTGCTTCTATCAGAAAATTCACTCAGGAAGACTAGGTGCACCTGAGTAACAGAGGTACATGACTGTACTGCACAGCAAGCTATATGGATACCAGTACCACCCTCTTGCCACGGTAAAGACCTGCCACTACACAGCTGCATCACTTCAGGAAGGCACTGCCAGCACCACCAGCATTAGCTACAGAAGGACCTGTCCCGCCCCTCCTCCACATTTTTCATCTTGAATTGCATCCTGACTTCACAATTCCTAAACTTCTCCTACACCATTTAAATTTAACCTCCTCTGTCATTAAATTTACTGTCCAGTCAAAAAAAAAGCTACTTTAGAAAACAGTACAAGATCCGTGCTTTGTACCTATCCACTCAGAGAAGACCCTGGAGAGAAATCTATTACTGCCAGGGATGCAGCAACTAAATCAAAGAAGTTCAACACATTATCCAGTCCCATTTCCCATAGGCCTTTTCTTTTTAACCTAAGTCCTACACTCTGCCCTTTCCTCTGGTCTCTGGTTGTCCTTCATGTTTGCTGTGCATTAAACAATTTCTGCTCCCAGTGGTCTCCACCCACAAATCCCTCTGACACAAAGTGGAGTATTTACCGTCACTTACAAGGAAGGATGTTTGAGTCTCAGCAGTGCATGTGTTGTCTTACATGCTGCTTCACTGTGGCAGTGATGCCCTTGACAGCATCAAGATTTACAAAGTTAGAGAACAAGGATTTCAACTCTTTAATTACATCTTCTCTTTGTGTCCTTTTAAAAACAGCTCCAGCTTCAACAGCTTAACTCAGTGTTAAAATTCCATTTGTATATACAAGACTGATGACCCCAGTGTGCTGGTGAAAAGGGCTGGTTTGCAATATGTGAAGGTGGGACAGGTGATTGACTGCTTCAGCACGATCCTGGCTAGAATCAGTTAAACCTGACATGTCAGGTGAGGGCTCCCCCAGTTCTTGTCCTGTGCCCGTGTTTGCTCTGACAGTGGATCTCAGCCCCTGGAATCTAAATGTCACCTTCCTCCTTTACCATCCTCCATCAGATCCCTGGTGATGCACAGCTAAGGCATTTAAGCAACTGAAAATCTTTTCACTAATGGACATTTTAGGTAACAGCTTCTTATGGAAACGTAAAGTACTAGTATACATTTTTACTTGTCAAGATTGCTTTGAAAAACTGAAATGAGAATTGCCATCAAGGGAGGCTGCAAGATCTGGGCACTGTGACATATTTGTCAGTTGATAAAGTAAAAAAAAATAAATTAAAATATCAGCAAAAAATAAAAGCAGCTAATAATTCCATGAAGACTTTCCTTAAAGCAAAATAGTTCATTACATATTTAAATACATTTGATCATTTATTCAAGACAAATTATGAGTGTATAAGAGAGAGCAGCAGGGTAAATTTCCCTTTACTTCAAAAGAACCCTGTAATGTCAACATTTGAAGATGTTCTTTTTTCATACTTAATGAACAACTATGTTCTTACAGTCTAAAACGGCTTACTTTACACTAAGCAAGCCTCCTAGAAGGAAAAGAAGCAAAGTCTTCAAGAAAGTTTACGATGAAGAACTTTCATTTCACTGCCTACTTGCAGCTACAAGAATAAAAGGTGTCTTTAACTCTCAACCCACTTGAATTTGTTTTGCAATAAATCTTCAAAAACACAGAGGAAGATATGAGCACCTCAGTACTGCAGCTGCACATAGCACAAAAAGCAGCTGAGTTCAGGATGTGTTGCTTTACGCTACTCTCTGCTAGTAACATGAGGAGGAATACAAGATACACAGCTCCTTGTGTATCTTAGTTGTAGAAATGCCACATGAAGTACTGTAAAAATCTCCTAACTGCCTCTGGACTGAGATCATCTTCCCAGGTTTGGATTCAGTATCTATCTAGAAACTTACTACCCTTCTAGAGAGAAAAATGGTATACAAAAAGAACATGTAAATATGTAATAAAGATATAGTGTACAGCACTTATCATAAAAGCTTAAAAATATATATATATATAAAGAACCACTGTTGTTCCATTACCCAGGTTGTTTCTGTGGTTTTGTCTGAACCAACGAGGCAGCAGCAGCTACCAGTGGTAGCAGATGGCAGAAGAGCCAGACCCTGCTGCAGATCCAGCAGGACTTTACCATCCTCAATCAGATCAGAAATCCAGCCTCTGGACTGCCAGGAAACAGCGTGAAAGGCCACAGATTTACACCACATCAACCGACACTGAGGATTATTGGCTCAATAGTCTACCAAACTGAAGTAATTTACATGAAGAAATGGGGTTGCACTTTTTAATTGGTCATTTGGAGTCAATACATTTACTCACATTTTTAATTTCTGTCCATGGTTGTCAGGGACAGATAAAAAGTAAAAGTACTGGTGCTTTGGCATTCTAGAAAAACTGCAATAGGTCAAAAATATGCTCGAGTGAAAAACAGACTTTAACAGCTCATCTGGAGTTTCAAGTCCAATGGATTCTGCTTTAGGTAGTATTTTCACCTTCCTAGATCAGAGAAGCATTGGACACTATTACATGGGTTGGATACTTCTGCTTAAAAATTGATGCTCTGAGCACTCAAAGTGCAGAGCTGCACTACCTTTAAATGAAAAAAAATTGTTAAATTATGGCAATTTGAAGTAAACCAAATTACATCGATTTCAAGGAACATTTTGCACATACTCTGCCTTGAGCCAAAGTGCTCTACTTATATTCAAATAAGCCCTCTTAAAGTGAATGAAGCACAAGTTCAAGTGACTTACTGACCTGAAGCTTAAGCAGTCACAAAACTTGGAATAATACACCCTTAGGGATTTATGCATTCAAATCACAGGAAGCTTTGCATCTTTATAGGACACTTACTGGCTTCTAAGCACTACTACACTAAAAGCCTGTGGTAACCTTTTTAGCAGAGCACTGGGCTACTTCAAACTCTCTACATGCAGAGCAATAGTCCAAGGGAATTTCAGATTAATTTTGCGCTCTCCAGTATCTTTTGTACCATTCTTTTGCAGATTGTTTTTTATTTTGGGAGTTTTATACATACATATATATATATATATATCCTACATCCTAAATCTTACAGTATCCTGATTTATACACCTTTTTTACACATTTGGCAATTTCCCATATTTCCCTATACTAAACAAACAAAAACAATAAACCTCTTAAACACAGATTACTGTGGTTGCAAAGATGCTTAATTTACAAAGATTTAAAAGGCAGGCTTTAAAAACACTCTGATGGATTTTCTCAGTCATTTCAACGTTATTTGTACTACTTCATCCAAAATATTAGAACTCCCATCCATATGAGTAATTATTTTGTTGATACTGCATCTATTCCTCATATTCATTCCTCAACGTGTAGGTGTAACTTTGAGCAGACTGTGTGGGGTTGTTTGGGTTTTTTTTTTTTTTAGAGCAGTACCAAGCTTCCTGAAACATCTAGAATTACAACTATTTAATTAAAAATTTTTAAGTTTGACAACACTAAAGATTCATAGTTTAACATAACCTCTGAGATGGGACCAGCTTTCCAAAGGGAAGTTTACAGTCCCTATAGCAGCATTATTTGTACCTTTCTCTTGACTAAAAAGTGTCTCTAAAGAGGCACTGGTAGAACACCTGATGAGAACTGGTACAGCCCAGCCCGATATGACAACTCCTATGTGAAACATTCTCTAAAAAGTGTCCTTCATTTTCAGATATGTTAGATGGCAGAGTCTTCAAAATTATGCTGTGACCCAACCATACTGCTTTACTGGCATGATTACAGACCTTCTTCTTTTAGTACTGTGTGCTTTTCTTATGTCATAGAGCATAGGAGCATTATATGGACTAAACCATATTCCCCTTAAATGAGGCCCACATGAAAGACTTTTATGCCAGTAACACGAACTCAAGCTGATTCAGCCACAGTCTTGAGGTTCTGAACCTGAATGCGATGCACCATTAGAAGTTAATTTTATTCAAGGCCGAGTAGAATCTGTTCAAGCTTGGTAAACAGTAATATAATTGAAGCCAAAGTTTACTTTTCATTTGGGAAGAACTATGCAGCCACCAAAATACTCATACAAACTCTAATTAGATGATATTGTGCAAGTCAAGCTACTCATGGAATAATTCAGCAAAGCCCACAGATTTTATTTGAGCCTTATGATTACATATTACACTGTTTAATTAGCCATGAGGTATGACATCTGATATTGGTTCAGTTTTCTCCCCCTGAACAATTCTTTGCAGCCAAAAAGAATGCTTATCAACGCATTGTCATTTAATATTTAAAAAAAAAAAAAAATCAACTGCAGAGTCTCCAACTATAATATAACGTCCAATATTACTAAGACTAGCACTGGATCTTTGTTTTCCAGAAGAGTCATTCTACATTTTAATTACGTTCAAGAATTTTTTCCAGTAAAATGCATTTGATTACCACAAAGATGCAGCACATACCTGAATCACTCACTCAGTTTCAGTAAGAGTCAAACATTCTAAACACACAATGAATCAGTCACTCAGGGAAGTCAAGAAATGTTGTCCTGTTGTTGAGAGATATATACATATAAGATGCATTTTAATATATTATATTCATAGTAACTGATTTCATCTACCTTTTAAATATGAGATTTACTGTATTTATTTCTAATAGAATGTGCATGCTATTTTTGATTAGAACACATAAAAATATATTGAAATCAATAATTTGCGTAGAGAGGTTGTGAGATTGAATTCATATCCAATTTGCTGAAAAAGAATTTCCATTTGAATCTAAACTCCAATTCACAATGCATACACTATGACTATTTATTACAGTGTTGTGTCATTTGTCACTTTTATAGAAGCCACCACATTTTCCAGGCTATAAAATGCCTTAAAATTATGCAGCAATGATGTATGTTATCATTATTTTTCTATGCCAATGTTTGGATTACATTCAGCAGCACAAACCAGGGCTGATTTATAAACTGAATAAATGACAACATCCTTCAACAGTACGTGTCTACGGCATCTTCATTTACCACTTGATTCCAAACGTTGTGTTCACAACAAATATTTGATCTAATTAAATTCAGAACATCTCATTTTACTGGGCTAGTGCAAGTAACTGCAGAAACTGCTGAAAGCATAACTTTAAAGCAAATATTTCAACAGGAGTGCGCTGCTGCTGGCAACCAGCAAATGAATTTCATTTACAAACTTTCTCATTCACAAGGTAAAAACAGCTGCCATTAGAAGTCTGTATAGCAGGATCTGAAACTGAGAGTTTATAAAGAAATTAATTCCTACAGAAAACTATCATTTAGTAGCAAATTTACAGTTCAGTCAGTGTAAGTAAGACTGGGTATTGTTTTCCTTTAAAACTACTTTGATGGTTTGGTAATCTGAAACTTGTGAGCCCTTTTTCACTTCATGATTATCCCAGAGGGTCACTTTTGTGGGAAAAAAATCTGTTATATTTTAACAAGGATGAAACCAGTGAAGCTCTAGACAAATAATGAAAAATTTTTAAGTAACATAGTTTTTCCCAATAAAATTCTACTTGTAGGCCAAATTTCCACAAATCATTACAACCCCACAAAAAAGGTATTGTAATTTATTTAATAGCACACTCCTCCCCCCGTTATAAGTTATATAAAAAGTTATAACAAAGTTATAAATACCTACCATATATTCACTAGCATCACTGCAAGCTAATACAGGTTGATTTGGTGTGATTGTGATGGGGGAGGGGGTATAGCTATACAGAAAGTTACTCCTACAATCTTCACATCACACTTCTGTGCCTAGAACGCGCTTTGTGATGCTCAGGACTAAGACATCAACTTTCGGACATCCCTAAGTACCAGCACCAACCAGTGCAACCATTAAGACTTTTCTCCTTGAACACGAAGTTGTTTCTTGTTTTCCTTTGAAGCAGTACATTGCACATCAAGAAACTATCAGCAAAAAAGTAAGAATACCTAAAGCTTAGAAAGGAACCGTTCTGATACCAAAAGTGATTTGTCTTCACATGCTAAAAAGGATAATTGCGAAATCACCCTGTGCAATTACCAAATTGAGAATGGAAGAAGAAAGTGGCCCCGTACAAATGAAGGTGATAAACCCTAATAACGGACACCCAACAGCAGCAGGCACCTTCTGAGCAAGGGAAGATTAGCCTACAATTCTCTGGAAACATCACACATCAGACAAGCTTCCCAGCATGACTTTCTCAGAATAAAAATGTTTAGATGAGTTCAGAAAGGCACTCCAGAGGAAACATATGTTGTTCTTGGCTATAATGGCTGCTCTGATAATTAACTTTCACAAGGAGTAAGTGCATATCATTAAATATTACATGCATCTTCAAACAGTTGCTTCTAAATACATTTTTGTACATCAAGGTAAAGAGGAATTCAAATTAATTGCAGCACTTTAAAACTCATTTCTCCAATTCACTACTTGTTTAGTATTTTCATTTAAATGATCATGCCTTTGTTTTACCTTCTGCTTTCTTGTTGATGTCAAGTTTTTCAGCAATTATTAGGATGTCCAAAATAGGTTTCCAGAGAGCTTCCTGCATCTTTTTGATAGTGCATAGGACAGGTGAAGGGAAAAAAAGGCAAGTCTGAGCCCTGTAGAGGAAACATGCACAAGGACATCACCCTGTAGGACACCACTTACCAGAAGTGACAGGAGGGTATTGGGAGCATTACAAAGGGAATGAGAGAATAAGAGGGAGAAAAGATAAAGGGACTAGAAAGATCAAATGAGGGAATATAGAGAAAAGTGAAAGAAAATGAGGAGTGCAAGTGGGGATACACATGGGACAAAGATACCAAAAGAATGAAAAATGGCACCAGCACCTCTGTTGGAAGAATTACAGAGGGCAGTATCAGCATGAAATCAAAACGGAAAACCAGGGAGAAGTATCGTCAGATTTGTGGTATGCTCTGTGTGAATCAGCTTCACAATGTAGTATTTTATAATTTTGACTAAGACACAAAATCCCATAGCCCAAAGACTCACAAATATTTGCCATCAGGAATGTTATTTTATTACTCTAGTCACTAGAAAGCTGTCATTTTACTCTACTACATCTCCCTGTGAACACAGTGTGCTGATAACACCAAGAGGTTTCAAATGCAGTCAAAGCTATAATTTCTATACATAAGACTGTGACTGGAAGTGATCTGTGACAGCTAAAGGAAGAAGATGAGTAACTGGCTTCAGAGATAAAAAAAAAAAAAATCAGTGTGTACTGGGGGAAGGGGCAGCCCTCCATCCCATCTAAGACAGCCTAAACATATCTGAAAGGTTGGCCAATGATATGTTATTCTAGAAATGACACAAGGGCTCTACAGTCATTCACACCTCTGAAGAATTTAAGCAGCAGATGAATATAGCAGATAAAATACTTCAAGTGAAGACAAGATGACAAAGAATGTGATGATGAGACATGATGAAAAGTGTGTATGAGGACAGCTGATGGAAAGTTGTCAAGATACAATCAGCAGTATTAGAAAACATATATTGAGAAGAAACATTGAAAAAAGCAAAAAGGCTTTGCAAAACAGAAAAGAAACTTTGATGTACACTTCATAAGCTTAGGTCACGGATACAGAGCCTGATGCATTGCCACTGAGGTAAAAAATCTAACTCCAAATGTTAAAGACTCAACATGCTATGTAAAACTACTGCCACAGTATGAGACACACAGAGGAATGGGATTATTTCTGATCATTGACAAATAAAGGTACACTGGAGAAGACCCTGCCTCTCTGACCCAAAATCCAGTAATGTAAGTTGAAAGAAAAAACACCTCATGATAGCAACAACCATTGCAGAGCCCACTACTGGTACACGTGGAAATTTACCTACTCTAATCATCTGAGCTCTCAAAGTTAGATGGAGGTGCAGGTATTCAGGCTCTCAATCTAAGCATGTCCACAAAAGCAAAGTGTGAATATTTGGGAATATGCCGCTCACTCCCTCACCTTCCAGGAGTGATAAAATTAATTACCAATCTAATATGAGATTTTACCACCTTCAAGATATTCAGCAGAGCCCTGGAAGAGTTAATCTTCACTCGAATCTTCTGAAAAGACACAAGTGACAGTAATTTTCACACCACATATTACCATAGTTTAAAGGCATTTTGATGTAGCAAGCTTAATCTGCTAAAGAAATGCAAACAGCTGGGTGCTTATTTACTCAGCAATACTGAGACAAACCTGTTGTCCTCTCAGTTTTATGGAATACAGAGACTCTTCAAAGCTACATTAAATGGGTTTGGTTTTTTACCCTTACTGAGGTTTTTTTTCTGCTATATGGCCAAACAGGATTGCCAACAAGTCACAACAATCCAACAGCCTTTCAAGGAAGGTGCATTAGCAACCACCCTGCAGTTTTTCCCTCTCTGGATAGTTCTGTCAGCTTATGACAAAACTCACAGAACAAGAAACACGTACATATTTTTTTATCTGAATGCTTTTCTTCCTCCACTGCCAGTATGTTTCATAATTTAACTGATATAAATCAAGTAGAGAACAAACCAATTCCATCTGGAATCTGACAAATACATGAGACAACCTAAGAGACAGGTGAGGTCCACTAATGACTTTTGCATCTTTCACTTACTGATCCAACAGGAGCCCCAGCACCAAGTTCGAGATAGGCAAAAATACTCAACAGCAGTTAATTGCCAAACCTGGCCCAGCACCTCTCACCAGAATGCACTGAATCATTTCTCTGCAAGACAACCATTTCACTGTCTGTATGAGCTGCCATACAGAGAAACTCAGTGCTGCACTCCTAAGAGAAAAATAGCTCCTTTCTTTTTTCCCTTTTCAAGGCAAGTAGATAAGAGACACGGCTGAGTAGCCAACAGAAACTCTACGAACATACAACGCTGATCTGATGAAGAACAGCAAGTACTTCCCATCCCCAGAGCATGATATACTTCAGATATGGAAGGTTTTGCTCTTACGGATAAGGACTATGTAGACAATTGAAAACTTCCTCTGGAAAAAAAGTGTTATAGGTGGGGAAATCACCACCTTAACCACCTCTAACAACTCAAGTTACGATTAGAGAAGCCAAACTTCTACCACGTCAGCTATGCCTCAAATAACAGCCCTTTCACAAAACACACATTTCAGCTGAAAAATATCAGTTAATAAGGGAAATAAATACATAAAATTAAAATTAAAAAGTCTCCCCTACATGTATTTTCTTCCACAAAAAAAATGATTGACCTATTTCCAAAAAGCACTGGATAGTTACAAAAAATTTATTGTTTATCTGTCATAGTAGCACAGTTACACATCCAGGTATGCAACTTATTTTCTCAGAACAAAGTTTTCGTGTTGCTTTACTTGCAGCCTATCTAAAAAGCTCCAAAGTATGCCATACAATTCAAGTAAAAAAAAAAAAAAATTTAAAAATCTTGCCTGTCTCTTCACATCAAGTTTCTTGTGAATAAAATTAAAGATGAACTGAATTAGTGGAAAAATCTCAGTATTTAAGTGGGTAAGTATACTGGAATAAGGAAATAAAAAGTGTAAAGTGTTTTAGGTTTGTAGATGACATGCAACAGTGACTTGAAACAACTTAAGAGATTTCCAGAGAAGTGTTAGTCACTGGGCATGAAATGACAGTTTTATATTCAGAGAAATAAGAACACATGAAGGAAAAAAAAAAAGTATTTAATACACCTCTACGACAAAAGTGAAATTGTAAATTTGAAGTGCTTTCCAAAGCAGGCTCTTGGTGCATTCATGTCCACATTTGCTGAAAGCCTCCCAGCTGTTGTCCAGTGCAATCTTTTCATTCCCCAATTAAACCTGAACCTCATCTTTTCATGAGCTGCAGACTATTCAACTATAAAAGAATTAAAGGGCAGGAATCAATAAGATCAGAACAGCAAAACAGCTCTTTGCAATGAAGGCTTCAGAAGCAGTTGGAGAATTTTCACTATAGCAAGCTTCATTACAATGTAAAAAACACTTCCATTACCTTGGATAGTACATTACGATGTTGTTTCTGGTAAAGGGTAAACAACAGCTGCTATAACCTAGTCTTTCTACTTCTTTTTGAAATTCTCCAGGCAAATCAGAAGACAGTAAAATGTAACTCAAATGAGATTTCATCCTAAGAGGTGGTAAAAGCAGAGATGCTACACCTATCTCAGTAATCTCACTTGGACTCTCTATTTTAAACATAGATTCTTTGGTGACAGAGGACAACCTACAGAAAGTTGCACTGTCTTTTGATACCTTGTCCAGTATTTTGTGAAATGTGCTCAGGGAAAGAAGCAGCCACAGTGCATGCTGAAGGCAGGATTCCTCCTGGGAAGTATTATGAAAATGATGTGCACATGAAATTCGCTCTGCCCTAGCCTTCTTATATCTGCCTTATAGATACTAAGTCTCCGTGACCTTTCAGGAGGATATTTGAAAACCTGGATCGAGTTTGCAAAACTCAGTGGGAAAAGATAGGCTCCATCAGCACAGCGAAGAGCCTTATTTCATTCCTAAAACCTGCCTTCTGGAGGAGCACGTAGGAATGTCTTCTTTCCCAAGGGCAGCAGCCATGTCTCACACCATGAGGCTCTCTGGGTTCACGATGCCACGGCATCAGCCTTTCACTGTAGAACTCTTCCACCGCTGACAAGAGATATCTTTACCCTCTCCTTCGCCCACCCCAGCAGAAAGCTGAGGTTTTTTGACAAATCAGTCTTCCAAAAAACCCATGCCCTGGTCTAACTGGATGACCACATGGACACTCCCTACTCTGGGAGGGCTATAGGGTTGTTCTGAGCTACGTCAGAGTAAAATGGCAGCGTGACTGCAGCTAAATATCTGCAAGCAACTACTTTCAGCATCATAGGTGTTGATTTCCAGCAACATATAGAGCCAAGACACAGTTAATGTATATTTTAATGTCATGTACATATGCCATATTTTATAATAAAACGTGATTCCAAAAGACAAAAGAATGAAGTTGTTGTCTTCATACTCTTGAAAATACTAAAGTCACATGAAAATCAGAGCAGACACTTATTTGCTCTATCTGAAGTGATGCTGATAGTTTTCAGAGAAAATCTGAGTTTCATGCAGCAAAACATACTCTCCCTAATCTATGACTTGAGTTCCAGCCATCTGCCTTCCAGTAGCCAGGAAGGCTGAACTGCACTGCACTGCCACCGCGAGGTACAGACGGTTTTTACAGTTCCGATTGCCTCCATTTCTTCATTTCAGAAACAGCTCCTCTTAAGAACTTGACTAAAAGAGACATTGTCTTGTCCAGCGGCAGGAGACATGAAAAAGTTATTCAATTACATTAAAAAATTCCTAAATTCTAGCCATGTAAAACTACGAAAGTAATCCACTGCCAGAGTAGATTTTCTCTGTTTCAAGTTGAAGGGTGACTTCAGTTCAATATGAAGGGGCTACCCATGAAACTCTTCCTAAGATTGATTGTTTTATCATGTCCTAATACATGGCTAAAATCAAACACAGCGTTAACTGCTTCCAGTAGTTTAGAATTACATTTTCTCAGTAAAAAAACAATGATATTCTATTAATTGGAGAGTGGAAGAAGAATAATTATTTCATTAAGATAAAGTGGGGGGTTAATTGCAATTTTAATACTTTAGGCTATAAATAGGTCTGAAGTCAATGGCAGAAGTGTGGCTTGCTGCTATAAATTTTTACTTCAGTGATGTTTTAGCCATTTGGAAATCAAATTATTGCTTGATAAAGTGACTAGGTGCTTCTTTCAGCAAGTTGCAGCCCCTTTAATCTTTCGATGCAAGTGTGATAAAGAGAAGGAAAAAAAAATTAAATGTTTGCATATGAAATAACAACAAAAAATTAAAGCACCCTCAGGAATCTCTCAAGAGAACTGGTTTTTTTTAACAAGAGGGAGTTACAATATTAGTAAGTACTATAATAGGTAGTTTTTAATTGCATTATCTTTGTGATAGAACAGAAAACCAGCACCAAATAATCCCCTCTAGGTGCACAGGGGCCAGTATCTGCAGCAAAAAGGACAGGCACAGCTCTCTGCTTCCAAGCCACCAGATGCTGGGCTTCAGTCGAAATAAAACTACGAGTAAATGGTACTGATGTAACACCTGTACCTGCTTTTTAGCCCCTTAACCACCTGAAGGTGAGGCCCTTACAGCTGAACACCTCCGATACTTGATACAGCTAATGTTCTATAAATAGTACTAACCCAAACCAGCAGTTTTTTGGTGGTAATTTGGAGAGAGCAAGCGTAAGAGCCATTTCTTGACAGTATCCCTTTTCTGCCTGGAGCCCTCACCCCAGACCCAGACAGTCCAGCCATGATGCAGGCACAGCTAAATGCCTCATTTCAGGCCATCACAGCCATGGCCAGAACCCAGAATCACAGAGTGTTAGGGGTTGAAAGGGACCTTGGAGATCTTCGAGTTCAACCCCCCTGCCAGGGCAGGATCATATAATCTACCCTCCAACCTAATCTACCCTCCAACCTAATCTACCCTCCAACCTAATCTACCCTAACACAGGTCACTCAGGAATGCATCCAGGAGAGTTTTGAAAATCTCCAGAGAAGGAGACTCCACAACCTCTCCGGGCAGCCTGTTCCAATGCTCTGTGACCCTTACTGTAAAGAAGTTCCTCCTCATGTTAAGGTGGAACCTCTTGTGCTCCAGCTTATATCCATTCCCCCTAGTCCTATCACAAGGCACTAGTGAGAAGAGGCTGTCCCTTTACTCTTGACACTTAGCCCTCATATATTTATAAATATTTATCAAATCCCCTCTCAGTCTTCTCTTTTCCAGACTAAAGAGCCCCAGGTGTCTCAGCCTCTCCTCATAAGGCATGTGCTCCAGTCCCTTAATCATCCTTGTAGCCCTCTGTTGGACTCTCTCAGGCAGATCCCTGTCTCTCTTGAACTGGGGAGCCCAGAACTGGACACAATACTCCAGGTGAGGTCTCACCAGTGCAGAGTAGAGGGGGAGGAGAACCTCCCTCGATCTGCTGGACACGCTCCTCTTGATACACCCCAGGATACCATTGGCCTTCTTGGCCACTAGGGCACATTGCTGCTCCATGGAGAACTTGTTGTCCACCAGGACTCCCAAGTCTTTCTCCGCCAGACTGCTCTCCAGCAGATCACCTCCCAGTCTGTACTGGTGTAATTTATTATTCTTACCTAGATTCAGGACTCTGCATTTATCCTTGTTAAACCTCATTTGGTTCTGCCCTGCCCAGTTCTCCACCCTGTCCAAGTCTCGCTGGATGGCTGCACAGCTGGTCTCTGACACGTGCTTTTCAGTTGCTCTGGGGGCACACATGGGGATAACAGTTTTAAGGCTCAAGACTGATCTTTGTCTAAAACTGAGGCCATGCCTCACCACGGAGGTGATAACAGGAAACCAGTGACAGGCATTGATTTGTTGCAGTCATGGGGTTTGAGGGTTGAACACAAGCATTTGGGTGAGCTGGTCCAGTAGGGTCAGATGTCAACCTCCAAAATGCAACTGCAGTCCAGAGAACGAATGTGCCCAGTGTCTGGGTCTGCTTCTCATTCCTGCTCTGCCTTGAGGCAGGAAAGGCCCTTGATGGAGGATGTCTGAAGTGTACATGAAGCAGTTGCTGGAGTACACAAGCGCATCAGGAGCTTCACACAGCCTTCAGATACATGTCGTATACGTGGCTGTCTGGAGGCTTCCAGAAACCTTGCAATAAAGATACAATAATGCAGCATCCCAGACTTAAGCATTTTAATTCAGGAGTGTAAAATGTAGTTGCTGTATTTTATCACTTTATCAAATGCCATTAAGATTTTAAAAAACTGAAATATGAAACATAGCTTTTATCCAGAAACCTAAGTACCCAATCGCCTTCCTACCTACTCAGCTACTAACTGAAAAAGTATACTCACCATTTAGAAATAACAGCTTCAAAAATGCTTTGATAAATGCCATTAAGAAAATAGCTGGTTTAGAAGCGATATAATCTAAACATGATTCAATCTAAGTGTGGTACTGTTGCTGAATTGCTAAGAATCTTGATAGCGAAAGTACCATGTTTATAATATTTCAGGATAAAGTATTACAAATGATCTTGTAAGTAGAATAACCAATTGATATAAAACTGAAAAGCTGAAGAAAATATGTTAATGTAATAGGTTATCAGTTGGGGGTCTCCCTGCATAGCATAGAGCAAGTCATCTAGACTTGTATTTTCAAATATTTATCTAACTAAATATGAAGAGGGACAGACTGGCAGCCATCCACATTTTCTGGCAACATCTGGATGAGTTAGGTACTTAACTTCCACCACAGTCAGCAGGAGTTAAATGCTTAATGTATTTGGATGCTTTAGAAAAATTGCATTAGGCACTTTACACATTTAGGTGCCTAAATATCTTTCATTTTATGGCCTTTGGTTTTCAAGTGCCTCAGTCCTGTTCTTCTCAAATGAGAATAACTGCATTTGCCTAATTCATAGGGGAACTGGAAAAAGCAATAAAAACTGCGAGATGTTTGAATATAGCAGTAATGGGATATTAAAAAAAAAACATGGAGGAAGCACAGACTGAGGGCAAAAAATCAACTGGATGCTATGGTCCTATCAGTAAAACAATACAAAACCATGATTGTGCAAAAACCAGCAGGAGAGAAAGAAGAGTCCAGGAGGTCAAAGCACAAGTATTTAGCAACTTATACAGACCAGAAGGCCACCTACTTATCCATATGAAATCAGCAAGTGCAAAATCTACCCTGAGAAGGTAGACATTGCACCTAGAGATGACCTCTTGTCCCTGTTCATTTTCAAGGAAATACAGATACTTCAGTACCTTTCACACTGTGACAAGCCTATTCTGAATCCCTCCTCATCTTTTCTATGGATTCAAGCTTCTTGTCTTTCGTTTTACCATCTGTATAATTCTTTCCCAGTCAAATAACATGCCGTCCATTCCACTAACAGTAACAACTTTCAAGGCCACCCCACCCCCCTCACCTTCCTCTCAGAGTACCTGAAAGGCAACAAACAAAACTATAATAGAGGCCTGAATCTGAATTACCAGGAAAATCATCCTGACAAAAGATGTTTAGTCCCAAGGGAAGCAGATCCAACTCCAATGAAATTTTCACCTAAGTGCTTAATACAGAGGCCACTTACTGGTATCTTGTGTAGAAAAAAAAAAATAAATTTTTTAAATCTATTGCTAAAAAGAAATTTTAAAATAAAATTTTAAAAAAGATATAAAAATAAAAATCACATTCCTTCACAAGTCTAGGACTGGTGGGAAACTAGTAATAAATATATAATAGCAAAATTCCTGTCCAGCCAGAGAAGAACAAGAGGATTTAAGAGGCCTTTTCCATTTCCAGATTCTGCAATTGTCATGATAAATGTGCCTAAAGCTTTAGCTTGCAACAGTAGATCAAACAAAGTATCTAAGCAATCAAAGTAACTTATACACTTAATTGTCCAATACTGTCTTAAGCATAAAATCAATCCAATCAGTAATTCACCAAAAAAATCAATTCTGCATACTCTGGAGAAAGCATATATCCATTATTCAATAATTTCTACAAGCTGCTATAAATGTACAATAAAGAAAAATGACCTTGAAAGCCATCAGATATGCCCCCACACTTACCAAAACACATCTGTTGCACAGTACTGAAGCCTTCCCTTCATAAGTTTTTTTTTTGATGTGCAAATTTTCTACAGGCTATAATACTATTTTAGGGTGCTCACTAAGTAGTGCTTATCACGGCAGCCAACAGAGGTCACTTCCGCTGATCCTACAGCAGTCTAGCAAAATACATCCTGCTTGCTATCTCAAATGAATGCAAGGTCAGAAGTATTCTGAAACCCAATCACAGAGCCATCGAGTATACTACAGCTCCAACCAGACCTTGGCACTGTGCTCACAGTCACACTGGTAAGGACACTTACCAAAGTAACAGGTCCACACCACAGTGTGAATACAGACATGCTATGGAGGTTACTTCCGAACCTACCCGCCCTTTCCTTCATTGCTCTTCCATTTCTCTTTCCACCCCTTTAGGATTTACGTCTGCTCACTGCTGGTCATGCCTGCAGTGGTTAAAATACTGCAAAAAGATAAAACACCTCACAGGGGTCCAAACATCTGCCATGAGGAAACCTTCCTTTTCTTCACTGCCATTCGCACCAAAATTTTCAATATAATCAGTGCTTTATTGTCCATCTACCACACTTAAGTGGTCATGTGGATCCTGGATGTTAAGGGAGTCAAACTCAACAGCGAACAGGAGCCTCTGTCATCTATTCATCCCTGTACTTCTTTTGGTACAAAATACTGTATTTATGTGTTCATTTATTTCCTTTAAGCAAATAGCAAGGATAGAGCTTCGGCTTTAATCTTTGACCTCGGTCACTATTGCTGAGGATGTAGACCCACACTACATGGTTTCACACTTGAGTAATCCCCACATTTCCACTGGCTATCTGAAATTATTACAGTAACAATCATAAGCTTCTTTCAAGATATTTAAAAACACATAAGAATCCTGACTTTTGCTCCTGGAGAAAATTCTTCACTATGATAAACCAACTAAGGATGCTTTAGCAAAATACATAACATGCATTTTCCTCCCCCCATAGTGTTTATTTTATACTAGCTTGAACATACTTTGTCACCATTTGTTTTCTTTTGGCCTTATGTGTTATTCTAGAAATAGACAAACATTTTTGTTCATCCTTCCTCTCCGTTCCTGCTAGCAGCACTTTGTATCAAAGGCAGGAAAGCATATCACAAATAAAGCTATTAGCAGAACAATGTGAAAAATAGACTTTCAGTCCAATGACCAACAAAGAAGAAAAATTAATTTCAGGTCACCCCAAACTGAACAAGGCCTCCTGGGCCAGCAGGTTTATTCCTCCAGAGCTTCTTGGGTTTGCATCTTCAGCAACTTTTATAAGTACACTCATAATATTTATATCAAGGCCATTAATGAATATATTAAACAAGCCTGACGCATAACCACTCCGTTGTTTTTTTTTTTTCTGACACATTTATTATTGTAGAATGGTTTGGGTTGGAAGGGACATTTTAAACATCATCCAGTCCAACCCCCCTGCTGTGGGCAGCAACATCTTTCACTACATTAGGTAGTGAAAAAGCCACATCCAACCTGACCTTGAACACTTGCAGTGATGAGGCATCCACAGCTTCTCTGGGCAACCCATCCCACTGTCTCACCGTCCTCATCATAAAAAATGTCTTCCTTGTACCCAATTTAAGTCTACAATCTTTCAGTTTAAACCCACTACCTCTTGTCTTGTCCTGATAAAAAGTCTCTACCTTATCAGTGGTGTTAGCCCACCAAACCAGCTCACGATGCAGCTGGAGCCACTGGTGGTGGAGGAGGGAGGGAGGAGGGTTTCTTCACACTTCAAATACTGTGTTCAGTTCCGGGTCCCCCACTACAAGAAAGACATCAAGGTCCTCAAGTATGTCCAAAGAAGGAAACCAAGGCTGGTGAGACATCTGGAGAACAAGTCTTAGGAGGATTGGCAGAGAGAACTGGGGTTGTTTAGCTTGGAGAAAAGAAGGCTCAGGGGAGACCTTATCACTCTCTAACTACATGAAAGGAGGTTGTAGTGTGTGGGGGTCAGTCTGTTCTCCCACGTAATAAGTGATTGGACAAGAGGAGACAGACTCAAATTGTGCCAAGGAAGGTTTACGTTGGATATTAGGAAAAATTTCTTCACTGCAAGGGTTGTCAAGACCTGGAACAGGCTGCCTGGGGAAGTGGTGAAGTCACTGTCCCTGGAGGAATTTAAGACACATAGCTGTGCTGCTGAAGGACGTGGTTTAGTGGTGACATAGAAGTGCTGGGTTAAGACTTGGACTTGATGATCTTAAAAGGTCTCTTCCAACCAAAACAATTCCATAATTCTGAGTGTGCCATACCAGTAATGCTACACATATTACTGTAACTTTAGTTACATACCTATTTTTTTCCTTTTTCCACTGAACGCGAGCTGGGCTGGTGTTTGCCTTTTCCCCTCCAGCAACATCAAGACAGTGGCTGAGCTGTTCCCTGACAGGCTGCATTCCCACGCTCTCCAAAGCTCCAAAGACTTCCCCGAGCTCTTACAGGAACCCTCCAATTTTGAGGGGGGCGGGAAACATATTCAGGTAATTTGTAAATGCTTTCAGCTCAGAAAAAAAATGCTTGTAAAGCCAAGTAAGATTATCTGCTGAAGAGACAGGGTGCCCAGTTTTTGGTTGTGGGTCATATGAAAAGATAACAATAGTTGCTCTTATTATCTTCCTTATCATAGACCTCTAGAAGATAACTGGATTTTTCCCACTGCATCTTAAATACATCAATATTAGAGACAGAAGTTTGGCTTCACTACCAGAAACTGCATGCAGCCTCCACAAGCTGCATTCACAGAATTCTAACCAAATATACACTAAAAATTATTTGCATAGCTACATTTAAATTAATTACTTTTATCCCTTTTCTAGTACAGTATCAAAAGACAAATAACATCAACCAAACAAGCCCTTAGTATCATAATTACAATCTCTTGCCTGCTCTACACAACAGTAGCACTTACCTCAAGCAGGTCCACACTAAAAAAACCCTCATCCTAGCAGCTGGAGAACAAAACACTGAATTGCCTAGGCTGCATTTTGCAGATTATTTTGCTTAAACACAAATGAAAAATAAATGCAGTATAACTTTGGGAGAGTGGAGCCTGCAAATCAAAAAAAGTTCTGAATCTATTCCTACACATAGTGTTATGAATCAGGTACTTTCACTGGTACCAACTAAGCTCCATGAGAGGATAACATAATATGAAAACCAAATCGCACCCTACAGATGTCCATTCTGTACCTTAACTCACACGTGCTCACTCACAAGCAGGTCAGCAAACCCAGGCAGCAGCAAGTACCAGTAGATTTCCAAGGAAATTTCTAGTTCAGGGACAGTGAGGATAGAACCTGGGCATTTTTGCACCAAATCGTCTACTTACACCAACCAGATAGTTGTAAGCAGAACAAATTGTATTAATAAATCTGCTTACCAGGAGAAAATCTGCCCTCGGTGAACAGGATTGGAGAAAAATGGCAAAAGGCAGTACACCCCTAGAAGGAGGTTATATTGTGTAGTTTGTAAGGTGATCCTTATTAGCTAATTAAACTGAGGATGTGAAACAAGGCAGCAAGCAATTTTCTGATAGGTATTAGGTCCAGAAGGATGGAGATACTGATTATTAAAGCAGGATGCTAACATCTGAATACTGCAAAGGGCATGTAGTCAGAAGTTAACTGCTATTTTTATTGATATCCCAACAGGGTGGAAGACAAATGTTCTCCTGAAGGAAGTACATCAGTATCCTCTGTGGATCAAAAATACTTTTTCAGTCACTTCTCAGCCTGCCATTTGAGAAATCAATATATTTTTAAAAATATAGTCAACTCTCCTAAACCTTGCCATTCATTTTCTGGCTATAGTCATGGATGAAAGGTTTAACTAAAAAAATTAAACACAAGGCAAATCTTGTAGCCACACCACTGAATTTTCAGCCACTGGTATTATATTTATCATTTGGCTATGCATGGATTTGGACTATAATTTCTGGCCACCAGATCCTTTTTAACTTCTCAGATCAAAGCCTGCGCTCTGCACTGAAAATTAACCTGAGTAAAGTGACTAAATTTAGCATGTTTGTTTGGGCAGTCTTAGGGTAATTGTTTTGACCTTAATCTGTAATATTTATTCACAGTATAGCATAAAAGGGCATTGTGATTTTTTTTTCATCTTTCAGAGCATTCTAGTACAAGTTAATCAGGGCACCCCTCTAAATTTACAGGTAGAAATTACTCAGGAGCTTAAAGAGTAATTCATTGAAAATAAATACTCAATTACACAGTACAAAGAAAAATTAGCATTTAGGCTAAATTTTTCAGTAAAATTCCAGATATTTCACTGTTTACCGATAACTCCACTGTAATTTCTTAAGAAAACATTAAGAAATGTTTTCGTGAAGGTACTAGTCCATGAAGGTACTAGTCCACGAAGGTACTAGTTACAACCATGAAGGTACTAGTCCATGAAGGTACTAGTTACAATGCAATACAATGCATCAAAACACTTTCAGCAGCTCTAAATCTGTTCACACAATTTCCATAATTTTTTCTACAGAAAGAACCCCATATTTTTATTTGAAGAAATTACTTCCTTTTTTTCAATCTACATGAAAGCAAATAGCAAACATGCTCCCTTGTTGCCACAGTTACCAGACTACTAAGTTGCCCTTACAAACTACTTCTACAAAAATAAAACAGTTATTCTTTCCCCCTTGAACTGCTTCTTTGATGTGTGTTCAAAGGTGGTTGAGCAAGTGCTAAGACTACTAAAAGGTTTTTCCTTCTCCACTTTTTTTCCAGGGGATTGAACTACAGACACATCTATAAAACAGCAAATGCTGTTGTGCATGGGAAGAAAGAAATGCTCCAGCTAACAGAGTGAAAGCTTCTCTTTCCAAATGGTATTTCCTAAACTAACACATGTAAATCATTTCACGGAATTAAGAGGCACACCAAAAAACATGAAAAATAACTAGGCAGCAAAAGCAAAGGAGCATTGCTGCCATTAAAGATTTACAGACTTTCATACAAGAGCAAAAACTGCCTGCAGAGAAGCACACTTAAGCAATCTTTGGCCTGCTGAGACTCAAACAGAGCCTGTTGCTCTTCCTAAAAAATATTAAGCATATTAATTTCATTGCTGATGCCTCCCCTGAAGCTGTAAGCCAGAGGGAGCTGCTGCAGGGCCAGGGAGATGGCATGTGTCTCCTAGAGTGCTCCACAACTGCCAGGAAGGAGACCTGATGCAACGTGTCTGACACATGGCAATCAAACTTTCTTTTTCATAGAAAATGTTGGAATTTCTAATCATTTTTGTTAATTTTTGAAAAGAAAAAAAAAAAAATAACACAGCGTCCACACTGTAAGGCAGGGAGAACAGGAGCCCTGTAGTCTGAAATTTGGTGGAAGTATGGAAAGTGAATCACACAGTATTTCATTTTTTCATATCCCTCTCTGGCATGAAAAGCTCAGCCTTTCATGATACCTCCTGACTTTGGTCTCTTTCTATCCATTACAAACACCTACTTTACGAAAAGTGAAGTTTACTACTTATTAAAATCAGAATCTCCACAGCATTTGTGAGCTGGCAATGGTCATTTACCAACTTAAGCCTAGTGGATGACCTAAGTATTAATAAATCAGATCATTTACACTAAAATATCCATGTATCACTTTTAAATTAACATCAGCCTAATCCCGGTGTCTGTCTCAAACTGAGAATGGAATGCCAGACTTTTGGTTTCAAACATTAAGCCATAGGTCCCCATGGCTGTAACCAGCTTAAAGAAGCCACCATGAAAAACTGCCCAAAATTAGCATCTGGAATTTCTGCAATGAGGATGAAGTGTTATACAGTAGAAGAGGGAGAAAGTGGATCCATAGCTCTGCCTTTTTGCATCACGTTGGCTTTAAATCAAATAAAAACCCAGAAAGGCCTATTCTGAAGTAATTTTGCTAGAAGAGGTGGATTCATGAGAATTCTTCTTCAAAACTGGAATCCTTTATAGCTTTACTTTCAAATGAAAATTTGTTCACCTAAAACAAATAGGGAGCGAGCCTTTTCCACAATTTAGCTTTTATAGTCTGTAAAATATCCTGCACACAATAATTTCAGCTGCTTCGTTTCAGAAGGGAAATACACATTCTGTTCAGTAAAGTGCAATAAATATCTCAGGTTTGTCTTCCAGAGATTTCCATTTCAGAAGAGAAAAGCTCATTTAACCTATGTGCAGAGGTTACTAGCAAACCTGGGGAAGTGAAATCCTTGTAAGGTCATCTCTAAAAAAATTAAAGAGCACTGATGATTTAAGAGATGCAAGACACTTGCATGGGGTTCTTGGCAGGAGGAGAAGAGTTGCTTTTTTTTTTTTAGTTGAACAGTATTTCTAGGAAATCCATATTCTGTTCTTGTTTTGTGGCAAGCCTTTATGTTTCTGCACATTGTAATCTGACAAACTCAAGTGCTTTCAGATATTATCTATGTACTGAATCACTCTCATTTTAATAGGTCTGGGAGAGCTAAGGGAGACAATTTTTATCTCAATTTTTATCACCTGAACCAGGGTGAAAAGTTTTTAAAATACAAAATAAAGTTACAATTTCAGCAAGTGTTTCTTTTCAATAATTTGTAAATGTTTTATTTGACTTCAGTTTATTTTTAGACATATATTAATCATCAAATTGAATTATGAGAGGATACCAACTGTGATTTTTTTTCACAAAAAAAATTTGAAATAAATACTCTCACAATGTCAAAGTTTTTCCTCCTATTTCATGATCAAGGCAACACACTGAAAAGAAACTTTTCCCATTTTGACAAATCAGTATTTTCCAACGACGAATTGGAAAATGTTACAAATATTTTCTCCAATTTCCAATAGCACCAAATGCCATATATGAAATTCAGACAGTTAAAAGCTGGCCAAATTAGGTTACATTCCTGGAATGTCTTTGCCACTTAAGAAAAAAAGATAGATTCAATCACCATGCAAAACCATCCAAGTTTTACGATATTCTCTCCTGCGACCTTGGCAGTATCACCTACCATTAAACTATGCTCTGACAGAAAAGGCAAACCAGCCACAGACTCCATTTGAACACCACACAGTGTAACCAGCAGCCTCAGTCGTGCCTTAAGATCTGCAGTGGGGATAGTAAAAAACGGATCAATGTGTTTCCTTTCCCACAAAGCAAGCAAGATATTCACCTCAAAACTATGCTGGAGTTCAAAGTAGCTGAATTAGTACTTCGGCAGCTTAGAAGCCCACATCCTTGGTGGGATTTTAAAAAGCACAACAGTACTTTAAATGTATCCCACTGATTTTCAATGGAGTGTAAATCACATCTATGACTTCTGAAACGCCACACAAATAATTGTTTTGACAGCAGCCTCTCTGCACTATGAAAAAGCCAATTTAAAAAAACCATAATCTCAGGGTTAATGCATTATTGTAAACTAGAATTGTAGAATTTCATACTTGTTAGCAATAAACATTTACACTCAACTTACTCTCCCAGAATTTCATCCTTTTCATCTCCTTTTTAGTTAGAATGACAGACAGAAAACATCTAAAAATATGGTAGGAATAAATTGTCTGATCTACTCCTTTTATCTTCCTAAGGAAGAAAATAAATGTTAGCACAAAGCAGATGAAAAGGAATGAAGAAGCCAGGAAGATAGTTCAGTGACAGAGACCTGAGCACACCCTCACACATTGGTAGCACCAAGGCAAGGGACTGAATTTATGCCATTAAATGCTGCTACAGATCTTGGCCACCAACAAACAAACTGCAAGAATGACCCTTGGGATCGTCTTTGACATAGTGTTTCATTACCTTTCTGTGATTACCAGATCCACAGAGAACACTGCATAGACCCAGCAGACAACTAGAGAGGAGTAAAACTGCAGGTCTGTTTTCATATTTTTCAGAGAATTGTCTTAAGTAACTCAGTAAGGAGGCCAATCTGAAAACGACACGAAGGAACAAGGAGCTACCTGTGTCATTTCAGGGTCCGTGATGCTGCCTGTCTTGTCTCTCTTGGAAGAAGATGGGGGATATTTCACGTCCATTGTGGGGGCAGACACCCACTCTCCTTTAGCTCATCCAACCAGGAGGAAAGGTTTGGGGCTAACTGAACAACTGAGCCCCATTTTAAGGACAAATAAGGTCTCTGTGTGGATCAAAGCTGAGCAGTGTCATGTGGTGATCACTAGGACCTGGGGATTTTGAAGGCAAAATTGTTCACAAAACTGAAGTAAGTGTCTCAGTCCTATCGGTGTCTAAAGAACTAGAGAAAGACAGTGCTGTCCCATTTAAGCAATAGTTATTTGTACTTCCATTCTCCAAAGCCTCTCCCAAGTAGCATGTCTTTCATCTCCTCCTTCTGAGATTACTATGCGCTGACAGGAGTGTTTTGGAGTGATCTTAAAGTGCTTTTAAAGGGTAACATGTGGAAATAAATAATTCAAATTTTTCTTGAGTGTTTCTTTAGTGTCTCAGCTTACATATAGAGTGCTTTTATGGAGTACTCACCTGAACAATGGGTTGTGCTCTCTACTAAGTGTTTTGCCTGGATGACCTCTCAACGCTCTTCCTCTAACACAAAGATAGTAGACTTTTCCATTCCTAGTCTGGTCACACTCCCTGCTAGACAATAGATCTATGTTCAAAGTACTGGACACAATTTCTGGCATGATTTTTAGCAAAACCCACATACTTTATCACTTAACCTGTAATATTACATGAACTTGTAATAAACTGTGCAAAAACAGGAATAGTATGAATAAGGGAATAGAAAATTTTGGGAGATTTTTCGAAACGATCAGGCTAGGTGTAATAATACCAAAACAGAGAGTAACAGAATAAACATTAAGGACATGAAATTACAACTGCAAGGACAGCCCACAGCAGCAACAGGTAATGCCAACAAGGTGTGTTAAATTAGCCACATGTGATGAAAATGATTTATGAAAAATTATATATTGTATGATATCTAGTGAACATGATATTTTCTGATTATTCCTCCTTGCTAACACATAATCCACTTCAAAAGAAAGATACATTTTCTCCTGAAAACGCTAGATGTTCTGCTGCCAATTTTTCTTTTAAAATACTCATTTTTTAACACTTGCACGTACACTCAGGATCATGCGGTAAGAGAAAGCCACAGTTAGCATATTCTGTGATGTTTTTCTGACATTTTCTGTAAAAACTACTCATGACTAAAGATCTCAGTAGCTACTGATATGGTTTATAATCCCTTAAAGTTTCACAGGATAGCAGTCTTAAAAAAAAAGTGTGTTAAACCTCTCTTTCTGTCTGCCTCTCTACAGCAGCGTCTAGGAACCCAGCCGTTAGGAGAGAATTCTGGCCGGTGGCATCAGAATCAAAGCTTTCATGGTGTATTAACATGTCTTGGAGGTCATAGATTACTGTACAACAGAGCTAAAATTAAACATCTTGGTCCAGGGATGTACAACACTTCCATTTTACATGACATAAAGCACAGATACTGTTTTTATCTCTCAGTTAACAGTCTGCTCTGGTTCACTACTTTGCCTCTGCTTTTCACCACACACATCCGCTCCTACCCAACACAACAGGAGTGGACAGACGTTGGGTGGGTGAAGCATGTGGGCTAAAGCAGACCAAAATTTCAGTTGACTGATGTGAGGTCAGAGGGGCAGGAACATGGAGGTCTCTCTGCATCGCAGCTGCTACAAATCACACGGAGCATTTACACCCCCAAGAACCTCTGTGCTGAAGCCTGACCTAATTTACCAGACATAAGACACAACTAATTAAATACATTTCAAAGCCTTATACCCACAAGAGATGGGACTGGATGTGCCTACAAGCATAAAATTCATGACACTACATAAGGAAAAATCAGAATAATGTGAATAATGTGGTTGTGAAAAACTGAATGAAGATAAAACAATGAAGACTGCAGAAAATTTAAGTTGGGAAGTTTTACTCATCCCTTCTCAGAAGATAAAAATAGTCGCCACAGATCAGAGAGGCAGCAAATCATCCTCCCCGCACCATTAGTTCTGATCTGTCCCAACAAGGAACAGAAATGTCTGTATGGAAAAGGCCTTGTACCACAGGGAGACTGGCCAACCTGCTGAGGAAACCTGACATCTTTCCTCAGAAGGTTTCAGGTGATTTTAGTTGACTATACAGGGGTTATCTTCTCCTCTGCCTTGTAAGCAGCAGTTGCTCATAAATGGCATCTCCTTTTCAGTGCAGGGCTGCTCTTGTCAACCCAAGACACAGTGTCCTATTCAGCCTTCCTTAACTTCACCGATACATGTAGCAAGTGCAACTCCATGATAAGATTAGTGGTTAAGAGTTTGTTAAATGCTTTTCCAAAACAGCCTTTAACTGACCTAATGAACTTCCAGTTCCACATAGATTTACAATTTACATATTCAAAAGCCCTATTGGACTATCTGTTAGAGCATAGAGATTTTTATTTCCCTTCCCAGCAGGTATCAGAGCAAAATAGAGTAAAAATAGAAAACTATATTGTACTGTATAAGTACCATATCATTCCTCCATTGCAGGATGAAAGCAATGGAAATGTCAATTTCTGCAGAAAAAATTATTACAGATTTGCAAACTGTAAGGTAACTTGCCCTTTCTGCTTTCACCAGAAGCACGTGAAAACAGTACCTAAATTAGAAGCAGGAATGATTTAATATGCTGTAGTTCCAGGCTGTCAACTGACCCCTGTAGAAATACCTTATCTACACCTGAGGTTTGGCACCTCTTCTCCCACTTCATCTCTCCTCAAAAGGCTCACAGACCACATTTTTCATGTTCCCCTGCTTTTTCGGCTGTTGCTGCTGACAGGAACAAAAAGATGCAGTGCAGGCAGTTCTGGTTTCAGAAGGTGTTGTACTAGTTCCTACATGGTACTGACATATAAATGCAGAGAGTAAAAATCTTGTATATTGATAATTCTGATTAGTTATCATGAAAGAGTAGTCTCTGCTGAGACACAATTAAAAGATTCCCCATATATCTGATGCGTCTATATTACTTGTCTTTGGGCTTCAACTTTGGCTACTCTAGGAGCACACAGAAGGTAATAAAATGTCTGGGACAAAGAAAGAGACAGACCAGGTTGAGAAATAACATGGGTCTCACCAGGGACATGGCCCTGCAGCCTCATGCCACAGGGAATGGTCCTCATGTCACGAAACACACCCAGCAAGGTATGTCATCCACAACATAGGATTTCAGCCCGCATGGGATTTTATAGGCTCCCACTAGGGTTGGCATTCGAGCCCAGAGAGCCACAAAGCCTCCAGATCCAGGGATACTGGAGCTGCAAAAGGCATGCCAAGGGGAGCATGGCACTGCACCAACAGCACTCCCTCCACACCTTCCTTTCTCAAATGGGCCACCCATCATGCTGGGAACCTCAGAGCCAGGCTGCCAGTAGGGTTAGGGTCAGATTTGCAAATGAAATAGGTACCAACCAAAAGGATATTTCAGATACCCAAGGCTACCTTAGAGGATACTCTAAACTCATGTCTAGGCAGCTCAGTACTACTTCTCGTCTTGATGGCAAGTTCTTCAGGAGCAGGAAGCATCTCTTTCTTTTTTCCATGAGTGGTGCCTGTTACTGCAGACTACTGCATCTAACTTCAATGGCACGTACACATATTTTTACCACAAGACACGCTAATCAGCGAGTCCTAGTTAAATTAGACAGCTGTCAACAGAACGCTGTTATATTACATATGTATTTATATATAATAAGCATCACTTATTAGTCGGAAGACAGCCAGTCTCAGTGAACACTTTAGACTGAAGGAGACAAAGAAGCAGGAAAAATAGTATATATACCTCAGTGGTACCTGTCACCTCACCACTGATCCAATTATAATCTTCAGAAATCACTTTCCTCTCTGTATGTGTATTTTCTTTGCTGTTTAGCACATAGATACAGACCGTCTATTTTGGAAGGGCCTTGTGGACAGAAGTACTTACTGACCTGGGCTAAAAAATAACAGTAACCTGAAAAAATTAATATCCTGGGTCATCCCTTCTAACGTGAAATAATGGGTATGAGAGAATGGCTCCAAAACGTCAAATTTTCATGAGGTTTCCCAGAAAGCTGTAAACTGTCTTGGTCAAACTCAATGACAGTTGGCAACTTCTAGAAAGTTAACAGTGAACTAAATTTCCAGCTCTGTTATGAAACCCTGGATTTTAATAAAAGCACAAATAAGAATCCACAGAGCCTTAAAGTTCATTTTGTATCAGATTGAATTAAAGTAGCTCAGTAATTAAAGACATGAAAGTTGTAATCACTAATGACAGCCTTCCACAGAGCAGCGTGGGGGTGGCAGTGGTGCAAGCTACCTCTCTTCTCTGACAGAAGATCAGCCTAGGACAAAAAACAAAAATGAAGTTTGGTGACCTGGATGCTAATTCTACCACAAATTCCTCACAGAAAGCTGATGCATTATTTGCATATGTTCAAATGCTGCAGGGATTTGTGTGCCCACGGTTTCTGTCTGCCTCGGGCTCAGCCTGTCTGTGCTACTCTGCATAAGCAGATATTCCAGAGCACACTTCCGCAGTATCAGTTGAGGCTATAAACACAGGCATCTTTCTAATTAATAGCTTGTTAAAGATTATATGTGTGTCATTCTTAATCATATTAAGAACTGTGCCTTCAGTTTAGCCTCCTTGGACAGCTAGTCACTAGTAACACCAGACTGCCCAAAACCATGTTCATTACAGCCATAGCTGTATTAGTTGCTTCAACACAAATTCTCTTGCCGTTGAAAATTTTGGCTACTTCTGGAGGAATATTTCAACCACCTTCATTTCACTGCATATACGCATACAGTACTTGGCATGCAGGGGGTTCCTCCTTTTCCAAAACTAAGCTACATTAATTTTCTTGTCACAGAAGAGCAAACTCCAGATCAATGCACAGGTGCTCAATTTTTCAATTTTTTCTTGGACTTTATTTATCTCTCAAATTAACTAATTTATTTACTGTACACCAAGAATTAGACCAAGGCTCTGACACCCAACAGAAAAAGACAATGTGTGGCTGCACAGAGTTATAGCAGGATATGATGGGTTGGATGAATTTGATACAGCTGGAGATGGAGCACCAGCAACTGCTCCTGTCATAGACTTTCTTGGGCCATCTTGAGTAGATAAGTTTGGGGGAGAAAATTGGCCAAATTCATCCAATACTGGTGTTAATTCCTCACTGGAATCTGGAAATTACATCATTTTTAGAAAAGACATTCTAAGTGATGTTTCTAGCTTTTTAAGTCTTCAGTTTCTGATGAAAAACTAACCAAAAATATCTCCAGGGCTGCCACAGGACTGAGTCTAAAGAAAGCATCGTTTTTATCTCCAAGAAAAATCCTCAGAAAGGCTCCCATGAGGTGACTGTTATTTGTGAACAGCGCTGTAAGGCAGCGACGAAGAGTTTTAGAAGTCAGATTCAGAAACCTCTGACAGTCCCAGACAGAGGAAAGCAAAATGTCAGTCTTTTAACACTTTGTAAAGCACTACAATTTTGTGATATTTTGAATTTGTTTTGAATCTTTAATGACAAAACTAGCTTCTTCACATATGGCACATTAGGTGTTTTATCACCATTTCGAGTACAATAAACTTTAATAAGACTGCCTTTCCTTTAAAAGGTACTTGGCATTTTCAAAGCTCCAAAGGCATTTTTGCCTGCAACCTTTCTGCTCTTCTGGAAAGGCATGTAAGCTTTCTGCTGCTTACCTTTTTAATCCTACAAACTGCTACAATTTAGGGAGATGGAAATAGAATGAATATTTATTTGCTTACTCTTAAAATGTCTCAGCATTCCCCATTGCTTTAAGCTGGGGGGGGTCAAGCTGTTAAGTTTGACTTACAAAACTAGCTTTGAGATTTCTTATTCCTTACAAAGCAAAAAGTCTCATTTTTACAGTATTGTAATCTCTAACTCTTAAAAAACGTAACATTTACAGACTGCTTTTACCTTAGTCTTACCAGAATAATCCATGCTCAAAACAAATGCGTTTTTCTCCCATGATATTTTCTCTGAATAGCTACATTTACATCATGTTTTAAACCTTCTTTGACGTGAACAGATAAGTTTTTGGAGTCACATTATTCAGAAATTTAGCAGTGAGAAGCACATGGATGATCACTAATGAAGTAAACGCTTGTTGGTCTTCCCCGAGCTTATATCAGTTTAGAGACTAGAAGAGAAGGCAATATCAAACCTTTCAGCTGAATCATGTGAAGTGTTTTAGACTCAAGACAAATCTTGTTGCATTTAATTCCTATGCATAAGACTGCATATTAACAACAAATTCTTTGCTGAATTATTCTTCATTTGTTGTTTGTGGTTTTGTTTTTTCCAATAATTGGTTCAATTATTCTTAAATGTGAGATGAAACTATTATTATTTCAATAACATTTTCTAAAGTATTCTCTTCGTTACCAAAAGTGTAACTGATCATCAGCTTTAGTCCACCATCTCAATTTTTATATCATTATTAGCATGTGAAATTTGACATCAGTTCAACACAAAGAGCTTGCAAAGTATGACTGTATGTAGTTGTGCAAAGCATGACTGTATGTAGTTGTGCCAAGCATGAATTCTTCTACTTAGTTTTATTCCTATTTTAGGGAAAACCCCAGAAAACTTGCAGTTCTAAAGGCAAGATTAAAAGCAAAATATACAACTGCTCTGAAAATATTTTCATTCTTAAGCTTCACCCCCTCAAATATCTTTAAATATAGACAAGTTGAGAAGTACTGCTTATTCTTTGGACCTTAAGGACCCTCAGAAGAGATAAGCCAGCATTTTTTCTTTCAAACATTGTTCCTTGGTAAAACATGCATGATAGAACCCAGTGGAATAGTACTTAACATAGTATTTTATAATTACATAATAGTACTTGCATAATATTTTAAATCTTTTATATTTTTGGGGCATATACTCTGTCAGGAGAAGGAAGTCGTGCCACATTCTGACTCTCTCACGGTTTCATCACATTAGCTATGGTGTCTCGTATTACAGCCAACAACCCCAAGTCTGAAAAGCTTTCTACACACAGAGAAAACGGTCTCGCTATAAAATGCTACAGCTCATTCTGGAACACAGACAGGTGTATCAATTAAGTATATTTTTATATTGTTAATATGTAGGGAATTTTACATTGTAACATCTGGGTTAAAAATGCAAGGAGAAAGAATGAAAGGAAATGCATTGCCACGTAAGAGAGAAGTCTCATAGTGATTTCTACTGTATGAACTCCTAAGCTGAAGGAGTTTTTGTATCTGAAGATTTTTTTATTTAAAAACAATGAAAAGCCAAAATCAGCAAGCCACAGTGCTACATCCGCTTTGATATGACCTCTGTTTTTCAAGCTAATTTAGCTTTCTGTAGGACTATGTTTAGAATTTGCATTGCAGAAAATTTAACCAGAAACATCAAGGAAACATCTTCTGTGTCTCAAAGAAACATTTGATGTAGAAACTTTATTTTGCTTATGAACTGGCAAACTTAATTAAAGGATTTTATGTTATAGTGACAGATTTGGACACTAACACATATCTAAGAAAGAGTCTGGCTTTAAAGTACAATATAAAAGCTTCTACTTATAAATATTAATGCCAAAATAATTTACAAAATATCCTTCATTTTATTCCCTAATCAATTTCTTTGGAACAAAACTACTCACTGAAACTAGCAACTTCTTAATTCTCGCAGATACAAGGAGATTTAATATAAACATCTGCTTTAGAAAGGCTTCTGCCATTTCCAATTTAGCAACACATGACTTGATATTTGAGTCCAGTGGTTCGCCACATCACTATCCCAGACTTCAAGGTGGCCTTTTCCAGCTGTGTAAGAAATATCCTTGGGGACCAGGAGTCAACGGGGAGGGTCCACCTTTATTGCTTTTCGCCCACACAAACACTGCTTTTAGCACTTCGTTTTTAACTGCAGGTGTAAATGTCCTTTCCAACCCTTTCAAAAGACTCCTCTTGAGTCCCTTCCAGCCCTAGGAGATATCCAGAGACCTCAACCAGAGGACAGGTAAATCTCATCAGCTGCTCTTTAAGGGGCTGAAGGTCTTGATCCCTCATGAGAATGACCCCTTCTCCGACACCTCACTAGCTCCCTGTTCTTCCTGCTGACAGACTTGGTTGACCCACCAGCACACATGGAAAGATTCAAGATCTTCTCTCTTCCCCTGCCTGTGCTGGTCCTCCATTTTCATAGTCACAGTTATAGCAGAAGTGTCTGATCTTTTAACCAACAAAATCTTCATCAAAATGACTGTTGCAGTATTGTATGTCTCTTAGGTCACTAATTACTAAAATGTTATTGGTTTGGAAACCTAAAATGAATCTCACAGTAATTAAATAAAATTTAGAAGCTGTCATTAGAATTGACATAATCATTGGCAGGCTACTAGTCTTAACTGTCAAAGAGCCACTTACTCAAATGGGCTGAAGGAGAAGAAGATCAATGGGAGTTGCCTATCATCATACTAAATCATAAAGTAACCCGTTATTTTGTGTGAATGTAATGTGCTTAAATAGTCAAGAAGTCTTTCTGCCATAGTGGAGAGACCATCTAAGCTTGCTCTCGGTGCAGTCATTAACAGTGCAATCACATGTTTTCAAAAACAGCTTTGAGATTAAGCAACAAACGCTACAAACCCATGGTCAGATGTGATCCCATTCCAGCAGCTGACAGAGTCACCACACATCTGCTGAGCCGGTGCAACCTTCTGTGCGTTCCTACCCAGCACTGATTAACTGAGTTCACCAGAGCGCAAAAAGCTGCTGTGCAGCACGTCCCCTTCCCAGGGTGGCTCCAGGAGGATGCTGTGCCACAAACAGGCAACACAGAGCAGCTGCAGCACAGCCTTTGCTATTGAAACCTGAGAAAAATCCAGGTGTACTTGAACTTCCCCTGAAAACATAGACTTCTTCTGAGCATATGCATAACAAAACTGTTATTACTCTGGTTATTAGTAGTTATTTATCAATTACAGCCAGCACCTGTGGCAGATTTCAACAATAACTCCAGTTTTACTATTTGATTCCATCCACATTTCATGAGCATGCTACTATGGCATGCATTATACATGCTGGATATTCCTCCAGGACGGTCAGTATTCCACAGAGAAATGATGTATCCAACGAGGCCGAGAGCCAGCCTCAAGAAAGTTGTACTATCAAGTTGCCTAATAAGATCATTTGATACATGTCGATTACACTCAACACCACCAGCTTTCATTTGATCAGGCAACTTGGATCATAGCTTGCCTTCGAGGAAAGAAGGGCAAAATCTTCCTAAGTCACCACTAAATATATAAAGCTATGTTATTATGAAACATAACTCAGACTCCTTCAGCAGAGACAGAGCCAGACAGCTCTGTGGCATTTCTCACCATAAGACAAGCAAATCAATCACATGTGGCTGGACAGGGAAGATTTTCATTAACTGTCTTTCTTATTTTTTTAATCCCTACTCCGTTTTTCACAGAGCAATGAAGATCATAACCACATCAGTTCATTACTTTGGCCATCCAAAGAGAATTAAAAATTATTCATACTAGCATTCCTTGTTTACTGAATATATTTCCTCCGAATTTTAGATCTTTCTATCTCTTTAGGAAAGGTGAATACAAATAATATAAAACCATAAATAAATAAAGGCAAAAAAAAACCAAACAGTACTTTGAACAAAGAACTGCCACAGTAATTTTTTGTTGTTCACTTTCAAGAAAACTAGGCATAAATGCTAAACATTATTCAATGGGATATTGTTTTTTAAAATGCAAACCATAAAAAGTATCTAGGGAAATAAAGTGAAATAATCCAGATTGCCAAAACCATTATTGACACAGACCAAAAATAAATTAAAATGGGAAATTAGAAGGAAGTAGTAATTTGAAAGCGGAACATTTATAAGCAATCTTCAATACAGTAGTAAATGAAAACTATGTGATTGCAGAGGGCATTTGTTCCAGCTTCTCCCAGGCACAAAATACTGCACTTCCATCACTGCCCCAGCAGAGCTCTCTGCTCTTGCTAAGGAATGCAAACCAGAGGAAACCAGGCCAGGAGCAACTCTTCCCTCATGGGTGCTCTGCCACTGGCAAATGGATGTATCTGGTGATACTGGGGGAAACACCGACGGGGAGAAATACAATAGCAGCATTATTCTAGACCTCGTCTGAGAGCTTAAGGCTGACCAACAGCTCATGGGATATCTGAAAATTTGGCAGCAAATACTAAACTCTAGATGAAGAGTTAGATGCCATTAATTTCAGACTCTAGGTGGCTTTGATCTATTTTGCCCACCAATGGTCCTTCCATGTTCAAGTATGATTTATTTTCGAAGCAGTTGCCTTAAGTAACATAATTACATTTTAATGGGAATTCAGAACTCACCTATGCAGTGACTCTGTTGTCCTAAAAATCAATGGGATTTTTGCTACTTTGTCTTAAAAAGGAACAAGACTGGGGTTTCTGAGACTAATCATACAAAGATGTGCAACACTCCATCTCTGGGTCACATTGTTCAGGCAACTTTTACTGTGAGCAAAGAGACTGTAAGCCAGATATACACAGCATAAGAGGACAACGTCATTATTTATTGGGCAATACACACAGCAGATAACTGGGATGAATGAGAAATTATGCTAAGGATTAAAACACTCTCCATCCAGATGAGACTCTGATGAGTCTCTGCTGACCAGGGAGTTGTCATTTGGTGGAAAGGATGAGTCAAAGTGGGCTGCTCCTTCATTTTGCTGAGTTTCCATCTTCTAATTCTCTTTTTTCCTTAGGGTTTTTTAAAACTGTTATGTTACTACTTTTCCTCTTGAATATTGTTGCATTTCAGCTGGGTGTTGAAAAGAGATAGGAACCCTTAAGGTCTCATCATCTTTAACAGTAATTCCTCAGCAGCCTTACACAAGTCATTTAAGCTTCCTTTGCCTCCATGCCCATCATCAAAGGGAATTAAGAGTGTTTAATTGTTCATCATGTTAGCATATGGCAAGAATTTGATGATTTCTTCATGTGTCTTTTGAAAATGGAAATTGTTACCCACAGAAAATTTAAAATATCACAGACCTGACTCAGGAACACACATGCAAGAAAACCCCTGGAAAGATGAACTTTTGATTAAATAGTGATTATGGGATTAGGTCTGTTATTAAAAAGATTGAACCAGTCTATTATCTAGCTTTTGTAGCCATCAATGTTCTCCATAAATAATAACGAATAAATCAGTTACATAAAATAATACTGAATTTAGAAGAGTTATCAGTGTAATTTTAGTATCACTTCTTACTATCTTCATTTTATTAGAACTTTTTATCATCTTTTTTTAAGCATCATTCTGAGAAAAAACTGAGAATCTCAAATTTAGTATTTTCAAGCAAGCATTCTTACTGAAAACAGTTACAGTATTTTATCGCTTTTCCTCCCCTCTTCTTCTGAAAGCTTCATCTGCCCATTACCACTACCTTTTAATCTACATGAGACTACTCCACTGGAAGTAGGATGAAAAATACCATAAAAAGAGAAAAAGCTAGCACAAAGTAAGGTGTGATCCCACAAGACACAAATTCTTCCATCACTTCCAGGCCGCCTCTCATAATCTGGGAGGGAATATTATTGACAACTCCGCTGCCATTTCTAGTACTTTTAATTTTCATCTTTTTCATGGAATTATACAGTTTGTATTGGAAGAGACCTTTAAAGGTCATCTAGTCCAACCCCCCCTGCAGCAAGCAAGTACATCTCTAACTAGGTCATGTTCAACCTGACCTTGAATGTTTCCAGGGATGGAGCATCTACCACCTTTCTGAGCATCCTGGGCCACTGTCTCACTATCCCCATTGTAAAAAATGTTCTTCCTTATACCTTGTCCCCTCTTTTAGTTTGAAACCATCACCGTTTGTCCTGTCACAACAGACCTTTCTAAAAATACTGTCCCCACCTTTCTTATAGGGCCCCTTTAAGTACCGGAAGGATGCAATAAGGTTTCCCTGGAGCCTCTTCTCCAGGCTGAACAACCCCAACTCTCTCAGCCTGGCCTCAGAGCAGAGGTGCTCCAGCCCTCTGATCATTTTTATGGCCTTCTCTGGAGCCACTCCAGGAGGTTCACATCTACCCTGCACTGAGGACTCCAGAGCTGGACGCAGTACTCTAGGGGTACTCTCTGAAGGAAGACAGACTAGTTTAGAACACAGCTGTACCTTAGCCACATTTTGAAAACAGACAGCCACCTCTGCTGTTGATGGCGCTTAGGCACTGGTTGGCAGACAAGAACTTTAATGCTTCTGTCATATATTTGACATCTTCAGCCCTAGGAGTAGAGTGTGATCAATTCCAGCTTGTGTATTTTCTTGGAAATTAAAACTATCAAAGATAACAATAAGGACAAGGAAAAAAAAAAGAAAAATTCATTTGTGTGGTATAAAGTGAATTGATACTCTGCAGGCCTGGGCTCACTAATAAAATAAATATCTAGGGGCTCTGATTTCTCACTCCATTATGCATTAGGATGACATATAATTGATCAATGACGTATACAGTCCCCACATTTTACTTTTACTGAATGTTTTCATATTACAATGCCCAGAAATATTTCCATCATAATTCTTTAATGGCAGAAATAGCTCGTATCCATCTTATATCGACTGTCATCTGCTATGCATTACTCTGTGTCAGAGAGATGAGCCATTACAGTTCAAGAACACCAGCTTTATTAGACAGGGAGCCAAGAGAGAGCCACCTATTACATCGAAAAACTGCCATCCAGCCTTTTCTCTTGCTATATTTACAATTTGCATTTAACTTTTTACTCTTCCAATATTCAGCTTCTCTGAGATATTTCCTCTAAGATGTTTTATTGTTTGTTTACAGTAATTCAACTACTTTATCAACCACTTAGATGATATATTTACTTCGTACTTCATCTGGAACATGGAGTTTCCTTTTATGTCTATTAATCTACATTGCACTTTCTACAGCAGAGTTGTAGCTATTCAATAATTTAAACTTTGACATTATGAGACTTTGTCAAACATTCACAGTACTACTATTCTGAAGAACTCTTACATTAACACATACTACTCTATATATTCTATATATAGAGTATATTCTATATATTCTATATATATTCTGGTAGGTATTCAACATTTTAATTTAAGAAGTTAAAATATAAATGCTAATTGTGTAAGTGTGCAGGATCACACGGGTCACTATTAGAAGCAGTTATTAAATCAAAGCTACAATTTGTGTTAAACGGTAATGTCAGTAAGTTCATTCCTTTGCTCTGAATCTAGAAATCATTAAAGACTGGTCTGTGAGGTTTCATGTATGTACCGCCTGCTTTCGCCACAGTAACAACATACAAGAAATACTTCAAAATAATGAGCACATTGCATTGCTCTTCAAAAAAAAAAAAAAAAAAAAAAAAAAAAAAAAAAGAATTGTTAGCATTTTTAAAAATACTGTTCCATAAAAAATAAATTTCTATACAAAAACCACTGTATCAGCTGCAGGCACTTTTCCAAAATCTTGCAATGCATTTTTCTGCAGTGTGTGCAGCATTCATCAAATCAAAGTATACAATACTTTTTTGATTACACTTTAAAAGTGCAACATAAATATCTTGAGTTTCAAACTTTTTTTCATTCAAACTCATTCTTTTTTATTTCCATGGCATATGACCCGTGCAATGTACTCTTTGTACAGAGTACTCCAAGGGTGACACATGCAGAAAAAACATGGTTAGAAATCTCCCTCAATCTGAGAAATAAGTTTTTGAAAATCCTACAGTGATGACTTCTTTCGTTCTCAGAATTTGGTGCTAAATGAGTTACATCTGGATCTATAAAAATAAGTTTAAGGAGGAAAGGGGACAGATTGAAATTTAAAAGCTTTTTCAACTATTCCATGTAAAAATACAAATATGCTCTATAAAAGCTTTTTTAATTACAGAAATCTTGTGAAGTGTGGTGACCCAAATTCTGGATTGGCCCAGCCCTCTCGTAGCATTAGGAGAGTTACTTTAGCAAACAATTCTGTGCATAACACTAATTCTGAACGCTGTGCGAGACTATAAACACATTTATTTTGTGCCGCTCAATTCCAGTACAAATATTACAGAGCTGAGCTAGGAGCACAAGGCCAGGGAGGCAGTAAGTCTCTCACTTCCAAATCTATCACATAAACCATAGAGAGAAGGGCTCCCACATTAACTCTTACAACCTGACATGGTTCCTTACCACCTGACTGACACTAGTTGGCAGCACTCAGCTGAATCCTTGACTCAAACCATCAAATGCAGCCCTACCTGAGGCTTCAGCTGGTGCTTGGGATGCACAAACAGCTTGATTCAATGTGTCTGAAGTTCAATCCAAATTTTACTTGTCTGCCTCAGGATCACTAACTACAGTGACCCTACAGGACTTCAAGCCAACACATATAGCAAGAAACAACAGAAAAATCCAGCATTCTTACAGAAAGAAAAAAATAAAACAGCTGTTCATTTATAATTCCTTAAATACATACCTTTCACAGAATAACTACTAAGTCAATGACTTGTTATTTAAGTGCTAGATGGTGAAAATCACAGTTGCCTATCAATAACCAAGGGACCTAAATTCAATAGACATCTAAAATTATTTTTCTTCATTAAGAGCCCTCAAATCTAAACAGTGCTTTGTGTCATAATTCTGATGATGCTGGTAAGGTTATTTGAAACTGAAAAATATTGGAAGAGATATTGTAAAAATACCTGAAAATGGCATCTGCTGCTTCATGGTTTTCTCCAGTAAATGTGACTTCACTTGGGATGCAACAAGCGTCACTAGAGACTACTAAGTAACTGAGGGGAAAAAAACTTCCAGAGAGTTTGGGAAATGTTTAGAGAGGAGCAAATACTATAAATATAGAAAACCACAATTTCCTTAATTTTTTATGGATTTCTTTTCACTGAGCTTCTGTTTGCCTGCTGCAAGTATTTGCATAATCAAGTTTCAGAAACATTAGTGTTCCCAGAAAACACATTACAGCTCTTGAATTATAAAACTGAGAAATTTCAAATTCCAGGCTAAATCTATACACACAAAAAAAAAAAAATGTACTCCTGGATGTAAATTGAGATTCTACTGAAGGCAACTGATGGCAATTTGCAGCTTAAAAATTATCAAGGAAAGAGAGTCATGGGTAGCACATATTCGGTCTTTAAAAAGACAAATCCTTGGTTGTATTGACTTCCAGAAGACAGATAATATTGCGTGAAAAATTAGTTGAAAATATTTCTTGTGTGAGCACAGTCCTATCACCTCAGGGTTGAAAGCAAAAATCAAACAGACTCTCACAGGTGTCCACACATGCAGGATGTACGTGATGTGCCATGGACAGACATGACTCCTGATGTCACCACAGTAGCTCCGAGGGATTCATTTTGCTTCCTCTTGTTATTCAGTCTTCTCCTGCCATTTGTTATCCTTTCTCTTTTTTTCTCCCGTTTCCCCCCAAAATAACGTTGCCCCAGGCTTGGCTGAACAGAGCAACACAAGGACCAAGCTAGAGTTGATTCCCTCCAGTCTGTCCAGCAGCTGGAATAAGCTCATGTTATGCCATAGTTGTTCACTTGCTCGTGACTCTGCCATGCAAACAACCCACAAACACTCACACCCAGAAGGAAACGCAAAGCCACAAACCCCTTGCACGCTGGCACAAAGAAAGAGCAAGAGAGAGGCCTCAGCTCCCCTTTGCCTCAGCGCTGAGGTTACTCTGACCTTTGGGTGAGCTGGGTCAGCATGTTTAATCAGCAGGAGGTTCCCTCCCGCCTCCAAAAGAGAAGCCGTTATCTGAAAGAGTTTGCCTTAATTCTGTGGAAAAGCTCAGCATGAACAAACAGCCGCATGAGCTCTCCCTGGATGAAAACCGAACACGACGGAGGTAACAGAGCTTATGAGCCTACCCAAAACTCCAATTTTCCCAGTTTTATCTCCAGCCAGTAGACATTGTGTCCTGTACAAAAAAAGAAGGGTCAACTAAGTAATTATTGATATGTGTATAAATTACAGCAAGAAAACCTCTAGTCAATCGTTCCAGCACGGCTAAAATGCTTTTATGGGTTTGGATTAGCAGAAGCCAGGGGAAAGGATCCTTACAAGCTGCAGAAACTAATACATCCCATAAGGGGCCAACGCAGAAGCACAGCAATTTCCTTCCAACCTCACGGAGAAGCAAGGTTAGGACAGAGACTGAATAAACAAACTATCATGCTGCTGAGCACCATGCACACTGGATTTGCCTGTACGGGTAAAAAGTGAGCAACAGGAAAGCTTAAAAGCTTTGAGGGGTTGATTATTTTCAGTGTTCAGGAGCTACACTGGCAACCTCAGAACCTATATCCAAGTTTATTTATGCTGGCAACAAAGAGGTTAAAGAAAGAAATAAAAAGTCTCCTCTCTTCCCTAGATTTACCCAAGAAGCTAAAGTAAGACCAAAGTCTTCCTCGCTGTTCAGTGGGACCAGCCACAGTTCAGACTTTAGGATGCTCACAAACAGGCTGTGCCAATGCTCCCACGGTGCACACAGAGACAGGCACACAGCAAAGCTGGACCCACCACAGCCAGAAAGACACTCCACCAACCACCCAGGCCCCAGGAGGCACTGGGGCTGGGCAAGGGGATGGAGGGGCCACTGGGTCTCATGCCTGCTCCTTGCCTCTAGACAGCAAGAAGAAATACAGGAAAACAGAGGCAGGTTTAGGCTGTCGGTTTTCAAGCACAAGGGATTACAAAAGCTATTTTTTAACATGACGCTCATGTCTGCAGGTCATCTCTGCAGCAAATATGAAGAGAAGTGTTTGTGGCATTAATCCTGCACTGGCAGACTGATGCCAGCTTTCAAGCTGAGAAAGTGTTTAATGCTCTAAAGGGAAGGGGAAAAAAAAAAAGATTTCTTTTAGATAAATTGCTTAATTGGGAGGTCAGGAATTCTCCCACCTAAGCAATTGATTTTACAAAAGGAAAAAAAAGTGTTTTTCAAAATGTAAACCTGCTATTAATCTATAATATCCAGGGAAAACTTAGCCAATGGATAGACAGTCACCTTTACATTGCTGAAACAACTCTAAACCCATAAATAAGGCTAATAAACCAATATGTTTTGGCATTTACTGCCACCAGTGCAACCACTGGCCACGGGTATCCTTCCCCCATGAAAATCCTTCAGCAGATCTTGGTTTCATCTGCACAGAAAACATTTTCATCTCACTTACCCACCAGGTGAGAAAACTCTCTACCTACCACACCTACAGATGAAGAGACTTCCCTCGGTTAAAGCACAATTAGCACAAAGGAGAATTAGGATCACGGAAGGGGTCAGACTCTCAGCCCTTGACCAGGAGTCAGCAGCAGGAGGAGGAGCAGGATTACCACTGTAAAGAACATCCCTGTCCTTGAAGACAAATAGATCATCTTTTTAATGACATAAACTTTAAAGCAAATTTGATATTGCGTATTAGCATGTCGTAACTTCCTCAAGCTACAGGAAAATAAAACAACCTAAGTGTCATCCTTTAATATAATAACATCAATTTTTCTGTGCTTAGCAACCGGCTAAGCACCTCTGATGTTTGCTACCATAAGTCACAGGAGCTTGCACATTTCTGTTACACAAATAGCTTTAATTTTTATTTCTCCACAATTGCGTTAATGTAAAAATTCTTAGAAATCCATGAGCAGAAATGCCACTGGATTACTCTACCTGACATTACTTACTTACAAAAGTAGCTCAGGTTTTACAAGAAGCAATAGGCTTATTATTATTATTATTGGAATATTAATTTTTTTACAAGCTCCATCAATTAAAATATCACAGAGTAAGTTTAAAACAACTTATCATTTTGAAGAGATTGAGTTTAACACCTACATACTGTAATTGCCTCTCACAGTGCTAAAATATTATTGCACAGTTAGCCACATTTAGACAAAGATTACCAAACCATTATCTTTGTATGCTTCCAAAACATAGGGTTTTTAATGGGATAAAATAGCATAATTTATATAATTTGTCCTAATGTTTCCACTAAACTCATAGGTTTGGCTTTTTTTTTTTATTTTAACTGTTTCTATATTACTGCACAAATCTAGGGACATAACTGTGTTCATATGTTTCTCGGTTTCTTGCCCCCCATTGCCTAACTCTTCCAAATATTATAAGTAAACAAAACTAGGTGTAGAAAGACTAATGTGGGCAAAGCATTGGCTTTTTTCCTTCAGAATGAAGTCTGTGGAGACTGTACTACCTTGCTTCTAGGAGGCCATGCTGAGGTTAACACTGCAAATCTCACCTCTGACACTTCTCAATACAAGTATATTACCTCTGTCCCCTGGTCTCCCTTTGAAGCTGTGACTTTCTGCAACAACTGCAATGTGACTAGCTAGATCTAGCAATGTAATCTAATCTAACAGCCAACATGCCCAGTAACATCTTTTCAGCTGAAGCTACAACACAATACTCCTTTCTAATCCTCCTTGACTCGCCAGCTGCATTTTAACAGTCGGTCGCACTCCAAGATCCTGTCTTCTTGTGACTCCTGTGTCTCTGCCTTCTCCTGCCAAGCTGCCGTCACTGCCTTAAGGTGTCCTTCAGATATCATCTGTTTCCTTCTCAACTTTCTGTAAAAGAGAGCTCGCCCTCCACATCCTTTTCCCTCGGTAAGGTCACACAGAAGCTCAAACTGAACATCCTTCTCTGTTGTTGAGTCACAAACTGGTTCAGTTCCAGTCTCCTTCTTTCCAAACTAAAATTTCAGATTATTTTTCTGATAGATCCCAAGGGAAGAGGTCAGCAGCTCAACACCAGTGTCATTAACAGTAAGCTTTAAATGTTCTTGGCCTCTATCCCACTTCCCGTGAGGCCCCTGGATGGGACCAGCATCCTCCTTCTTTCTTGCTCTCCTGATGTGGTGATGAGACCCATTAGATGCTCACAACACCTGCCCATCAAGTCAGCTTTTTAGCTGGTGCTTCCTTTGCCATCAACACTGGGAAAGTATCATTTTAAGGCACAATTCACTCCAACTATTCTACAGGTTAAATTTAATATGAAATAAATCACACCCTCATCTGCAGCAATTACATTAACTTCACAGCTCAGGACTGTGGAGAATCTTTAATTAAGCTGATGACTCTGATTCTAGGTGTTGCCTTCCCTTAGGTATGTTGGGTTGGCATATATTGCTGGGAATCACTCTTAACTCCATTCACGGTGTGCCGAACCTGCATGTCTGATTCTCTTTCTTTGAAACAAAAATCCCTCGAGGCATTCTGACACTATCAGGAGCCTCATTTTTAAGAATCATAGAGGTTAATTTGTAGGTGCCTAAGATGATTCTTTGCTTCTGGCACATACTGACAGTAATGCTGGATGTTGTCAACATGTGAGAAGTCAGAGTCGCTGATCCAAAAAACTGTCAAATGATTAACACAACACAATCACTAGCCTGGATGTCATATAATTTAACATTTATAATTCAGTTTGTGAACCTCAGATAAAAAAAAAAATATCTTTAAACATGAAAGGTCCTAAATAAATTCCAAAACAATGTTCAGTTGGTGGACAGCGTGCAAGTCTTATCATTCTAAGATTAAGAATGAAATATTGAACAAAATAAGCACAAAATTATCTTCACACATGTTTAGTAAAATAGTTTTGAATTAAAGAATGAGAAAGATTAAATTCTTCATGATATGGTATCCTTTCAGGAAAGTGTTATCTAACACCCACAGACCCATATCTTAAGTGGCTTCAAAGAGAATCAAATCTAATGCTGTATTTCTTAAAGTAATGATTTGTGATAGGAAAAATTTGCTATGATTACAATCCAGGAAAGTACTAACTTACTATTAAATATAATTTATCATTCTGTTCATATACATTTGTGTATACTAGTTTTAAAGTGACTGCCTTCTAAATTCCTGGCAGTATTGTTAAACGGGAAGTTGTAAATTCTGTATGTATTACAATACGCTGGTGTGTGTGGCTATATATTATATATATTAATTCTATACCACATAAGCAGTATATATACTTAAACATATGGAAGTGTTTAATATTTACACCGTTTGCTACTTGCTTTTATGTTTTATGGAAAGAGCAAGGAATTAAGAACGGAAAGGTTTTAAAGTATATTAACAACTTGCACAGGCAAGGAAAAGATAACAAGCAAAACACATGAGCAAGTTCACAGTAGACAATGGAACCACGTTCCCCTGTAAGGAACAACCCCAATCACTTCCACTTCTGCTGAGGAGCGCTGGGCAATTGCTGCTGGGATCTGCTGTGCCTGACCATCAGACCTATGCTGACACTGCAACATTTCTTGTGGCATGAACTTGTATTTGACACCACCTCTCCTGAATAAAACTCATCTCGATGCTATCTTTGCAAAGCAATTGTTTCTTCATAGACTTGGATCAGGAAAACATTAAATATTCCAAGAGTTTTTTCCCCCTCATTCCTCATTGCAGCTTAGCTCTTCAAATTTCCACCTTGGTCTCCCTGTACATACATATATGTCACCATGGCTATACCTCTGGTCTGCAAGATACTGATAAATCACACCAGCAACTCCACTCAACCAAAATGTGATCAAAATCAGTTTGCCAGAATGGATGAAAAGCAGCTGTAGATGACGAGGATGCAAAAGAGTTCCAAATGCTCTAAGGGAACAAGACTCAGTGCATTTCTATCATGCTCCAAGCCAGTCTCGTTGATTAGTGCTGTAATCACTTTTTGCATCCCCTAACGGGCCACTACACACCTTCAGACAGAGTCCCAAGAACAGGATAAACACAAGGGCATTGTACAACTGCTCAGCATTTACCAAAATAAAAATACTTTGTCCTAAATGTGCATCTTGAGACAGCCACATCCAGAGGGTGACAGTGACCTGTCTTTCCCATCGACAGCATGCCCACAGCCTCCACTTCCCCAGAGCTGTGGTTCCTCATGTGTTCCCACACGGCACGGCAGTGCTCTAATCATCTAATGCCTTAAACAAAATACCATGCAAACCTATTAGGAGTTTTAAATGCATCAGTTTTTCTTGGGTTTTTTGCATTATTATGCTAGCATGGACTGCTTTCCTAACAATGACACAGCCCTCTACTACTTGTGTCCTCTGTTACGTATCATCCTAGATAATTCATAACTGAACACTCACTGAGATTATCTGTTAGTGACTTGCTTTTGATGTAGTGGATTTCAAAACCACTGTTCTAATTTTAAGGGATTTCTTTCCTAAACAGCTGATAGATTTGAATGATTCACATACCTGCAGAAAGCCTGGTGTGTGCACACCCTGTGGGCATTTGAAGACCTAACTTCCTGAAGTTTCAACCCAAAAACCATTACCAAGCAGCTTCTATGAACCGGAACAGCTACAGATTAGTACCTCTGTCTCTTTAGCAGGAGGTGCATGTGAAGCAGTTTTCAGGAGACAGATGTTTCCTGGTAAGGTTCAGTATAAAAATCTTGGTTGCTGTAAACACACAGGGAACTTGCTGTAAACTTCCACAGGGAACACAAAAAAAACCCTTTAAATATGTGCTCCTCAACCTAACTGTAAATAAGAAAACTATTAGTAAACCACCGTTCATCAATTAGCAGGTGTTAAAACACTACTACAATAAACCTCAAATGTACAAATTCCTGAAACTGTCCCTGGACACTGATGAAACTTTCTGCAGAATTTCTGCTAAGGATGTATCTTCACTTGCCATCTGTAGTTTACAGTCCAAAAGCTAATGAATAAATAAAAGTGAAAGGGAGGCAGGGAAGAAGGAATAGTAGAGTAAAAGGGTGTAAGATGCATATTATATTGCACAGTAATTATGTGCTTCTGAAATGCCAATTAGTAGCTCCTTCCATGATCCAGCTCACAGTCAGATCAATATTAGGCTGGTAATAGCAGAGAGTCATGATCTGGTAGAGAATGTTTTATTATTAAAGGATGCAGAAAGCCACCGCAATACTAGCTTAACAGAAGAATTTCTGTTCTGTGGTCCCTACAATTTCAGTACCAATGTTTGGTTTGAAAGAAATCATAATGGCAGGCCCTTGCCAGCCAAGATAATAATTATTTTCTATTGCTGGGTTGTGGGTTTTTTACCTTTTTTCCTCTAAACAAAGCAAACAATGTTTTAACAGAGGTTTTCCCTCTTGGGGAGGGGGGGAGTAAACCACAACCAAAAAAATATTTGGCAAGCGAACAACAACAGAGCAATTCTTCTGGAATAGCTAATTTACTTGCTGTGTTGACAAGATGAGACAAGAATGTGAAGAACACAAGCAGGTTCGTTGCCCTGGGGGGCTCCTGAAGTTGAGGCTGTAATGACACAGAAATAAGGCAGGTATTCATCATTTCCAGCTAGACCCTAAAAGTTTTTGTTGCGGATCTCAGAGTAAAAGGTCATTATCCATAGTAGTGTCAGCAAGGTGATAAGACTTCGCTCATTTCAGAAAAGCTGTAAAAGGTTTAGCGGTAAAAGAAGGCTTTGTTAGGAGATTCTGCATTTATCCAAGGGGTTTGGTATCTTTGGGCTTTTTTTCTTGTTTTATATTAGATTTCCTCTCTTGGCTTATTTCTCTGTCACCAAAATTAGTTTGGATGCAGCACACACTGTTCCCAGAGCTCATGGATGCAAAAATTTGCATTCTTCCTTCAATGAAGAAGGATGGGAGAAAGGGATGGGATGTCCCTACATCTGGGCACCAACCCCCCTGCAGTCCCAGGGTGACTGAGAGCAGGAACTGTCACAGATTAATTTGCACAATTCAGTTTACTTCTGGTTACATGGATACAAAAGTTTATGCTATGTTAAAGAGCAGTGAATAGCTGATCCAAAAAACACTGAGAAGTAACATTACACAACTCACGACACAGAAGAGCTGACATGTTACATGTTGGTGTGTTAGAAACATAAAGTATAACAAGAAGGAAGAACAAAGGAATTTTATAGCTCTCATTTCAGTAGGTGTGACATTTTCCTGTAACCTTTTTCCTTGAATCTTCGTAATCGCTGGAACTAACACTGTTTCTTGGCAAGTTATGGTTAATATGCAATTTATATTTGTCTGGTCACCAATGACATATTTTTGAAGTAATTTCCAATACAAGGTCCTGAGCACCATAGGGCAGTTACTGCTCATCTACAGTCATAAATAGTTTTTCATGGCGTATCCTTTTCCTTGGCAGGGAAGCACTTGAAACTATTTAGAAAGCACGTTTCACACCTGACACATTGAATTAAGAGCAGAAAAATGAAACAGTTTTCTAATGGCATCAGTATTACTGTGCTGGTTGCAAAATGGAGTCATGTCTAGAAGGCTCCGATTCATGTTCTGTCTTTCTGAAGACTATTGACTCATATGGGTCTTTTTTTTTTGTCTTTTTTTTTTTTTTAATAGCATATTGATATTGGTGGTTGTTGATTTGTCTTAGAAGCTCCTTCAAATGAATGTAATAAATGTTGCTCTCAGTGAAAAATTAGCATCAGTTGAACCAAATGTAAGACAGCAATACTTCCCATAGAAAGTACTACACTGTGCTCTGTTCTCTGGTACTTTCAGAGACAGACTTCGGGAGGATGGAGCATCTCCCTTACAAGGAGAGGCTGAGAGAGCTGGGTCTTTCTAGCCTGGAGAAAAGGAGACTGAGGGGTGACCTTATTAATATCTATAAATATGTAAAGGGCAAGAGTGTCAGGAGGATGGAGCCAGGCTCCTCTCAGTGACATCCGGCAATAGGACAAAGGGTAATGAGTACAAGCTAGAGCACAGGAGGTTTCGGGTAAATGTAAGGAGAAACTTTGTCACGGTGAGGGTGACAGAGCACTGGAACGGGCTGCCCAGAGAGGTTGTGGAGTCTCCTTCTCTGGAGACATTCAAAACCCACCTGGACACGTTCCTGTGTGACCTGCTCTAGGTGGTCCTGCTCTAGCAGGGGGGTTGGACTAGATGATCTTTCAAGGTCTCTTCCAACCCCTGAAGTTCTGCAATTCTGTGATGAAATGGCTTTAAGCAATTTAATATTATACATGCTCACTCTTTAAAGTGGGCCTGGGCAATTGTAATTCATCACTTCCCGTGACCTTGACCATTTGAGCATGAACTAACTGGCCATTTATGGTCTGATGGATACAGTTACTTGTTACACAACTAGTCTTTAGAGCTACAGGTCAATCCCCACCTCGTCCGCAAGCCTACAGATATTCTGCCTTACTGATTATAGACTGCAAGGTGTAATGCAGCCTATATAAAAATTACAATGCTAATAGAAGAGTTATACCTTTAATCCCCTCCTGCCTCAGCTCTAAGTCATGATTTTTATTCCCAGCACTAACTGCTTAAAGCCCAACTGACAAATTGTTAACACAACGTTTAATTCAGCTGCTCCTAAGAAGACAAGCAAACATCAAACCCTCCAACTTCGCCTGTAAACGAAGAGAAGCCCCAGCAGCCTTCCTCATCCTACACGAACCTGTGCAGAGCCTCACGCTGGGCAATCCTAAATCACCAACAGCAAAGCACTGAAGGGAACTTTTCAGACTTTCTCAGCATTTTCTGAGGCAAAATAGCTGATGTAAAATTTCTTGATTTTGTGGTGGGTTGGTTTTTTTTTTTAGAACTAAGAATCAATAATCAAATACTGTCACTGATTGCACTGGTATCTTATTTCAGGAAAAACCTTCCCTCGTTTCTGCAGAGATACTTCCTAGTGAATACAAATCTGTTTAGGGATTTCATTTTATCGCTGTAGAGAGCAGGAACTCGGCAAGAAAGTAGTTTTCAATCAATGCAAAGGCAGGGCCGTGTCGGAGCCTGGGGAAGAAGGCAGCGAAGGAGAGAGCTTGCTCTTCCCCTGGGGTCTTCCCCCACCATCCTCCTCCCTGCCTAGCCACAGCACCCACACACTACTCTCACACCTGAGGACAAGAAAACCAGCGAACACACAGCCGCGTACCCTCCTGGATCGCTCCGACCGGGCACCAGCGAAACCATCACTAACAAGTCGATTTTACACTGGGTTCTTCAACCATTCTTTAACCCTTCAAACCATTCTGTTACCACAGAGTAACGAAGAGGGAGGCTGCAACGACTCCGTGCCCAGCTGACACCTCTCCGGGGCAAAACTTTTGGCAGAGAGCGGCGAAGGGAGGCGGAGGTGGCGCAGCCGAGCGCAGCGGGGCACCGCTCCCGCCGAGCCGCCCCGCGGGAGCTCCGCAGCGCGCCCTGAAACCCGCGGGCAAAGTTACCAGCGACGCGCTCCCCGGGACCGGCGCCCACTTCGGCGCTTCGTCCGATCCTTGAGCGAACTTCCCCCGCGCCCGGCACGCTCCCTCCCCGCCACGCCGACAGGTGAGCGGGCGCCGCGGCGGCAGCTCCGCTCCCCCGCCCACGGCCCGGCTGAGCCCCGCAGCCACCGCCGTCCGCCCCGCCCGAGCCCGGCGGTGCCCGGGCGCCGGCCCTACCTTGACTACCCGGGAGGACTGGCACTGGACGTGGTGGGACACCGTCGCCGTCTGGTTCATGTTGCCGGCTGCTCGGCGAAAGCGGCGCCGGGAGGGCACGGGAAGCTCCGGCGGCGGCTTCGGCTCCGGCAGCGGCGGCTCCGTACCCCGGGGCGCCGCGACAGCTCCGCCCGGCGGGGGCCGCCCGCCTGCTCCGCCCGGCACCGCCCCGCCCCGCCCGGCGGGACCGGCACCGGCACCGGGTCGCGCCCAAGCGATCAGCGCCGCCCTCCCCCCCCCCCCCCCGGGGCCAGGCAGCAGATGCTGAGCGACAGCAGCCCCCCTCTGAGAGCCAAACTCCGCAGTGCTCTCAGCTGAAATTATTCAAATTGCAGCAGAAAGTTTATGCTGGCTGGTTTTGCCTTCTTGTTCCCCGGCGTTTTTTGCCCTTTCCCTCCTGTCGCCTCTTCCTCCGGTTCTGAAGCGACTCAGCCCGCTGAGGTACCGGGATACAGGCGTTGTTACGTAACACAGGTACGAGGCAGTAGCATCAGCCTCACAGCCACTGCCAGCGCAAACGGGATTTCCCAAATCTCCGTGCCTTGTTCAGTACCACGACAGCTCCCCGCTTCCCCACAGATCTGAAGTAGTGCACCTCTGATGAGACTTTTACCCAAATAACTTTTTGTGGGCTTGGTTGCAGTACATTTTAAAAAACTATACCCTCCAGACTCGTGAGGAGGACTTGCCAGAAACAGATGAAATGCTCTTTCCACGGGTCCAGCCCAGAGCTGGTATCAAAGATGGAGGATTTGGGGATGGGAGCTGGTAAGCTCTGTGAGCAGGTTGTTGTACCTCAGGCTGATAATGAGCATGCAATATTATATATACAAAACATTCTTAAATGATCTCTTAGTCTGGAGAAACCTCCCAGTAAAACAAGACAGTGTGCCACACACCAAGGCGTTCCTGAGGCATCTTTGGGGGGTATGTTAAGCTGCATCCAGGGCAGGTAAAGGCAGTTGAGGAGGAAGCAAAGAAGAAAAAGGACAGACAAGAGCCAGAAGCCATGGCACAAATCTCCCTAAGAAACTGCTGATTTGGAGTCTCTCACTGCAGGAGACTCCAGCTTTAGGCATCTCTGAAGCACCTGTTCTTTCAAGAAGGAGGCTGCTGAGCACTATTTCATACCATATCAAAAGCTACACTCCCAGCGCAGGAAGCTATTGCTCAAAAATATCATGGCTTTTAAAAATTCAGGCCCCAGGTTGAGCTCCTTCTCTGGTTCTGTCTCTTGGTTTTCCTCCTGAGCCCCCATTTTTTTTAAGTAATTTGAAGAAACTGTACAAAGCACGTGTCCAAAAAGTAGGGAAGCAAGAAAACAACAAGAGTTTTGACAAAGACTTGAAGCTGTGCTTAGAGCAGGATGAAGAAATGCCAGGCAGGCACTCGTCTCCTCCAAACACCTGCCCAGAGGCATCCCTGTTCAGGCCTGGAGGTGCGAGTGGAAGCTGCATCTCACTCTGCAGGGGGAGGCAGGCAAAGGGAGAAGGCTGAGATCTTGCTGTGCTCACATCTCAACATGTACCCCAGGAGGACTACGGAGACCTTGAGCTGTGCTTGTAAATCTCACCGTGACATCAGATGTCCACCTGAGTTCTTTTAAGTGGGGTTCGTTTTCAGAAGATTTGAATTTCCCTGAAGGAAATCTGCTTTAAATCATCTTAAATCTGATACCTCCGAAGTCAAAATTCATTTTGCGCATCTTAACTCAGACTCAAAAGCAGGTACTGCTGCAAACGGATGGTGAAAGACATTGAGCTGGTGAGGAAAAGACTGGTCTTCTGCTCAGTTTGCAGAAAACTGCCAAGGAATCCCTACACGGAAACTGGCCCTGGGTACAAACATCCCCTCCAGAGAGGGAGAAGCAGTCAGATGGTGTTTACTTCAGTGATACTCAAAAAAATGTCATTTACAGTGGAAGCCAAACACAAAGACACAGCAAGAGTGTCCCTCCCACCCAGACATGGTCACCTCCAGGCACTCAAGTGAGGCACCTAGGCTGGCCTCTAGCCTGCAGGACTTGCTCGCATTAGCCTCTTTCACCTTAGTGGATTTATTGGATTTTGAGCAATAAAAAACAGATTTAGCAAACATATTAAGGGGCATAGCAGTGCTCTTTCACCTCCCTCCTTTGTACTCAGGCAGTAGTAAAACTTAATGGATACAAATGGGGGAAAAATGAAACATGGTTTGACTTGAATGTTCTTTGCTTGCTATAGAGGAGGAGAGCACAACTAAAGAGCTGTTTGCAAGCTAACTAACTTTCACTGTACTCTGGTGATTTGTGTGCTTTGTGCCCAAACGTTTGTTCTGAAAAGGAAATGATGGCTTGAAGTTATTGGCACCAGGAGCTCAAGCAAGCAGAGGCAACCTGGCAGATTCACAGACATTCTTCTTCTTCATCTTGAAATATACTTGTGTTTAACAGTCTCAGATGGGAACTACTTGAAACCAACAGAATGAACGTACTATGTTTTTTAGCTGCACTAAGTATATGTGGATTTTTATAAGCTCCTATAAGAACACTGGATGAAGGTTTTATGCTTGATTTTATGCTTTACAGTGGCTGACCTCCCATGCAATCGCCCAGACCAGCACTAAGTAACACAGAAATCTTTTCCTTATAATAACAAAGAAAAAACAGTTTGGGTAAAAAAGCTGCCAAAGACAAAGATCAATAATTTGCTGGCATTGTTTTTAAATGGACTTCAAAAAATGTTAATATATCCATTCCTAGAAAGCATATATTTTTCCGATTAACCTCCTGCTCTCACAAGGTGAAACCTAATTAGAGTATGAACCTAACAAGGGTGATCAAGAGTTGTAATGACACTGTAAGTGCATCATTTGTCATTATAAAGCACCTCAGAAACAAATTAGATCAATAGAGTGGGATTCCACAACATGCCGACTGAAATCCTGCAGAGCACCACTCCACTGCTTACTTCTCCAGTAATGTCATTCACTGCCATCCCTCCGGTTCCTCGATGCAGCCATTAATCCTCCGTAGTGTGTAATCTTCCCGGGGAACTGGCTGCGGAGCAAGCTGCAGTTCACCCTGGATATTGACTGCTAATGTGAGTATCCACATTAGCCCTGCAAGGAGGTGTTCAAAGATTTCAGTGCCCTTAGGGTGCAATTAAATAACTGAGTGATTACCAAAATATGCTGGAGAATATTAGAGCTGTGAGCAAATGCCTCTGCTACGTATGGCAATAGAGGAGGTGGTACCTGCTGGTGTCGGAGCAGCCCCTCAGTGCACTGAACACACCTCCATCCTGAAATATTTCAAATGAGCAAGAAATCAACATCATCAGCGAGAAAAATTGATCAAGCTATCCAAAAAGTTTAAAGTTTAAGTGAAAAGAAAATCCCTGTTTGTGATAGAAAACCCTGCCTGACCCAATGCTTGCCCTGCTGCTTGCCCTGCTGTCCAAAGGCAGAGAGGGGCCACGAGCAGCCGGGTCTGTTGCTGGAGGCAGCATTTCCCAAAGGTTCCTGATCACTATGCAAGCCCTGCAGTAACCTGCTGTTAGTAACTCCCGATATAGTTCCCTGGCCACATATTTTCCATCTCTTGCATTATTCGCTTGCTTTCTCAGCCTTATGTTCTTCAAAAGAATCCCCACAACTCCCAACTCTTTCTTCATTTTTTAAAGTCACGTTTCATGAATTACACTGTATAATCACCACTCTGAGAAACACAAAAATTAAGTATATATTGGTAATTATATATACTTCATGACAACATGGTTTTTTTGTTATCTCTTTGCTTTCTTTTCTGTTGTGTGCAAGTTCATAAAATTTACTGCTGTTCTGCATACCCAGGGCCTAATTCTGTGCTCATACATTGGCAGCTATTGACACGAGGGATCTCCATTTCTAATTCGCACTGGTTCATAATCAGATTACAGACTTCTCTCTTTATGGACAAACAAGTTTTAATACTGCAAAGGAGGCTGACTCAGGATCACTGCTAGGCTGCCTCAGCAATATTAACCACAGGGAACCATGCTGCGTGTTGACGCTGGGCTTGTGTGAAAGGCAGGGCATAGCCTTCCTCCTGTCATCTGTGCAAAAATCCTGTTTCTCTCCTCTTACCCCAAACAGCTGTCAATGGAAATACCAGCAGCTCTTGTATGCTGCTGGTCATGGCCAGCAAGCTCACAAGCTGCTCGAGGTACCCCAGGAAAAGCTGTTCTGGAGATACACCCATGTGCATACATAGACACCCCCACACCTCTGAAGCTGGTGGTCTGCCTGCAGCTGATGGAGGGAACGTGAAGGAGAATGCCCTCAAATAAAGCTTAACTTTGGACAGACTCAGTGTATCACCAGGATGGTGGGCTTCCGTCCAGCTGCAGTGCCAGGACTGCTGCTGCTCTGTTAACACACAATGCAAATGTTTGCTTACTGGCATGAGGGATTCCTCAAAGTGGACAGTTCTCCCATTGGGAAAGCACTGCGTTATCCCTGCAAGGTGTTGTCTTACTCACTGTACATATTTCCAGTCCTTTTACGACCCCAAAATTCCCCCACAGCTTACTGTCTTCAGATTTTGAGGGGTGTTTTCTAAACAGCCCCGTGTGGTTCAGTGATTGATGTTTTAGACAAAACCAAGGAGAATTCACACCATTCCTGAAAGACATGCTCAAAACTTAGACTATTCAGCCCAATATATGGAACTGACAAAGAAAAAATGTATAGAGCTTCCTCATTTGTACAAACCAATATCCACAGAAGTATATGGATACATTTGTTATGATTAATCTCTGTTCTTATTCACCACCTTTATTTGAATAGAAAATGTTTAGATGAAATATTTGTACTTCTTTTTAGAAATAAAAGGTGTACTAAAATATTCTGGTACATGCATAATGATTCCTTCAGTTAGTTTTCTGTAAAAGTGAACGTGAATAGTATTAAATTACCGATAGAAGATGAAAAAATCCTCCCTGTTACAATAATAATGAATTATTTTGAATAGCTTTTCCCTGCAAACATAGGATGTCACAAACCCAGGATCACTAATGTCTACAGGTTACTGACTGTACAGGAAGTATGCTATGAGTAGTGATAGAAGTGAAAAACAGCCTGCATACAACTGCCTTGCTACCAGGGAAGAGAAGCAAGCAGGTTTTGAGCTAAAAAACTGTATGAAGAGGCAAGAGAAAATGGTCTGTGCCTGAATGAACTGAACATGTTGCTTGCAGAATCCTGCACAGGCAGTAGGTGACATGAGCAGTGCACCTCTTAGCAGGTGTCTCTGGGCTGCTGAATGAATTCTGATGAACCACAAGCAGTGGCAGAAGACTAACTTCAGGACCCCTTCAGCCTGCTTTGTGTGTTCCTGTTACCAGACTCGAACTGGGAATGAGAAAAGAGCAAGTGTTTACACTGTGGTCATTCCCTAAACACCAAGGACCAAAGTGGTACTCTGCTCACAGTAAATGTACCAGTCACATAGCACTTACAAACTAGCCAGAAAATGCACAAAAATGTAGGGGGGGGGGGGGGGGGGGAACCAACCAAAACCTAAAACAGGTAGGCATACTTTACATGTGAAGAACTTCAGGAAAGAAGAACAAACCCTTTTTCTTTGATCTCACATGAAATCTATAGTAGACCCCAGGAGCACTATGCTCCATCTTACTGCATTCATTTAGCCTTCTATCTGCAGAGCTATTGCATTACAAAAAGAAAAAGGTAAACCTGACTTATTTGACAAGTAACGTTTACTTCCATGCATAACTATTACTCACGCCGCTAACAGGATTCAATATTTCTACACATGAGAGCTACAGGATGAGTAATGTTTTTGCACACGTGAAGACTTAAAAGAACACAACTACCCATTTCCCTGCCTATGAGCCTAGCCGTGTTCCCAGTCTCATTGCACAGCACGCAGGAGCCGTCACAAAATACTGGAGACATGCCAAAAGGAGTGTGAAGTGTTTTTCTGTACAAGCTTATGCTTCTTTAAGCCTTAAAATCTTGCTTGCCATGGAAAACACTGAACCCTGTGCAGAACACTTAGTCTTCAAGAACATCACAGCCCTAATCCTCTGGGGACATTTTTGCTCACTGAAGATAGGCCTGAACATCATATATCTGGGTTGAGACCATATCCAGAACTCCACAGTCCAGAGGTGCTTTATTGAAGCTTTGAGGTTAGGACAGAAGCTTGAATTAAATGTCAGACAAGACCAAGGATACTTTGTCTAAGCAAGATCCTCTCCTTTATTTTCAAGTCGCTTAGAAGCAACTTCCCTTTTTAAAGATCAGACCCCACCTAGTAGCTAAACCTCTGAAACATTATACAAATTCCCACCCTGAGAGTCACTCCAGCTTTCCAAGTATTTATGTACCTAATAGGGAGCTCTGCAAACTTCTCAAGGCTTTGCCAAACTTATTATGACAGAACTTGATCTGCTCAAATTCTTTGTCCCCTCAACGTGAAGAATTTACCTTGTGATTACTTCTGCATCTGGGATATCTGCACTAAATATCACATGTAAGCAAAATTCATTCTGATCCATGGTGTTAGTCTGAGAAATTTCCCCCCAAGTTGTTTGTATGTAGTGAAATCTTGAAATCAGCCAGAATTTTTTTTTTTTTTTAAAAAGGAAAGTTCACATGTTTAAAGGGTTTGAAGTTTTAATTAATAATTTGTAGCTATGGAGACTGAAGTGGGGGGTAGGGCTTTTTATGTTAGATCTCAGAGGCTGCAGGAAATAAAGATGTGTTCCAGATTAAACAAAACAGAAAAGTTCAATGAAAGCAGAAAAAAAAAAAAAAAAAAAAAAAAAAAAAAAAGGCAAATTGGCTACTGTAGACTCTTTTCCTTCATCTATCTGGGTTAATACAAACCTAAGCAACATTTCAGAGGCATGTTGTCACCTGTGGGCATAGCAAAAAAAAAACACAACAAAAAAATAACTTCAGAAGAGTAATATGAAAAACATAATTATACCCAACATCGTACTTCCTTGTTATTGAATAACAGACAAAACCTTTCCCTTCCTTCACTCAGTGTAAATCTAATAGCACATAATATGATGGGTTTGTAATAGATGAAAGATTATTTACAATCTAATGAGTACTTTTCCTGAAACACTGCAGAGCAGTTTGCTCAAGGAGCAGTTGTCATTAGTAATGAAAAGATGCTTTTTTTCAACTCCTCAAGACAACCCAAAGTCTCTTTTCCCTACAAAACATGTATTCCTGTCTCCCCACTTTAAGGATGTTTACCACAGGACTCCCAAGATGCTGAAGAAGGCTCTAACTCACTGCCACATATAGAAAAGAGCATATGGGTGATTAATCTTCTGGCTTATTCGTTTCTCACAGTATTAATTTATTGTCTGGGCATAGTTTGTATACATGTTTCTTTGTCATGGCAAAAGCCATCATTCTAATTAAACAGAATGAAAGATGCAATAGCAAACAACCTTGTTAGGAGGAGTGCAGTTCAGACATCTAAGCTGGCTATTAGGAAGACACTGCTTTGTCTCCCTGTGTCTGGGGCAAGAGAGAGAAACCTGAGAAGAGCAGCAGCTTCATGCAAATGGCTAGCAGTGGTTTTGGCAGTGTTGATAGCTGAGAGTGAAGCTACCTGGTCAGCTAAGGGTTCTGCACAATCTCTCATTGTTGCTTCAGTGAAAATGCAAGATGATATAAGGAAAACACTGGTGGGGAACAAGTTTAACCAACTTAAATGAAGGTGGGAGAAGACAGAACACAGGATTTTGAAGAAGGAATTTGGCCAAAGCACCAGTAATGAAAGAGGCAATAAACCTCACATTTTATATATAATCCCTACCATAGGGTTGTGGAGATGACAGTGGGGTTGCAGTCCAGGACCTAACTTGCCCATGCTATACCCTTCACAGCTGTTGCTTACAGCCATAAATGCTGCTGTTTAGGATGTTCCTGGAAGATAGTCCTCTTCTTCCCTGTGTAGCATTTCTCAGCCTCTTCAGATTTGTGATGCCTTTTCAACAAGAAAACATCTGAAATCCCCATTATCTCTCTTTTCTTTTCAATTAGAAGTGTGTAAGTCATAAGATCATGCTGCTCAGCCACCATGATTACTGCTGCACTTCAGCTGACAAGCTGTGGAAGTTTTGGCTGCCTAAGTCATTGTGAACATTTTTACTTTGTTTTGTTAGTTATGAGATGCTTTCATCACATTGCCCTGTACCAATGTGCCTTCACACATAGTGAGTTTTAGAGACATCAAATATTGTGTCCAACTAGTTAGGAAATACTACCTTATTAATGAGATACAACATTACTGCCAGCTGCTCATTCCAGTATCACTTAAACATGCATAGAAATAATTTCCTTATACTTTAGCATCTGTTTATATTCCAGTTATAGAAAAGTAGAATACTATCTGGGGAAAAACAGTGTGGATCATCCACTCCTGTACTTTGCAATGAGCCAAGGACTGTTTCAGTGGAAATTACATCAAAAGTTGCAATGCTTAAACTAACCAAGGAAGGAGGTATGAGATTAGAACAGTTTCTAGTTTCTGTTGGGCTGTGAGCCTTTCAGTAAATCCCACAGAGCTATTGAAGACTTGTATGACTCACAATATTGAGAGGAATTTATCAAGAACAGAGTCTTGTGAACAGTTACAGCAATTGTGCAATTTTCTAATAAGTAAGCCCTGAAATTGTATTACCCTGCTCTCAGCTTACGTAAAATAGTACAACTTACTCTTATTGGGATGCTGGAGGCCTCAAATGCAGGCATCACTGACAGCTACAGTACCTGCAGGCAAGCTCTGTTTACATTTACTTACGCCTTCTGAGACAAATGTAACATAGCCACCCTGCACACACAATAAAAGGACACTAGCTCCAAACACATAATCCAGCAATTATTTTGATTTCAGTATATTTTCCCAATCATTTTGAAAATACGTTTTTATTAAAGTGCATGACTTGTCAACAGTGCTTCCAGCAGGTGAAAGAAAAAGAGCAGAGAAATTGGAGCTTGCTTAACCAAGTTTATAAACCTGCTGTTTCAGACTTAAAGATGAATTACACTGCAGGAGCACGTTCACTAAACGTTCATGCTCTCCTTCTTGCCCTCCTACTTATGTTCAAAGAGTAGAATAGAAAAACATAAATCAAAGTCTCAGAACATATTTCTTCTCCAGTTCTGAAGCTGCCATATCTCTACACTAGAATCATAACCCCCTGCAACACAAATAAAAAGCATGGGCCAGCAATCACCACTTCAAAATAATTAGAGGCAACACAGTAATTTACACTTATCTAAAGCCTTTCACCCCAAGGATCCCAATGCAATTTACACACAATACAGATGTGGCTGATAGGAAAACAATAATGCCAAGGAGCTACTTGGGAATTGAGGGATTCTCTAAACAGTGTGGATCTTTGCAGTTCAGAACTTCACATATGCCTGTTATCCTGCTAGCAGTATGAACCAAATCTATTACAACCCTCTGTCCCAAATTTAGGAATAGTTTAGGCATTGACAGGCATCTTATGAACCTTTCTTTAATTTCAGTTGATGATTTTGAGAAATTAAGAAAGGAAAGGACTTGATACAACACTGGCCATCATACCCAAGAAATACCCAGCTTCGGCAGGTGCTCATCTGAAGCACTAGCAGGATTAACACATCCTTCTGGAGGGAAAGGAAGTCACAATTTTTGTGTATGCTTCACTTTTCCTTTATCAAATTTATTTCTGATCTGTCCAGCCTCTGGTTAAATACTATCCTACAGGCAGAGCCTTGTTTCTTTTGTTCTAGCATCATTTACCTACCAAGTGCTCAGCAAATCAAAGCAGACAGTCTACAGGTGCTTGCTGGAGTCCCAACACTGTCAATAGCACCAGGCCATGGTGATAGAAACTGGTCTTTAAACATAGCTGTGAAATAGCTGCTGGTTCCCTAGTCCTCAAACTGCACCCCTGGGGCACTGGGTGAAAGGAAGCTTGGTGAACTGAAGAGATATACATTTCTAAAAATGAACTGGTAATCCATTTTCAAGGCAAATTTCACATGGGAAAGGGCTACTGGCCCTGCCTGTATTAGAAAGCAGCGTATTGTGTTGGCTTTTGTCTCTGCTAAGTGCAGACACACAAAGCTTGAAAGCGTTAGCTGTTCACTTTGTAGGATCCCCAAAAGGCAAGTTTGTGGAACACAAAATTGCTTTTGCCATGTGCGCTATAGACATTAGCAACAACAAAGCTCCCTGGCAGTCTTCAGATCCAAAGAGATCGCTTTAAACCCCAGCATGTTAAGGGACAGTTACATATTATTATGACATTTTTAAATTGGGAAATTGAATCAAAACACCTTAACACCACAGGATGCTTCAGTCTCAAGGGAAGGAAAGTTACTCTTTTCCCTTGCTCAGCCCTCTGTAACGTATCTCCCTACCAAAAGATGTACATGGGCATGTCAGGGAAATGCAGGAGTTCTAATGAATTGAACGAGGACAGCACATACAACAGGACTGCAGCATCTGATCTGCATGGCTAATGCATCTGCAGTCAATCTGATCAGTGAAAAGGACTGGCCTCGCTGCTCGTCATCAGAAGTGCTGCTGGCTTAGGAAGGAGGAAAAAGCTGTGATTTTGGGGAGGGGGGTGTTTGTTTTGCTTTGGTTTTTAAAATAAAATAACATCAGGGGAAACTTTCCCATTTTTGCTACCCATATGGCATCACATTTCTGTTTCTCTCCTGGGTGACAACTGCAGCATCTCTCAGCAGGAGGACAGGAGTTTGCTATGAAAGTACAGAGAGAGAAGCAATTTTTGCAGTTCAGAACTTCACATATGCCTATTATCCTGCTAGCAGTATGAACCAAATCTATTACAACCCTCTGTCCCAAATTTAGGAATAGTCTAGGCATCGACAGGCATCTTATGAACCTTTCATAATTCCAGTTGATGGTTTTGAGAAATTAAGAAAGGAAAGGACTTGATGCAACACTGCCCATCACACCCAAGAAATACCCAGCTTCGGCAGGTGCTCATCTGAAGCACATCTGAATTTTTTTGCCCTTCCTCATGATCCCTGGGCTGACAGGTGGTCCCCTAGCGCCACTTGAGACAAGTGTATTTTTCAAGCAGTTTTCATAATGGAATGCTGGAGATGGTTGATTGTATCCTCAGACTGGATTGTTTTTCCTTATTACTCTTTTAAGGGCAAAGAGGCAACAAAATTAACATCTTTCTTTAATTAGAGAGTCTTAGACATCTCAAGTATTCAGTGTTGTCTGTTAAGAGACAAATGCCAAAGAAAAAAATGGTGAATAAATAACGGGCCTCGTAATGAGACTGGTTTAGGCTAAGCTCCAAAACAAAAACAGCAAATATATGGGGTTTATTTCTTTTTCAGCCTTCATACTGCTTCAATTTGTGGTTCACATCTTCAAGAGGTGAAAAACAATTTCATTTAGTAGAAAAGCTGCCCAAAGAAGCTACGCCAGTTTATACCACCTGGGAATCTCACCCTGTGCTAATCTCTTTCATTCATCCCCATTTCTTGATGTATAACTGCCAAGGGACTAGCATGGATCTGCAAATGTATTACCCGGGTGTCACCAGTAACATTGTCTCTTTCTCTCCCATTCTCTCTGGAGCATCTAAGACAGAATACACTTCAAAACTGGAAAGTGAATAGAGGCAAGGGCAAAAAAAATTGAACTGAAGGAGTAAGATTATGTAGTAAATTGTGGATAAAACAGGTTCTGTCATTGTCTTTACAGCAGACAGGAATTAATTCCATAGTTCTGTTTTATTTTCTGTGTTCATATATGTATGAAAGTGATTTATAACATGCAGCTTGTAGCTGCAAGGGAGTGTATTAGATGACCCTAGTGGTCCCATGAGTCTTCATCTGTGGTTCCACTGATCTCATGGAGTGTAGCGGTGAGAAGTTATTCTGGAAATAGCAAAGGTTTTGACTATCAGCACAATAGGTCTTGCACTGACTCGCACTGAAGTCTAACAAAGAATCATTCTGGGAAACATTTTGGAGTATTCAGTCCAGTCCCTTGCTGTTGCAGGTGATCAAATAATAAAACCCATTTGATGAACTGATGGATTGCTTTGTTCTGTCATGAGACATTTTATGTCCTGTAGTTTTATTTCTAGTTACAGAAACTTCCAACATACACCAGGCATACTCTTGATGGAAGTGTCTTTTGCAGTCTTGGGATAGTAAAGCATTAAGAAGCAAGGAAGGAGAAATGACAAAAAAAAGAGGATCCTTAAGCTTAGACACAACTTTACTGTATTTGATTTTGTTAAGAGAAAAGGTTGTTTAAAAGGAGCAGAAATCTTCAACATGCAGAAGCACCATTTTGTCCTTGTCCCATTTCCAAAGAGCAAATCCATATAAGTTCTCACCCCAGCAAAACAGGGTTAAAAAAAAAAATCCTTCATATCTATATTCCTTCATATCTAACACAGATATGATGGAAAATTCCTTCATATCTAACACAGATCTGAGCCTTTCACACAGCGATGTAACTGCAGCTGGCTTTGCCTCAGTGGCTGTGTGCATTCACTGCCCAGTGCTGGGTGCTGCCTAGGGAGAAGCACATTGCAAACCCACCTGGCAAACACGTGCACCATGGCATGCTGTGCCTAGGCTGGGAGGATGTGAACATTCTCCTGTGCACTGGGATCTTTAAGAGACAAAGCTTGTGTGCTTTCCATGCTGAATCATAGTAGCCTGTGAAACACAGGGAGGTCCATGGCTCTGGGAAAGAGCAAACATCTCAGTATCAAAAAATATCCAGTGGCAGGCAATCAGTAAAGAATTGGGATTTTTTTTTTAGTTATTTACAGTGTACAAGGCTGTGTGGAAAATAGGCCTCCTCAAACAAAATTCAAGTTGTCTTACCATTAAAGTACAAACTTGGCTGTAAAAGTAGTTGTGCTGATGGAATAAAATTCTGTATCTCATTTGATTTGCTTCCAGAAAATGCTCTAACTGAAAAGAGCACCGTGACACTACACAACCAAGTTCGTGCTAAATGGATTAAAATTATAGAACTGAGAGATCTTAAAGCATAAATTTAAATGTAAGTATCTGTCTTAGTTCAGTGCTGCTGTATATTGCATTTAGAAGGACATGTAAGTGATCATTAATAAAATTCATAGTAACATTAAAAACTAGTGAGGTAGTCAATAATATTGGGAACTGCTGGATTATGTAAATCAATCAGCAGAGTAACATAGATTTTAAAACTCCAAAATGTCAAGTATTAAAGTTTCTTAAAAGGTGTGAAATAGAATAGCTGGATACACTGGCAATGAAAAGGACTCATCATAGAAAATCCCCAGTGAAATGCAACATCCACAACCAAGGACGTGCAAGAGAGAGGGCAGACCAAATATTTGGCTGCATGGGAAGCAGAACCCAAAATGCCCAAGAGGGACTTTTTTTCACTTTTTTTAAAGGAGCTGTTGAAAATGTTGAAGAAGAGGAGGCTGAAGGTGGAACAGAGCAGGACAGGACACAAGAGTTGGGTGGTGGACACAGACATATTTTCAGCATAAAATAACCTGGAGCTCATCTGGTATCATACAGGTTTATAATCAGGGTATAACTGTGAGAGGTGTCACTCCCATCCAAGCTGCTGTTTGAAAGAGGCTTCAGCTCTAGCCTGCAAGAACACTAATGTCTTACAGCTTCTGCACTTCTTGGTAGGTAGGTTGCTAGTTTATTGTAAAGCACTTCCCTAAAGTAATAGTCTTTCATTCCCTGTTAACTTTGTATCCAGCTTTACACAATTAATTAGGGAAGTGTTCTAAGACCTAGATTTTAAACCACTTAATTAATAAGGAATGAACATTTAATGGCTATTCCTCTCAGACTATTTAATTTAATGAGAGAATTTGCAAGAAAAAGAAGCAAGAAAAATCGATTTAGTGTATAACAAATTGCAGCAGAAAACAGAAATGTCTGAGATGAACATATGTATCTATTTACTGGTCAACTGTGTAAGAGCATCCCTATCAGAGCTCAGAGTGATGCACATTATTGGTAATGCACATTATTGGAACTCAGCTGCAAGGAGCTTCCCCACCCAGTCAAACAAAGGGATATTTCCATCACACCCAGGATGTCACTGCTTCTCTCCCACCTCCTGAAAACAAACTGCAGAAGCACAAGAGTAGAGAAAGCCTCATTATTTGCCCCAGAACCAAGAAAAGGCTGAAAAAGAGAGCAAAGGCAGCTCAAGGTTCCAGATACCCTGTGAGTGCAGGTGCCCGTGAGTAACATCAGCCCAGCATCACACTGGGCCAGGGGCTTGAACACACTCATCGTGCTATCACAGGAGGAAGCAGACCCTTTTCAGAAGGAGACAAGATGCATGTGGAACCATGATGTCCCTGACTAGAAAAACTAGTGAGTCCTCATCCTAACACCCAGCTAAACAATGTGATTTCATGCAGGACACACTTATTTGAAATAAATCTTTCTTACAGAAAAAAAAAGAAAACAAACCATGCACCAGCAGCATCCTATTGGTTTTATTTTGTAAGAGCTGTCACACTGACATCTCTCTGAAAGCAAAATTTCTTTTTATGTCAGTGGAAGGTCTGAGTGCCAAATGATGGGAACATTCCCTTCTAAGTTACTGAAACGTTTTTAGTTGTTTCATTCCCTGAGGTATCTGCTACAAACAAGAAGAGCCAAGACTGAAGACAGGATAACTTAGTAGAGAGTACTGAAATACTTCTAATAATATGAGTAAAACCTAAGAAAATATCAGAGCTGCTGTTACACTAAGCTTTGTAAAGACCATAAAAGAAGATGCCCCTCTACTGAGACATTTCAAATCTAAGCTCTGCTTCTAAAAATAAAATTACACAGGTACATACAAAACATCGGGCTTTGGGTTGGGGAGAGATGTAGCTTTGTTGGCTTATTTTAAGAACTTGGAATTTTGTAAGATCTAGGTGTAAGTATTCAAAAAACCCACGAAATTTGAAAAAGGGCTTTGTTCACCAGTATTGGTGAGACTCGTGTTAAGGTGAAATGAGACTCTAACGTATGTAACATTTCAAAATAAATGCTAGCATGTAGCACTGCTATGGTTTTGTCAGCCATCTGCATGATTCATCCCCATATGATGGTTTACCCACATATCTGCTTTTGCTAAGGCATTTGGAATATAGGCTTGATAACACTTCATTCCCTGGCTATTGCTAATTAAGCCTACCACTGCAATTCAAATCAATCCAGTAAGTCTAATTGGGTAAGGAACTGGATCTCCGCAGAACTGTGCCTCTCTTTTGCAGTTCACACAGCAAAAGGTATTTACTGTGAATATTGCTATTCTGCATTAGGAATTGCTTTTTTAAAATACTGTTAGATAAGCTTTGGCCAAAAAGGAAGAGGGGAGGAGGAAATAACAGGGAAAGGTTTTTGGCTTTCAGAGGGCAAATCAGAAGCCAAAGTCCAAAAAACTTTAAAGACTAAGGAATAAATGCCATATTGGCCAACAAAGCAACACTGGCTGGGTAAGTGAGCAGACTGGAGTAAACAACAAAATGTTTCCTCAGCAAATCCCAGAGCCCACCCAAATAAATTTTAGTCTGGCCAGCAGCAGCCTGTCTGCCAAAGAGGCAGGAAGCCTCTGCATTTTCCAGCCAGGATAGGGTTTAACCCTAAACACATTTTTTAAAAGACATTTGAACTCTAAAATTTATGTAATCACTTATGACTACACCTCATTATAACAGAAGCTATAGTATATGCTATTATATCTTTAGTTTGGGTTTTAAATTAATATGAGTCACTCCCCTTCCATTTAAAACCTCATTTTCCACATCTACAACACTTCCAACCAGCTTTGGGAAAAAAAAAAAAATATATATCAAAGGGGCTAATTCCCCCCTGTTCTAATTTAACTGAAGAAAATAGAATTACATAAAAGACAGATTTGAATCATTACAGTTTGTCTGAGCTCTCACTAGGAAGACAGGAAGCGATGGTAAATCTATGGGTGCATAAAAAATTCAGTGTCTTTTACTGAGTTTTAATGAGGCAGTTTTGTTTTAACCGAGGGGAGGGCAGGGAAAGAGGAAAGTATTTCTGCAACACCGTGCTAAACGTACCATGGAACGAGACTTGTCCTCTTCTCTGACCCCTATTGTGCTCCTGAAATTGCTCACAGAACGAAGCATAATTGATAATGATTGTCAAATCCCCTTCCTCCAAGCATCAGAACTTCCTGCACCTAAATACCGTGGGACTTTCAGAAGAGAAGCAAGCTCTCAGCTCTCTGCAAAAAGCAGCAGCTTTCTTGGCATCGCCATACTGCTTCAACAAAATTATCTCATCTATATGCTAAATCATTCCCACATTTAGAGCTGCAGCACTGCTGTGCTGTTACTCTGGCGCTGCCCCAGCACGGCTGGCTTTTGCTCTTGGATATTTTGCAAGGCACTGCACGGGGACGTGAGGGCTGGTGTGGTCAAAGACGATTGTGCCTTCTGGGCTTGACACACTGGGTGCAATTTGAAGCATCCCTTGGTGTGGTGTGGACAGCCTCAGGAGGCTGTTGCTTGGGCTGCAGACGGAGCACTGTGACGGGCTCCCATCAGCTGCTTGCACCTCTGGTGCTCTCCTAACCCACACCACCTTGGACCATGGATCAATTAATTTTTCAAGTAGTTTAATTGATCCTTGCCTGTGGCCATCTTGTGCCTATGGACATCTTTACGATTGCAAGACTGATTGCTATTTTTCTAAAGTCCAGGCCTGTCTGACCATAAAGACAACATAAATACTTAGCAAGTGGCTGCCTTAAAGATGCCTTATTAGCTTTGATTTTGACTTACACCTGATATAGGCAGGTAAAGAAATAGATTGTTATGATGAATCTAAGAAAAACAATTCTCTCTCTCCTATTGATGTCCACTTTACATATATATTTTACCAAATTCACTACACATTCTAGATCAGCTTCCGTAGTATGAGTTCCCCTGAATAATAAGAAATTAATATCTGGATGTATTTTGGCCTCATTTCTGTATTTCTTTCCACATACTAGACAAATGTAAGGATTTATAGTAAGAATATGTGCATGCACAAATATCAAATCTTGTTTCTTAGTTTTAACTTCTAAAATTCACTTCCCAGACAAAATCTGAATGATCTTAAATGTGCCAGGAAAATGATCAAAATTAGTTATGAAAAAATATTTGAGAATGTTTGAGATATTTGAGGGCAAGTTTTTGCTGTATTGGTTTGGCTCCATCTTTCCATGGAAATTATCTGAATGGATTAAGAAGACTATTAAAATGCATCTCTCCTTTGCATGAAAAACAGAAATTCTCTGACAAATTACTTGAAGTGCTATGTATTCAATTCCATCTCAGGAGACAAGATTTTGTTTTGAGGAAAGCCAGATGCATAATGCTCATGAGCTCTACGCACACAAGTACTTAAAACTGTGGATACTGTATAATTTAGAAGGCATCTCACTAAAAAAGGCATTGCTGGAAGATGACAATTGAGCAGAGAGCCCAGTACACACCTGGCCCTTTTCTGGTCCAAAAAAGAAGGCAACTGTTAGCAGACCCCTGTCAGGAAGGGGACTGGTTTTAGGGAATCCAGAAGGGCAGCCTGGCAGCCAGCCAGAGGCCAGTATAGAGGCAGGCAGATGCTGACAAGAGCAGCAGCAGCCTCTGAATACAAACCTGTACCAAAATAGCAGGAGGTAGTAACGGACAGTCCTAAACTGCTGCTGCTGCTGTTCCAAAGGGAAGAATTTCTAAATAAGAATATTCCAGGTTTTGGAGTAAAAGTTTTCATGTTCAATGGTTCATATTTCAATTCTAGATTAAAAAAAAAAAAAAAACCAACCAAACAAAAAAACCAACAAACCCAACACCTTGGTTTAGGCAGAAAGCAGACACTTCTCAGGAAAAAAACCAAAAAGTTTCATTTAATTAGTAAATTACTTTCTCAGTAACAGACAATTCTGACAGAAAAAGTTGACCCACTCCACTCTGCTTCATGCCTAATGAAAATGGATTTTTAAAGTCCTACAATGCCTACAGGGTGAAGCAAATTTCCCTTTGCCCTGTGCACAGTGCATTCAGCTTGGTACCTGGGATCAGAACAGCAGCTCTCTACAAACTCCAGCAGGTATGGGCAGTGAGATGTACAGAGCTGCTGCTACATTTGAAAATACAGTGATCAGATGAGCATGTTGAATGAATGACAATAATGCCTTACAAAGATGACAGAAGTAAAAACTGCAGGAGAAGCAAACATCTACCAATGCTATATTTAGGTCTGGCCATGATTTGGAGTAGCTCAGCACATCTTTTCTGTGAAATTATTTCTGTCAGCATTCTTAAAATATTACTGCTAACCCATAGGACATATTCCTCATTAATTTTCACAGGTATATGTATTTGAATCTTACCCAGAGGTGAGCTATCATTGACTGATATGTTAAATTTTTCCATGACAATATTAATTTGTTTGCAGTGGGGTAAATAAGCTCTCTGCATGGGCTTAAATCTCTCTGTAGCTTGAATGACTTCATATTGCTGAGGGTTTCTTTCCTAAAAAAAATTCAGAAATTTAATGTCTAAAAAGGTAGCTAAGTAGTCTGTGATTGACACTTATATGCACACAAGAATATGCAATATATTAACTTAGTGTTTATGGCTCTGAATGTAATTAACAGCACTGCAATTAAGTTCTGGCATAATACTGATTTTCAAAAGGCCAACAAAGGGATGGATATAAAATAAGCCAGCAGAAACAAGTCTTTTATCATTGCATTTTCCTTTAGGAGGCTGCATCCTTAAAGGACTCACAAGCACTGGGCCTGGGTTTAGCCTGTGAAGTGTTCAGAAATGAGGTACTTTATCACAGTCCCGCTGGGGACGTTCTGACTCAAACTTCAGTACCTGTTCTGAAAGCAAAAAGTAAGGCATGAGTCACCTACCCCATTATCAAGTAACATAACCAACCTACATGACAAAAGATGGTGATTTGCAAAGTGATCAGCTGCTTAATACCCCAGTTTTATTTCTAGTGAAGAATCCAGCTACAAGCACGGTTGTTGTCAAAAACATCTGTAATTAGAAGGATTTCCAAACATCTCAGCAGCATGGGTTACCTGCTCTTAGACAGATGCTGTCAGATCCGTCTGTACAATATTAAACCCCAGCTACAGGGATGGCATGTGCTTTTGATGATGTATTTCCCCCTGAGAGCCCTTCAGGGTTAGTGCCCTTGCATCTCTTCCAAACAGGTTAAAGGATTGCTGATCGCAAATTTTCCACCAAGACAGATATCCATAAAAACACACCAGTCTGTAGAAATTAATTCTTGTCTTGCAACATGCCAGCTTGGATTTACCAGAGGCAACTTTTTGCTTTCCAGTGGAATTTCTGGTGAAAAGAACACAGCACTTTTAGTTCAGAGTCCCCACGGGTGAGAGCGTTCCCACAGCACCCTTTCCCTGGCCCCTTTCAGACCCAAGGTCTAGGTAGCTTCTAAGGCACCTCCCAGATTACCTTGGGAAATGAACACAGACTTTATGAGTTCATTTGTCTTTACTGCACTTTCTAAATATTTAAACCTGGTATATCATTTATGACATCTCCTGATGAATTCAGTGTAGCTAACTAGGGAAAAGGCTGCATTCACCACTGCAAGGCAACAGTGGAGCAAGAACCAACATGGTTCTGGACTTAGGACCATGCACAGGACTCTTTGACTGATAGATTTATTATTACTTTGGAGCTGATCCTAGAAATAGTCCTGATCCTTTACTCACTCACTTAACGTAAACTGCAAAGGGCACGAACCACATAGTAGGCTAAATAATGCTAGCTGGGGTTTTTTCATCTTAATTGTATGACATCTTTTTTCAAAATTACTTAATGGATGTAATGCACACAACAGATAAATACAGAAAAAGCCCCATAGCATTAGTATTCACTCTAAGCTGCTGCGTAGAACTATTAGAAATAAAAGTAAATGTGACTGTGCAAAATGCTCATCACTTTGGAGACACAAAACACGGGGAAGCTAATTTGTTTCCCTGCTATCACTACTTCTCAAGCTGGCAACAGTCTCCTAAATTGAGTCCTGTTTTATTCATAAGCATTGTACAGCATTTTCAGTAAAGAAGTTGGTAACTACCAGTCATTCTGCTTTTTAAAGCTGAGTAAGCAAGCCATTCTGTTTTAGTAACTAACACAGGTTTTGTTAGCATCATGTGTAACACAAGAGATTCGATTCACGGCTTACCAGGATGGCACGTGCTGATTAACTAAATTACACTTTAGAAAGAGATGACTCTAAATTCTCAAAGTTTTGTGAGAGGAAGATTATCTGGCTTATCAAACAAATCGTTCCAGAACAGTGAATATCTGTTGTATTTTATCCTTGCATAATAATCAGAAACCTATTTCTGAAAAATTTCTAAGGAGACAGGAGTGACTCAGAATTAAAAGGCCAGGGAGTATTCTCTGCTTATGGCAATTTAGCAGAGATACTTTGTTTGCTATCCAATTAGTGCTTGTTTCTGTCCTTTGATACTGCATTAAATCAGGTTAATGAACGAAAATTACTTATGCTCTAATATCACTTTGGCTATTGTGACACTAAGCAGATTTAGCATTGATTTCTCTCATAAGTTAGTATATTCACACACCGTTTGTGTTTATATATACTTATATACACACATATATAAACACATAAGGCATAATGATCTGTGAAGTGAGGATGGAATAAGGCTGTCTCCTTTACTATCATTTTACAGTCTCAAAAATTAATTTGAAATTGCATGCCTCTATGCAGCACACACTTCACAAAACTGTACCCAAAGGTTGCATCTTACCCTGTGGTTAAGCCTGTGCAAACGGCAAGTGACTGTCTAGGGGTTCGAAAGCCAGTTCCCTTCTCCTTTTCTATCTCCATGGTAAAATGGTGCCAAGTCTCCCTGTTGATCTTAAAAAAGTGGAGAATAGTTATACATAAAAAAATAAAAATGAATAAAAAATTAAAACAATGTCCTTTTAAAGAAAACAGAGCTGGCAGCAGCATCATGGTGCATGAACAGTGCCACCGTGCAGGGGTGCTGCTCTGCAGGCACTTTCCCCAGTGACAGTCCCCACCACAGCCCAGCTTCACCCCTGCCTTCAGGAAGCTGTGTGCAGCAAGGATCTCCCCCTTGCTCAGCACAAACTCAGCAAGCCTTGGAGTTCATGCTCTGGCTAATTATTTCTGTAGCATCCATGTAGCCCCTAGACCAGGACCTTGGTCCTTCAACTGTGACTCTGACTCAGTGCTTCTGCAGAGCAGGAGCTCAGGTAGCATGTTCATGGCCCGGTTTCATTCCATATTCTCAGTAACCAAAAGCATTTTTCTGAGCTCAAGAGCAGGCTTAAGCTGCCCAGCAGCTTTGCCAGCTTTGTGCAATGCTTCTGCTCCCCTAATGCAGCAGTCCTGCCCTTCCAGCCATACTCATCAACCCTCTCAGGATACAAAAGTAATTTATATTCTCTCCAGTTGTGCTTCAGACTATTTCCAAACTGTATTTGTGGCTGTGGCATTATTGCCCTACTCTGCACTGTATCCTAAGGCTTGTTTAATAACATTCTAAGTATCTTAGAAATAAATATTACAGAGTCAGGCAGGAAGGCAAATCAGAGGTTCTGGACAGAGCCTTTCTCACTTTACTCCTTATCAGGAAATGAACATAGCCTTGCTGGCCATAAATTTGGCTAAAAAGAAAAAGACCTTCTAAATATTTTTGACAATACTTATTAAAAATACCATATATAGATGCTCCAGTCACGTCTCAGTCACCCAGAGGGTATAAACACTCCAAAAAAGGTACAAAATAGGCTATCTCGTAGCCAGTGCAAGCCCAAAATCTATTTTGGAGGCAATAGTTCTGAATTTAAGAAAAATGTTCTGTCTTTTGCTATTTCATTAATTTGTTTTTAAAGACCAAGTCTAAGTGAACAGAATTTTAAAACCCAAGACTGAGTGAATGGAATTTGAAAAGCCCTTTTGGAGATTAACATTTGAGAAAGTTTTAGGAGCTGTAGATATTTTCAAAAACCTTACTAATCCCCATACTGCACTTCTACATGATTTTGAGCTTGAAGTTACAGCATTGATGAACTTATCGTACAGATTATTTAGCCTTGCATGGGCTAAAAATGTAAATTCGGAAGAGAAATCCTCCTTTTTCCTGTTTTGTTTGATCAAATCAATATGGAATTCTTCCACAAAGCATGAGCTTAACTTCAACAGAACTTTTATTGTTGAAAAGTCACCATTGACTATCATTACTGTTTCTACCCATCTAGATAGTTCCTGATCAGAATTTCCTTCAATATTTTTGTAGAGTCGCAGGAATTACTTAATTTAGACATGATGCATAACTTAGTGCACCGATAGTTACCTGAATTCTTCTTGTGTCCATTAAACTCCTAAAATGAAACCAAGCTGTGTTATTTTCCGTGGGTTATGGTGATGAAAAAAAATGTTTTGAACAGCAACTATCAACTTATCAAAACTTCAAAGAACCAGAGAGATTAAAAAAAAAGGCTTTCACTATCTCCAGTTTCCACAATATCTGGCTAGGACTAAAATATTAAAATCTGAGAAGATCAATTATTGAACCTCATTCTTTATTTACTGACAGTTTTTTTGTCAATTAATCCAAGCTTCAGTTTCTCAGGCTTCCCACTGTATATTTTACCACGGTAATTCTTTTTGCATTTTTCCTTCAAGTTTTTCTGATTGTTTTTTTTTTAAACTCCTAGATCACAGAAGTAGGCTGCTTCATAAGACTCTGTAATGTAATAACACTATTTCATAAAAACTCTGCAGGAAGGAGTTTTATCCTTGATCTTCTACTTCAGGGATGTATGAGATTTTCCACAGAGAGACCTTTTTCCCTTTCCCTTTCCAAAACAAGCTCAGTCATGCTTTTTCTCACAGCTATCCAAAAAAACAGTATTAACTCCCCATTCTCACTGCAGGAGTCTCTGGTCAGTGCTATTTAGTGCCACGCTCCTCTGCACCTACACAGACTTAGCAGAGTTCAGGTCGCTCTTCATCATCTACTGGAGGTGATTCAAAGGCATTATTGATGCATCATTAAATATATATTATTATCATCCATGATGTGTATGGCAGAACTGGAGTTGCTCCAGCTCCTTTGAGGTGGGTAACAGTGGTGGGGCTGCCCAAGTGGCTGTGAGGACAAGGCACAGTCCTCCCAGATTAGAGTGGTGCAATTTCCCCTTGCAGCCACATGTAACAGATCTGGGGATGATGGGTGATCCGTGGGTTTATTTCACTCATTTCTTCATGCCACCTTACAAACTCAGACATGCCTGGGAGCAGTACCAATGACAAAGGAAAAGGGATTGATACTCTCATAGTAGCAGGTCCTTAAATCCTCTCCAACCAGTCAGAAACTTCTTCAGAACTTCTTCTTTCAGGTTTAAATTGCAGTGTTGACATGTTCTCCTTGTTAAGCCCTCTTTGCAGTACTGACCCAGCATTGCCAGTGCCCTCGGGTGCACCACAGCTCTTGATTTGAGGGTATTTCACATATTTTGGGATGGAAAGCTATTGTCTCAAAGCCACTCAGTTGTTTCCTATAGCCACTAATATTTCATGGGCCTGCCATGCAGCTACAAAATAACTGAGAGATATCCAAGCTAAAGTCAGAATCAGCTGCCCTGCAAGAGAGGAGGTTAAGTCAGATCGGAACTTTATAACCATGCCCCAGTACCCACTCTAGCCCTTTTGAAGCTACCTCAGATGCTTTCATGTGACAGTGCTGACTGCACTCACCTTTAAAGAGTTGGCTAGACTGCTTGCCTCTGTTTTCAATGGAACTAAATTCAAACCCTCCTGCAAAACGTCACTAATTTAGCATCATGCTGGTGCTAGGTAAGCTATGGTGGGCACTAGCTACCAACTCACTATTTTGGAGGAAAAGGAGAGCAATAGAAGAGGATTAACTTCAAGCTACCAGTCAAGACATTTTTTGTGGGCACATTTGAGACTGTATTTATTAATGATGCTGTTCAAGGGAAGAATAACTTTCCCCATCACATGCAAAATACAAGAAAATAGAAGAAAAGCATCTATACGTTTATTATTCCAGAGCACCTTTTGATTTCCCTGGTGACTCTCTTGTACATTCCTCTCTTACAGACATTCATTAGAGCTGCTGAGATTTTCAACTGAAGTGGTTGCTGCCAAAGGACCTACAATCACAAGCAACAAGGAAGCCTCATGGGGAGCACAGCACAGCAGCCCTCTCCAAAACCACATCCCCAGAGGGATGTTGCAACTCCACTCAGGTAAGCTAAACCCTCCCAGTTTCACTTGTTGCAAGACAAAGACCATTCCAGGACAGTGTATCAGTCTCCTTCCCAGGCTGTTCATACCAGTGTCAGCCTCCCAAAGTGCTCCACTGGGAAGCACAGATTGAAGTCATGGGCAGGCACAAGGCTCTGGGAAATGGGACTCCTCTGTCCCTCTGGGCTGTGTGTCAGAAATTACTCCCTTATGACAACATAAGATTTTAAGCACACTCAAAAATAAGTCAACTGTTAACTCAGAGAGAATTATTAGGATCATCTCACTATTTATCTATAATTCATTTATAGCACTTGAAATGCCATAAAGAGGCACTTCAGCATATGACAAAACTGAAGCAGATGCAGCTCTTGATTGTATAAATGCTTATCCAGCAAATGCAAAGCAAGAAGTTCAGCAGCCAATTGCTTTTAGCTTGTCTTGTCTGTCTGAATAGCTACTGCAAGCTTAGCTCTGTCCCTCATTCACACATAGAAAAATGAAACAGAAAATACATTATGTAATTTACCCAGAGATCACAAGTCGCACCCCTGCTACTGGTCCTGCAACCCATGAGAACAGAAATTTCTAGAACTAAGAAGCTTTTTGTTTCCTAAACCCAGGAGAGTTTTAAATTAAAACTTGCCAGCATTCACTGGTGCATAGAGCGTTTAGAATAATTCAAGACATATGAATCCACTGATGAAAACTTAATGAGTTAACAATAATGAAGACAAAGTGCTGCACTGGTGTACAAATATTGCCTTTATACACACACAGTATTTTCACAAAAAAAACCAGAAGGTATAAGGACACGTTCACTTTGAAGTTCCTCAGAGGACTCAGGAAGCTCAGCACTTACCTTTGCAACATTTACCATTTGCTTAGTTCAGCCTTCCAACTTCTCCCATGATCCTCTCTCAATTTGAGCAGTAATCCAAAAAAGCTACCTGACTTTTACCCTTGTTTGTCCTACCAATGGCCTTTAACAACCTTCAAATCACTCCTCTGTGTTGTGCTGTGATTCTGAGGCACAACAGAATGTTCTGGGGAAGGCAGGTAGGTGACGGTCTTGGCCAGAAAGGTAGAAGAGCCAGGGTGAGAGGAGCAGAGGCAGTGGATGGATGTAGACACACATGTATGTATGTGTACATCCTCTGAGCTATTGCTGAACACTGCTTTTCTAAGGTGAGACCACTGGGACCAGTGATCATCAGTGACCATGTCATCCAGTGAATGCTGGCAGTAAGTGATCGGTACATACATACGCTACTGCACCATTTTACAGCCTCAGGAGAAAACCTTCCTGAGTCTATGTCTGCACAAAGATTGTTGTATTTAACAGTCAGAGTGGACCTATACTCCTTAAAGATATTTAATAAAATGTTGGCATCCTGAGACAGTAAGTTCCACAAAGTGATTATATGCTGTCTGGAAAGCAACATTTTCTTCTTGGTTAAAATAACCTATTTGTCAGCACTATGTAGACAGGAGGATGACTCTTGCCTCAACAAGAAGCTGTGGTTGCCAGCTCAGGTGTGCAATGGAGCAGTCACTGCTGAAGATCAGGAGGGCAGGCACTGATGAGACAAAATAATAAAGAGAATCAATATCTTCCTCTAGACATGAGGGTAAAGGGGCAGCAGGTACAAGCAAACACTGAGAAAAATAATTAACAACTGGAAACTTTCTCGTGAGAATTAGCATAGACTGTTTCTGTCACTTCTCTGGCAATACACACATCATGGAAACTTCATTTGCCTTTCTGCACAGGGAACCTGCAACAGAAATGTGTTTATATTTTGGTAAGCACAAACCCAGCTCACCAAGCTGGAGGACACAGAACCCACAAGGGCTCATATCATCTCGATCAGCTGAACGTGCGGGCTTGGCTGAAACATTGACCTGCCAGTCCTCTAAGATATTTAAGCATCTAACTCCCACCCTAATCACAGTTTCTGGCTTAGGCTTAAACCATTGTTAAATTCTTGATAGATTATACGAACAGGTTCTCTGTTTGCAGAAACCGTTGCAACACTTTCGCGCCTGTTAGAAGCTATAATCTACAGGCTGTTCATAATTCCTTGAATATGTTGTTTGAAAGCTGCTCAATGTGATCTTAGATAGAAACTACTTCAGGAATTTTTTTTATTTTTTTTTTTAGTTGCTTGCTAACATATAATTCAACAAGGAATTGCGAGCTCCTAGCCAGGTAAATCAATAAATAAGAGCCAGGTAGCTGCCAGGCAGACTCTGTCTTCCAGGCTGAGTGATCACCTAATATTGCAACACATTTCAGGGACATACTCATTTGCTCTTCTGCACAGGTCCTTTTATCTGTCTTTTTTCTGCAGTGTCTGAACGCCTTCCTGTAACACATTAAGCAATATGAATATTATACATCACCTCTATGGTTCTCTTTCTCATTTTCGTGTAGGCAATGAGAGAAATATATTAATGCTAATGATCACTTTAAACTTTCTTAATACTTAACCTGCTTTCAGCTTTTAGAGCAGGGACTCTGTAACTAGTTAGACCATTTGGGCTTAAAGATCATTCTGGTTTTAAAATGTATTATGGTGATAGTCCTTGTATTTTAAGGGAGCAGTAGTAATGGCTTTAGTAACCTCTCTAAAGCAGCATAAATCTGGGGTGCCCTGGGTCTGTGAGGCACTCCCGGACTTCAAGCTGGTGGGCACCTAAAGGACCCTTCAGGGAGGGGTGGCACAGCATGACTACCTCTCTGCCCCCAGGACCAGCCAGGAATGCTCTCCAGAGCCCATCTGTCCCTGACAGGTCTGTAGCACTGCCACCCCATCCTGTGATGCTCACCGTGTGAGGCTGCCTGTGCCACCAGCAGCCTTCCCTGAGAAAATATTACCCATGCGAATAGAGCCAGTAGCAGCATGGGAGATTCATCAAGGGTTTGGCTGTTCCCCTCTAGATTTCACTGTTTCCCAGTGCTCAAGAGCAAACAGCTTCTTCTCATCTGATTTCTGAAAGTTGTTTTTTTCCTCCAGTCACTGCACTCATACTTCATCATTCTTTGTGGTTTATACTCAGTGTTACCATATATGAAACAGCCCAGTGACATGTTCATACAAAATGTGTTATGAACAGACAGTTCAGGCAAGTATGGTACATTCCTGTATGAACTGATCCGAGAGAAAGAGTCTTAAGGTAACTTTTCCAGCCTACTGACTTAGAAAACATCCTCCTCTTTCTCTTGGCTCAAGAGACAGCCCGAGTACCTGCAGCCTCCCATGGCACAGGACCAGTCCCCAGTACAGGCAGGGGTGGGCCCAGGGCCAAAGCTTGGCTCACCACCCAGCTGAGGCTCAGGACCACACGATACACTCTGAAATGTTCCCATCCTGAAATCCTGGTGCACGAGAACACAGCCAGCCCATGAGCACTCCTTTTACAGACATCAGCAGAGCATTTGCTGAGACTCACCGGCCCAATCTCTGCCCATCTACTCAGTCTCCATTTAGCATTTCTCTTCCAGCTGTCCCAGAGCCTGTAGACAGTCACTCTTCTCGACTGCTGTTCTCTCTTCAGAAACAATTTTTCCAAAGTCATGATGTAAAAAAAAAAATCCTCTATTAGTACTTATCTCTCCGCTAACATGATATCCAGTTGTTTGTAGGCTTTGTATAATATCTTTTCAATTTAAATGTTCTTATTCCAAGATAAGAAAAACAATTCATAGACTTGCATTTCTTTTATCTGTCTTAATTAGTTTTCTAATTAATTCATAACTCCAAAACTCTTCATTTATTTCATGTTTCAATTTAACTTCCGAGCTGCCATAATCAGATTAGCAATCAAACCCATTTTGAAGATATTTTTTCTCACAGGAAGCTGGGTAAACTCATACAAGACTGCCTCTGTGAATCTAATAAGCTTACAGTTTCTGCTTTGTTCTCCCCAGTCTAATTTTCAAGTTTGCAGGCATCCCACTCAATCTGATGTGAATTTACCCATACAAGGATGATTCTTTCCCCCATCAACATCTCTGTTATTATTACTGATTTTGTTACAGTGCTTGGAAGAGAATCAGAGGTGTAGGGAACTGGATTACACCAAGCTGCACGATGCCTCCTGAGCACAGCTACTCAGGGGCACCCAGACCTCCTGTTTCCCAGACTGTTGTTCTCCCTGCAATGCCAAACCATCCTGCTTCTCAGCAGTTCACTGTCTCAGCGACAGCATCCTCCTCAACTGCTTCTCAGTGACATTCCACCAGTGTCTTTGGACAGCAGGCTGTTAAAAAGTATGGAGACCTGCAGATCAAAACGTATGTGATCAAGCAGAATCAGGTAGCAGGGAGTCGTATCCTGCTTCAAACCAGCTTCACTGTATTGCTCTGATTTAGGAAAGACTCACCCTTTGGAAAAGCACTTAAATGTGTGCTTATCTCTGAATATATGCTCAGTCCTGCTGAAGTTTCTGAAAGATAAGCATCCTCAAGAGCATCCTGAATAAAGACTTAGCATGTGATTACACTCCATAGCTGATGTGGGATCTGGAAAATGTAACCCAGAAAGTAGGTACATTGTCATGGCAGATTTACAGAGCCTCACGATGCTGCCTGTGCCTATCACACAGCAATGCTAAGATTTCTTATTCAGCTAATACTCTCATTCTTGCCAGTTTTGCCCTGGAAATGGAGAAATTATACATTTCCTACAGCATCCCTTCTAATCTTTCTGCTATCAGACTTTGGAGATACGCAGAACCCTCTCCCCCTGGTAATATTTATAACAGTTTTCTAAAAATCTTCTCATTCTTGTGCTCTCCTTCAAGTATTACCTGACACCACCAAGGACTAATTCAATCTGAACAAACCAATGGTTCACATCACATTCTCAGACTTTACACCTTGAAAGGCTTTTTTTAAAAATGCCATAGCATGCTGTTTCCTTTCATATGTGAGTGAAGAGACGGGAAAACTTTAAGAAATTACATAAATAAAAGAACTTTTCATTTACATAAACACACATGAAGAAGCACTTGAGAGAATCACATTATAACAACTTTAGCGAAGGCATTGCCAATTGAAAATTTTTAAGTCTTTGGACACATCAAAACCAGAAAGTTTTTTAACTAAAAATTTACCACTCTATCTGCAGAATGCCCTTTAGTGTGTGGCCAAGGTTAACGTAATGGTTAAAATATGGACACATATAGAAAGAGAGGAATAATACTTATAATGACATGTTCTACTGTGTTACTCTAAGGACAAGTTTAGTTGGATAAAAGCTCCTACGTGAGAGTTTTACCAAGGCTCAAAGGTTCATGCATACAGATGAAGAAAGCCTGGAAGAAGACAGCTACAAAAAAGAATTTAAAATAAATATAAATAGCCGTGTATTTGTGTAGCACTGAAGTTTCTCTTGCGTCTAAAATCATTCAGAAGTAGTCTAAATGGCACGACATGACACTTCAGTTTAAATTAAGTCACTCGCATTAATCAATATTCATTTATTCGTATAGCAAGTCATATAACAGTGGTGTCAACATTTCATCTTTATAAAAGGGAAAATTATACACCGTTAAAGGAAACTGGTATTCTATGATTCTATGATCGTTATCTGTAAAAGCTGCAATTTCTACCTTTCCTCCTCCCCCCATGGCTCACTCAGAACCACCATCCCAGCCCTGGGCAGTGGCATCGCTGGAGGTGAGCTGGTGCAGTGACAGCAGAGCAGCAGCAGAGCATTATGGGCTCAGACTGGGCACACTGGTAACGCGGCGCAACGGCACTCAATGCAAAGCAATGCTTTAGATAGAATCCGTTATGGGATGAAGGATGTGACAGTGCAGAGGACGAGTCACTCTTTAACACCGTGCCCACGTACGCATTATCCTCTCACACAAAAAACACCTTCTGCCTGCAGCGCGGGCGCAGGGGGTGTTAGCAGAGCTGGTGCGCTAAGGCGTAGCACTCAGCTGCTTTTAGCAGTGCCTTCATGCTTTCCTAAGCATCTTGCTCAAAGGATTTAATACTTCCCATCATCTCCTTCTGCTACGCATCCCTCTGTCTGACACGTAAATAATGAAAGTGTACTTTTCCTATTTTGGTATCTTGTACTGACAATCAGCTGCAGGGAAAACACAGTCAGTCAGTCAGTATTTGACAGAAATGGAAGAGAAAGCAGGCTGAATTTGACCCATACAATAAGTTTGAAAGGCAATCCCTTAAACTCTCCTCAGCAAGGCTTGAGTCCAACAATAGCAGCTGTCGGACATGCCCTTTTCAAAAATCCCTAGCTCTGAAGCAATTCCTGTAGCCCACTAAATCATATCTTTATCAGAAGAGCACAGGAAGACAGAAGAGCTCTGACAAGCACATGACTGGCCATTCATCTCTGTGTTTATGGGTGCAACCTAGAAACTTCCAGGCAGAAATAAAACCTGCTGTGTAAGTGGGTCCCCTCGATGCTCTGACCACAACAGTCCCGTGCGTGGCCACTGCGCTGCCCACACTCACACACACACAAATACCTGGGTGCTTGGAACAGGAGTGACCTGAGATGGTTGCCCAGAGGATGGCAAACTCAAATTCATGGGGGGAAAGCTTGAAGGGTTTGGCAGCCTGCTTGATATAGAGTGGAAACGTCCATTTGTAAAATCCACTGAGAGGCAACCAGCATCTCATTCTTTCAATATTTCTGAAGCTCATTTTAATCTGAGTCCAAGACTGGATTTTCTGAGCTGCAAAGATGGTTTCAATATTGATCCTTTCTGTATTATCTTGCAACATCTACTGCTTGCAACGGGATGGAAATCGTCCAGGAATAATACAAATGATAAATTATTTGAGAAAACCTGAGATATTTTATCTATAGAGATGCTCCTTATGCTGAACGAAATAAGAACCTTGAGAGCTAAGCACTTGGGAAATAGTCACTATTTATACAACCAAAACCCCTCTTAGGTCTCTACTTATGTAATTCCCCATCAAAAGCTTTTACATTACTCTTACAAGTATCAGACCTTACTTTTCTGATGCTGAAATTTCATATCCTTACTGAAAATTTAGGCTTCCAATAGTTTGCAGCCTCCCTGTACTGGAGTTGATTCACCACTGCTGCACATTTAACCAAGTATTAAACCTATGCTGAGGTCAAAAAGCAGCTGGCCTCACTTTAAAGTATTTAATCCCTTTCCCCAGGTTCCTTGCACAGCCATCCACATAACACTAAAGAAACAAGCCCGGTACTTTATTTTCACACCACGTACATCTCACAGAATTGTTTTTGCTCAGAGAAAATTTTTACCCAATGAGAATTTATATTGTGGAATTCCTGAAAGTGAGCACTCAGGTACAGACACCTAAGCCCTCAGCTGCTTTAGTTCTGCAGAGTGTATACCACTCATAGTAACTCTACTGAGCACCCAGAGTTTACCTAGCTTCAGGCACTTAGAGTACTCAGGTAGAAATGTAGTTGCTGATGACCCCATGTAATCCACAGAAAACAATTATTCCCCCTGGAAGCACCTCTGCCTCTTCACTGACCATGCAGAGATCCCAGTGCAATTACTTTCCTAACCTGAATGCCTCAGGTGAGATAAATCCATCCCCCTTTGTGTAGTCTTAGCAATAAAATGCCCTGAATTGCTACTGTCTTGACTTCATGTGCATTCTCTTCCTTTGTGTTGCCACAGATGTGCAGAAGACATCTGGTCCTTCCCATTCAGTTCCCTAAAAACTAAATTCTTTATTGATATCTCTTGTCTCTGACTTTCCAGGAGCAGAAAGGAGATGAGAGTGACACAGGTTTCAAAATCACAATAGAAGGGATAATAAGTTACAAACATTTTTCTTTATGTGTGAAAAATAATGGCACTAGAGAACACCAAAATAAGTCTTTAAGACGTTTCCTAACTGGAGGGAGAAATAAATTAAAACATGCAATAAAAGTTTTATAGCAGTTAGTGATTTCACTTTGGAAAACCTGCTAAGAACAAAGTTAATGGCATAATAAATTCTTTTTCTTTGTGAGCAATGATTATTTGGGGTTTTAAGGTTTGACAATTTCTTGTAAATCTAATCAGTCAGCTAGCAATTAATAACATTAAACAGCTTCATGTCTTTCTGCACGAGCACTGCCATGCTGTGTCAAGGCACACACCTCTGAACGCTCAGCTTCCTCTTATGGGTGAGCTCACATCAGCTGCGTGCACACAGAAGAAAGTGTTACCAGAAGTGTTAAGTCACTATCAGCACAAGCTTAGGGGAAGGGATCAGAGGACCCAAGATTTCTATTGTCATGGTTGGAAGACCTTTTCTTTTACTTCAAATTCTGCCTGGTCTTTCTTCTGTGTTTCGCTTTAACTTTAAGAAAGACGCAGGTAATTTTGAGTCTGACATGTCTCAAATCAACACTCAAACCCTCTAACTTACTGTGTTTTCATCTATTACACTTTTGATCCTTGAAGGGACTGAAATCTGTTTGAACCAAATTATTTTTCACTGTTGTGGATGACACTACAATTTGTAACCCCAGACTAAGTTCAGATGAGGAATGAGGCAGTGCCAAAACGTCAAAGCCAGGCAGCTAGCGATGGCTTCAGTACTTTTGTTAATTTGGATCCAAGACAATACGCTGGACCACAGGGCACAAAAAAGAGCTTGTGGTTAAAATAAACATTGAAAAGATAAGTGGGACAACAGAGTTCAAACACAAAATACAAGAGGTCCATCTCCTTCAAAACCCCACATCTCCGCTTCAGAGTTTCACTTTAACACTGAGCTCGCCCAGAGCTTAATGGCAAGAGATGATGTGAAGATGAATCAGTGGTTGGCAGCTTGAAGTGAAAATTCATAGCATCATTGCACAGGAAAGGAGGCAGTGCGGAGCTGAGTGAGACTTAAAATCTATATTTGTCCATTATAATACTTTTTCTAAGCTATTACATATCCCGAAGAAAAATGAATGTGCTACACTGGCTTTATTTAAACCTCGGCAGAGTTTGAAGTTATTTGGATTTTGTCTTCGCGCAATTTCATCTATTGCTCTCCTTGCCTCCCATCAGCAGACAAGTAAGCCAAAATCCTGTTACAAAATCAAGTAGCTTTTCATCTTCAAAGTTTAATTATCACAAACTCTATGTGAAGCTGGCAACCATCACTGCCCTCCCTTCCTCAAATAAGGAGACGGCAAGCGGCAAAGCAGCTTTCCTGAAACCACAGAGAAGTCATACCAGAGCCCAAAATGTGATTTAATTTCTGTGCTTTTATAAACTGAGCAGTGACAGTGACAGTGCCCTCACGGTGAGCGCCAGTGGGCAGTAAGTCAGCAAACACTTTCAAGCACTCTTTTGAAAGCCTGTAGAAGTGAACAAACCCCCTCATGGCAGAGTCATCCACAGGAACCTACTCGGTGCAATTCTCTAGATACTTAGCTCAGGCAAAATGTTCTCTAAGCTAGTGTTCCTTAAGGAAGGAATCCCTTAAGGCAGAAACAGCCAGCATCCATTTAAGGAAGCAAGTGTTAAAATGAGAATGGTAAAACACTGGCACAGCTTGCCCAGAGAGGTGGTAGATGCCCCATCCCTGGAAACACTCAAGGTCAGGTTGGACGGGACTCTAACCAACCTGATCAAATTGAAGATGTCCCTGCTTACTGCAGGGGCATTGAGCTAGATGACCTTTAAAGGTCCCTTCCAACCCAAAGCTTTGTATGGTCCTATGATTCTAGTATCCCTATGCACACACAAAGAGCCAACAGATTAAGCTAAGGCAGAAACTGTAGGCAGATGTTACTAACAATATAATGACAAGAAAGGCAGTGTAGTTCCCCTCTGCACATGATTGTAACATCACACATGTGAAGAGGCATGAATCCCTTGCTCCTCAAACCGATTTGGTTTCAGTCCGTTTCTCCTAGATGGAGCAAACCATGCTTTCTCCACAGCGGTTCCCTTTACCTTCAGTTTGATATATTTTCTGGGGTTCTTATTAGGTGGTGGAGATAAGGCACTGGGACAGATGAACTACACTTTTCAGGAGCTCCTTGGAAGTGTAATAACCCTTAACCACAGATAGGGTATTTTTCAGTTGAGGAGAGGGTTTATAGCAATTTGTGTAGCCTGGGTGTTCCTCAGGACAGAGCCTGTATCTGTCTGTCCACAGAAACTTGTACCATGAGCTCCATATCCTTGGCCAAGGCATTATACATCTTACCACAACATAAATCCTGCTCCGAGCATAAAGTACATCACTTCTATCAAAAGTCTCTCACTTCAAAGGGAAATGCAGTGGAATGGAGCATCAGACAGATCCATGAGGCTCATAAGCATTTATAAGCTTCCTAAGAGCAAAACTCTTACAGTTCATCTTATTAGCTAAAAAAAGACTCGGTTTTAACTCCCCTATTTTTTTCTCTACACTGAAGTACTGTAATATCTGTGAGCTATCCAAAGCTCACAGTGAAGGTAATACAGGTATCTTGGTCACGCCCATGCAAAGGGTTCAGCACCGAGGGCAATCCAAACTGGTTCACACACCACATTTTCACATCATCTTACTTCTCTTATGCTGCTTTTTGGGTGTACGTGGAAACCATTTGCTCACCCAGGAGCAGGCAGATGGATTCCGTCTGCACTGTTCTGCTGCTGCTGGAAGCAGCCCCCAAAGGAACAGCAGCGCCTACATGTGAGCACTTAACCCAGCTCAGTGTCCCCGACTGCCCACCCACCACTGCTTATTGTTGGATAATTAAAGACAAGCACTAATTCTCACTCCACCTCCACTGCCAAACGCAGCGTGGTAGTCCCTGTACAATGATGCCCACACATGCCATGAAAGGTCAGCTCCTCTAGACAAAGCCAGGCCACCACAGCAGCTCTGTGTTGGGGACAAACAGAAGCAAACCAGAATGTCAGGTCCATGGTGCAACACCATGTACTTCCTTATCAGATATTCCCTGGGCTTTGGTCTTTTCTTTTAAAAAATAGGTAAAAATCAGACTTACTGCAAGTGAAGAATTTGATAGGGAAGACCATGGTTCTGTGTAAAACTAAGGATACCTACTCCTATAAAAATAATGTGTGAAAGCTTCTAATCAATTAGTGATGCCCGTGCAAATTGTTTTCACTGGTAACGACGTGATAAAATGTTAAACAGCAGGTGGGAGCTCCATTACTAAATGCCCAGGAGGAAACTGGATGAAGGGGTTTTTTTTTCCTTCTGATTTTTTTTTTTTGTCTTCTGATAATTGGCCATTATTATAATTGAGTAACCTTCTTTAAAAAGAGGTACTAAGCTACATTTTCATGCCCTTAATTGCCTCACATAACTTCACACATCACATGCTATTGTTGTTTGTATCCTGTCACTTGATATTCATGATAATCCATAAAGTCTATCATTTGTGATAATTGATATCATTAATATACATTCTTTGAAAGCTTTTCTGTAATCATTAGCTAACCATATTGGATGTAAAATCAATGACCTGAACTATGTCATTAATAATAAGTTAGGTGTGAATGAGTTTTCTCCAAAATATGAATTCTGCAGTTTATTTAATTTCTATTATCACCGTAGAGAAATAATGATCCAACAACACAGAATTTCCACATGACCCAACACAGTTATTTAATGCTAGCCCCTTTTTTTTTCTTGAGCTAGAAAAGAGTTGACATTATTTTCTATATACCATGTAAAACATTAGTCCCAGATAAATTAAAAGTTTCCAGGGGAAAAACTAAGGGCCAAATTTTCTCCAGTGTAATTACTTAAATAAAGTGTTTGAATACTGAAAAATAATCCTGTGGTCTGAGAGCGAAAGAGGACATTAAAATTTAGCAACTAAATTTATGGATAGTGCAGTATTTTCTTTATTTCCCCCTCCTCTCCATAAAAATGCAGGGGACTTTGCACCCTGTAGGCTGTTCTCTGCAGAAGCACAAGCATTAAGTCACAGGGAAAACAATATAAAGGAAATCACACAATCTCATTTTTTCTATACTGTCTGTTTTAATAACTTCTTTCCCATAAATCCAGTCATAGATAGGCTTTGCCTGTTCTCTGTACACTCACTTGTGAGAAATGGGAGAGATCACTGCAATCACCAAGTTTAACTGATGTTGGGAAGAGGATTTCTCCTTCCCAGGCACATACCCAGGTCTCTCAGTGGTGGGGACACAGCAGGCACTGCACAAAGCAGGACCAAAAGGCAGGCCAGGACACTGTGCCTGATAAACCCCACTCATGATCTGCCTGACCTCAGTTCTGAAGCTTGTTCAGTGCTTGTGTTCTAAATGCTAGGTGGCTTTTACAGCATTCAAGCCATCAAGATCAGCAATTTTTTTCCAGCTGAGAGAACGGATGAACCCAGAAGATAGAGGTTTCCTGACTTAATACTGCCCGGAGGCATATAAAGCACCGTAAGCGCTATTTTCTTCTGTGAACTTTGAGCTGAAGACTATCAAGTCTTCCTGACCTCTGTCATGCTGGTATTTTAGATTTAATCTGACGAGGGCAGTGTATCATCAATGCACCCGGAGCAAACAGCACACAGCGGGCACTCAAAGGCCAGCACAGCTTCCAGCTCCTTGGGAAACAAGCAGAGGAGATATTTGAAGCTTTGCCCTGAGAAGCAGCGAGCAATGGCTACAGGACATAAGCCTGGGAGAGACTTTCTCGTAGAGACACATGAGGAGAAAATGTCCTGTCCAGACATGAGACTCCTCTGGGTGCCCTCCTCCCCTCCTCCCCTCTCCCTCCCCACCAAGGCTGCCCCATGACCAGCAAGGGAGGGAGGAAGAAAGCAGCTCTAAGAAAGCAAAGGGAAACCTGTGGCTGTGCTTATGTTAACAGGAGATGCTAACACCCACCATAGCTGTGGGTGCTGAGCACTCCTGGGGATATCCTTGAATCCCCATCCATACACTACGTGCAGTTCTTAAGCTCTGATTTGTAGTGTGTCTTCTCCTCTTGACTGAAAACTCCCCAAAATGACAGCTTTCTAAGAGAGGTGTTGCTGAAGACAAGATCTGACTGACATCATCTTTACAAATGAGGTGGTGTCAGGCAGAATGCATCTTGATTTGTGGATTTGCAAAGAAAACCATTTAAAATGTTTAGTCATAAACACTACAGATTTGCTACAAAGAAATTAAAATATATTAAACCACAGAAAAGTTGAATGCCATTTTATGAGAACTACTTTAAAGAATATTTCCACACCACGTAAATAATACTTTGCTGCTTAGAATTAAATAATTATCAGTGGAAATGCATCAATGTGGCTGTCCATGCCTGAAAACTCAGTGATGCCGACACCACTGGTAAAGAGAGTGAATCTATCTGCTTTTGCCCTAAAGGAATATGCTAGTAAAGCCCATTTTTTGTTTGGATGTTTCAGAATGCTGAAATTTGTCCAGGGAAATTACTCCTGAAGAAATGTAGTTTCTCAACACAAAGTTTCCATTTCAAAACAGTTTCCAGTAAAATAAATGCCTGTTCAGAGAAGTCCAGCCTGTCTCTAGTCTCTGCCATGTGTTTATTAAATCATCATGGGCACAAATTTCTCCTTGCAGCTTACTGTCCATTAACAGCATTACTTCTAAGCAGTTTGCTGCAGAAAGAAACCATTTAGTGTGCAAAGCATCCTCCAGAGGAAGACACCTCACTGCAGCTTTCTGGGTTTTTGTGTACACACCCAGAGCCTGAAACTCGCTAGCATAAGGGAAGAGAAGGAGGCTGCAGTTGCAGTTGGGGTGTTTGAATTTCCATATTTCATTCCCTTCAGTACAGTGCATTGTATCTGTTTTCATCAGAGATCAAGATAGCTTTGATTAGGCTATTTTTATTTTGTATAACCTTTTTTTGTTGCTGCATGATCCCTTCTTCTTGCCTTGAACTGAGGCACAACAAGTTATGTCCCTGTTCTCAATCGTTCATTCTTTGGGGAAAAAGAAAGCAAGGCAATCACACTACAGGGACAGCAGCATCTCTTTTTATAAAGATCTTCTGGGTGTTTGTCAATGTGCCTGAGTTTTATTCTCATCCCCTAGTTATAACCAGAGGAACATCCTCAAGAGGCTGAACTGGCATTTGGGCACCTATCAAATTTGGCTTGCACTAAAACTCATTTCCTTGCAGTCTCCTTGAATTAATTCTGGTGGCTGACACATGACTGTCCTGGCTCAATATGAAGTTCACTTCAGATGTCATATAAACTGTATTCCCGGATTCTTCTTGAAAATATATTTGTTTTCATTCTAAATTTGATTATTTTAATTGCCAGTCATAAGAATTTACTTTTATTACACTCATGTAAAGCACAGCACTTTCCCTTCTTGCAATCACTAACCAACTCACATAAAAGAAAATACGTTAAATTGATTTTCTCCCATAGGAAATACATCAAGGGAAGGAAAGGATTGATTTCCCTCCATAGGAAACAAGACATAAATGTTTTTAATCCAGCTGCTGCATTCAGTTATCATGTACAGTATGAAAAACTGTGCCATAAAAATGAAATTAAATGCGTAATAGCACAGACCACTCTGCTCTCATGTTATGTTAAAGTATCCAGTGTTTTGGCAGGACACAACATAAACCTTTAAGCATTACCTACACCCATCTGTTTTCCAATGAGTTCCAGTACTTATTTATGCACCTTTCTGGGATGCTCTTTGGAAAGGACCATATTTTGTCATCTGTCTCTGATTTCAGTGAGCAGACTCTGAATGCAATGGTACTTCATAAATTTGAGGAAGAGTGGCAAATTTCACACTGTGCTATGGCAGACTACGCTCTTCCATCATATATCAATCCCATGAAGATTTATCAGTGAGGATATAATTCACCAGCAGCTTTAAAGATTTTATCTCAGGGCTGCATCATCCTTGACTTTAAAATCATCCATGCAGATTTTCACGGGTCAAAGATGTAATTACATCAAATTTTAATAAATTTTGTGGCCTGTATAAGGCAGAAAAAAAGGCAAAGCTGGAAATATCAGATCAAAGCACTGCAAAGTTTGCAGCTTGACTGCTACATTAAAGCTTGGGCTAATCTTTAGTAAAAATACATTAGTCACTATGTTCTTCTGAGCTCATTATCATGGACAAGCTGCTGCTGAACAGAAGGATTCCCCTATGTTTTTCATTTGAAAAAATAATTCCCAGCATTTCTGCTTTTCTCTACTGCATGCACAAGGGGAGAAGACAGTTTTCTATGATCTAAATGCCTGTAGGAGATGCCGAGTGCTATCCAGGGGACGTTGTCTGCTCTTCATGCAAAAAGGATCCATGTCACCTCACAACCCCCACTCTGGGCAGGCAGCAGGACCCAAGTTAATGCAGCAGGGATGACCTGTGCCACCAGTGCTCCCGGCGGAGAAGGGATATTCACTTGCTGCTAGCGGATTAATTTCTGAGTCTTCTGCTGCCTTGAACACAACATTTACATTTCTCTTTCTTTTCAAGTCCATTTCCCTGGTTAACAAACACTGGAACTTCTGTGATCAGTATTCAGTAGAAGTCGGGCAGATGCAATCCTTTTGAATGGCATTTTCTATATTTGTAAACAAAATATCAGCAAAAGATTTAATCTAGTCTGTCTTCCAAATGGAAAGGGACAAAGTTATTTGTCTAGATGTTAGACTGTCATTTTATTGAATTAAACACTGGTTATCTTTGTATCTAAATGGGCGGAAGATGTCAAAAAGAAACTTCCTATACTTAGCACAAGTGCAGGCAGTTCCTATTTTAGTGGTAGTATGTTGGCTGTTACCAGAGACATCACTTTCCACACTCTTCTCTAACAGTCATTATCTGCCATGAGAAAACGATGCTCAGTTTTAAATCAGTGTATTGGAAATCAAACACACGGACTGTCATAACTGAAACTGGAGATTAAATGCAACTTCTGGGATCTTCTTTTGAATTCTTCATCAAAATAGACAACCCTAGTTCTTCTAATTGTCCTCTGTCCTCAGTGTACCAGAAGTACCCATGTCTAATCTCTGTCCTTGGTTTTTATTTACTTACGAAGTTCCTTCTAATTTCCTGACAGTTGGACACATTAAGGTTAAAAATAATCAGAAAGAGAAAATACAGCATACTTGCTTTAGCAGTGTATTCATCACATCTAAGTTTTGCAGATGACATGAAGAAAAGGCCCCACAAAGGGCAGAAGACATAATCTTCTAGCCTGTCTGCAAAGGCAAAAGCTTTTTGTTACTCCTGTAGCCCCTACACTAGGTTCCCTGCCTTGCTTAGAATTTTATTCATCTGCCTTTCTAATATTTCTTTTCTCAAAGGATTTGACTGCCTTTGTGTTTTTTACCAAAGCTCAAATGGGTTCCTTGACAGGTTTTAATAATAGCTACTCAAGGTATGTGAAGTTGAGAGTCACTTACAAGAGTACCAGGCTCATTTGATGTTCATTTATAGACCAAAGAGTAAACAAATCCACAAAAAGCATTCATGGATGCCCTGTCAGCCATGCTGGTGAAATACCCTAGACTCATCCAGAGAGATTTCAGGACTTGAATTGACAGTATATCACATGAAAGGAAAGGACTACTTTGAAAATAAGAAAATGCCATTTGCCTAAAATTTTTAAGTCCCAGTGTCTACAGGGACACAGAAGATACAAATCCATGTCTATGTTAAGTCTCACAAACAACCACAGTCCCAAATACTTTGCACTCTTGCTACTTAATGGTTTAAGTTTCTGCAAGCAGCAAGCCAAACCCACAGCATTTGTCAGACCACAGTGCATTAAGGCTTATCCCTTACCTGTCTGTGCTGCTGGTTAGGAGATGCTGCAGGCCTCCCTGAGCTCAATTTCAAGGGAATAGGCTAATTACTTTAATTGAATAATAACCTTAAAAATGCCTTCCTAGGAGTAATGAAGGGATGTTGTGCTTATGCCACACTTACTTGGTTTATGGAGTCTTACTCAATATCTCCACAGAGAGCGAATTTGACAATACCTGGATTGCCCTGCCAATGAGGCATGAATGATACACCATCTAGTCCTGCAAGGAGCTACAGAAAATCAGTCTGCCAGTAAGGATCAAACAGTTAAAGCTGAACCCACACCAGGAGGGAGTTACATCACTGGGCAGGAGAAAGAATTGCAGAATGTTTGCAGACATAGCTTGCTCCCTCCCGTGACTGATGCCCATCGTGGTTACCCAGACCAGAACAGACTGCAGCGGGTTCCCCCCATTCCTGTCAGCAGCAACAGTGGCTAATAGTTTCTACAAACCCCTGTAGACAGAAGATTTCAGTTTATCAGTGTCTCAGCACCGATCAGTATGACTTCGTTAGACATGTTCCTGTCTGTCCAACAGTGTGGCAGTTTATCTGGGCACGGAACCATCGATATCCAGGAGGGGAGGAGTACAGGACACAACTGTTTCAGCTTTAATGATCCATCCTGGATATCCTCCATTCTCCAGTGGCTTTCCAGAAAGTGTCTCCATTCTAACCATCAAATTATCATTGGGTTTGTGTATCTCAGGGATTTCCCATAGCTTTAGGATCAAGGCCATGGTCAAAATCTGTTTTGCAGGTGAGAAGACACCTCTTGTCACAAGGGCTTCCCGGGCAAGGGACAGCATTTCCTTGCTGACTACAGCAAGATATTACATTGCATAACAGCCTCTGTACCAAATAGAGGCTAAGAATAAGGTTTTGGCCATCCTTTCAGCGCATGTAATTCTAAAACAAAGTGGGAGATACTCGGGAAGTACAGCACACAACCACATGCAAATCTTAAGAAAACAATGAGCTGTTCAATAGTGAAATGTCACTGCGTATTTGAGAACAATTCATAGTAAAGCTGTCACGAGCTGCTGCCAGCTTATTTGTTTGATTCTATTAAGCTGCTACTGTGGCAAATGTCACCGTTATTTGCTTGTTTTTCTCATGTGGCATCTTGTTATAAACTTTGACCGAACTTCTAGAAAAACAGTTATTATCTTCAGTTATTCATTGTGGCATAAAGGGTCCCAATCCTCAGATGAGCATCTCCAGCCACGGCTCACTTGTAAATAAATACAAACTCAAACAACTTAAAGCTATTAAGGAGAAAGACAAACTTTGCTTATTCTCTCCCCAGTGCTTATACTGCCTCTGTTCATTTCAACAAATAACATTGCTGCTCTATAGTTCAGAAGAGGCTGTAAATTAACCAGCACTGAACTGAATATATTCACAGTTACCATTTGCCATTGCCAACCACCTATAGATTTCCAATAAACAGGTCTCATTCATTGTGAAAATTAGATAATTGAAACTATCTATTTGCTTCAAGGCTGTGGTCTCAGAGGTGACGCTCGCGTGTTGCCGTGACAAGTAGGTGACAGCAGCTGCAATTCACTTCCACAATACTCTTTGCCCATTTTGTTTGTCGGTAATGAGAGCATTTTATGAAATACTGGAGATTATTGGTGAGCTTCTGCCCACAGCTCTTCTGCCTGAGGAACACCCTTTTTCCCTATTACCATTCCTATCACATTAGAGACATTTTAAAATGTTAAGAGAATGGATTCCTGTCAAAAACAACAATACCAAATTACTCCGTTATCTTTTTCATGCTGCGGATGCCTATCGATTATTATGCAGGCTCTGAAATAAATACATCCAGGCAAGTGGGAAATGTATAGTAAACACTGCCTAACAAATTCGCATTAAGCCCTTTCCTTTGAAGAGTAACATATTTGCTGAAGTATTAATTCAATGTCTTTGCCTTCCTGATTAAAATCTTGGGGATGAAAATGTTTTCTTCTAGATTGGGCAGTAAGGTAGAAGAGGTAGAGATAAGTTTAGTCTGGTGTAAAATGTTTGTATGAAGTATAGTCCAGAGTAACAGTCATCTATCTCCAGTTTAAACTGAAAATAAACCCTCAGAAATCAGGAGCTTCCCACTCGCAAAATCCTTCTTTATCATTTTCTTACCATTCTATTTAGACAGTGCTACAAGATGTTAACTGACTCCTTGCTCCAGTGGAAGTCCACTTAGTCGTTAATTGTTCACAACCAGTATTGAAGCACACCACAAGGAAATGTCTCTCTCAGGGATGGATCTCTCACTTGATGCTATGCTAAATTTTTTTTTTTTTTTTTTCAGAACAATCATGATCATCAGATTACATGCTCCCTAACTGAAAATTAATCAAATATATATAGTAGCAGATAACATGATAGTTCAAGGAGTTGGTGGTTGGATGATTCGTCCTCCATTTCTCAGACACAGAGCCACTGTGCCTCGTCATCAGACAGACCTCTGCTTGGATCCATGTAAGGTAATTTATAAACATCTTCCTTTATTACTGTTCATGTATGAAGTCACTTTTCTATTTTGTGAAATAATGTGGGGATATCAGGCAGTATTTTAACTGCATTATCATTGCTGGCAGCTGGACATGTCTAGCACTTGGAAGCCAAAGAAACTGGTTTGCATTTCTGCATTGCCTGAGTTAACTGCTCCCCTATCACTGAGGTCATCACTGTTGTACCAGATCTGGTCTCTCCTCTTGGAGAGGAGGACTCTGCACAGAACCACTGATTTGCTTACAAGGAGATCAGCTCACCTTTGAAAGAGAAAGCTTGCCTCAAGTCCTTCCTGGTGAACATCACACCTACACAAGGGGGAGTCTCAATCACTTTGTATGTAAAGGAGAGTTTCATCTCCATATAGAAATGTTTCCAAAATAATCACACTTTCTCAAATTTCTGTTTCTGAAAATCCAGTTTTCTCTTACTGAGAAAAACAGCTTAAACCCCATCTCTGACTAGCTGTTATTTAGGTAATTGGCTGGTGGGTTCCCAAAATCACAACCTTTGCTCAGCTCTTCTGAGATAACTTGATCTCTGTAGGAAGAACCTGACAAAAACAAAGAGAGAAACAGACAGTAACATATGTGGGGCAGAGTGAATATTGTCCCTCCTCATGTAGAAACTGCTGCAGAGACATCCCTAAAACAAGTCCATTTCCACTGCATTCGGGGATACAGAATTTTGTGTAATCTGTGTTAATAATCACGGCTGCTCCAAAGAAATACTTGACCCATATTTTCAATTCTTCTCTGAAAGGATAAGAATAAATGAGAGTAACACTGGCAACTGTCCAGGCTAAAAGGGCAATAACGCTCCAGAGATGCCATCGTCAGCTACAGTGGGAACATTTGACTAAATAACTCAGAAGCATCAAGGCCTCTGCCTTTAAAATTACTGTACACTTCATACATAATTTCAAGCCACGTTCTGCATCATTCATTTCATGATCCAAAGTGATATTTTTACTCTTACTAACAATATTTAAACTATGATGTACCTGCAGGGAAATACATGATTGCTCTGCAAGAGAACACTTCAAATATTGAAATTGGCAAGTTCTTTATCCATAAGCCAAGAGATTCATTGCACTTGTTAAAACTGAAACATGCAATACTGAAAAAGAAGGATATAAAAGTATAATTTATGGAAAGAGTATTCAGTAAACAGTTTGATTCAAGTTGTTTGTATGTGTTGCTTTAAATAACACTCCTTCTGCATGAAAAACTCTGAGTTCAAACAGAACAAATGAAGAACAGGAATTCAAGTTGTTTTTTTTATTCCATACAATGACCATTCAAAGAGAAAAATCTCTACTGATTACATTCATTTATGGGCCTTGGTAAGGATGAGAAACTATTTTAGCTGATTTATGAAGATTAGAATAGTCATGACTTATAGGAAACAATTTATATAAGCAATTCTAAAATATACTTTTAGATCAGGAAAAAGCTACAATTCTGGCAGTGACTGCATTAGAAAGAAGAAGACACACAATAGTATTGATTAAAATTTGTATAATATCTGCTTAATTTAAAAAACAGTGTTATATATTGCAGCAAATAGATTGATCCACTTTCCAACCACTTTTAAAGGAAAAACTTAATTCTAGATCAGAAATATTTTTTCCTCCAAGCAATTTGCCAAATAAGGGGCTAAAATGTAAAATACTTTTTCCATTAGTTTTAGGTAATTGAAATGCAAAGTGCTAAGCGCTTAATCTTTCCAGGCAGGAAAAGCTGCCTGCTGTCAGATTTTATTAAGTCTTTTTGCTGCTCTTTGTATAGTCAATAACAAGTGTCTAAACCCAGGAAATGATGTAGAGGTAGTGTTCAAAGGTAAGGATATGATAAGGTGGTGTTTGCATTCAGGATAATATGAAAAAGTCCAACATGTACGCAGAAAGATTTTTTTCCATGTCAACTAATTAGCATGTTTATTGGAAGCATTAATTATTCTGACAACCGCAGAGATTGTTAAGTGTGTTAACTCCTCACATGCTCCCTTCCTGTGGATGCTGAAAAGCTGCTAGCAGAGGAATTTTCCTAGGTTCTCACAATATTCTGTGAGAACCCTGCCTTTCTCACACGTGTTATGAGAAATAGTAGGACGGTTTTGTAAACTAGACTAGCACATGGTGTTTCGATAAGTTTTGTTTATGGTACATTGTAAAAATATTTTGAAATAGGTGCTGTAGGACTTTAACCAATCACCCTAGGAGATGTGTGATTGCTGACCAATCGCCCTATGGGGCTGGGGTATAAAAATGGGGTTGTAAATTAATAAAGGAGCTTCTTTTGCCTGCTCTTGCTGAACTTATATGTTGCTGCGTCTCTCCGCTCCCGGCATAAACAGCGACACCTTCCTACATGTCTTTCCAGGCAGACTGTTTACCTGCCAGCCATTATGTGTAGGTTTCCATATCTTAATAAAGCTAAAGAACCCAGTTCTTTTCAGTTCTAGCATATGTTCAGAAGTAAGACCAAATAATTCTACCATGAATAAGTGAGTTTCGAAACAAACCCAAGACAAATATTGTTCTGATAAAAATTAGAAAGCCCTTGACACCTTCATGGAGATGGCCTTCCATTTGAGCATATGGTGCACTCCGAAGCTCAGAGTGATTGAGCAGACTTAATCCTACAGCTGGAAAATCAAGTAACAGTTTACAAGACACCAATATCAAAGCGGCGACCAGAGACAGGCACACATCCATAGCCTAGCTGCTCTTCATAAACAGCTGCCATAAGAACAATGCCCCTTCCTGATGTATTCCAAAATGCAGTTCCTAAAAGGGCAAAGAAATCTCACTTGCAGTCTACCTAACGTGACTGGTTCCTGTTACACTTCCACAGCATCTTCTGCTCTGGAGGTGGAACCTGCCAAAAGCCTGCACTGACACATAGCTGACAAAACTGCTGGAGAGGGTTTGGGAGCTGATGCCTAACCAAACCTAAATCCTGGATAGATAAATATAAGCATTGGTGTGTTTGATAATTCATTCACACATGCAACAGTAAATAAACATTTGATGATTTATCTGTTCTTAAATAAAACTAATTTACAGGCAACGTGGCTACTTAGAGAAACTGCATTACCAGGACCAACCACGCTTTCCCACCAGCCTCTTCTACAGTGTCACTCCTGCTCAAATCTAGATTTTTAGGGCCAAATAATCATTTTCATTGTTCCCCAAATCACTCCTTGGAACAGCGTTTTCCAGCCTCAGCCTCACAAAGCTGTTCCCTGCAGAAGTTAAAAAAAAAAGGTTGTTCTTTTCTTAAAAATCTTTGTAGTGTGCCAGTGTGCAGCTTTTTGGCAGCAACACAAATATGCCCTATTTTCTCCAATTTTTCTTCTTTCTTATTATTTTTTTCCCACTTTCTTTGCAATTTTTCTTTCTTTCATTTCCTCTAGTGTTATTTTCCTTGTCTACCTTTCTTGTGCTTTAAGCTTCCTATTCCCAGTTCTGTCTCTTTATACCCATATCTGAGTCTATCTTTTTTACCTTTGTCTCACTTTCCCTTGCTGGTTTTCTCATCTCCAACTTTTCATTTCACCATTAGCTCTGAATTGAGGCCTTTCATCATATGTTTCACACATTCCCCTTCTGCTACATACCTGCACAAAAGAGTCTGTTACTGACATGAATGCATAGGCAATGAAAATTGGGTGTTTATTGATAGCATGCAGTGGCTGAGCTCTAATTGAGGCTTTTTTCCATCCCGTTAAATGTTTTTCTGAAGATTTCCTATTACTCCCGTGCCTGCATTACAGGCCAGCAATACGAGGATCTTTGTCTATATATAATTTGACAAACCTCAGATCTAGGGCCTTTTCTTTTTCTCAGGTCAGCTTCTCCTGGTGTCCTCTTCCTCTGAAAACCTAAACAGACACAGATCTAATTACCAGTATCTCAGGTCATCATTAGCAAAGTAGATGCAGACTGAATTGAATATCACTTCAGGGAGGTCATTACTTGAACAATTCCACAAAGCTTTTGAATATACCTTTTACTAAAAGGGCACCCCAAAGCATTTAGCAAAAACTCAGTAATATACTTGTGAGGCTGCATAATTTGGGCCAAGAAGAGAGAATTTTTAAATCTGCATATGAAGTAAAAGAAAATATATATCCAAAGAACAACAAAGTGACTGAGAGAGAGTTGTAATGGTGATTGCACGCTGATCTGAGCTCATCCTGCTCATAGTGACCTGATATAAGAAACACAGAATCATAGAATCCTAGAATGGCTAGGGCTGGAAGGGACCACCAAAGGTCATCTAGTCCAGCCCCCCTGGAGTGAGCAGGGGTACCCTCAACTAGACCAGGCTGCTCAGAGCCTTGTCCAGCCTCACCTTGAATATCTCCAGGGATGGAGCCAGGGATGTCTGTCATGACACAGAGACAATTCTCTCAGGACACACTGCTGTGTAGAAAGAGAGAGAGCAAAAACCCAGAGCTCTCTTTACAACTGCCCTACTTCAAGAAGCAAATAAAAAGCAGTGTTGCTTTTACTCCTCCAATGATAAACACATCTGCACCACTCACCAGTAAAGACAAAACTGTGCAAGCAATGGGAGTAAAGGACAGTTTGGGGCACCCAGTACTTGCTTAGAAGAAATCCCAGTAAGCAGCCAGTCTGCTCCTGCTGCTACTCAGTCTGAAAGAGAAAAGTTTCTATCAAGAAAGAAAATGTGAGACGGTTGTTAACTGGCTGCACATCTCCACACTTCAAGGCAGCTCCCGCAGCTCCTGGCCTGGTTAATGTGAATAGGACTCCAGCCATTTTCTGTAAAGAGTTACAACCCAAGGGTTATGATTTTACAGCTATTTAGGTGTGTAGGGATGCAGATAACTACAGTTCAAAAATCCTCTAGAGACTCATCTGCCTTTTTAGGTGTATCAAAATCCACAACCCTGATATTAAATAAACTATTATCACGTACTAAACACAGAATTATGTATGGTATTTTATGGTTTCCACACATCTTCCAGTCCCACTTCTGTGTAGTACTAAAAAGAGTCCAAAAGGAAAAAAACACTAAAAGAACTGAGACTAAAAAAAAAACAGAGGAACAAAGATAAAGAGAAAAAGAATGACGCTCATGGAATAACTGAGTGATGCTGATAGATTTCTTAGTTATTATGATAATTAAATTTTTTTATTCTTAACACTAAAATACACCTTTTGGATAAGATAGCTGAAGTTGGCTACAAAGCTGGTTCTTTCCCATGGGATGGAAAGGGGATCCAAGGAAACAATTAAGATCTTCAGCCAAAATACTATTTCACAAAAGACTAGAAAAATTAAAGGGTAAAAGAAATGGCTGAAAAAAAATATTGGTTTGATATTTAAAACTGCTGAGCATCTGCAAGTCCCATTCAAGTCACAGGGAGCAGAAGACATTGACAGACTTTGTAAATTAGGCTGCAGAAGTGGCAGGATCAATAACTAGCCAGGCTTACCAAAGAGATTTCAGAAGCTAATGATGTGAAATTAAGAGTTCTCACTTAAGTTTAGTAGTTAAAAAACAAACAAAAACCAAATGTTTAAGAAAAAAGCTCTCTAAATTCATGATGCAAACATTTACCAAGTTATTTTTTGTTTTCTTTTAAAGAAGGCTCGTTTTCTCTGTCATGTTTCTGATAAGCAAAACATTTCAGTGACAAGTACAGAATTATAAGCAAACCTGTACTAACACATCAGTATTCAAAACACAGAAATTTTAGTAAGAATATATATGTTTCAGTGATCTTTTACTTTTAGCTTTGTTTTTTTCTAGAATATACTGAAAATAAAGAGGAAAAAAAGAACTTCAGAATCCTTTGACACTGAGCTGCTTAGGCTTGCAAAGAATACAGACAGAGCAGAACATGTTGATCTTTTATACTCATCTTTCCTAAACCAGAAAACAACATCAAAGAATTTCAGTTTTCTCAGGAATAAAGGACTGGAGGGTACCATCTCATTCTTCTCTGTTTAAGTTTAGTGCAGCCTTCATAAAAAGTTCTTAAAACTGGAATGGTAGTGGCCATATTGACTTTTTACCAATCCTTTGTGGGGCTTAGAAGGAAATTTTTATCATTATGTGAGCAATTCTTCCCTTTGGCAGATAGGAAGGAAGTATTTCTAAGATGAAGTTCTTCAGGTGGCAAGAACTACCTTAGCCTGTGAATGTGCATATTCTCAAAACTAGTATAGATTTGCCCTCAGGATTTTCCATAAGCTGCTCTTCTGAGACCAGCAATTTCCTTTCCATCAAGTATGTTCACTTTTAAATTAACTTAACTGGATTGTGGTCTCTCCATTTCCTTGAAAAGAACCACAAAGCTTTGTTACATGCTTTGTTCTCAGAAAAAAAAAAAAAAGCAAATGGACTCCCTGGAGTCAGGTCACAGTCTCTGCTTAATCATACCTTGGACCAGAGGAAGGTCTCCTAACCTGAGATGTGCCCACGCCTGCATTGGAGGGGATTAATCAGCATACCTGGGTATCAGTATTCCACTGGAAATACTTTGTTCTTGGCCTACACTCCCCTACAATATTGGAAGCAGAAGGAAAAGACCAAAATAAATTTATTTATCACCAGGAAAAATTTGTGTTTCCTCACCCAATTAATATTCCCTCCAGCATATCAGCAATGTTCTGGGAAATACTGAATAACAATTCCCTCTGTCAGCAGGAGCTGAGCCTAACAAGGTGGCAAGGAGGGGAAAGCAAATTTTGGTAAGTCCTTTTAAATATAATCAATATGATTCCTCCAGTCCAGAAGACACACAGGATGCCCCCTTGATGTCCTCTGGGGTATCGTTCCGTTGGGTCTAGGGTCATTTTCTATTGGATGGTACCATTTAAATAATCTGAACAATTCTTTGGACCCAGACCATAATTTTTTCACTTCTGTGGGAGTCTCTCAGTGAGCACAGATTTGTGAAGAATGCCATAAACTGCTGAAATCTTTGGCTACATTGAAGTAACAGTTCAATCCAACAATTCAAAATCTCTGAAGTGAAATCCTAGGTAACTGCTTTGAAAATTTTTTTAGTCTTAGGAACAGTGCAAAATCATTTTAGGAGCATCCATCAGGAAGACTAAATATGTTCAATTTCTTTGATGACACAAAGGTCACTGTAAATGGTTGCATGTTTAGTCATGGAATACGCTTTGAAGAGATCTGACTAGCGAGATGCCATTAAAGTAGAACCACTCCTGTTGTAAAGTGTCTCAAATTGCCCTATTTTTTAGTAAGAATAAAAAAATGTTTTTATTCCTTCCTGTAATTTGTCATAGCCACACAAGTCTATTACATGGCTTGACACTTCTTTGAAGAGTAATTTCTGAGAAAATGCATAACAGAAAGATGAATCCACGTATCAAGATACAAAGAGACATCTCAGTGAAATTATGGGCAGATAAGCACCAGCACCCACACAACCATGTGGAAGCTTTCCCTCCTTCTGTACGAGGGATTTGTATCACTTTTGCACTGTTTTCCATTCCCAGAGCCCTTGGAAGAACCCACGAGGGGACAGGAGGACTTCCTGCTACCAGCCACAGATTCTCCAGAAAGCCTGTCCTACCTTGCACAACTCAACCTACTCCGCAGTACTATAGAAGCCAACCTGGGGAGAAAGAGACAAGGCAGCCTCTGATACAAGATGCTACCATTTTTCAGAAATGACCCCCTGGCTGCAGAAAAACCTGGGAAAATGAAGAAAGAATCACTTACTGACCTACAGACAGATCTTCACTTCCAGTGAAACTGTGTGGGACATCCAAGCTGAAGATTTCAGAGGGGAGGGGTCCATCTAAGCACTCCATACGCTCCTGTTCCATGTTTTTCAAGTGAACAATTGAAAGAGTGTCAAACACAATCCAACAAATAATCACCCCTAGTAACCTGGGATCAGTAGTGAGCACCCTGGAACACGAGTCTGTAAGACCGTTTGAAAATGTCACATTTCCCGTACACATCAAAACCTGCAAGTAAATAACCTGCAAATTAGGATAATATGAAGCCATCTGGAAACCAAGGACTTTTTGACCACTTTTTGTATGGATTTACTATCTGAAAAACATGGGGTAGGAGGAGGAGTGGAGAAAATGTTTCATGTACCCCAGTCACACTGCGCTATTGTATTTTCTAATGCACAAAGCTGGGTTTATAAAGCTGGTGTGATCTGGGCCTCACCCGTTGTTTTCTCACCACCCTGCACGCCTTCAAACATTTCAAGTGTTCAGAAGAAACTCACCTTGGATATGAAGCTTTTAAAGTCCTGAACACATGAACAGATTTACAGGCTGATATTATTTTACCAAATTTAGTATGTTGAGCCAAGTTACAACACCTGGTATCACTTCCTATATCAGTGGTGACACAGTGCAGTTATAGCGGGGTGAGAGAAATCAAAATCTGACCTCTCTGTGTTGAAGAAAGTTTACCTTCCCCTCTGCCTTTCAGGTTAGCTAAATACTTGTTTCCATTCTTCTTAGAAACAGTTCAACAAAGGTTACCACTCTGAAAGTGGAGAGAATGGTCCATAGTGTAATACACATGTAAAAATATTCTTTTGTTTTCCCTGTGCAGTTCCCTGAAGCCCACCATAGCAGATCCATTGAAATATTGTCTTTAGTTTCCTAAACACAGATAAAATACAGGAAATTTGACTAAGGTGTTCCACAGACTAGCACATGTTTTGTGGTGGCATTTTCTTTCATGTAAGGATGTCTCAGTCTTAGTAAAAATGCAATAAGGAAGATGACAATGACAAATAAAAATATGAATGGAGTAAATAATTGTTTTTCCTCTGAAGGAGGAACTCAGGATTTTTCTAATATTTCTCCACTAACAACTATTTTTACTGTTTTCCTCCTCCAGGTCATCTTCACCTGGCTTAAGGTAAGGTGAGACCAACACCCAAAGCAGAACTTCACCCAATGGCTCTTGCACCATGTCTGGAAATCCTAGGTGAGGTAGGAAACATCTTTTACAGGAAAACATCTACAAATGCAAGAAGGAAATGCTCACAATTTTTCTTATTAACAGCTTAGCGCAATGAGTCCTCTTATCTCAGATGAGGCCTTGAATGCTTTGCCATGCAGATAATAAATTCATTTTCCTTATGAAGATGTATCATTTTTGAGGGCACTAGGCCTTTCTCCAATCACGTGACAATTTCTTATTTCAGGTTAAGGCACTAACACTTCCATGGATCTATATACTTGTACAAAATAATGGCTTTAGTTTAAACATTTCACTGGTGGAAGTCACGGAAACCTACTGATGCATGAAATCTTGCATGTATTTCCAGTATCAGTCAGGTATTTGTTACATCTGAGAGCACATAGCAAGGATAATGAGGAGCATTCCCTTCTTGATCCTTTTATGTTCTGTGGTGTGTCTTGTCTTATTTATTCACTATTCACTGTACTACAGAGAAGCTGCTAAGCCCCAGAAACAGGCTGTAATAAGCTTCTCAAGAACCTAATGGGAAAACCAGAATAGTTGTTTATATATTCAGGGAAGTTTTGCAAATATGGGTTAAACATGCAGTATCCATAAGAAGCAAAGCATTTTATTTTACAACACCCGCGGTAATAACAGTGTGAGAATTTTTCCTTTATTTTGTATCATAGCAACTAATGAAGCCATTACTATTTTTTTCCGAATTCAGCTCACTAATAATTCCAGTGGAAAACTTATTCAAAACACTTCACCAGAGGCATCCCTAATGTTCTTCTAGTAAATAACGTATTTCATTTATAAACCTGTTTTCCGTCCCACTTGCCTGCCTCTTTAGGAGCCTGTCAATAGACAGGGAAATCCAATTTTCAAACTCAGCTAAATCTCACTTTCAAAAGCGACTTCAATGCTCTGAACTTGTCCTCAGTTCAGTCAAAGATATGATTGTAATTCAGAGAGGCATCTTCTCACTAGATAACTGCACAAGGTACTGATGCTGATACTCCTGCCACAGCACAGGTACCAGCTGGGAAAACCTGCACTAAATCCTGGGTGGGTTTCTGACTCCTGCCTGGTCTGCCACGACACTTAACGCTGTCTTTGGTCTCACTATGCAAAGTGCAGTCCGAGTTTTGCCCTTTACAGGATGGCTCTCCTCGTGCATGACTTTACACTGACATGTTTTACCTTACGCTTGCCAAAGGGGTAAAAATGATTGCAGGGTCCCATAGAAAGTCAACAAATTCTGACTTCCAAACTTTAAAAACATTAAATGGAAATCCTTTGCACAATCGTAATTTCTAACACGTTTTAAAATGTACATTATAAATTTCAGGGGCTAGTAACGGTACCATTGTATAAAAGGCAGGAAGAATCCAACTAATCAGTCAGAAATGGTTAAACCAAACACAATTCTAGCACTCACACGGAGAATTTCTTGCCTTTTAGTAGGGGTGTTAAGCAAAGAGCTGAGTTTGCTGCTGAGCTGCGTGGCAAGAGCCATCACAACAGAATGTAACCCCTTCACAGCTGGTGGGTTTAGTGCCATTGGGTAAAGCTTGCTCTTGTTCAGTAAGTCCTGAATGTGTGTAGGTGTTAATACGTACAACAATTTTTAGAATGGAAAGGTACATATATAATACAAATCCACTCCTCATTTTGTTCAACAAAAGATTTAAGCTTGTGTATAGGCCCCTTGAGGCTGCAGTAGGAGGGCTCCTGTGCCGAGAAGTACATTACTGAATTGCAACATCACAGAAATGTACCAAGCTAAAAAATATCAAACATAGATCTTTTGCAGGCTGAGTACTTGGCTCACAGTGGAATCTTAGTGGGCAAAGACAAAAAAGCAAAGCCCAGAGGGCTGGTAAACCTCAACTTGTTATACAGGTAAAAAATATTATAAATTCCTTGGAAGGAATTCTCTCATTTAGCAGCTGCAAAATTTTAAGGAAATCTAAAACATTATATAAGGAGAAATAATGTCATGAGGAAAAGATATGCAGCCAATGACATAATTTTATCTGGAGACGTATGTAGCATGTTAGCTGTTCAGGAAGAGCTTGTGGCAGATGAGAGACCACAAGAATGGGTAAATGCAATTCCACAGAAGAATTGTGTAAATAAATAGAACTCGTGAAAAGCTACCACATACCATTTTCTGTACTTGGCAAAGAACGCTCAGCCGATTAAGTGGTCAAAATTGATTTCTGATTTAATTACTTGAATTTCTGATTCTCAGAACATTTACTCTTACATACAGTAAAATGACCTCACGACTGAGCATTAGGACCAGATGATACCACACCTAAAAAAAGCAGTAGCGCTTTACCTTGCTGGAGACTGCCGTGAACTGAGAAAACAGAAAATTTCCTACATTGTTTGGGGACTACTTACTAATAACACATGTAGTCAAATTCTTTTCTTCTGCTAGGTTCTAAATGACATTGTCAAGGTTACATGTATTTCCTCAACTTTAAAAGCATTTTCTTTTTCTGCCAGTCTTATTTGTAAAACCCTCTGGAAGTTAGTTGCTTCCTTGGCCAGAAAAAAAAAACAGTATAGTATTTCCGTCGGTTTGTTATGTGCATGTGAATGATTTGTTACTGTACAGCCTTAACTACAGCTTGAGACTTAGGATCCTCCCCAGCTTTATGAAATGATTCATTGCTATTCCAGAATTTTCTATATACTGCCAATTTTAAAACTTGCACTTATCTAAGCTGTGTTTTAAACATGCAATCATTTCTAACATGTTCTTTCATAAATATATTCTGTAAAGCAATAAGAAAAGGTCAAATTGGTGAGTATTAAAGCTGGTACTATTATTTTAAGAAAGGTCTTGCTGGGAGCAAATGAGATTATTACATGTTAATCATTGTACATAACAGGCATCTGTCAGCAGATTTCTTTACCTCTGATCAAAGAAAATTTGCAATTCCAAAACAAGAGGAGAGAAACCTCCTCATGAGTTCAGTGATTAAAAAAATTAATTTGCTTCAGTCTTCTCAGGAGGAAGATATTATGAGAAAGTACATTCTCCTGTATTTTTTTTGACAGCCTGAACTTTAGCAGAATCTGGTTTATTTTCTTTGAAACCATCTCAAGATGCTGAATATCTCACTTTATGGAGGAAACTTTATCACGGTCTTTCAAGAATAAATATGTCAACGTGCAGTACCATGGGAAGTTAAAACAAGAGCCATACCTGGATTACTGTGTCCAGTTCTGGGGTCCCTGGTTCAAGAGAGATAGGGGATTACTGAAGGGAGTCCGGTGGAGGGCTACAAAATTGATGGGGGGGCTGGACTGTCTCTCTGATGAGGAAAGGCTGGGATACCTGGGGCTGTTTATCCTGGAGAAGACTGAGGGGAGATCTTCTCAATGCTTATCTATATCTAAGGGGTGAGTGTCAAGAGGATGGGGCCAGACTCTTTTCAAGGACAAGGGGCAATGGACACAAACTAGAACATGGGAGATTCCATCAGAACAGGAGGAAGAACTTTCCTTTGAGGGTGCCAAAGCCTGGAACAGGCTGCCCAGAGAGGTTGTGAAGTCTCCTTCTCTGGAGAGACTCCAAACCTTCTTGGGTGCAATTCTGGGTAACCTGCTCTGGGTTACCCTGCTTTAGCTGGGGGTTTGGATGAGATGATCTCCAGAGGTCCCTTCCAACCCCTACCATCCTGTGATTCTGTAATGAGAAGGCCTTATGCAAAACCAGCTAAAGGTTTGACAAGTGTTTTGCTGATGCTGCTCATTGTGGTATTGAACCAAGAAAATTCTCAGTGTCCTACTCTGTCAAATCTGAATGTCAGCTCTTCACAAAGAACATAAAACCCTACTCAAGACCTTATGGCTTGGCTGAAGATTTTGAATGTGAAAAACCTGGCTTATGCACACTGTTCTTAGATCACCAAACCTTTGGGGTCACAATCTGCTGTTAATGAGCAGTGCTTGCTTTGATTTTTAAGATCAGAGAGGATATATTAATTTATACTCTTTTGACTGCAGTAGAAATATCATCAAAAGTGCCAAGAGAATTAGGTCAGCCTTCTTTTAGAAACCTTAATGTCCATTATAAAAATGACAAGAGACAGAATGCTCTCCAGTGAACCCTATTTAATGTAAACTGAGAGAAACTGCATATTGAAATGATATACAGCCTTGTGTCTGAATGCTACAGCATCAACTGTATAAAACAAACTTCTTTCTGTGCTCACCTTTGATGTCCCTCGTTGACAGCGATGTGAGTTCAACACAAGGATGATTTAGATGCCATCCAGAAGACAGGGATGAAAGGCTTTTTCAATTGGCAGTTTTCTACAAAGCCTTGTAAGAGTCAATGCCACCTACAATACACATGTTTTAGTGTCAAAAGCATTAAAACTTGGCTAGGTTTCAGTGAACGTGTCCAGTTCTGAAGCTGTACCAAAGTGACCCATGAAGGCTCTTTACAGATCCCTCCAAGCCCTGAAACACTACGGTAGTCTTCATATGTCAAAGCTGCGTGAAGAGAAAATGCCTTTGCATATACAGTTATTTTTGTAGCCTCATTTGGTATAGGTAGCAAGATTTTGGCAGTGAGCTGGAAGGCTGCAGGGGTAGAATCTGCTCAGGGAGGGACTCGCTGTACTGGACATTCTGCATACAGTGAGGAGCACCAAAGTCAACATTTCAAACACCAAGGTCAGAGAAGGAGGAGAGGGAAGAGGAGCTCCAGACCCTGGAGCTGGTGTTTCCCTGCAGCCTGTGGAAAGGAACACACTGGAGCAGATATCCACACTGGAGCCCATGGAGGGCCCTGGGCTAGGGCATGTGGATATTCCCTGAAGCATCTGCAGCTGTGGAGTCTGTTTGTCCCTGTTGGTAATTGGTGGGTGATTCCCCCATCTTTATCTCAACCCATGAGCCTCCACAGCTGGGGAAGGGGGTTAGTGAGAGAGCAGCTGGGTGGGAGTCTGGCAGGCAGCCAAAGTCAACCCATCACAATACTACTTCAGGTAATTCAGATATTTGATTTGTGAGGGCACTGTGCTCCCTAAATATATCGAGAACACCCTGCTCACAGTAGTAGTTGCCATTCTTGGATCCTTCCTTTACTAAAGACTGAAATTGAAGCTAGCATCTGTCAGGTAGAGTAAAGGAACTAGCTCTTGGAAAGAAATAATTAAAAAAACCTGTACTTTGTATACTCTTGCCCTCTCAGGATTATAATTCTTCTTCTGTTTCATTGAATAGTCAACCTGATTGTTTTCCACAATTATTTATGTGCTAATGTTTAGAATGATGTGAAGAAAATGGGACTTGAGACCCAGTTTCCTTTTCCTGATAACCAGTGATTTGGTTTAGCTTCTGGAAAGGCTGCAAACATACCATGTGGAGCCAAATACCTTTGAATCTGACAGCTACTTCACAATAATTTCTTTAGTTCGCTTTTAAAATATTCAGAGGTCACCTAGAAGTTCTTTCCCTGGGCTGACTTGCTCTGACCTTAAAGACCTGAATTACATTAAATTGAGAAAAGTCTCTATTTACAAAGTAAGTGTGTTTTCATCCGTTCAAAGGGGACAGGAATCAGAATGTAGTGTCCAATGGGAACCATGAAAAGTTAGCATAAAATCTGATGAAACAAGATGGAGGTGAAGAAGGAACGGTTGATTTATATTTTTAAGGTTTTCTGTATGCAGAAGAAGATGAGAATAATTGGCATGGAAAGCTCAAAAGATTGCTTAAAATTTATTTTGAAGGTGTATGTATCTGAGGCAAAAAGAGACAATTTCATTGCACTTGTAAGCTGCCAAGTTCAACTCTCCTTTGCAACATCATCCAAGAAATCTTGCCGTAGGCACACAAGGACAAGAAGCCTTTATAAATTTCTCCTACCTAAAAATTGTAATGTCAGCCTCTCCCTCAAATTTAATTCAAACAATTATGGAAACCATGAACTGAGAATTGCCATTTTGGAAATACGTGTAGACTAGCAAAACAAAAAGGTTTGTGTTTCCCATTACTAGTTCAACATGCACATGCCTGGTCTTCCCTCAAAATTTAAATGAGACCAGACACTTGAATCATTTCAAACTGCACGTCATGAACCCAGTCTTGTCTTCAGTTACTGAAGAAAAATGCAAAGAAGTCAGCAAGGAGGAAGACAAGGAGGGCATGCAGAGCTCGTCCTGGAGCTCTGCCAAGTTGCAAAACTCAGGTCCTGGCCAAGGCTTGTCAGTAGGTCAGTAAAATCAGTAGGTACCGCAAGAAGTCAGTATATCTGCCTTGGAGGAAAGAGTTTGGAGCTTGGGGGAGGTGGTTGGTTTGGGTTGTTTTCTTCTTTATGAACCCTCTTCATTCTGCTCTGCTGTCATTTCTTCTCATTTGTGGAATTGGTGGGAACATTTCACAGTGCTGCTGCTGTGGACAAAGGTGGAGCTCTGGAATGGGAATGGTTCACTTTGCTTCTGCTGAGATTTATTTTCGTGAGATGGTAGTCTAATGGTGAACCATAAATTACTGCTGAGCAAAATTTTTTAATTGTTAATTAGCTATTGTTAGGATGACTGCAGTGTGTTATCCAGACCATTTTGTTATTCTTTCTCAAGAAAAATCTAAACAAAAATTCATACAATATTTTGATATTTGTGATACTTACATCAGTACAGAGTAATTTTCAGCTCCAATTTGAACATATTTTAAAGGTAAAGTGGCCATTTTTGCATTTAGAAAACAATACAAAAGATTAATCCAATAAGCCAGAATCCTAGACTTAGAGCAGATCACTGATTTCCTTCAACCCACAGCTAAGACCTCCAGTTCTCTTATGATGGTGAAATTGTCATGAACAACATTTGCGTTGTTTTATTCTACTGTATTTCAGCCTGAAATAACTCTGGCTTTTTATTAACTGCAAGACTGAATCCTATTCATCAGTTAGGCAGGTGTATTGCCTGATAATGCAATAAGCTTTCCCGGATGTATGAGTTGTTTTATTTCTTTTATACCAGTAATCAGTTCCAAGAGCATAATAAAAACAAAAGGTTTATTTCTTTCTTACTGGTATCAGAGTTCTAAATTATCATCCCTCAACAATAACTGTTACTATTTAATAAAAAATTAAACCTTTCCTTAATCTCACATGGAACATAATAGATAAGAATAAAGAATGATATTCAAGTTGGTGCCAAAATGAAGGATTGCTGGAACTGAGGATGTGCAGTGAAGTTATTTATGTAGATAACAAAAAAAGAAATAATTGGTTGTAATAAAATAGATAATCCAAACTTTTCAGAAATATAAATTATTATAAATAGCAATAACCCTAAATCATTCTCCAAATATTTCAAAGACAAAAAATATTAAAACTAAAGAAAAATCCAACAAAATCGAGCCTGAATGTTCTTAATACTTCACATGCAAAGTAGCAATAAGCTCTTCACCTAGAAAACCCAGAGAATCTTCAAAGAAACACTTCTCTTTCAGTCCTGTCCTGCATAGCTTAGACCATCAAGGCTGTTACCAGAGTCTTTTGTTCTAGATTTTTTTCAATCTACTGCTGAGCTAAATGTCAACCTTAACCAACACGGAGGCTGCAGATCTTGCATCCACAGAGCCAGATAAGCACCACATTAAAAAAAACCAAACGACAAACTCACATAGCAGACAAAAAGTTACTATCTTGAGTGGCTGAAAAAATTCCCCAAGAAAAACCAAGCTTTCAATCATGGTCAGCAAGAACTATTGGATATGAACCTCTCTATAAGACATAGTTTGTATTTAGATGGATTCATCAAGCACTTACTGAGAGAAACAAGGACACATTCTCCAGGAACAGCCAGGACAACAAAATGAAATGTCTTAACCAAAATCACTGGTTCACCTCCCACTTTGCCCTGGCATAGACTGCCCTTGAGTTTCTCCACAACTAAAGCACCTTTCTGCATTATTTAACCACTTTCAAACTTAAACATCCGAAAGCGACAAGTGCCATATTTGTAATGGATCAGGATTCTAGAAATATTTCACTTGTTTCACAAAAAATATGATGAGAAAAAGACAAAGTGCACAATGTGTACAACTGCCCTAAAGCACACGAGCAGCAGCAAAGTCCTTTCCCAGCTACTCACCCTGTGCCTCACACTCAAAGCTGCTGCTGTCTCTACAACAGGAGAAGGTGATCGGCTGCTTAGTAAACCAACATCAACACGAGTAAGCAGGAGACCACATTCCCAGGTAAAGCGATTTGTAGATGGACAGATTGTCTTCCTACCTGTTATCCTCGTAAGATGATAATTCATCCTTTGTCTTTCAGCTAGGTAAAAATACTCTTTTCCGTTTGCTCAATGGCCAGCTGGCAACCAGATCACCACTTCTATCCTTCAGGACTGGAGAAGCCATTTCTCCACTTGCAGAAGGGCAGAGAGGGGAGCACAACTCCATAGGAAGCTCCTTCACCTGAGGCTGGTAAGGGGATGGAGGAAGCAGAGCACAGGACTGGACGATGCTAAGGAGCAGTCACCAGAGGAATGCTGCCTGCCCCAGAAACCTCATCCAGGAGTGCAGCTGCAGGCTGAGGTTGGGAGGACACTGCCCATAGATTCCTATAAATCCTGAAATTCAATACTGGCTTCTCTAAATATAGAATTATGTTAACTACAGGAAAGATGCATTATGACCCATCAATAAAATTCACAGGGATGTCTTTTTTCTTTTTTCTTTTTTTTTGCTTAAGGTTTAAAAATGGAAGATGTTTTTCCATTATCTCTTTTCTTGATATATAAGCTTTATAAATCACTTGCACTCCATTAGTCTACAGTAGGAAACCAATTTACATGAGCAAATAATAATGAGATTTCATTGCTTTTTATTTCCTCACAGAGCTGACCAACTTGAGGCCAGGGAAGATGCGGACAAGGGAGTCCACAGTGTAGAGGATAAGGGCTGTGGGCCAGAGAGGATGCCAGTGAGGATGTGTGAGACAGTCAGCTGCAGTGTAGCATTCTCACAGGCAGCAGCTTAATATCCTTCTCAGTCATCAACCAGAATGGACCATCAGAATAAGCTACGTGTCAGAAAGGGTTGCATGAAAAAAGTGTTAATAGAAGAGATAAATCTTTATTTCCTGACCCTAGTCACTTGATATCAATTTGGGTTAAATTTTGGGAAGTTATATCTCACTTCACTGGCAAAAGTTCTCTTACACTGGCAAAAGTACTCTTACTAATACAGTTCTCTCTTCCAGCCCATTCTGTAATAACTTTTTCTCTCATTCCTCCCTTCTATCCCATTCTTCTTCAATACTCCCAGTGTATGGCAGCCCAGGGAGACATGAGCTCTGTTCCTTTGGCCTTTCAGTCTTATACTAAAAAGGAAGCTCTGCTGGAGGCTGGTTCCTGTGAATGCACCAGACCACGGGAAAGCCTAGGGTCTCCTATGAGCACTTCTAAATTCTTTTACATGGACGTTCAAAGAAAAATTTGTAGGGTGTCCTGGTTTGAGTGAGAACAGAACTAATCTGTTCAGTGACTTTACTTCTCAGCTCAGTTTGCCTACCTTACTACTCTTTCTGAAGTTACCAACCTGTTTTCCCTGCCAGTGTCTGCTTCTAGCACTGATAACACCCCATGGTTAGAGTCACTGCCAAGGATTGGTGTGCAGACCAAGGCCACTGCTGGGTCTTGTGTACCACATTGGGGGGTGCAGAAAGGGAAAGGCTGCACCTGCAGGGAGGAGCGGACAGGAGAGGGGACCCCAAACTGACCAACGAGGGATTCCAGCCCATATCCATCATATTTGGCATAAATCTAAGGGATCTGAAGGGTCTTTAGGCTCTTCTCCCCTCTTGGCCCACTTTGCCAGCTTTGCTTGGCTCGGGTCCTCTTTCGGTTCCTTCCTCGGAGCACCCAAGAGGCCTCTGTCCGTTCTGCCTTCGATCCCGGGCTGTGTGTTCCTGACCCCGGTACCAGAACCCAGCTCCTGAACACAGCTCCCGGCTGCTGCGGGGCCCAGGCTGGGACTGCCCCAGTGCCTGCTCCACAGCATCAGTGGTGATGGTGATGGAATTGCCATCAGGGGGTTGGGTTCCATACTGGTTTTGTATCTATTTGTATATATTCCATTTTTATTATTATTAATTTCCTTTTCATTAAGACTGTTCTAGTTTCCTTTTCTAATTGCTCAGTCTCTCTCCCTTATTCCCTTTCTCTTCCCCTCTGGGGAGGGGAAGAGCATCAGTTAGACATCTAAGGGGCTGTCCTGACCCTAAACCATGATGCAGGGGAAACAACAATCCTTACTGTAGATGAGTTTTAAGGATCAATTATATCACTTAGGCTCTGCAAAGAGAAAAAGGCTCCAAACTTCTTTCCTAATGGGACTTTACACAAATGGTAGAATGAGCAAAGGCATCGACTGGTACTAAGAGGAAGGGAAATTAATTGCAAACCTTTGCTAGAACAATGAGTTCAGAAAGACACCCCGTGTAACATTATAGCTTTAGTATTTGGGTATGAGAAGTCATACTTCATGAACTCACTCATTAAATATCCTAAGAAAATCATGACTTTCTTACTGAAGATGGAGAAGGGAGAGAATTTGTTTAATAGTCTCTGAAAATGATGTTATATGCTTCAAAGATTAACAACATAAAATTTCTTTCATATTAACTGTAGCAATTCTTCTGTGCTATAATAGCTTAACAAATATACTTAGGATTTTTACAATAAAGGGAAAGTGATAAGGCAATTAGTTACTACCCACAAAAAGCTTTAAAACTATTTATTCAACATACCATCAAAATTACACATTAGATTAACAGGTTGTAAATGATAATCTAGCGCAAACATCAAATGAGGGCTTTTGCATCCCGGAGTGATAACATTCCCAGCTAGAAGGGAATAAAAATACAAATTATTTTTTCATTGTGACCATGAAAACTTTCCAGTTACAATTCATATGCAGTTCAGTATTTTGTGCACAAGTGAAGGAAGCATGTAACATTTAAATGACAGGAGTTATCAGTCTTTTTTGTATATTGCAGCTGTTTGGAAAGCCACAGGGCAAAGGCATTTATATATGAGATAAGCTCAGTCTGTAGAACAAATTAATGCTGCATTGTGAATTAAATGGCATGTCTTCGGACAGCTAATTAGCTTTGTGCTGCTCAATTAAGCTTTGAAAGGACATGTTGTGTTTCTTGATGGAAGAGAAAACATTTCCAGGCTGTTTCACATTCTCAGTGCTTTCTGTTTCTCTGACTGAGAAGCCCAAGAAGAAAAGAAAAATCCAGCAGCCTTACCAAAAGGTATCAAAGTCTGAACTGCAAAGTATGCAACAGAATTATTTTCAGTAGTCCCCAAAATCTCTGATTTGATGTCAAATGGCTTAAAGATAAAAGCCAGTTTGGGATAAGAAGGAACTATAAATTCATGTCTTCAGTTCTTTTTACACTAGAAAAGCAGCAGAACCTCTCCAAGGAGAGGATAGAAAAGCTATATAATAGCTTTCAATGGTTTGTTAATATTGCACCTTTCTCCAGTTAATCCAAAATTTTCCATGTCTTTTCTTCCCAGCTAGTATCCTAAGCATGTGTATCAAGCAAGAAACACTCAGATGTCATCTGGGTTCTTCACTCAACAGTATGAAAGAGATGCTAAAATTTCAAGTCTTGATTCACTGAGAATTATGTTTCTCATGTTGTTTTCTAAATCCTTTGAAACTTAAACAGTAAGTGAAAACCTTCCAAGAGCAGATTTCTCACAAGAACTTTACTATTTCCATCTTTTTCTCTCTGGTAGTAACTAGACAGCTAACTTCTACCTTCTTTTTTTTCTGCTTGCCAACCTTAGAGTGGAAAGGCCTAGTTAAATTGGCATGGAGAGGGGGTAAAACTAAATCAGATTCCTGGAAAGCAGTAAAGCTTTTCAATTCAAAAACCATAGTGATTCAGGCTGCATTTAACTCTAGCACTGGGATCTCTCTTGTAGGATGAGAGATCAAATTCTCTTTCCTAGTTAAAATTTCACTGCTCCACATATTAATCTACCATTGAATTGCAAACTGCAGATGCAGTGTATTCAGTGTGAGCCAGTGACCACCAAAAAGGAGAAACCAGTGACTTTGGCATCATGGGCTTCATGGATGAGCAGCCTCTTACCAGATTTCTGTACTGGGGTATTTTCTTCAGCCTGAATCTTATAGTTAAGAGCATTTAATAGATGGTGTGGATTGTGAAATAAACCAGTATCAGGCATTTCTGTCATAGAGCACTAAAGATCACACTAATTAGTAGGGTACCAAATCTGAGAAAATTCTGAAGCTATGAAATGAGTTTTCATCTTCAGTCACCAGATTTACTTATTGTACTTTTCCAAGCAAATTCTGACTTTGAGCAACTGCACCCCAGAAGGAGATGTGGAAATCCAGCCCAAGGAAGGACTGTCATCTACTGACCTGCAGGTGTGAGTACACACTGCATACACAGCAACATGACTATGGACATACATATGCATATATATGAATTATTCATAGCACTAAAGTGGGCCAGTATAAACCTGCATGCTATTCTGGCACTTCAGAGAGATTTCCTTATTGGAAACAGAGTAACTCTGCATCAAGACTATTTCTCTGTAACTATACTTTGAAAGTTTTGTGCTTCCAAAGCCCCGATTTAGTGCTGTACACCTACACTGGTATACAAATATATAAATACATGTATTCTATGGCATGTATGCCCAGCTGTAAGGCCATGACATAGACCTTCTTTTAAATATGTGCACGTTTTGTACTGACAAAAATCCCAAACTGAAATGGCAGGAGGTGCAGCTGGCAGGCATAAGTTCCTGCTCTGATGGACAGCTGTGGTGACACAAACAGAGCAAAGAAGCCTGCTCTCTACCTAGAGAAATGAGTCTGAGTTCATTATTGCCTGGAGCTGAGAGCAGTTCTCCCATGAATGTATGAAGATTTCCCCAAAATTGTATTTTCATTAAGAAACCTAATAAGATATGTTTATCAAATTTCAGGAGCAAACACAACTATTTCATTATTTAAATATCAAAAGAGAAAAAAAAAAAAAACCCAAACCAACATTTTTAGTCACCTCTCTTCTGTGGGAGACTCCTCTGTGACAATCAAAGGGATGAGATTCTCAAAGCCAGGTGGAGGGTTTAGATTTGCAGTTACAGCTACCTGCACAGTGGTTAAAATGTTCAAATTCCAGAAATGGCCTTGAAAATTTTAACACATATATCTACTAAGCAAATATTTTCAATTCCTTGGTTACTCTCATATGATCTATACTGGGGGGGGGTTGTTGGTTTCTTTTAGTTTGTTTGTTTTATTGGTTTGTTTGTTTTATTGGTTTGTTTGTTTTGTGGTGGGTTTTTTTGTTTGCTTGGGGGTTTTTTTTTGTTTATTTGTTTGCTTCTTTCTTTGTTTCTATTTTCATTTTTAAAGGTAACGTGAGTTTTCTTTCTGCCTGGATTCTCTCTCAGCGTTCATACCACATTTAATTAAGCAAACTCTGAAAACTCTGAATGCGCTTCAGATATGCCAGGCATCACAAGCCTGTATATAACACAGAAGTGCTTCATATAGAAAGCTGTCAGAATTGAGAAACAGCATTTGTCTGAGCTGTATTTAGCATTCTCAGAGTGAGTCTGACGTTGTGTCAAGAGTGAAGAATCAGCGAGAGCCAACCATGAAAGGAAGAGAGCTTGCTTTGTTCCGAGTCCAAGAAAACATTCAGCATCACCACTTCCTAAATTGTATATGAATCCTGCCCTACTCTGCTATTCAAAGCCCTTAATATGATAGGTTTAAAGCAGGAATATTTCAAAATGCACCAGCAATAGGTCTGTAACCATTAAATATTGTGCTCTGTTACCCCTACAAACTCTTTAGCGTCATTTCTCAGACTAATGCTATGAAGCCAGCATGGAGGGGAACAGTAGCTCCTTGAGCACTGATTTCTAAGACTTTGCACAAGCTAAGGCCTCATGGAAGGAAACCAGCATGCACAAAGAGGAAAAGCAGTGGAAGAATTAAACAGAAAATTGACAATAACTGAAACCCAACAATTTATTTTGGAGGAAACAGGGGGAAAAAAAAAAATCTATAATGTAAGAAATAATACCAGGTGAAATGTTTTCTTCACAGGCATTTATCATTTATCATCCTCCAAGCCTGTGGCCCATAGGTTTCAGTGCTGGCTCCAAGGTACCTTGGGCAGCAGACCCTTTCCTGCACCCGGTGCTGAGCGCTGCAGAGCAGCCTCAGCCATTCCCATGACTGCATCTGCACCAGCCTGGGCAGAGGAGCAGAGCCGCTGCTTTTCTTAGCTGCTTCTTCATGCTCCCTCCCAGCAAAGCCCCTTTCCAGCTCGGAAACCTCCCACTGTGGGAAATGCAGGGCTGTGGGTAAGTTGTGATAGACATTTCAACCTTGGTCGCCTGCGTGCGAAGATTAATGTCAGTAGAAACTTAGATAAAAGCTTGACTGTGTCGAATGCCAGAAACGTTCCTTATTTCCTCTTTCATTATGAAAAATGATTTTATCTTGACTTTTCAGAAATACAGTGTGATTGCTCTTTCAATTAACTTAGTGTTCTGTTTTCCATTAGCACAGTACAGAGTAACTGTAACCCATTGTACCATCCCAGGGCTTTTTTCAAAGATGCTGATTTACAGCAGAAAAGGGATTTTGTGCTTCTTGACAGTTATAAAATTGCTAAAGTAAAGCTGGGAAGCAGACATGTTAGCATTCATTTCATCTTCAGCTGCTTCTGTTTCCCCAAGAAGGCTGCATCAGGCAGTTCAACATAAAAGAAAGTTATTAAAAATTCCACACCCTTGAAGCAATCTTCATAAAACTGATAACAAATTCAATTTTCAAGTTGCTTAATACAGCCTCCTCTTGACTAACACAGTTATCCTAACTTAAGGACCTTTTAAACTAATGACCTGGAAGGAATAGGATATATTTCATTTGAATAGGTGCAAAATTTGAAGAACTGCTCCATACTCTGATTTTCTGCATTTCTTAGCACTATTAGCAGTCCCTGAGCATCTCTCTCTGCCGTGGAAACTTACAGGAAAGAACAGGGTGATTCATAATGCAACACAAGTGATTAAGGACATTTGAACTCAGAAATATTAATAAGTTGCTGGTCATATATTTAAAACAAAGTCATGCATAAGTAATGCCTTACAACTCCTAGTCAAATATTACAGGAGGTAAAATAATGAAAGTTTACTTAACTAAACCACTTAGACTTTTTCAAATACAACACTTGATTAAGAAAAAAAAAATCCCAAACTTCACAGAAAATTGTGGCATGAACTTACATTAAACACTAGATTTCCAGATTTGTCCAGCTTAGTGAATATCAGTTATAACACTGAGAGGATTTCTCAAGAGCTTTCTTCCCTACATAAGAAAACATACATAAATCAGTCCACAATAAGTCTACAAATCAAATGGAAGATAAACATTTGTCTTCACCAGCCCCATTTGAAGATAGTGGTCTAGATTTCTGAAGACCTTTGTGAGAAACAGCCAGGCAGAGGTACAGAGAGAACGATCGCTTGTGGTCCTGCGTGATGACACCAACCTCACTGTCACCTGCAACCCTACCTCATCCCAGGCTGACTCGCACCGCAGCAAACAGAGCTTCAGCCTTTGAGCTAAAGCAGCACCTCACTCAGCCACCAGCATACACAAGCTTGTTGGCTGGCCCACACAGTTCACAGAAACAACTCACTCCGACAAGACTTTCCTGTAGCCACAAACATAAGAAAGAGTTGTATTTTGCAGCAGTGTTCCCCCAGTCCCTATCAAAGCCTCTCAGGCTCTCACAGGGATGAGCCCGTCTTCTACACACCACAGCTACTCCTTTTGAACTTCTGCTGGGGTTTTCAGTCTGATTTGGGAACAAGCTTGTGTATTGATTAGTGAGAAAAAGGGGAAAAGCCAGCTTTGAAACTGTTCTTTTGAAGATATTCTCTTCCAAATTCATGTAAATATCCAATGAATTTGGAAAATATTTGCAGCGTCGTTCAAGTAGCTGGAAACAATCTTAGCATCTATAGAAGTTTCTGATCTGATTCCACTGAGAGCTGCAGAGATTTGGAGCAGATCATAATTAATTTGTGTAGACAACTGCAGAAATTAGTTTCTTTCAAATACTCACTTTTCTGAATTGCAGTTGCAGCTTCGTTACCTGATTAAGTACAGTGCAGGCTGTTAAATTCAGGATGTGACACCTTTAGACGTTATCTGAGCATAAGATATTTTTTATGAATAGCTTTCTTGACTCTTCAAGTTTTAACATATACCATGGGGACATAGGCTAATATCTGGATAACTTCAGCTCTAGAAATTGCTGAAGATGCTTTTATTAGTAGGACTTAAGAGTAATGTATGCTACAAACAAGCCTCCACCACACCTGGGAAAACAGATCAAGCAGCTGATATAGACACAGTAAGACCACTTCAGATCATGCTCTAAACAGAGAAATGAATGAGAGGAAAAAGCCTTAACTCCACTTGACAGAGAATTTAATCTCCAAGCAAGGTCCAGAAGGGAAGTCTCTCCCAGAGCAGAGTCTGAGACAGCTTCTCAAGCCCCATCCAAGGCCTTGGCAGTAAAACTGTCCTTTCCCAAAGTGCCCCTGGTGTCACACAGAGTGGCACTTCAGAGAAGCGTTCACTGCTGACCACTGCCTGCTCCCTTTAAAGCCAATGGCAAAGCTCCAACTGCCAGCAGTGTGAGCACAGGCAGGACAACAGGAAGAGGCTTTTAAGATTTTCCCCCTGATATGCACAGCGAGAAGGGAATTGTACTTGCACCATTGGTTTGAGCAAAGCATTACCATGCTTTGAGCATACCTATTTTCTAGTGAGCTACAGTGGTTGTTAGAGCATAAGCACAATCTGCCATCACATAATAAAGTCAACACATTACAGTTTAATTGGATGGAGTCATTTACACAGTAATAACAAGGATTAAGACACAGAACACAACTCATTTTCTTCAATCTTTAACCAGCTGGTTTCACTGCAGGACTAAAGAGTACATCTCACTCACCTCTTATTAGTCTACGTGTTTTGCCAGGTAATACAAGAAAAGCTTACCAAAAATGCCACCGTTCTCAGGTTGAGGTGTTCTGCAAAGCAGCTGCTCACAGGGGGATCAGTCTGCAGGGGAGTGCAGGAGAGGCTCCTCCAACTTTTATAAAGCTGAGCTATTCCTGGACACAGAAAGCAAGCCACAAAGCAAACGACCTCCTTTGCCAGAAGGAAAGCCCCAGTGATACAGCTGTTCCCTGAAAGCCTTTGCTTTCATGTACAACCCTCAGCTGAATGCTCCTAGAAAACTTTTGGACAATTACCTTGAGGCATAGGACCACAACCCATGTTTTAGGCAGGACACGACTGTCAGCCACAGAGAAAGATAAATCTAGGAATATAGAGACTATATTCCCCAGCCTGAGTTTGCCTCAGCGAGCAATGCCACGGCAGCTGTGCACACACCAACCACACATCACATCACACGTCACACAGATCTACACAAGGTGGGCTCCATTTTACAGTTCACATTTTGCACCCGGGCAGTTGAGGGGCTTAACTTGAAACACAGAGGCAAGGGGTTTCTAAAGCTCCTGAAGGCAAAGCTCTGCTTACTGCACGTTTCTAAAGGTTTCACATGGCCCCATTCCTACAAGCATCTAATCATAAAATCTTGGGAGGTAGCAAGTGGTTTCTGAATGTCTCCCTGCATTTAAAAAGCTTGAACCGAATCCCTCATTTCTCTCTAATTTTTGCTAACGTTCCAGTTTCAGCAGTTTCAAGGGGAAGAGGAGGCAAGACTGAATTTTGCTGTTTCACAACACGTCTGAGGCTGAGATGTGCTGCGGCATCGGGCAGGCAGCAGTCTCCTCCAGCATGATTGTTGCTGTAGAGCTGCCTCTTCCTTCTTCTCTGCAACAAAGAAAAATGGGAAAATATGGCTAACTGGAGAAGCCAAGGTAATGGCTTGCTTCTGGGCCAAACTGACATTCTCTGGGCAGCTTTTTGTATTGTTTGATATTCTTGTGTTACTGGCATGAGGTGGCATCAGATGTGCTGTGTCACCAACACATACAGTAAACTGGCAGATGATAACCATGATCTGGTGAGAACCAAACCTGCCCCCCTGCATGTCTGTGAGCAGCTACCGAGCAGAAAGCAGTGATAACACAGTGCTTATTTGTTGAAATACAGCTCAATTCAGTAAGCTGACAGAGACAAGGATTGTACCATGATGTTTTGAGAGATGCTATTCTAGAAAGAGGAAAATAAATATAACCATAAGACATCAATTATTTGCTGCATGCTATTTGCCAAATTAAGCCTCAGTATTTCTTTTAATGTATTTGCTGGTTCCACTTTATTCTAAATGAAACTTTATAACCTTTTAACCACATCTTGCTAATTCACCCTTGCTGACTTGATTAACACTACTCAAATGAAACAATTGACCAGCTAAATATACCAATGTTTTTCTCTTCAATCGCAAACATGCATTTTTGGTGGCACTTTGCCAGAGTCAAACATAAAACTTCGAAACCCCAAAATGCTGTTCAACACCATCTTGCCAAGAAATTGATGTTATGGATGATTTTAGAAAATTCTAAAGTTATACAACCATTGACAAACCTATTAATTGACAAATCTAAGGACTATTTCCATAAGTTCTTTGTCACAATTCATCTGAATCTCATAATTATATTTCTTTCCCTCCCAGTGTTAGTGGAAGGGCTTGATTTCCACCAGTAGTAAATGCCCCACAGCATGGGCAGGGCAAAACTGATAAGCCAATGTGAGAATAGCTGCACCCAGAGACTGCCTCTCTAGTCATCTGCTGTGTGGGTGAGGACAAACAAGTCAGATTAATCCCCAAATCTTTTCTCTGAGGAGCTCTATATTAGAACTGTCTAGAAAACAAATTAGGATCAAACAAACAGACAACATCAACCCTCTCAGTTCTGTGATATTTTAGCATTTCCAGAAAGAAAATGACATTTCTCCAAGAGAATCTTTTCCCGCATACATTCCCGAGAGCACCCTGTGTAGCCCAGGCCAGCTCCTTTCCTTGCAGTCGGCTGCACAAATAGATCCTGACAGTGTTTATTGCCATCCACCAGGACTCTGTTAGAAGAATGGAAATGCAGCTGAAGCTGATTCTTCTAAAAGGTTGCCATCGTTTAAGTTTCATCTTCACACATAATTTTATCTCTTTGCTCCTGTTTCTCCTCAGGACGTATTTTACACATTATTCTATTGTAGTATATGTCCCTGTGTAATCTGTTCAGTCCACTTTTTGGGGTAGCAACTCATTGTATAGACTGAGTTAATATAGGTTTTTAATTTGTTTAATGTTATCTACTTAGAAACAAATACATTTAAAAGCTTTTTTATTAGTGAATGTAGCTATAAGCAATATTTGACGTACTTCTATCGATACGGTTTCTTTCCATAAACAGATTAGAACAATATTCTCCTGCCTTCACTAAAACAATTGCTTCTAAATACATATTACTATGTAAAAAAAAGAAAATACACCCATGATGTCAGGGCAGAGCCTCAGCAAGGGCAGGGATTCTTTTTTGGGGGATTTGGAAGCAGCTGTTGCATACACAGCAGGTCGGTGTATTAAAATACCAGACATGTGATACTGGGTATGCAAACTAGGGGAGCTTAAGGCCTGACTTTAAAACTGAGAACAGATTTCTAAGCACTGATCACTCCAACAGCAAATTAGGATGCTTTATTTTTGTTTTCCCTACTTTAACATGCAGTATATCACCTGAAATATGCTTAGTATATTACAAAGCATGTGCTTCCCTCTCCAGTTGTTGCATATGCAAATCCAATAAATAATGCTTTTACAGTGACAGCAAATATTGCAGTCTAGTTTATAGCTCAAATACCTCCAGCTAACTCAAAAAATCCCTTAGAACAAAAAAATTAGAATGACCAAGTCATACCTTGTTCATTATCTTAATTTAAATCCATGTGCAAAAATTAATCTCTAGTTCAAAGAAAGAGTCTGAAAGTTTGTGAAACACTTTTCTCTCTAAATTGTTGAAAAAAAAAAAAAATCCATCAGTGTTCAGAATTAGCAATCAGAACAAACTCATTTAGGTTTCCCAGAGGCAGTGGCAAAGCAGTATTACCTTCCAAAGTAGCAACAATAACACGGATGGCTTTGGTATCAATTACTGCCTTTAAAACTCTGCACCTGAGAAGATTGCTTGTCACTGGGGAAGAGACTCATGTAATATTAGAGAGCCAATTAAGACCCCAACAATGCCAGTGTAATCACCGCAACCTCTCCTCCCTCTGGTGTGCAGTGGGAGAGTCATTGCCCATAGATCTCTGAGGTTTTGAACATTTCCATTCAATGCCTGAAGTCCTGTGGGAGGTATCTCGACCAAAGCATTGCAGTAGCTTTTACTGAGTTACACGGTGCTTCTGTAAAACCCTCCTTGGTCTCTGACAGAACTTCATGTGCTCGGGTGAAGGTACAGCAAGAAGTGGGGGAAACTATTCCTCCAATTTCCCACTCCGTAGAATCTCGTCCGTCACCAGGACACAAAGAAATCAGAATAAAAATGTTCATTTTAAAAGAAAGCCCATGTCCCATGGAACATGAGTAAGCCCTGGGTCCAATTTGTGTCTTTAAATACAAACGGGAGTAATGGGATAGATGATGCTTTGTAATTATGTACAAAATATCCTGTCAAAGAACAATGAGAGTGTCAGTACAGCCTGAAAAAAACTTGTTCTTCAACATTAGCTTTGTGATTTACCAGGGAGAAATTGTCTCTGGCAGGAATTATTTAGTACCATTCATTTTGTACTGGATTTTCCCCAGAGGAAGGGGATTTAGTTTGTTGACAGAGCCTTCACAGGGGCTTACCCACAATACCTTCACTTGCTTTGAGAAGCAGGCTAAGAAAGAAGATGTGATTTTACATCTCTGCTGTTGGAAGCCAGGGAGCAGGGACACCAGACCTCGCTCTCTACCCACACATTACACGCAGCAAGAAGCTGCAAGTGCCCAGCGATCACCTCAGGCTGGACAGGCACAGCTCTGCAGCCTTCTGCACAGGCACAATCACAACCTCAAGTTTTCTTTCTTCCAGCACTTGCTGAGAAGAGCTTGGATGCTCAGAAAATTTAGGCTTGAGCCTTCTCCCCCAGTCAGAGACCAGAAAACCTCGTTCCTCTGGAGCATCCTCTGCCACTCACAGTATGTCGCTCTCATTCCCTTGCTGTTCTCCCATGCTCTCATTGCTGTTATAACACCAATTACTCCTCTCTGCAAACTAAATATTCCTGCATATCTCTTTCATTATCCTTCTAAATGAAAGCACCAAAGTAAATATGAGTGAAGATTAGGCTGAGTATACTCTGGTTTTGATTAAGAATATTGTAAAGGTTGTAATGAGGCCCAGTGCTTCCCGCACCCTTGCTCATCCTGTTAATAGCTTTTCTACGGCACAGACAGGCTGCTAGATGACCTTATCCTGGTAACAAAGGAATATCAGACAATGCCTGTATCTAAGGGCCTAATTAAAGCCCTGCTGGGCTTCTGATATGCTCTCAGTGGCTGTTGAAAGACCAAGAAGCTCCCACAGCCAAGGCAACCTATTACCAGCTAAGGTCACCTGGAGGCTTGGCATGTCTTCTCACAAAGAAAGGCCATATAATAAAGACCTAGGCCTCCAGTATCTTAAAGCCAGCCTATATTAAGTGCTTTAGGAGTGATCCTGAAGAACTTGGTAGCCCGTGTGGTAAGCAGTATAAATCTGCTTCCTTCAAGTTCCCAAATTACTCAGAGATGTTGGTTTTATCAGACAAGGCCCTAAATTACCCTAGTAACATGACTTCTGGACCTGCAGTCAGGCTCATGAGGTGAGCATTGTCAGTGCAAAAAAAAGCCAAACATTTTCCTTCAGAGTCCTTGGCCTTTGGAATTCCAGTGTGCCACAGCAAAAGAAATCCTCAAAGCACTCTTGTCAAATGTAGCTTTACACCACTGCCCTAAAACAGACTTATAGTGGTGGGAAACCGAACAGAAGTTCCGGGGATTATTTTGGTGCATACATTTGTAGTGAGTTATTTGCTGTGGGGTAGGATTAGGGAAGAATTCTTAAAGATCTGCTCTATATTGGATTCCTGAGGTTTTTCCAAGACACGCATGGTGTTGGATCTTTAAAAAAATAATCCAAATACATGTGTAAAATGTTGATCCTGTCTGACGAGGCCAAAATAATGCAGAAATTAGGGTTCTTCACCCTCAATGCATATCAAAATAAACAAAACCTAAAGCAAAACACTATGATTAAATGTTTAGGGTTGTGTCTTTCACACCAATACCCTTTAGCTCCTGCTGGCCTGCAAACACTTTTGCCAGATGCTGCTGCACAGGGACATACATTATTTATGCACTATGTAGACTTAAAAAGGGCAAGATCTTTGCCATGCTCAAGCAGTCTCTGAACAACACTTAAAAGTGCTGGGTTGTACAGAGGAGCCCTAACACAAGCCCTGCAGAGGCTCTTCACAGGCCATTCTCTTTCAAACCACAACCCAGGGATGTGCTGGGAATGCAACTGCTGGAAAGCTGACGTTGGGATGGAGCATCTTCACACAGCTCTGCTACTGGTGGGCAGCAGCAGCCTGAGTCACAGAGCTCCAGGGCAGTGAATAATCAGAGGGCAGCAGAGCAGTGAAAGCCATTTTAATCCTTCTGTCCCTGGGCTTCACCTTCTGTGCTTTGCCTCCTACACACCACCAAATCCTACCCTTGGTTCACTAAATACCTGAAAGTAATGCAAGATAAGAAGTGCTGCAGAGTGTGGGGTGTTGTAATTCCATGCGTATCTCACACAGAAGAGATATGATCCCTACTAGTGACCAGTGACTAGTGACCAACGTATCCAAGGCTGACGTGAAAATTGGTTATTCTCAGTCACCCTCACAATCCAAGTGCTGCTCAGACTAGAACTGTGCAGAGGACCCAAGAACTTCTCAGCAGTGGCCAGCTCTGAGTCTGGGCACCTTGTGCTGGGTGCTGTGCAAATAGAGAGCCAAAGCATGGCAAGCAAGCAGGAAGCATACAGAAAGGCCAGTGGGGATGCAGTAGTGCAAATGGGCTTCTGTACACTGTTCAGAAGGCCTTACTGAGGTTTATAGAACACGACTCAAATGTAAAGCCTTTAGCAGAAGGGGAAGATGCTGGGCAAAAGCCCCTTTCACAGTCAAGCAGCTTCAGACAGCGTGAGCGTCTCACACCTGACCAATCTGGTTTCATTGAGGGGTGGGATCAGCACAATGTGGATATTTTGAGAGTGACAAGGGCAGTCCAAAACAAAAGCTGGCATACCTGGAAACAGGGGCAGGATCAGGTGGATCTGCCTTATGCAGAACTGCTTGTGTAACCAAAGTGCCAGCTCACCGGTTAAATAACAAAGGGATGGTTCAGCGCTGCAAGTCTTCTCCCTGACCCCAAACTCCGGTTCACCCAGAGTGCAGTGAATAAAGATTCTCCATGAGACTGGGTAAGAGTTATCTCTGTCGGGCTGGCCAACCTGTTTCTGCATGGTTTAGATTCCCAGGACAGATACTGCATGTGCTCTTGTTTGTAGGTATGTTACCACGCATTTTTATTACCATAGTTTAATTCATTGTATTCCTTAATTAGGATTCTCAAACTTATTCTAAATTCACTCCTTTTAAAAGCTTGGTTTCCTGAGTTGCTTTTGGCCCCCAGTTATTGCTGGAAGACAGAGGGCTACAAGCTTTTGTGTTATTTTATGTAAAATTAAATGCAATACAATTTTAAAAAATAGAAAGATCAGTTATGCAGCAATAGCTTTTTTTCTCATCAGCCTGCAGCAATTTCACTTTAAACTTCTGCCATCAAGTTGTCTACTACTTGCCTTTTTAAAAATAAAATTCCAAACATCTTTCCAGAGGTGACTGGAACAATATATTAAAGATGCAAGTCGTGGTGCCTTCAGGATAGACTGTTTCTCAAAAGGCCTTTGCTCAATTAATCAGACATAAAGAGTTTGGCAGTATCACCATCTGCATGTTGGTGTCAAGGACATCACCCATGTGTCACTCCTGTAATCAACGCAATTTGCTAAGCTCCCCAGTTTCTTGCCACAGCCTTTAGATGGAAAAAAAGCCCACTTGTTAATTGTGAGGATAATGGATTTTGCTGTAATTGACAGTGACAGAAGTAAAAACAAATTGCCTTGGGTAAACAATGAACTAGAAAAAGCCTCAGCAGCAGCCAGCTATGATCTGCATTTCTGAAATAACAAAAGCTGCACAAATAATGCTGAAAGTGGCAGCGAGACACGTGTGCAATTCCCAGTTTTTCTTCAGCCATTGAATTCCATTGCTTCTTTTATCCAGAGCAAGGGGGGATTATGATATCACAGGAAATGAAAAGCCTCAGAGTATAGGTATAACACAAAACAGTAAAGTCACTCAGATCAGCTCAGAGTTGTCAAAGCTCTGCACGTGGTGCCTCACAGCCAAGAAATCGCAGATTTCAAGACAGAGGTGGGCACGGGGTGACACCAGCCACACCCCTGCCGTACTGGTGGCCACAAGGATCCAGGGAACCCAGAGATAATCCAAAGCACAGAGAGTTGAGGCCAGCTCTCTTCAGTGCTATCAGCAGGAGAGCACAACTGACAACACCGGAGCAGGTGCCGCCTGGATGTAACTGGGGCCAAACTGGGATTTACCCACCCGGGACTGCACTGCCACCAGCCTGCTGAACCCAAAGCAACGCAGCCGTGTCTGTGGGGGTAAGGCCTAAAATATCAATCTGTATGTGACCCCAAGTGCTGCTGCATGGCTCTGGTGTGTATCTGGATGTACACTACGGGCTGTCTCTGCACACATGGCTAGCCTGTAGAAACCATCCACAACTACCCCTGTAAGAGCTGCCCTCATCTTACAGTCTTCTCACAACATGAGCAGTGAAGAACACTGTGCGGAAATGTGCACCCGCTTAAAACAAAGATGTTTTATCATTTATTTACATCAAAACGGTACTATTATGCTTCAGTGTCATGAGAAGCACTGTGCCAGGTGCAATATATAGCAGGAACCAGTCCTGTCCCACAGCTTAAGACCAGGTAAGGTCAGATAGGACTAAGCAAGTTGTCCAGAATACCACTACAAAATCGTCCTCTCCTCAAAAGTCTGTGTGTTTGAAATATTCCGATGCACAATGCACTTCTATTATAACTTAAGGTATTAAAACATCTACCTAAATGTAAAGGAGGAAAAGTTTTTTCTGTTAAAGTTGTATTACTCAAAGCTACAGCAATAATTGAAATCGGTGCTATTTAATGTGTAAATGCTGAGAAGTATGAAACGTTCACCCATATAATGCAGAAACACACGGTCCAAAAGCAGTGCAGGCCAGGATTTACAAGCAAAACGTATCTAGAAAAAGGCTTAGTAATGGTTGCTTTTATTTACACCCTGCCGTCACTCCGGTGGGTGCAGTCCAACAACAGCTGTCCATTTTGACATTCGGTTATTTAAAAAATAACCACATCAGCATCTCATTTCAGAACATAAATAACTAAATAAATGACTAAACTTTAGAGCTAACAGTTCCCTGGTTGTAATTCACAGATCTAAAGGGATACCGGGAGAATAGGATGGGGAAACTGTTAAGTTTGGAAATAAAATACATTCAGACTTTGCAATGTAATACAATAATCAGAAAGCAGGATGTGCTGGGTACGGAGTGTGGAGATCCAGCCTTATCATCAGCCTGGGAGCTGAGGTGAGAGCTTACTGTTTCCAGACATAACTTTTCCCTTTGTCAACTTGCCATATAGCCTTGTTGCACTGTGAAAAGGAGCCTGCGTTTACACCGTAGTTATCCAAAGACTTCACTCAGTTTAGCTTCCCTGGGCACCCGCGGGAGGAAAATATTTCACATTTTACAGAAGAATAAATTCAGTAATAACAAAATCAAGCCACTTGCTAAAGGATGCTCTGCAACACTTCAGTAAATAAGGGAAATGACAGGCCCTGTATGCCATATTAGAGCTCCTAGATGCAGGGGGTACAGTGAATGAAAACCCCTAATGCTCCCAGGAAAAAAAGATTCTCGACACCTTTCATTTTCAGCAGCATGTGCCACAGCCAGACATGACACACCACTGGTTCATTCTTCTGCTATACCACTCTATTTCTGCAAAACAGATCTAATGTGCAAAGTAATATTAACACACTGACAGACTTCATTAACACCACCACTCTACTACTGGTCCATTACCTCTCATTTTTCTGAATCTTACACGTTTAAGAGGTAACAAATGTAGAAGTTTGAGAGTTTTAATCTTTCTCAGGTTTCCTGTTTTTTAACCTTTTAGTTTTTTCCACCAGGAGCACTGTGGACACCGCATTGGCATCTCTGTCTCTGCCACTGCAAAGCACTTTACAACACTCAGCACATATCATCACTGATCCAATGACTCACAAGCTGCTCTTATATATGTTATATGTATAATATGAATTCTGAGAACCTGCTGTCAAACAGCAGTATAAAAATCCTTTAGAGCCAAGTTCTTTAAACATTTATGGCTAACTGCTATGCGAGTCAAGTGCACTGTTTATATTACCAAATGTCATATCTAATTCCCTGTTATGAACCCTTGAAATAAAATTATGTGATAATTACACAATCTGTTTGAAACCTGACAAATATATACCCAGTACAAATGATTTATGAAGATAATGTGTTGCTATAGCATAATGGTACCTCTTAATGGAAGCAGTAAAGCTGTTTCCTATGCTCCAATAACCACAGTGATTTCTTACACAACTACTGATTAAGCAATAGATAATGTAGGCATTTTGGAAACTATATATGCCACAGATTTGTTCCAGGCTGTTCAAAAGTTATGGCCTATCTATCTAACTGGCCTGTTAGCAAGGTATGAGCTTCATTTGGGCTGTTTCACTCGCTCCTACACAATTTAGTGCCACTGCAGTAGATTTATGTTTAGAGTAATGCACAGTTTAGTCTCTTTTTGTAAGAACTGCTGTTAATTAGAAAATTAATGACTTGGCTGGTGTGGTGTGAGACATTAGTAATACCTGCCCTGGTCTCCGGCAAGGGATTTAAGAATAGTAACCAGTAAGCATGCAAGTCCCACAGCTGAGAAAGGGTCTTTGCTGGTGATGAGCTAGCTCTGAGGAACAAACCCTGCTGCTCGGAGAGCACCACTACTGACAGTAATGGAAGCACAGGAACACAGAGTAGCAGAGTGGCATCTTCTGCGCATCCTCCCTTCACTCCTCCACTGTGTGTTCTCCCTCCCACCATGAGGGGAAAGTGCTGCTCAAGAAAGTGATTCAATACACCTTTCCCAGTTCAAGAGCAGCCCTACAAACTTCATAGTACATAGCTTTCCTACCTCCTGTTCCCACCACACTAGAAGGTAAGTTTCTTCTCAATTGTTTCAGCATCATTATAATTAATGTGTATGGCAGATGATCAAATTAATTGTTTCTGGGTCCAAATCCAATACTGGTAAGATGTTAACAATTTAAATGAGACCCTCAATTTTCTACACATTTCTGCAGAGAGTTTAGTAATTGCTTTAGCTTTGTTCATTCTGCCAATCCATGCTTCATAACACTGATTTCATTAACGAGCAGCTAAACATGACTGCCCTGCTGATGATTTGTCCCTGTGCTACCTGTGAAATGTCATTTGAAATGGCTGAAGCTCGGTAAAAAGGGCACTGAAAAATTTTAAGTGGCAGCACTTTGTTTTACTCCAAATTGTTGCATGTAGAAGAAAAATTGTATCTTGTACATCCCTATTCAAAAGCACATGCAGAAATTATCGATACGCGTTGCAAAATCACATCTAGTGTGAAGACAGACAAAAATCTCATTATGACAATTTTCCTGAGATTTAATTAACATAAATGTATATTCTTCAACTGCATCAGTAGTAGAACCAAAGTCTACTTAAGAAGGGGCTCTAATCTGTCCTTGCCTTCACTCTCTTGTTTTCAGTAAAGCTAGATCTGTAAAGCACAGACTAACATTTCAGAACCAATGTCAAGCAGACTTTGGGAAAGGGAGTGGTTTAAGAGGTGAAGGAAGAGGTTTAAAATGCAGCCTTCAGCAGCACAAAGGCCATGTTTGCTCAGAATGGTCAGGACAAAGGGTGTCTGACATATTCACCTCAGTGCCTGGAACATTTGGCAAGGGGAAAAGTGTACTGGGATGTTCTCAAAATTTAGGCATCCTTTCAGCTAGGCTAAGTTGCATCATTTTTAACTCATAGCAATACAACTCTTATAGAGATAGGAAGATTTTCAAGTAGCAGTTTGGTCTCCCCCAAGAAATCACATTTACTATAGATGTTATTATGTCCAATGGGGTTTTCCAGTTATGTTAATCTCAGTGTTCACCTACTGTTCAAAATTCACTGAACTAATGCTTGTTTTGTAGGAGATTAGTGCATAGAAACCTTATTAAATACATTAATAAAAATTTGCATTAATAAAAAATTACAAAGTGTATTTCATTAGTTGCAGAATTTATTCTGAACCAGATTTAAGTCTCTGCTAAACTTGGCTCATAAGACTGGAAATACATATTATTTATTCCTTAGTGATATTCAGTATTTCTCTGTGCTTAGCTGAGAACTTCTGCTCTTTCCATGCTTTCAGGTGGGCAGAGGATCGTTGGATATGGGAACAGTGTTACAGACATGTTTCTTGCTGTTTTAGTGAAAACATCCCTATTCATACAAACCTTCAGGACCTTTTGTTATGACAGTTTATATATGCTCAGAACTTGACAGATAAATCCTACAGCTGGGATAGCAGGAGGGGAGGCAGGCATCCCACAGTCATGCTTCCCGGCAGCCAGGGAGGAACGATGGCACAAGAAGAACCAAACAGGCAATCAGTCCTGGGGACTGAGACCCTGTTAGCTAGAAACACTTACCCAGACAAGGGAACACTTACATAGCTTCAGCATACAAATCAATTCACTGAAATTCTGGGAAGGTTTGTGATTGCACTGGGGTTTGCTTCAACATCTCTCCTGCCACTGACCGAGGTTAGATCTCTTCATATAAAAAGCTGACACTCGCAGAGCTCTGTTGCCTGCAGATGACCAAGAAGCCTACGAACACTGCTGAAAATTGTTATAAAAACATTTTTAGCATTAACAAAACAAGATTTCTTTTTTCTTTAACTTTGTTTTGAGTCTCCAATTTCAGTTGAAGCATTCCTAAGAAAAATATGTCATATGGCACACTAAAGGACTGCTAGTTGGACAAAGTTATAAGCAACTGAAAGCATGGTCTTAAGGAAAGGAACACACAGCCAGGAACCACCAAAGGAAGAATTAGCCCCTAAGAGAAGCATCAGCAAAATACTGTCCTCATGAATAATTTTAAGGTTGTTATTTAAATTAGAAGTACAGCAGGTGTTAGATACTAATCAGTTGTGCAAAGTAATTACATTAGTTCTATGCAATGTAATTGCAAATGAGTATAACAGGCATTGAAGTAGGGGTCGGAGATAAGACTAACAAGGGTAAAAGCCTGCAGCTACACAGGTGAACTTCATGCATTTATTTATGGGGTAGAAATGGGAACTTTTATTAGTTCTTACGGGACACGTAACCGTGCCCCAGCTGAGCAAGGTTACCAGAGAGCAGCAGAATGGATGATGCCGACCATACAGCAGTTGTCTGTTCTCTACAACATTGAAACGAGCAGCCTGAGAAATGCAAACAGATTTTGTTAACTGCTATGTAATATTCCCAAAAGGGAATAATTTTCACTGATATTTTGCGACATTCTCAGTTGTGAGAAGGGAACTGCAAGAAGCCTCAGACAAATTTGGTTCAAATGCCGACTGCCCATTTTTCTTCACATTGCCTTTTAAGTATGCATGTGCTGGAGATCTCCCCCTTCAACCTAGCCTGGCTTGTTGATCCAATCCTGGATGTCTCCCAGGAGGAGCTGGCTTACCAGGAGGCCACTCTGCAACCTGTCTGCAGGATGAGGTAGGTTCCACCAGCGATCATTAACCTGGCAGGTTAGGAGCACTTTGCCAGGAGTGGGAAGGACCTACTGGTACCTGAGCTTGTGAGGTCCCTGCCTAGAGTGGGTTGTAGGCAACAGGGAAGTATTTGAAAAGGTGCAGTAATTTCCCTGGGATACTTTAGCTGATGGGAGCCAAGACCAACTTCACAGGAATGCAAGATATTTTTTGAGCTAGGAAAACAAGATAAAGTGTCTTGAGACTGAGACAGGCCAGACAGCAGGGAAGGAAGGAGGGGTTTTCAAATCACACCAGGGCACGCTTTTGAAAACAGGGTGAAGACCACTGAAGACCATTAAAATTTAGCAATATGGATTAAGATCACATGATCAAAGCCAAACCTACTGGAGATTTTCTACATGTACCACACAGGAGAAATGTAAAATGAATCAGATGAATTCAGATGGAATCACATAGTTTCTATGATGCTTGGTTTTTCTAACTAGAAAAAAACACTCTAAAGGTTGGAATAGAGAGAGCACAGCCTTATCACAAAGAAGGAGTTGATTTCTTTTTTTTTTTCCATGTAGACAATTCATATGTAGACAAATGTCTTAAAATCAGAGCAAGGGAAAAGATTTTTCTCCATGTTTTGTTGCAATTGACCTCTATTAGTGTCCGAAAAGTAAAACATTTGACTTCTGAGGGGGTTTTGGTTACTTTTTTAATTCCCCAAGAATCCTGGAGTGATGATTAGATCAATTCCTGTCCATTAGAATTTGAAATTAATCTATTTTGCAACTAGTGAGTGCCCTTCTAGCATTGCACTGAGCATTTTTGATAGATGGATGAATTTAAATAGAACAAAAATGTATCTGATAATAAAGTCATTATGCTCGTTCTGATTTAATCAGAGTATTTGTACCATATAAGTCCATTAGAATATTAATGAGAAGAGGATTCATACCAAGTTTCCTCAAGGAAATAACAAGCATATTTTTTTAAATGTTATACTTCCAGTGGTGTGACTTGTCTCTCGGAGGCATCCACGTCACATCAAGCTTTGGTACATTCATTGTGCCTTTATGCAGCCCTCTGATCCTAGTTCAATGCTTTTTAACAAAGGTGGCCTCGTTTAGAAGGCGCCGTGTGAAGAGACCCATTTTACCTCTAAAAGGTGTTCTTGATTCAGATTCATACTTGGAGATAAGAGAGTGTGAAAACGCACACTGTAGCAAAGCTTCTGGGGAAAATCTAGTCTCTGTCTCTCAGTCACGTGAGCAAGGAACAGACCAGGAAGATGACATCATCAGCACTGCAGGACAACAAAGCCCTCCTGCCCTCTCAAACCAGGAGTCCTCTGGTGACAAATGACAGGTTTTGAGGACAGGCCATTTATGCCCATTGGCCAAGCACATACTCCATCTACTTTGGGGGCTGCCTCTAAACCCCGACAACTGTGAGACCATTGCTTCCCCCAACTCCAACAGGTTAGATCTACCCTGCTGTCCCCAGTAGGGTACAACCCTGACCCTGAAGTTTGCGGGGCTGCTCCCTTTGGCCCCAGATAATTGAAGATCCAGCCCCTTCCATCCCTAAATGTCTGTGGGGCCATCCCCCAGATTCCCAATACCTTTGTAGCCAGCCCCAACCCCAGAAAATTTGGGGCCAGACAGGTCCTAACCCAAACAAATTGTGTCCCACCTCCTTGACCCCAGTGAAATCTCTTAATGCAACCCCAACATAATCTTGTGATGCAACCCCAAACCCAACAATTGTGTGGCTGCCCTTATCAGCACCATATGACTGAGGGACAAGTCCCTGAATCAAAATAGTTTTGGGACCAGTCCTGGATCCAGAAACCTGCACTCACATCTACCCCCTCATCATCCCAGCTGAGCTTGGGACAAATCACAAGTTCTTTTTCCCCAAGATTACAAGGCCTTGAGATTTACTTTGGATTTCCCCATTATTCTGCATTACCCACCAAGTGTACCTTGGTTCTTGAGTTACAGCAATCCCATGAATGAGTTTACCTCTTCCCAGGGAAGAAAGAACCTATGTGGTCATTTCTATTCCCATTGCCTGGTTGGAGCACTAATTACCTGACTCCTGTAATTGCAGACAAGAAGCATCTTCAGCAGGATTAGAAGCAGAATCGGCCCTTCTACTGTATCTGGGGAGGTGCTCAGCAGCAACCAGAATACTAATCTTCCTGGATGGACTCTCATTGCAATTCCCACACACAGGCTTCTAGGTCTGAGGCAGGTGCACCATCCACTTCCTCATGCCCTCCCCACAGTGGCCACAGAACACAGGAGCCTGCAGCCCCCTTTCCCTTGAGGGCAGAAAGGCCGCCTGCAGCACTGTGCTTGAAAGATAACTGCTTGCTGGGAGAGGAGGAAAACATCCTCTGAGGCACTGGACACAACTAACTGTGTCCCACCCAAAAACCCAGTGCAGCACCCCCTCACAAAGTAACTGCAGCATCCCCCGTGCCCTCCCCAAATAACTGCCATTCTCTTTGGGTTACTGGACCTGTTGGGAGAGTTTGTCCACAGGCAAATACAGGCTTGTAGACTGAGGATATTCGCCAGAGCTGGCAGACTGGTCTGCCCCCCGGCTACTGCCTCCGACCTGATCCATTCTGGAGAGTAGTCTATGACACCATTGTGTACTGCCACAGACCATTGCCACGCTGACCTATGCTGATGTCACCCAGGTCACTGTGGATCACCTTCACTACCACTAGTTCCCTCAGACACAGCATACCTGCCTCAGTAGTTCAGAAGAGCATCTCTGAGGGGACACCTCACCTTCACCCTGGCAAGAGCCACCTGGAACCTGCAGATTGCTATCCCTCTGCCAATCCCTCTGCCAGTCCTCCAGCCCCTAAGGAGACATCCTGTCTGCTGGGCTTCCTCACCCTCACATTCCTGATTGTGGGCCCCAGCTGAACAGGTCAATTCATCATTACCTGAAACCACTTGTACCGACACCCGAAAAAACTGTGACAAACAGAAGGCCTCAACACTGTGCAAGTGCTGTTCAGCAATAGCTAAAACATTGGTTAACAGTGCTAGCAATACTCTTTTACTCACACATCCAAAGCTCAGCACCATTCAGGCTCCTGTGGAGTAAATGAACTGTGACCCAGCTGGACCCAGTATAGACTTCATTATGAATAATTTGTTCTGTGTCTTCATTGGTGGCATTCGGCAGATATTAACAAGTTTATGGTCACGGGAAAGGTTGTATCAAGGTAAAAACACTTCCACAACTTTGAATTATTTATATTAAATGTCACTATAGGCCTTCTGATGACAAAACAGGATTGTATGTTTCTTATCTTCTACTTCAATTCCTAAAGGCCCAGTACACATGCCTGCAGTCAACAAACCTTTCTCTGGACAAACCTTTGTGTACAGTCAACTGTAAGCAGTTCCTTAATACTAACCTCACACACACGGCACACAAGGGCTAGAGGAGCAGAAAAGGTGTCCACGTAGACACCATTCAGTAATGTGGTAGGTTTCTACATGGACCGGTATAAGCTGAGAGCAACTTGGCTGAAAGACATTTCCTTGTGCCAATAGAAAAGCACAAGAGGACAAGATCAGCGTGAAGCAGCTTTATGGGAAAAGGAGTAATTAACAAAAAATGTTCATAACTTACTGCTGTTTGCAACAGTTTTTAAACAAAATTTTAGGTTTGCATGTTATATTTCAGAGCCTTGCCCATCTGCTGAACAGATGGTTATAACTAGTCTGACACAGCTAAACTTTAGCACATATTTCTAATTACATCCTAAATATCTAAATATCTCAAATCATGATGCTCTGACTTTAGTGGAAGTGTTTCTGCTCTACATATAAATGCTATTTTAACAGGTACATCTTGTTAGGTAAGACGCTTCAGGAAGCAGGACTTAGAACTTTCAGCTCCAGCGTATCACCAATTTCAACTCAATCCAGGCTGTAAGGCATGACAAAGCTGAGGATAACAGTGCCATGAAACTTGCAAATGGCCTTAATAAAAAAGGAGGGAGGGGAGGGGGAAATAATAATAAAAAAAAAGTCAGTATTTCAGTAGTTTTAAGCTTCACAGACACTTTTAAATTAGAGTTGCCTTTTACTTCTTTTTCAGTACAAGTTTAATTTCCACATGTTTGACTGGAGTTAAAGAAGATCACTTTCCTCACTCCATAGTATTCAGACGTTTTGGCTCTCTCTCACATACTAGGTGAGAGTTAGGCTTAGCAAAGGTTTCACAGGCAGTGAAATTTAGCTCTTTATGACCCCAAGACAGCAGTGTAACATTGCTCTCCACCCTGCCTAACCTTCCCCTGCCTCATGACAGTTGTACAGATCCATTCTCCTCCCTTTGGCAGCTCCAGAGTTTCACCCTTCACCAAACTGTTTAATTTAAATTAAGAAACCACTGCTTGTTTCCCTGTGCTGGTTTTGCCTTCATGCAGAAAGCAATGCAGCGAGGAGCAGAGCAGGTACAAGGCAGGTGGGGAGAGCACAGAACCAGAAGCCAAACTCCCCCTTCCTGATGGTGCAGAGTCATTGCAACTCCTCATTTCCTGAATCTGTATCCTCAGACTCCTGCAGCTGGCCCTCACCCACCCAAGGCACACTGTGTTTCAAGTCAGCACAGAGTTAACCTGAGATCCATTTTGCACCTCTGAAGCACAAAGCAGTGAAAGATTAGTTTTTCATCCTTTACCACGTCCCAGAGCATAAACCACTTCCCTGCTTTGCACGTCTTTCCCTTTCCGTCTAAAGCAGCATCAGTCCATGTGGAGGTTCCAAGTGCATTCAGAAATAAATGTTTCGATGAAAGGCCTATTTGACCTCTAATGGATGTTTCCTCTCCAGCCATTCCCTTTTTCCAATTGCAATACAGCTGAGGCTGCATTTGGTCTCCGTTATTTATTGCTCAACAACAACTCACATGACGACAGGTGAGTTACTGACTATTGACTGACATCAAATGCAGTCTCATCCTCTTCTGTAAGTTGCGCAGCCTGCATAAACCATTTCAAGAGTAACATAGGAAGGAGTCTAGAAAGGGTGCATGGCAAATGATCTCGACTCATTTACTCCACAGGAAATTAAACAATAATGAAACCAAGTCTGAATGCATAGCTCCTCATAAGAAACCAGTTCAAGGCTAGAAGAACTGGTCTTAGAGGATTGTTTTCTGGAGGCCTGAAAAGTCCACTCAGTGTTGAGGGATCTTTCAGAAAGAATTCCTGGTCTAAACACATTAATATTTAAAATCTGCTTTCAGGAGGGAAAAAAAAGAAAAGTCACATACAAAGTTTCATTAAGTCAGCCATTTTTTTCTGCCATGGATGGATCAATTGTAACTGCAAGATGAGGTTCTCATAAAGCAATAAGCAGTGGAGACATCAAAAAAGCAGTGCTGGCAGAGTTAAGGTTAGTTAAAATTCTCTAACTGGCTTTTATGAAGCATCAGCTTTCCTTATCTCTAACATACCTGAAAATCACTTAAGAGTGTTCACTGATAGGAAGCTGGGTTTCAGGTTTTTAGTTACCCTTTTTATTCACATTGGGCAGATGATAAGTATCAGTATTGACTAATTCAAGCAAGACCTATCTGTACATGCTGCACAACTCTAAATTCACAAAGCATCTTCCAGAGTAACTCAGTAAAAGTCTCTGCTCCAGGCACAGCAATGGTCAAAAAAATCTAATGAAACAATTAAACACCTAGAAAATGTGATAGAAAATACTGAAATCAGAATAATGTCCTCAGTTCAGTATTACTCTTTCAGAACATAAAGATTGAAGAGCCTAACTGCAAGGAAAGAAGTAATAAGCTTCAATTTTCACTCAGTTTACAGAGAGATAAAGAGCTTGCAGAAAAAAGTGCAGATTGATGGTGCCCTGATTTTGAAATCACTTGGTCCCCTCATTATTATAATCAGGGTGAACGTACGTGAGGAACACAAACCCGAGGCTCAGTCAGCACCTGCACACTCTACTCACCCTCTCAATCTTACAGGCCGAACACTTGATGGCTCAAGCTGTCTGAAATAGATACTGTGGACAGCAGCACAAATACTGAATTTGTCAAGAGAGCTGACACTGCGTTCAGCACATCTGTAATTGCAATCTGGCCCCTACCAGAAGCAATTCCAGGCAACCACTTAGGAACAATATTTTTCTTCCCCTCCTTTTCTATTTTTAAAGAAACTCAGAGAAAGTCTCTTCAGATGACTCAGCTCTCCTCCCTGCTGCAGCCAGCCAGCCAGAGGACCCGACCCATATGTGCACACCCACCCACCCCCCGCTAGAAAGTAGAGCGGCTGCTGCCCATGTCCATCTGGATAAGTAGGATTCTCTCAATCTCTGCTGCAGCAATGGGTGAATAATTTCGGAAGGAAAAGTGTTTTGCTGCAGCAATCTGGTAAAGTCCTTTTTCCGTTGCAATCCCTTTAGCATCCTGCCTTCCCAGGACTCTTGCACTGACAGGGCAATGCCAACCACCTCACCAGCCAGAAGGAGCTGTAGAACTTGTGAGACTACAGATACCTAGGCCATCACTTTCATTAAAATCACAAAATGAAAGCATTTTCAGCTGCATTTGTCAGCAGTTTCTGAAAGCACAAAGAATTGAAAATCAGAAGCTGTCTCCAGAACTGCTTTTGGATGAATACACCATTTTCAGTCAAGGAAGAAGAATCTTGCATGGAAAAAGTACTTTCGCTATCACACCTGGGTAGAACACAATACACATTTATCTATTGAGGTACAGTCAAGTGAGAATTTTGGTATGGGTAACTCAATCATCATGTTACAGAGAGAAAGGCAATCCCAAGCTGTTAAGGCACAGAGCAGGTGCCAGAGACCTGCTACAACCAGTATGTGCTTAAACCCTGTGGTACTCGGTGGCAAGTGGAGGTGTTTGCTGAATGAGGTCCCCAGTACAATACCATCCAAATGGTAGCAGACCTTAAAACACATCTATTCGTTTTTGGATAGCATTTTAAAAAGATTCTGATACCTTAAACATAAAATCTCTGCTTCCCTTTAGCCAGTGAAATGGTAATTTATAGTTTGCATATTTATATTCATGCTTTCTGAAACCTGATTTTATTGTTATGCATCTTTACACTGGCTTTTGTTTACAACTGCTTATTTACCACCCCACTGCATAAGATCACTAACTGAAGCTAAAGCAAATGCTTGATCAAAGCTGAAGTTGTTTTGTAGGCAAGAACACTCAAAAGATTAAAGCATTTAAGAAAGAATAAAATTCCCTAATTAAAGAAAACAAAGACCCATAAGCTAGAAAGTTGTTACCAGTTATAGTACTTTTTATTTGAATGGCATCCTGGTTTTTTCAGCTTTATGAAATGAATTGCTGCCCTGCCCTGTGCAGAACTGGGGCCACACTGCAGACATTCACACCCCCTACTTCTTGTACCACAATTGCCACAGTATCATAGAAAAAAAACCCCAACATTTTTCAGGTGAATTGTTCTGCTGATGTTTTTGTTTTTTAAACAAACACTACAATGGTTTTAAAAACAGAAATCAATGACTACTATAATGAGTTTCAGTATAGCAGTTCCACTGCCAAAAAGTAATTATAGTTTATTAGATTTGCCATTTTACTGGAAATGCCCACACTGATGATAAACTGTTACTACTCAGTCTGGATGCTAGAACACATCCAACATTAGAAGAAATGACGAGCTTCATTAGACGAGCTGTGACATCATGCTGGCTCCTTGCATTCACCAGTACCATCTTCCCCAGGAAATAGCTGACAGTTTTGATTACACACAGCTAATGAAATAAATTAAGCTTCAGCTTTTTCCCACAGAGAATTTTTTGTACAAATTTAAAGTTTAAAAGCCTTAACTGATACCTTTCAGCCATATTTGCTCCATAGTTATTTTAACTATCTTTTATAATAACAGACAAGCATATTTGATCCACAGAGATATTCTCTAGTCAAGCCATTTCTCTGTTGAGAATATGGCACTAGCATCAGCGAGGCTCCTAAAGCACACACACATACCTTCATCACTCCATTCTGAGTCGGCGCTGCTGTTCCAGCCTTAGCTCAGCCCCCACTGCCAACCTCCCGAAAGCTGCCTGACTCATAAACCCCCTGGCCCTCCCCTCAAGCCGGGTGCTGCTGGAGGTGGGCAAGGCTCAGCTGAGGTCAGCCCTGACGGGATGGCCGTGACCCCATCAGGGTGTTAAGTGCCTGCAGCCCTTGAGGGATAACCAGGGAAGAGCTCCAGGATAGTCACAGCCATGGGTATGGCTGCGAAACAAGCCTGCTTTCCTAAACTGAGGTCCCAAACAAAGAGGATTTCTGAGACTCCTCAAAGAGGAGACAAAAAGAAAAAAAGAAAGAAAGGAAAAGTAAAACAATCAAAATCAACTTACAGCAGAGGGCAGGGAGGTGGTGACCTGCCACAGGGATGCTCCTGATGACACCTGGGCTGCCAACTCTCGCATGCTCACCCATCATCCTCTTTTCACACTTGGGACTAAAAGTTTGAGCGGTTTTAGTCAAGCTTTGTACCTCGGGTGGGGGGAGTGCCCCCGCCGGTTCCGCCATGGCCCCAGCACAGGGCACAGCTGAGCCCCTCAGCGATGCCCCGAACCGCCTTTAAAGGGCAAAATGCCACAGAGGCCACGAGGAGTGAGGAAAAGAGTGTGAGAAACAGCCCAGCGAGTGCCCAGGGCTGGGAAGGAGAAAGGGAAGGAGGGATGTGTAGGAACAGACACCCCACTCAGCTGAACATTCCCTGAAGGAGCTGTGGCCATGGAGAGCCCATGCTGGAGCATTGGAAACATGTCAGGAGAAAGGAGCTTGAGGCAGGAGCTGTTGTGGACCGACTGCAAACCCCCACGTGTACAAAGTACATCTTCAACGTGCCAAAACGGTGGATATCATAGTTCAACTCATTGACTAAATTATTTACAGCACAAATTGTTTTATAGCTTGCTCTCCCCCATCATCATGTGAGACACACCATTTAGTATTATTGGCCCTTCTGTCTTTACAATCGTGCCTATATCACTGCGCTGTAGGCTGCAGCTCTGGCACGATTCAAAAGCCAGCTCAGAGCGTGCTTGTATGGTGAACCTCTGAGAAGCACTTCATGGGTTAGGAGACTTTCCTCATATCAAAAAACCCCAGCAGATTTATAAGGAATTCAGTACTGTTAAATAATGCATTGCTGCAATAAGAGGCAAGAAACAGCTAGTGCCATAAACTGGTCAAACTTAATCAGAAGCGATCATCAGAAGATAGCTACAGTGATGGAGGCTGAAGTATTTGTCTCTAAACATCTTTAGTTCAGCAGACTTCTGATGAATCTTCAGCCTGGTTTCCAGATACAAGGATCATTTCCAGGCAAACCTTGCCAGAGTCCTTAGATCTAAGTTAGGTTTGCCATGAGGCAGATTTCCTCTGAAAAGGGATGTAATGTCCCAGTCCTACCAGCCTTTCCAAGACTTTTTAATTTCTGCCATACGCTCAGGAGAACAGTCTTCCAGCTCCGCAAGCTAGAAAGCCCCACGAGTGCTGAATGGAGTTGAGCTCCGATAGCTTCCAAAATCTTGCTGCAGAGGTGGGACTGAGGTTGGAAAGGATCTTCCTTTATTTGGGTGTCTGGGTTTTTTTCTTAGAATTTATGGTTGTTAGGAAATTTTCAAAGTTTGCAGGGTTTCTTCTCTTGGGATAGAAAGTACATATCAAACCCACACAGGCAGAAAATAATCCTGGCAAATCTCTGCCTAATCAGTCCTTTAAACCTCAGCAGTAGAAATCCTACAGCCTTTTTCACTGTAGTTCAAATAAAAAAGAGGCATGAAGAAAGAAGAAAATCTTTGCCTATGACCCCTTCACCAAGGACAAGTGACAGACTAACCAGCTGCCAGTCTGAGAAGTGTTGATTTGGTCTGTATTTTAGCACACTGTGACATATTTTGAGCATCCTTGTAGAATCAGAGTGTTTAGCTAGCCTAGAAGTACAAACAACTTCTTAATGCCTAAGTTCCCTTTGCTTCAATTTAAGTCAAGCACTTCTTCCTTTATCTGTCATATCCCCAGAAACAGTTTCTTTCCCTTGGCAATTTTTTTTCTCAGCTATATTTCAGGGCTGAAATCTTCCATCGATCCTCTCTCCTCTACAGGATGCAGATACAGCACCTCAGTCTGTTCATACATCTCACTTTCTGAACTCCCTTGGTCAGGTCCACTTCATATTACTAAGGACAGCACTAAGTACACCGGTGAGACCTTCTCAGAGTGCTGTGTATGCACTACTTCAAATATTTTAAATGCCACTCTCCTCCTTAAATATTGCAGTATTTGTGGGTTTTGAGGGGGAGAAGGAGAGGTGCAAGAGTGTAATGTTTATGAATTCCCTGACATAGCAAAACACCTGAAGGTTAACTCTGTGGCTCAAAGGTCCTTTTTATAAACATCATTTTGTCACTCACTTTCCACTTTTTCTATAGTAATTCCTTTTAAAAATTCAGGTCACTAAGAAGCTCATGGTTTCACATCCTACCCTGACTCCACAGCAGGACACTTTGCTCTTAAATTCCTTCAGAAACTGTAAAGCCTCTTGAATAACTTTTCTCTATAAATTTATCTCCCATGCAGAAATCTTACCAATTATGGGAGGGTACCAAAGTGTGCTGTCTTGAATTCATCCTCTTTATTATTTCTTCCCTCTTTGCCTCCCCAAGAACTCTATCACTACCATTTCATGATCACAAAAGTGCCTTTCACCATCTTATTCTTAGTAAGCCCCCTGTGCTGAGCAGTTCAATGCTAGACAAGTCCTTCTCCCTGCCTTTTCTGTGTCCAAACTTATCTCCAGCTTACTTCTGGAACCTCAGTTTGTGTTCCTGAGCGGTCTGTTCCCTCCCATAATGCTCCTCAACAATCCCAGTCCTGTCTTCCAATGATGCTCTTCGTTGTTGTTGAGGTCCTGTGGGCTGATGGTCCTTCCTAGTGCTGTACCTTGACTATGCATGCAAATTCATATCACCACCTCTCTTCCTCTCATGCCTTTGTCAGTCCCAAATCTCATTAACTGGTTAGTAACTTCACAACCAAAGATACTCTTCCCAGCGTTTAGGTTCTAGACAATCTTTTGATTTTCACATCACCTTTTTTCCATTACCTGAATCATTCTACTCCAGATGTTTGATGTAAGATGGCAGGTTCTCACAAAAGTGTTGTTTAGTGAGAAGCAAATAATCACAGTGGATTGGAACTAGAACAATATACTTTAATGGTAGCTGGGTTTTTAACATCGATGGGACAAGAATGGAAAACATCTATCTATATGTGTATAGAGAGATTTGTGTGTACGTTTAGGCAGAGATAAGCAGAGTTATAAATTGATAAATATAAAAAGAAATGGTTCATCAAAATCTATTCCCTTCAGTGCATTTTTCTTTGGCTTTATTATAGATGGCCTTCCTTTAGATCAAAGTCTAGCTTCCTGAAAATGCATTTTCATAATTTATTAGTTTTAGAAAATACAATCCAAAAATACCACAAAACTTTCATTACGTATCACATGACACTTACTTTGAATACAAAAGACCAAATGGTACTGATATTCCAGCAGTAGAACACCCACTCAATGAAGCTATATTTCTGCTTAAGGAAGACTATCAGATTGCAGTCCAGAATTGTATTTATTTTGATTTGTAGAGATTTTTTACTGTAGAATTTTACAGTGAAGATGATTTCTACATTGCAAAGCTATGCAAGCATGTTAATCAACTTACAAGTGGACACAGCTCTATCACAGTAAATCTGTTACCCCTTGAAGGTGAATAAGAAAAAAAAATGTTTAACTACTGCTAAGAAAGGATTACGCAGCCCCAAGAATGCTAAGTGTTCTAAGAGAAACAGGACAGAAGAGAGAGAGGAAGATGATGACCGCAAGTTCACTTTTAAGCCTCTATTCACCAGCTTTTTATTCATCATTTCAACTACCCAGGAAACAGTTTCACAAATCATTTTCTACAATTGTCCTGGCTTTGCTGGGATAGGATTGCAGGCCAGCCATGGTCTGCCGGCCATTAGCAGTTCTGAGTCAGCCAGGAGCTTAAGCTGGGAGAGGCAGAAACCAAGGCAGCTGATCCGAGCTGGCTACAGGTGTATCCCAGACCATCAATGTCAGGCTCATTAGAAAGGGGGAAGTTTGGGGGCTATTTCTGCTCATCCTTTTCCCTCCCATCTCTGCATGGGCTGACTCATTGTTCTGCTCCTGAGGACGGGTTTTCTATTTATTGTGAGCTGCTCCCCAGCTCTGCAGCTCACTTTTGCCCAGGATTCCCCAGCTGCCTGAGACTGCTGCCACATATTGCATGTAAATGAGCTTACAAAACTTTCTCTGAAAGTTTCACAGATTACCAAGCTCTGGACAGTTTGCAGGACCAGGATGAGCTCTAATTGCTGCAGAAATCAGCCAGATCGAACTGTTGAGACTAGACAGCAGCTGAGAATATCAGGGGATTTTTCTCTCATCATTCAATAGGAAGTATCTCTGTGTATCTGCTTGGTAACTGCAGGCGTTACGTGGGGGCTTGGCAAACTGTCTACGCCTTGGCTCAGACCGGAGAACAGAAAGCAAATCCTGGCAAGGACTGCAGGGCAGCATCAGCGCAAGCCACATCCGCGGAGTTAATGAACTTGAGGAGAGAAGCTCTTAAAGGAATGAATATCCCAAAATTAATGAAATTTTTCATTTCATTAGGAAGTGAATACTCTTTCTTTTTATTCTACATCATTGAAACCATAAAGATGGCCCCTATGGAAAGGGAAGACTCATCTGAAAAACTGATTTCATCTTGATCCATTATCTTTCTAAAAGCAGCATCTTAGTGTCTGTGCTTTGAGTGCTCTCCAGAGAGCCAATGGGACTTCCTAATGGACTCTGTGCCGGACTGTGGGAGGATGGCTCTGGCGTTTATTTTCTCACATAGCTTCACCTAATGTTAAACATGTAGCACTGCAGCTGAGGAAAGATGGAAGCTGTCTATTATTGCCTTGCATGTAGGAAGCTCTCTCTTTTTTTCATTGCATTTTTGTGGGTTTCCTGCCAGAGAGAGCTCCAGTCCAAATTTCTGTGCAGCATTAAAAACATGATTGCTTAGCAAGGTAAAGCTCAGACGAGCTAGCCCTGGTCTAGCTGAGCCAGGCAGCTCTGAAGAGCCGTGCCTGAGGACACATCCAGCAGCATGAGGTGTCACAGGGGGCTGTGGGGTACCTGCAGGAGCTGAGAGGGCCCTGGCAGAGACAGGGACTTCAAGAGGTAAGGTTTAAGAGGAGTTTTGGCAGCCTCTGTGCCTGCTTCCAGTACTGTTGGTCTCAGTGCTAGCCCCCATCCCTGGACCCCTTGCAGGAACTGGGAGGGCAGCCTGGTCCTGGTCAGCAGTGTGGTTGGGCATGTGCTGGTTTCGGTGCTGGGATGGAGGGAGGCAAGAGTGGCTTTGCATCTGATTGCAATAGGCTCCAGGTCCAGCATGACCACTCATGCTGTGAGTAATTACATAACACTCTTTTACTTCTCTAAGTCCTGTACTTTTTGATTAACCAAAGATGTCCACTCTGGGCTTGAGACAACTGGTTGCAATTTGAAAGCATTGAGAAACAGTGAATCAGCTGCTTCACTTGGTAATTTGTTCCAGTGATTAATCATCCTCACTCCTAAAAACCATGCTGGATTTCTCATTCAAATTTATTTGGCTTCAGTGTTTGGCTATTCATTCTTTTTTACTCTTTTTTTTTTTCTTCTCCCTGAGCCACTTAACTCTGCAGTAACCATTACTTTTTCCCTGTGGATTTTCACTGCAATCAAGTTACCTCTCCATCTCCTTTTTGATAACCTAAACAATTTAAGCTCTTTAAGGGTACCACTTAGATGGAGCCTAAACAACTCTGCAGCCTGAAATTCTGTGTACAGCTTTTTTTTTTTCTATATCCCCAATAATGTTCTTCAACATTTTTTTTTTAATATCAGTCTCGTTAAAGTCAGATTAAAATGGGTTTTGCTCAAGACTTTCCTCCCAGGTGATCTGCATGACTTTAAGAGATTCCCCTTCCCCCTGTTAGTTCTCGCTTTGCACCGGCTACAGTTTTATAACCTGGGTTGATATATTTACTGTGGTGAAGTGTAGTTGTGTTGGGGTGTGTGTATGTGTGCTTCTCCCCACTGGCACCAGAGCCACAGGGGGCAGGTGGCAGCTCTGCATGCCGTGTGGCATCTATCTTTTTCCCCATCCTGATTCTGTGAAGCTGTGACCTATCCCTCCTGTGACAGTGAGCTGAGGGACTGCCTGGGGTTGTACCTGGCACTGCAGAGTGCAGCCAGCTGAGCTGTGCATGTAGTACGATGGTATTTACACTCCTCTACATTTGTTGTGGTACATTCTATGCAGGCAGCATAACCAACAAAACAAGCAAGGGGCACCACGCAGAGGTTTTGCTGATGTGTCTTCGGTGCAGTCCCAGCTCCCGTTGCTGTACACCAACGCTACTTTGCCCAAGAGGAGATGTGAAATGAGCAACTGTAAAGTTGAGACCAACTTCAACATTTTATAGATCTCCTTTTTTTAAAGCACCATGGGTACCATATTTTTTCAACACAGTACTTCCGCAGGTACTTTATCTTTTTTTTCCCTTCTCTTAGTGTTGGTGTATCCAGCTTGTTCAAGATAAAAAGCTCAGAAATAGTTCCTTGATTGATGTTAATAGCCTAGCTATAATTGCTATTTACAACACAAGAGTGACACCAAGAAAATGAAGGCTGGGGGATGGCAGAGGGGTGGCAGCTGAAGTCTCTGCTTCACCTTCATCACCTTTTGCAATACCGCCGGCTGCAGATTTTGCAGACCCAGTGATGACTACAAGCCTGATCTTCTGGATTTCAACCATGTAGAAGTGGAAATGTGGATTCTGTGCCCTATTGTCTCTGGGGGTACAAATTCAGTTCTGCTCTGGTTTGTATTTATAATTCAATAGAGTTTTGATTGTCTCTGGGGGAAATAAGGAAAATGGGTTTACAATGAAAGATCTGTTTGTGTTTTCAGAATGTGTCCTCTGAAATTCCTCCTAGGATTCACCTTTATGCATTCCTTGAATTGGGAGTAATGTAATTTAGCTTCTACATTTTATGGGATCCACAGCTGCAGAATTAGAAACCAGAGCCAAAATAAATAATAAAAATAAAACATGTGCCAGAAGGGCACTATTGCCACTCAAAGCAGAAGGCAGCCCCTGTAAATGGGAGTGCGAGGCAGAGCCTGCTGGGCTTCCTCAGGGAAAGAAAAGGACAGTATCTCTCCATCACTGAAATCATCTGGAAAACAGCCTCTGTAGGAAGCTCTCTACAGCTCCGTGTCTCTCGTGTTGTCTCAGGTCAGCCATTACTCAGGGACCTGCCATAGCTTATAATTTGACAAATAAATGGTCATGTGCATGCAGAGCTGAGTGGTAGCAGAGAAGCAGGCACCTGTAAGTGTGAAAAAGAACAGTGGTGGCTGGTTTCTGGCCACATACACCCTGCTTTGTGATGCCACTATGCCAAGCCTGACAATATTAGGTTTTTATAACCAAAGATAATAGAAAAGCCTCACCTGACCTTCTGGGAGGGAGGGAGTTAATACTTTAGGAGTTAATTTTTTGCAGGCGAACTTAATATCAGAGAAACCCTCGCCAAATGCCAAGTTTTCTTCATTGCCTCTTCGCTGGCCAGTGTGATTGTACGTGGCACAGCTCAGTGGGTGGAGGGTCCATTGCTCCCATCATGCGGGGAAGGTTCTGGTACAGTGCTGGAGGATACTTGATACAGCCAACTCAGCCCTCAGAGCAGCAAGCTATTGTACAGCAGATGGTCTGAAGTGCTGTACAATATTAACACATTTTAACTCTCTCTCTTTTCTTCCTCCCCTCCACCCCCAACCACACATCTGTAATATTTTTTACTGGTTTATTTGCTAATGGATTCAAAGCAATGGAGAGGAGAAGCTTTAATGCTTGATGAAATGCACGTCCCCTGGAGCACTGAGTGTGAAACAGCACAGGGGAGCGCTGAGAGTCAGGCTGGCCTCTCTGTAAGGTACCTATGCAGTCAGCTTGATGTCCATGTCTAGACATGTGTGGGCAGACAGATAATAAATTTTCCTTTTCCCTGTCACTTTGCAATGAAAGTCTTAACAGTTTTAGTCTTTCAAATACCAATGAAACATTTTTTTTTAACAGTTTGGAAACTTCTTTCTGATTTTATTCTTTTTCCCAGACAAGGACTCTTCTTCTGTCTGGTACTTACTGGAATTGATTTTTAATTCAAATTACTCCACCTGTAGGTCATTCTGTCAGCTTGAGAGGTGCAGCCATTACATTTCTGCCTTCTCAAGTTTAGAACATATTTTTCATTTTGCAGCTGTAGAAGTTATCTCTCCTTGCTGCCAGAAGAGCAGCAGTTACAAGAAATGCACGTCTTGAGCAGCAGAAAAGCAAAAAGTGGCATTAAGTGAAGCCCTGGCAGAAAGCCTGAGGAGTGCACCAGTGCCCCACTGCTGTGTTTTGGGGCAGCTTCTTTGTTTGTAGCTAATCTGGACAAAACTCAGGAAGCAACTGGGGATGAGGGAAGATGGCTGTAGTGCAAGGAAAATAAGTCTCTGAAGGTGCAGCTACATCGTAGAGACACCGATTTGCTATGATTTCCCTTTGGATGCAACGATCAGATCAATATTTTGATGTGTTGGGGCAGGTAGTTCCACTTTTTGTGGGGTTTTTTTTGGTATCTTTTTTTAATCTGCTCCAGTCTAGGTTTTCCATGAAAATCTGATTTCCATCTAGAATGGAAATTCCTATTTTCCATCAGTTCTGCTGAATTGATGAACTTGGAGTTTCTCTCTTTTTTTGTTTTTGAATGTGGCCAGAGGTCTGCCTCTCCAAATGCTGCATGCTTTCTCCTGCCGAGCTCCCATTTATTCTTCTCCTTCTGTGCATGCTGGTCACCTTTCACATTCTGGAAACTGCTTCAGATGCAAATAAATCCATTTGTGGCTCTGTACTGAGGGTTTTAACAGTTACTAGAAAATTCAAAGTAACACATGACAGATCTGAGCTTTTGCCGCTGATTTCACACAATAGTTTTTAGGGATTTTGGTTTTCTTATTTTCTTCTTTTATTAACAGATGCTCTCTTCCGTTTTATAGGGCCTCCAAATGTTAATTGTTTACAATACAAAGCCTGATCATTCTTAGCTTCTCTATGTTTTTCTGCTTTTTCTTTCAGCAAGATCACCAACCTGTACAGAGCACATTGAATTCACTCTGTAGATCTTAGTTACAGATTAGTAGACCAATTCCTTTCACACAGCATGCTGAGATTTAGAGAAATAGAAGTAAGCAGATAATATTGGGCTTTAAATAGGGATTCAGACACAAAAAAAGTTATTGTGGCTTGGAAAGTTTACAAGGAGCAGCTGGGCTGCAGGAACTGTCTACGTCCATGCTTTTAGCATAAGTCAAATAGGAGGATATTGATCTATTTTTGTCCACAAGAAGGAAGAATGAGCAAAGTCCAGCTGGTATTTTCAGTGGGCTCAGTCTATACACACAGTCTATGCACAAAACACAGTAGGCACAGCTCAGCTTCTTCATTTATGGTCCTGTTTTGCTGCCTTTGAGTCCCACATTGTCATCAACTGAGGTGGAACATTTTGGATGGGCTATAAAGCATATTGTCTTAATCGTGGTTTCTCATTAAATACAAATTTGTGCTTGAGCTTCCTGTAGGTTTCTAGGCAGGTGATCTCTTCCCAGTTGAAACCAAATGAGGGTCTCTGAATGATCACCTGGAGGGTCCAGAATCCAAAATGTATCTCCAAACACAAGCCCCAGAGCCCCAGGACACTACCTAACTTAGAGTCATGGGTAGGTATCTAGACTTGAAAAGGGTAAATATCTTCCCCTTCACAGTTATGTTTCCCAGACCCATTTTTCAAGGGCCAGGGCACAGCAGAGGAGTGGCCCCAGGGCAGCAGTTACACAGACATCAGCTTCTTCCTACCTGAGGGTGTTTCTCTAAGTTTTCAGAACTCATATGAAGAAGTGGTTTTGGCCATCGAAAACTGGTGGCCCAGTGAGCAAGCAGCAGCAGTGATGCTTTGCCCCTGTGTTTCCCCACTGCTGCCTTCCCTGCTCCTCAGAGACATATGTTTCACAGCACTGGAAAATGAAGGGGGTTTCCTCCCCTCCACGGGTGTGTTCGTGAGTCTCAAGTAAAGGTTTTTCAAGGCTTACATGGAAAGCTCTAGAGAAATTCAACATCCTGTCAGAGCTGAGGCACAAGGCTGACTGAGGAGATGATGCACAACCCCAGGGCTGCCTCAGGGAAGGGTTTCTTGTTCCCTCGTTCCCATTTCTATCCATGTTGCTGCTCCAGCAAAGAGCCCTGGGATAAACATGACGTGGGCCTTTAATAATGCACAGCTTACACAAAGAAAGAGAGCAGCCTTGCGTGCTGTTTCCATTCCAAATGGTGTTCCTCCTGTTTGCTCCCTCAAGGTGAGGGGCAGAGGCAGATTTAACACTGCTGGTAGGAGGATGGTTTGGCATGGAGAGGGGCTAAGCACAAAGGCTCAACACCCAGTGCTAGAGACAGGCAGAGCAATGTCAAACAGGGAGCATCCTGGGAAGGTGGTGCAGAGAGGCTTGGTCCTTTTTGCTTCAGTTCTGCCAGTAGCTCACCGCTCTCATTTCCGTGTAAAGAGATTCAGTGTACGATCCACTGGCATCATGTCATGTTAGGAGACTACTCGGTGCAGCGATGTTATCAAGGTCTCCCTTCAGCTATCTGAAGGGCTGGTGCCAGCTGAGACATCCCTGAGGCAGATGTGGCACAGGACCCAGGGATACCCTCCCAGCTGAAGGGGTAGCAGGATGCTTCATGGGGCATCTCAAACGGCACCAGATACCCGTGCTGAAGCAGCTGACCTGAGCAGCAGATGGCTGCTGCCCCACTGGTCTGTGACATGGGAGCGCAGTTGCCAGAAATGCACATTTTGTACCCTAACATCAATCAGCAGTCATATGGGGATACAAATTACAGATCCAAGTGATGACTTTGCCTGTCACTATTCCCAGGCAAGATCCTTCAGCTGGGCCACTTAAGGCCTGGTCTGGTTACTGCCTGCAAGTAATTTATTTTAGGATTTCAGTGATGGGCCTGGATGCCAAGTGACATTTCTGGGCACGTTTTTTCTAAGATGAGTTATTCTCTGCTGATCCAAGCCACCCTGTGAAGGCATGAGCAGTAATCCATTCAAAGACACAACCCACCCTTTCTCTGAAATGTTTTTGGCACTTTGTTCATTTCTAAAGGAAAACAGCAAGAAGTACAACAGGCTATAGAGTTTATTGCTATTAAATTTTGGACATATTATTTAAATACATTCTTGAACATATTTTATCTCTTGAAGTGTTTTATTAGCTGGAATAATTTTCACTATTTAAGACAAATCTCCATGTTGAATTGGAGTTTTTATTCATAGTTATTGAAACTCCAAATGAATTTCACCATTAACTTTCCTGATATCCATTTGCTCAGTATGAATGAATGGCACAGATGTCCTGTCAACCCTTCCCTGCTGCTATAAAATACATGCAGCTTCTTTGTAACATGGATCAACTCACTTCCTCTGTAAGTGTGAGGAGATATCCATAAGAGGATATGTTTGAGTGACTAAAAGCCAAAAGCCTTTACTAGCTGTCTCTAATCACCAGCACCACACTTGGTCGGTGTAGAGCTGGGAAAGAGGCAGATAATGAAAAGAGGATTTAACCAAGGCACTTGGTCCCACTTGAGGTCTTCCTTGGGCAAAGATTTCTTTTCATGCATTACTTCCCAGATCACCTTTTCAAAAAAGTGGGAAAGACCAATGAAACAGAGGAAAACCTGGAGGAAGAACATGCTGCCTATTGCTTATAACTGCGCCTGAGACGGCCCATGCCTTGGGCAGTGATATCAAATGCTACAGTCACTTCTTAGGAATTTCTGGATGTTGTTTCAGCTGGCTGTAGAGAGGGAAGTTCAGAGAAAACTTTTGCAAATCCTGGAGGTGGTCAGGTGTGAAGTTTGAGTCTGTTTCATAGTTGTGAGAGGGCAGAATAATATAGAGCTTTCCGTATAATTCTGCATAATATAATTTTTCTATTTTTTTGTCAGCCACAGCATCTCTCTTCATTATTACTACAGCCCAAGAAATCTTCACTTTATATCTTCCCCCATCCCTCTTCGTTACGCTGTCTATGCCAGACTACGTTACTGTCTCTTTAAGTTTGCTAGGCAGGACTTCATCATGCCTTACACAGTCCTACAAATCTCTGCTCATAATATCCTCTCCTTTTATTTCACATCATTTGTCTTTTATCTCCAGGCAGCTGCCATTTCTGTAAGTCCTGTTGTTTTACATCTACCCTCCTGACTTGACTATATGATCATCCTACTGATTATATTTCGCCTTCTGCTTTCCCTATTTCTTACGTTTTTCAACATTTTATTTTGCTGGCAAGGTTTTGCCTTTCTGCCTCCACCTGCTATTGACATGGATTAGGAGACCATGTACCTTTGAGAACCTGAGCCTTAATTTCCACCAGTTTGAAGGGGAAACAAACAGGTCAGGGCTGATCAGATGTTTTGGGAACCCTGATGTCTTTATAGCTTGCCTGTACTGGACTGGGCAGTAGAAATCTGTGGTATCTTGACTGAGGAAAAGAATTAAAAGAACAAACTTATCAGGTTTATTACAGCAGCAATGGTATCACAGTCGGTATGTGTTGCCTTATTCCAGATTTATAGCTGGTATCTGTGAATGCCCCAGGGCTCAGCATACAATCCCAAAGACACTCTATTTGCATGTACTCAGCATCCTATAAATAAAAAATGAAAGTGTCAGAGAGGCATTTTAAAACACCCTGTTATTAAGCAGTTACCAGCAGATCTTGTGCTTTTGGGTCATTAGTCTCCTACAAGCTCTCCCTGTATGTTGTGACAAGCTGTAGATGTTTTAGGTTTGGAGCCAGACTGAAAGCCAAAGCTAAAGGAAAAAAAAAGAGGAAAAAGTTATCTTTAAGTATGTGTGTCTTACAGTAAAATCCTGCCCACAGACAGATCCAGCCTGGCAGAAGGAGTGATGGCTAAGCCCCATTTCCTTCTGTGAACAGCCACTTCACTGACAACCTTAGATATGCAGCCCTACGCAACAAGGGACACTGATGGTCCATGAAATTTGAGCCTGTATCAATGATACGTTTAATTTCCTATCCTTCACTCCAGTTCCTGATAGACATAATTCATAAAGGACAGGGTTTGCAGTTAGCAAACAGAAACAAAGCCACTAATAACACAAAAATGCCAATTTTTTTACACATCCACTCTTTTTCTATGGAGATTCAGGACCCAAGAGATGATTCAAGCAACACAAGATTATTACTCGGGCAGAAAGCATGACAATATTCATTCCCTCTGAGGTGTAAAGCATGCAGAGGAAAGAGTGAGACTTCCAAAGTCTCTGAGCGGGGCCCTCTGTCACTCCTCTGTCTCCTTTTTGAGCTGTCTACATCCTCTGCAGCCCAGCTAGCTCTTACCACTGGCTGGGAGACACAGGGATGTCATTCTTGCAGCGTATTTGCTTCCCTAAAAGCCCAAGAGAGTGGGCTGACAATCAGCTTTCCCTCCCTATTCCCCAACTCCAGCAAGGCTGAAGCTTATCCTCCCCTTTCACTGGGGCCGCCAGCCCACAGGAGAAAACCAAGTGACGCAGAGGGAGGTCTCCGCATCCTCGATGATGTCCTTCCCATGGTTACCTGCCCTCTGAAGCTGACCACTTGCTGTCCTCTGCTTTTCTGTCTCTTTTTCTGATGATTTCTTTCTTATCAAGATTTTTTGATTTCACTTCTGGGCATCACACAGGTTCACGTCAACTAGATAACCCAGGGATGTGTGATGTACTTAACTGCTACAGTCAGCTCCCTTACTTTTCACTCTCTAGAATATAACTTTTATTTTTTCTTTTCAGCATAAGGCAGAACATTACCATGTGATGACCTCCTAGAGATGAGTAAATTTATAGCTCTACTGCCCCCACAAAGGCAAAAGCAAAAATTAAATTTGCTTTCCTAAGGCAGGACTCTTCCCACTCCACTTACCCACTACTGCACAGTGTGAAAGAAAGAAAAGCAATTCCACAGTCACAAAAAATAAAACCATTTCTGTTGTAAGATACCTTGGTCATTAGGTAATTAATCTGAGTTATTTTGGGGTTTGGGCTGGAATGGAAGGATGAGCTCACTGGCTCTGTCAGGCTTGATGACTCAGTTGAGATCTTGCTCTTTACCAAGTGCCTTGACACCGTAGCCCCCAAAGTTGAGGTGCCAACAGGGAGTCGGGTGAGCAGAAGGAAACTTGTGCCTATGAACCTACTAGCAATCCCTCCCCTGACACGTCCCATCTTGGAGGGTTTCCATGGTCCAACAATTTCATCACCACCACCACTATCCCCTGCCCAAGCAGGTGGGTAGACTGGGCTTGTGGTCCCAAAGGACAGCAGCTGAGCCTGAAAGTCAGGGCCTGGGCAAGTCCACCATGCAAACGCCTTATCAAGCTGAACATCTTTTCGCAGCCATGCCTGGACCTGGCTAAACATGATTTGTGAGCCAAATCCCATCCCTAAAACTGAGCTAAGCCCTGGGCTTCCCAGAGCAGGTGGTCACCAGGTGAGCAAGGCCACAGGGGCAGGGAGCTCTGACTCCCCATTTCCCCAGAATGAGAGAGTGAGGATTTCTCTCCATTTAAGTAATTTCAGGAGCCAGTTTCCAAGAAAGTCCCACAAGTAGTTGAACGGAGAGGACCATCCAGTGATGGTCAAGCTGTGGCGAGTAGCAGGGGAGAGGGGAGGAGGGAGGAGTTTGCAAAATGCCTGTGCATTTCATACACATCTTCACACTCAGTTTTTTCATGTGTCAGTAGAGGGTCCTACCAGATGTGGAATTGCCTGCACCCCCACAATCGTGTTCCTAATTTACTGTTGGGTCATCCCAGGAAAAGCACCACTGCAGGTGAAGCTGCAAGTTTGAAATTGTCTGGCTTGGGCTTTTTTATTATTATTCTGTTTCCTCTGTGGGAGATGAGCTGCACTCCCAGCTCTGTGTTCTTTATTTGCAGGTGATTTTTACTTAACTGCACTATTGATCCCAAGATGGATAGGAAGCCCAGCAGCTTAAGCCCTGTTCCCGAAGGTGTGAAAGCTTCATTAGATTTATTAAATTCTCCAGGATACACCAAGGCTCTGCAGTCCATCCAGCAAAAAGGCTTTACATTTTACTTACACTCCCATGATTTGTGTTGCCAGTTGAATTATTACTTTACTATTATTATTATTATTTAGACTCAAGGTTTCTCCTCTAGCTCAATTGCATGCGAAATGCAGTCAATTAGTAAATGCAGACAAAAGCAGTTCAACCCCCTCAAGTCTCAAATATCCTGTCTCTTAACCTCATCCTAATGCTATAATCTCCCCTTCATGGCCTTTCTCTCTGGCAGGACAAGTCTGGCATTCTCCTCTGAGGGAACTAAAGAGCCTTCAGGAGCTCCCATTGTTTTTGCCTGGGATAAATGGAAGCATCTTTAGAAACGGTCAAAGAGAAGCAAGAAACAGTGACCTAGAGGTTAACAATGCAAATAAAAACTGGCGTTCCCTTCTGCTCAGAGGGAGCATCCCACGGCAGTGCGGACAGAGCTGCGAGGCAGCACGCTGCACACCAGGGTCTCTGAAGCAATGCTGTATACGTTGTCCAGGGCACTGACTCCCAGGTACCCTACTCCAGGTCTCTGAGCAGAGTATGGGTTTTAGACCTCAGCTACCTATTTATGAAAAGAAAAAGAACCGTCAGGATGAACGACATCAATACGCTGCCTCATCTCCAAAAAGAAAGAGTTGCTGCTCTCATTGCGTCTCCAGCTCCCGATGAGTTCCCACGAGGGTGAGACATCCCTGGGTTGTTTCATGGCCTCTTATTTAATGCAATAATACTCACTAAAGTGTGAGCAGGGCACCAAAGGGACTGCTTAGGACCAGCATTAATATGTTCCCTCTCCATGTGGCTAGGGGAGTTAGTGACAGATTCATGACATTTCTAAAAGAGACTAATTCAGAGGCTAAGTCCAGGGAGGGTAATGAAGTTAGACAGATATCAGCTAAAGGATAGAGGAAAAAGACTACCTTGTGTATATAGGAAATATAATCCAAAATGCAGGATTTTTATTCAGAAAGAAAATGAAACCTGGGAAACAATAACACAGAAATAGTCCAAGAACAAGAATAGACAATAAATAAAGGGCAAGCAGAAACTTATATATGTCACCAAACCATGACCGTGCCTCAGGGCTGTCCTCTGAAATAGCCACAGGCTCTGCAGCCCCACTAGGAATAGAGGCAGGTGGTATCAACACTGGAGGGATACACTGTCAGGATCAGAAAGAAGGATGGCAAGTACTGTTGAGGAGCAGCAGGAATGGTCTTGGAGGGGCTACGCAGAAGACATGACAGCTACATGCTTTTTCAAACTGGGTGTATCCAAAGAAATGTCAGCAGGTTGCAATAGAGCTGTGTGTGGAGGGAATGTAAAATAGCCAGCTGGAAGAGCAGGAAAACCTCCCTGACAGACAGATTAAATGGTCTGTGAGGTCCTGCAGCTTCCAAGAGATTGGGTAGGTGCATCATGCACCCGTTTTGCACCATCAGAGTTTTCATTTGTTTGTTTTTTCAAGGCAGTATTTTTCAGGACTACTTCTGGTGTATTTTTAAGGAGACATTTCAAAAGCAATGACCCCAGGTCATTGGCAGTATCCCTTTTGCACAAGCATAGTTTCCTCTGTTCTTGTTGGTACCCCAGTGCAGCCTGGGCTTGCAGGGATCATAGTCTGGACTCAAGAGTCAGGGGTGAGATGTAGGATTCGTATGTGCCATCGTCAGCCCTCAGCAAGCTGCAGCCAAGGCACCCTCACAAACCCAGCCCCCGTGCTCCCTTACAGTCGCTTTGCAGCTGTGGCTCCTTTAGGATCAAACCATTTACTCCCCGTTTCTCTCCCTTGGTTGCAACAGGGCACCCTGATGGCCCAGTCCCACTGCAGACGGTGACACTGGAGCAGACAAATCCTCCCCCTTGCCTGCCCTTGATGCAACCATACCTTCCATCCCAGTGCATGAGGCTACACGAGGCAATCAGTCCCAACATGACTTCGCTTAACCACTGGCACACAGCGGCCAGGCGCCAACTTCAAGTGGGTGCTGAGTGGGGGTGAGTTGTTGGATGGAGAGCTCAAGCTCCTCAAACAAAAAGCACTACCAGATGTTCCAAGTGCTGCTGTAATTAAAACTGCTGGGCCAAAAAAAAAAATCACTGTAGGCAGTCCAGTGCCAAACGCCTACTTTCACATGCAAGCCTCTTCGTCTGATTCTGGCTGAACTTTAAAGAGCTTTCCTGCTGTGCCATTAATTTTCACTGGTCCCTTAGGTGGGTGCTGAAGAGTCTCCACTCGCTTTGCACACTGCAGTTTCAGGGCCATGGCATTCCCAGGCACCACGGCCAAAGACCCAGGCAGGCTTATTTTCTTCAATGCTTATTTTTCTACAACCTTTTAATCAAATATTTGGCTGCTGCGATAGTCTTGATTAATGAATGTGAACAGGACTGCTCCTTGCTCAATGACTGCGTCCTTCCCTTCATTTTGCACCCACGTCGCACCATTCCTCCTTTAACATAGGGACGGATATATATGGCATCTCCTCAGAATCTATTCAGTGAACTGCTAGAATTTATTTCTTCCTCTTGAACTAGAATCTGAAATAGTGAATTATTTTCCTATAAGGTTGGCTACCTACATGATTAAACCTGTGACTGTGTTGTTTATTTAAATATATTATTTTTTAAAGCTATTGAAAAAAGCCCACATCTCCTCAAGAGCATTTTTCAAGATCCTGCTTTATTTAAAAGCGTAGCCCTCATAAAAAAAAAACTCTGAATGAAAACACTAAACATATTTCAAAGCTGTCCAGGAGTTGGGGCTGATTTAACAATGTCCATGCACACAGCTAATCAACGTGAATACTGCAGGGACAAAGAGAGGCCGGGAAGGTTAAGGTCCTGCTTTGGAAAATCACATTGCAAGTAGCAGCCGCTGCCCCAGAGAGCTCCTAGTAATTACAGCCCCACGAGAGGTGTAATGGGACGTAATCTAGTGCAGTTTATGAACTTCAAAGTACACCTGTGGTGCATCACAAACCTACAAACAACTGTGGCAAACATTGTATAGCTTTTCTTTGGGGACTGGTGAAAATTACACACACAGGGACTAGAAATCTATTAAGTTATTCAGCAGGTAATAATTCCTGACAAATCAGGCAGTTGTGTTAGCTGCTTATTAGCTGTATTAGATTCCCGCAGACAGAAGGCATCTGACATTGTTCCGTGGCACAGCATTATCCTTTGATTTGGTTTAGGCCACTTATGTTTGTCACACCCCCTCCCTCGGGAAGCCACCCCCTGAAATAGGTTAGCTGTAGGCTTCTGCCCTGTGAATCGATCGTGGTGAATTACAGCAGTGCAAGCTGTGGGTTGAATTACACCCAGCTGTCTGAAGGGTTGTTTTAGGAGAAGATTGTACTTTAAACTCAGGTGGGCCAAGGAGGGGATGAGGATGTTTTGCTGCTGCAGTACATCGTGTCCTGGAGGCTTTGTGGTCTTCCCCAAAATGGTGCTGCACAACAAACACATACAGGAGAATGACCCAAGCAGTATTAGCGTTTGTATCTGACGTAAGACATAACAGATAAAATAATCTGTGTTCCTGCAAGATAAGAGAGAAAATGCATCAATACATTTATTTAATATATAGAAAAGGTAAAAAATTAGATTAATGTAAGTTATGTGGCTCCTTGACCAATCTTGTCTAGTAAACTTGGGGAGCAATCTAATTTAAACTTCTATTTACTGTTACTATTTTATAGACAGTAAGAACAACAACAACCAGTTCCCTCCCCTCCTTTTCTCTTCTTTGTGGAGCTGTTATCTGAAATGCCATCTTGAATTCAGCTGACCCAGGAGAACCTTGGGCTGCTTTGGCACCTCGGGCGAGTTACTCTTCTGCTTCATGTCTGGCAGCTGCACCTGTGGGAGAGCAGGGCAGCAAGCATGGGGGACCCAGGGGGACTCTCCTTTATCACTAGCATGTGTCACTGGCTATGTTCCGTAAGCTTTTAGTTAAAAATTTCATCAAAAGTAACAATATGAAAGCAGATGAAGTGCTGGTTCCAGCGATGCATTCTCCTTAAACCGATCTGCTTTGTAAAAATCTAAAACCTGGTTGTGATCATAGAATCATTATGGCTGGAAAGGACCTCCAGGGTCATCAAGTCCATCCTTTGTCCTAGCATTTCTCTAACCACTACACCGTATCCTCAAGCTCCACATCTAATCGTTCTTTAAACACCTCCAGGGATGGTGACTCCACCACCTCCCTGGGCAGCCTGTTCCAGTGCCTAACCACCCTCTCAGTGAAGAATTTCCTCCTAATATCTAATCTAAACCTCCCCTGATGCAACTTGAGTCCATTCCCCCTTGTCCTATCATTACTAATTTGAGAGAAGAGACCAACAACAGCCTCTCCACAACCTCCTTTTAGGTAGTTGTAGAGGGCAATAAGGTCTCCTCTCAGCCTCCTCTTCTCTAGACTAAACAAACCCAGTGCCCTCAGCCGCTCTTCATAGGGCATGCTTTCCAGCCCTTTCACCAGCTTTGGTGCCCTCCTCTGCACTCGCTCCAGCCCCTCGATGTCCCTCCTGTGCTGTGGTGACCAAAACCGGACACAGTACTCTGTCGAGGAATGGCTCAAGGAGCAGGGTGGACATGGGTACGTGGCTGAAAGTGTGAACAAGCCAGCAGATGGGCAATGAACCGTCCTTGAGCAAGTGATAAGAGGAAGACAAAGCAATAAAACAATCAACTAACAGGCCTCTTTCCCAGGGCGCGCTGACCGAAAACAGGAGACTTGGGAGGTGCAGAAAGGGGGAGGCTGCGCCTGCAGGGAGAAGCGGGCAGAACCGCTGCTTCCCTGCACTGGGGGGGGAATGGGCCAGGGTGCTTAAGCGTGCTTGCTGTATGTAGACCAATCATAATATGTATTAGAGCGTGTGAACTGTATGTAGCCAATCATAATATGTATTAGAGCGTGTGAACTGTATGTAGCCAATCAGTAATAATCAAGAAACATATAAGCGAAGCATAGACAGTAATAAAGTTGAACATGATTGTAACTCACATTGAGTCCTGATCATTGTTCCCAGGCCTTTTCCCAACAGTACTCAAGGTGCGGGCTCACAAGTGCTGAGTACAGGGGTACGATCACCTCCCTACTCCTACTGGTCACACCATTTCTGATACAGGCCAGGACGCCACTGGCCTTCTTGGCCACCTGGGCACACTGCTGGCTCATGTTCAGATGGCTACTGACCAACACCCCCAGGTCCTTTTCCGCCAGGCAGCTCTCCAGCCACTCCTCCCCAAGCCTGTAGCGTTGCTGGGGGTTGGTGTGACCCAAGTGCATGACCCGGCACTTGGCTTTGTTAAACTCCATACAATTGAGCTCAGCCCATCTCTCCAGCCTGTCCAGACCCCGCTGCAGAGCCTTCCTACCCTCAAGCAGATGACACTTGCGCTTAATTTTGTGTCGTCTGCAAATTTACTGAGGGTACATTCAATTCCCTCGTCCAGGTCATTGATGAATATATTAAGCAAGACAGGTCCCAAAGCTGAGCCCTGAGGGACACCGCTTGTGACTGGTCACCAACTGGATTTTACTCCGTTCACCAGCACCCTCTGGGCTCGGCCATCCAGCCAGTTTCTAACCCAGCGAAGAGTCCTCCTGTCTATGCCATGACCTGCCAGCTTCTCCAGCAGAATGCTGTGCTATGCTATGTGATGCAGCATAAAAGGCATTCCATAAATTTCCAGGAGTGCTTCTGGGACATGGGAAAAGGTGCTGCTTTCATTGGAGAAATATGAATTTCTTGGAGCCCCTGAAGACTGCAGTGACACTATCTAACCTCTGCACTGAGCTGCCAAGAAGTAAAGCAAACAAAAACGTCATCAAAAGTCCAACTAAAAAAATAAAACAAAACCAAAAAAACCCCTCAGAAATAGCCTGGTTTGTGCTTTTCCCAAAATACTGGCTTTTCTCAGCATTTCTTCTTCAGCAGACCATAAGGTGTTCCACACCGGGGCCAGGGCATGTGCCACAGCAGGGAGCAGGTCTCTGCTGTCACCCTTGTGGATGAAGCTCTCATCAGCCCCTGGGCATTCCCACCCACTGGTCCTTGTGCGGAGGCAGAGAAGCAGCAGGTCCTTGGACAAACCCAATCCTCTACCGTGTGACTTAAAAACCACACTGGATTTTAATTATCACCTTATTTCTACATAATACCTAAAAAATCATGGTAGAGAGATACCCAGATAAATAACCATTACGCAGCAAGTCAGAGAAGACTTGTGCTCGTCATGTAAAGACCTGGCTGTTCAATGGTCTTTCCCATCACATCTTAATTTTTTAATTTAAAAGGGCAGATACAGAGTTATTAGAGTCACTGGTATCTAAAGTCTAATACACACGGTTAGCTTCATGGTGTGTGATCCAACCATGAATGAGTAATATTTGCTTTCACTACAATACAGCCGGTACAGTTTTGTTCTCATACACTGAAAAGTCAGTTTGTTTACCTCGTTAATACATGCATTTTATATGCTCAGTTAAGCCAGCAGGCTATTTCAGAGGCAAGCCAAAGCTGTTACGAAGACAAATACAAGTACTATAGAAAAACTTAATTCAGTTTTTTATGTCTCTGCAGTTGCCTCTTCTTTTATATTCTCCTGTTCCTTTTTTACTCCCTGTGTGAAGTGTCAAGCACAATTCCTCTGCCAAAATACTGACACTTCCAGTGATAATCTCACTGCAGCAGAAAGGGCAAAAAGCGCCAAGAATATGGGTCTGGGCGAGCAACGGACTGGGCAAGAGGATGGAAGGTGATGGAAGTCACTGGGCTAGGCCAGTGGTGTCACACTAATGTGCCATCTGAAAGCTCAAGCCATGCAGTTGGAAGCAAGGAGTCTCCTGGCAGGGCAGCCCCTGCCTTCTCTTCCTCAGAGGGTATTGATCATTTCTCAGGTATTGGAAAAGTGCTTTTCTTGATCATAATCCCAATGGGGTGAGCAGCAGCCCCTGTACCTTATTACCTTTCTCTTTATGCCTGGACCTTTGTTGCCCCCTGCCACAGAACAGTCTCCGGGCTGTACTCTGCTGCTTAAACACACACAAACCAAGATTGTGAAGTTATCCCTGAACTGAGCAAGATAAAAAAGTGAAACCAAACAGTATTCTGTGTGAATCAGGGCTTAAAGGCAAAGAGAGACAACCCCAGGAGCTCCCACCCACTCTGCCAAGAAAGAGAGGGGCTGTTTCTGCCCGGGATCAGCAGGTAGGTCACCTACAGAGACCTTCAGCTCCTGGTGTGTGCTGCTGCCCCTCCACACAAACCCAAACTGATTGCTCAGCTGGCATCTTTAAAATCCTTTTAAGTGCCCCTTACAGTTTGCACAGACAGCACCTTTTGAAATCCGTATCGCAGATCTATGCACGTGTACAAGCCTTGCTTCCAGCGAAGAAAATTCTCTTGACTTCAAACATTATCCATCCTTTTAATAGATCTTTTCACAATGGAGGAAAATAAATCCCGCATTTTCATTAATTCCCCTGAAGTTCTCCAACTACAGAAACAATGAAATCATTTTTTCTTGGGGAAAAGAGAGAAAACAAAGAAGCAAAGTGTTATTCATTACTCTTTAGCTACACTAGCAGGTAATCAAGGTCACGCTTACAAGGAGGCTTGGGGACTCACAGAAGGCATACAGCTCATGGTCCTGCTGAACCAGAGGCAGCACCTCCTCCACCTGGATCAAGGCTGAGTCTCTTGGGATCTGGCAGCATTGTCCACCAGAAAGAGAAAAAACCTACGGATATAATAGGACAGGTGCAAAAATTTTCTGCCAACAAAATTTCAAATTTTCAGTATGTTTTGAATAAAACTTCTAATAGCAATTTTTCTTTTCCAGTGAATAATCCCTCAGGATTTTTTTATTCAAGCTACTCCAAATAGCTTAAGGGAGTTCCTAACACCAACCTGTCCTAAAGACCGAGAATTGCATGAAAATTAATGAGTTGTTACTCAGATATGCATTTCACAAAAATAAATTCCACTCCTAAGGACCAAGAGCCTGCATTCCAAGGAGAAAGCATGTCATGAAAGCTGCCAGGGGAGCTGCTCAGGTGGGCTGGGGAAAGAGCAAGTAAAGCTGCCTCTTAGTCTGGGGCTGGCCCTGGGTGCCCACCTGCATTGATCTGCAGGACTCAGCCCTGTGCCATCGCTCTGGGCAACTTCTTCACCTTGTTCTGACAGCTGGGGCCAAACAGATGTTTTCGTGTAAAGGACAATCAACCTTCTGGGAGAAAGCCAGGGGTCCTGGCTGTACACAGGGGCTGTGGCTGGGCAAACTGGGGATGCCCCAGCTGAAATGGGGAGCGCTGGAGGCAGGCAGTGGTGGGGCTGTTGATTCTAATCCTCCTTTACTGCACACCAACCCCACTGTGCCCAAGCTCTAGGTGTATCCTACCTGCCCTTCTAACGCACCCATTTACAATGCGTTCACACTTTTAGGGTATGGGAAAATACTGCGTCATTTGATTTCTCTGTCTTTTAGAGGCTGGAAAAGCCTCAGCTGCATTTTTCAGTCAAGTTGGACTGGGTCACAGCACATGGTCTCTGGCAGCCCTTACCTGGAGAAAGTATTTAAATACTCTGCTCTCCAGTGGGATTTTCAGCAGGGATTGGAGGCAGGGAGCAGGCACGACGGGGACCTCTGCATAGTCAGCACACCTGAGCAGTGCCCATGGCCTGGGTTTCACTACAAGCAGCACAGAGCTCCCCAGTCCTCAGCGTCATCTCCAGCTGCTCAGCCTGGTGCTATTGACGCAACAAACCTGCTCCACTTGTGAAGGGACTTACGGGCATACAAGAAAAAGGAAAAAAAAACCCATAAAACACAGAGGAAGGCATTTGCAGAGCTCTACAAATAAGACATCGACACCATGGGTTGTGGACCTTCATTTCCTGTTTTCCAATCATTAATTTTGACCTATTTAGTTCTGTAGGGCAAAGATGACAAATGAGAAATCCTTTCCCTGGGTACCACTGGAGGAGAGAGAACAAGGGACTGGAGGTATTTAACAGGCACTATTTGTGCTGGTAGAGAATGTTGTTACCTCAGCTTCCCAATGCACAAGCTCAGTTGCTTTCGTGCAGCATGTCTGTGCAGTGAGCTGAATTACCAGGTGACTGAGTCCACCAGAGAAACCCCCGTGGGCACCCAGAACCACCAGCACTGCTGCAGCTTTGTCAGCACCACAGTCACCCCCTCCCTCGCCCATGTCCAGCCCCTCTAGCTCAGCTCCCAAGGCATCAGACAGTCTCTCACCCTAACCTTAGAGACAAGCCCCCGTTTGTCTCACTTTGACAGACTTCAGGAACTTGCAGGGTGCTGCAGCAAGCTGTGTCCCGCCGGAGGACACGCAGGGTGAGCAGGGGAGAGAGGAGCAGAAGGACAAGCAATTGGATGTGATGGCACAAACGCAGCAAAATCGTACCCCAGCTCAAGGTGCTTCATAGCTGAGGGAAGGCGTATTTTCCAGTTTTGAATCTTGCTGTCAGTTTGCATAGTTTGGCATATAAACCACATGTGACATTTTGTGAGTCAGATGAGTTAATGGAGGTGAGAGAGGAGCAGAAGGTTGTCAGGTCACGACTCTGATAAAATCGAAGTACATTAAGTGATAATTAGAGGAGTTCTTCTAAAAATACTCCGAGGTCCATTAAAGGTGAGAGGCACACACAGCTGCAGCCCAGCCCAGGACCACTTCCAGGGCATCTGCTCAGGCTGAAAACTGTGACTGCACCAAACCAGCCTGGATATGGTGGCAATAGACAAGGTGATAACTCCCCCTTCTGCTCATGACATCCTTTCTAGCAAAAATATCTGAGCTGGCTTAGGCAAGCACAGTTTGGATGCATTTACGCTGCCCTGTGCCGTTTGCATTGAGGGGAGGCTGAGCCCAGTCCCTGCCGACCGCCTGCCTCGGGGCTGGAGCCCCATCCTGCCTGGGGGCTGGTCCTTCCCACCCCCTGGGAGGCTCTCTGCAGCCTGTGCAAACCTGGGAAGCCTCATAGGTGCTCCACAGAACTTCTTGGACATTCAGAGAAGTTATTTAGTCAGAAATAGAGCAAAGGTAGAAAGGACAAGTCCCCCAGAATTGCTTGTCAGCCTGAATGAAGAACCATGGCCAGGATCTGGGGATGTCCTAGCCCCGTATCTGGGGCTGCACGGGGGAGGGATGCTGGCAGGAAATTTGACAGAGTACCAGAGAAACCTTCCTGATGAAAACATCATGCTGCTAATAACCTTTTGCAAAAACATTCCTCTTTTACAAACCATCTCTCGGCGTGTTTTGCCCGGAAATGCCTGATGAGCTACACTGACACCAACGCCGTGACATCTCTGTGGTATCATCACGTTAGGGCAATATTATCATTATCTGCATTTTGTGGGTGACAGGCACAATGCGCTAATGGCACTAGTTACAACGTATCTCTATCAAGACTCCGATGGAGCAGAGCTCTGCCTGGTGTTATCTCTGCTCATGGGTGTATCGGGTCTAACAAGACATCGGCGTTGCCCGCAGAATGCCCAGGCTCTCTCCTGTGCACTCCCTATAACCAGCTACAAAGATAAGCTGAACTAATTCAGAAGTGAATGGCAATGAGACTACAAATGCCTCCTCATAATTATCTCCTGAAGTGGCTTCATATACTGCATGTGACATCTCTCCACGCATTGATTCCCCTCCAACACATCTCTGGCACACCCTGCGCTGAAGGACTTGGTCCGGCTCAGTGAGCACCTCTGCAGGGAGGCAGTAATTTATTGGCTCCAAATAGGAATACAAAGCTCCGATTTCCTCCGTTCGATGTGTCTGGAAGGCATCAGCCTTTCCACGCGGGTTTGCCGCCAGCTGCTTTCAGCTGGATGCTTTTTTCCCGGGCAGGTCGCGCCCAGGGGCTCTGCGGGCTGGAGCGAGGCGGGATTTCTTGGCGGGAAGCGCCCTCCCCTGGCCGAGCCCTGCGCCTGCAAACTCGCCCCGGCAAAGCCTCCCGGGCGGCTCCAGCACGGCTAGGAACTGCAAGGCCAATCGCCCACCTCCCAGCCCCAGCGTGTGGCAGCAGCCGAGCTGCCTAACAGACTCTTCCCTCTTCCTTGGTTTCTGGTTGCCTCGGAGTTTTAGGGGGTGCTTTGTAGCGTTGTCCGTTAGCTATTGTTCTTTGGGGCACAGCTTCTGTTATTTTTCGCCACGAACAGGGGCCAGCTAAACCCCGGAGTCTGGAAGTTGGAGAAAACAATAAAAACAAACCCAAACCAAAACTGGGGGGTCTCAGGGGGTTTCCTCTCAGCTCAGAGCCAGGGCGGCAGTGCCCAACCTCAGGCCTCAGCTGCCAGGGAGGGAGGGGGAGACGTGGGGTACACCTGCCCAACCCCACAAAGCTGGGCACCTGCACACGTTTTTGCCTTCCCAACTACTCCTCTGTCTTGAGACAAGCCAGATTGTCATCGCCTTGAACAACTAAACTTTAGACACCGGTACATCAAAAATACCTCTCCTAAGACACCTCTCTATGGCTGCAGAGTATGGAGTCTATGGCTACAGGATTTCCAGTTGAAGGGAGATCGAGAGGGCACTACAAGTCTGGGCTCCAACTCATGCAGCATAAGCTTTCTCCCAGGATTATTCACCCAAACAACAGGACCAGGGAGAAAACTGGTAACTACAGCCTAGTAGCCAGGGCACTGAGCTGGGAAGGAGGGATGCATTTCAGCCCCAGCTCCCATTAATGTTCATTTATAAAAGAACAACTTCAAGATGTTGAAGATTTGCCCTGGATGTCCATGAAGCAGGGTGGCTTCTGTGCTGGTCTGTCTTTCAAACAATACACGTTTCCTGATCTTTCTTTTAATTCATGAAAAGAAGAAAAACGAAACAAAAAAACCCCAAACAACCCATAACTATTTTTTCTTAATCATACCACTGCTACATGTTCTAGATCAAGCACTACATTTTCAGTTCCTATATTCATAGCTGTCGGAGTCTCTGGGTATCGCTCCAGCAGGAAGTTCATTTACACTAAAAACCCTGCAAGATTGGGAAAAAACCATGCAGCCACTCTGTACATCACTGTGAACCAGAGCAGATAAAATGGCTTTCTAAACCACCGTGGTAAAACAAAAAACCCAGGAAACATCTTGGACCTTCATCCAAAAACATTATACACAGATGTCCCTCGTGTCTGCCTTCAGGAAAGATGCAGAAAGGCATTTGGCAGTTGGAGTAACACCACTTAGGAAAGACATTCACAAGTAATGCACACTACAATACCAGAAAAGCTACATGCTATCTAATACAGGAAAAAGCAGCTGGCTTAGTGAGAGCAAGTGTCCAGAAACTGCCATCTATCCACGGGTACAGGGATTTGCCACAGAGCAGTGCACCCAGACACACTGGGCATCGCTCCCCGTGCGGGTGAGACACCTACAGCCAGCACAGACCAGGCTGGGCCTTCCTTTTGGTAACCAAGGTTTTGATAAAAGAGATGAAAGAGCCGTCCGCTGTGTCCACGCAGGAGCTGGGCAGCTCTGTGCTGTTCGAAACGGGCAACTCAAAGGCTTAGGTGAGAACAGGGAAGGTGACTGCAACTCAGAGCTGACTGTTCCAGCACTTGCTTGTTCAGGGGGAATATAACAAATAAACTAAGTGATGATAACAACTGACATGCGTCACAGAAGTTTTGCTGTCACAAAAGTTTTGCAAAAAAAAAAATTTTTGCCCTACGCAGAAAACAAGATGGTTATCGAGCAGTGAACTAGGCCAGCAGCATCCCAGTGGCTGGCAGCAGAGGCACACACAGCTCAGCACCTCCAGCAGCTGCCCTGGTTCAGCTTTTCTAGTAGTAACTCCTTGGTCCCAACAGCACCTTCATGTTTGTTCACAGATGTTTTCACAAAATGAAGCGATGATCTTAAATTGACTTGGCAGTGACTTTTGATTGAGTCCAAGTTCAGCAGCACGAAGACACAAGCTTTAACCACACAGAGCCAATTAAACCTGAAGTCCTATTTTGTCTAGCAGAATGAAAATTAATGTGATGGAGATCAGAAAAAGCGGGCCAAGTTCAGGCAGCCTGCACTGCAACTTTTAGAGTGCTCCTTGCATTTTTTGGTGCAGAAATAGCACTGCTCCATGTCCTCGGGACAATAGAAGTATGAACCTCTTTTATGCTCCTTCCTAACATCAGCCCCATTAAACCCTCCATTACACAGTAAGCACAGAGACTTTGTGGTATATTTGAAGATTAAGAAGAAACACCAGTGTAGGTATTCTGCCACCCAACATTTCTACACACATTTTGGATGCCTCCACATTAGCCACACCCCACATCCCAGGGCTGCAGCTCTGCCCCAGCTGCACCCAGCTCCATGTTGGGAGGGCAAGGGAGTTCCAGCTGCCTACTGCATCCATCCCTGGCCCGCTGATCCATCTGCACTTCATCAAACAAACCTGGAGATGAGGTAAAGGTAAAAGAATACATCTTGGCATGCTAATTAGAATAAAACATCACTTAATGCTACCCTTGGTTTTTTGTTTGGTTGGGTTCTTTGTGCGTGTTTGTTGGGGTTTTTGTTTGGGTTTTTTTTTTTTCCTCTAACCACTTGCCTGTGCAATTAACCTTTATGGACACTTTCTAAACCCAACTCAGCACAGAACAACAAAGGGAGGTACACGTTAAGGGAAATCAAAGGGTTTTTTCTGAAAAATGCCTTTTATTCCCACTATGGTGTTTGTCTTACATGATTCCTGCATAACCTACCCCCCAGGCTGCTCAGCCCCTCTCTGCCACCTCACCAGCAAGGGCAGCTCAGATTCAGATCCCATGTTGGAGGTGCAAAACACCAATGTGAACTATTCCCCAAGAGTTATTCCCAGTGTACCAGACTGTAATTGCATATTGTATCTGGTGTGTTTAAGTATTGATGACTCTCCACAAAGTCATTAACGGGAGCTGCTCATAGATTTTTAGTTCCCTAGCACGCCAGAAATGAGCCATGGCTGTACACCTTCTCTGAAATTATCTCTACAGCACAGAAAAAAAATAAAATAGAAAAAACATTGCAAAAAAATTCCCACTTGCTTAATTCTATGAGAAGCTTAACATTATTATAAATTACATCTACAAGGAAGTGACTGTTGTGTAAGGGTACGGGTACTTCCCCCTCTCTTCTACACAAATGACTTATAGAAGTTTCAAGTGACTTCCTTGGAGCCACGGGAAGATGAACAGCTACTGGAACAGACAGGCATAACAAAAGACTAAGCTACTACACCCTTGATTTTGTAATTAATTATGCAGGTCACTAGAAAAAGCTGTACACGTCTCACCTGAACAAGTCCAGCAATACATGGGCTGCTCAGCAACACTTCTGGTACACATGCCACCTCTGAGAGCTGAGGCACAGCAGTGAAACAACACTGAGACACCACAGCTTCTCTTTGGAGCATGAGATTACTAGTTCTGTACGCAGGATCGAGAGTGTGGCACAGGAAGTGCCTCAAACCACACGGTCCTGGGCTGCTTAGCGATTTTCATTCAGTTTTAGCAGCAGGGATCCTTCAGCCTAGCAAAACAACTCCTGGCTTTACTCCTGAATGTACCAAATTCCCAATGAAAACTCTGGTAGTACCTGTGCTTCTCCCACTGAATACAGCTGGAATGCAAACCCCATCTTATTTTACACTGGGCAGTAACTCCTGCTTGCAGCCTGACAGCTTTCACACTCAAATGTCAACTCTTCCTCCCATCAAAGAGCTCATATACGAGTTGGTCCATTTCCCCGACACACCAACTATTTGCTAATCCAGCTATGGTTGTGCCAGATACAGAGTCCAGCTCTAGAGGGCTCCCACCACCAGGCAGTGCTTATTTCTGTAAAATATCAGCCTCACAGACCTGTCTAAAGCAGCCTGCCCATCAGACAGCTCCTGGTGTAGACTGTTTTTATCCTGTTCCCTGTGGGAAAAACCACAACCTTGCCTTATTTTCAGGCCATCACAGCGAATCAAGAAATCCAGTCGCTAGAGCATGATGCAGTTGCAGAACCAGAGGACTGTTGGAAAAGCACAGCTTAAATTAACTTCTTTATTTTACACATATTTGCCTATCAGTCTTTCTTACCACATGAATCAGTCAGCAGTTATGACTCAAAGAGTGACTATTTGAAAAACTCAGAAAAAAAATTGTATCGTTGATAGGGAGTTGATAATAATATGGTTTTGTAATACAGTTATTTAACATTGTCTTGTTTGCACCAAGGTTCTATTCAGTTCCAGCATGTGAAGTCTCATAATGCTTGCTGCAAAAACACTTTCCCATATTTAACCTTATCATGGGGTCTAATTTACCGTGTTTGGAAGCAACCAGAAACTCTGGCAATTGACAAACTTGCCTGAAAAAGAATCTTTACAACTCAGAAGAAACCAAGAGATCTCCCTCTTGTGGTCTTCTGCACAAACAACCTTAACTACATCTGTGAGTTCAGAAGCATCTAAAGAAGTTTTCTTTCACCAAATATTAACAGAAACTGTAAGTAATTCCATTCAACATATGAAGCGCTCTTCCTAGAAAGAATGAGAAAGAGATTGTTTTCACTTTATTTTTATCTACATGGTATTTTCTTGCAGAAAAACCACAGAGATTTAAAACGCAGCACTGTCTCCTGTGCACCACCACTTGAAAGAAAGTGGAGGGAAAAAGTTACAGAACAAAGTAGAGGAACGAACCTAACAGCGGAGGAGATGTTAGGTTTTCTATAAAGTAAGTGCTATCTAGATGAACATAGAAACTGCAGCTCTAAAATGCTCACACTTCAGTTTACACAATGCACATCACGATCGCTACCTGACAGACCAATCTTACTCTCAAAAACCACAGCGGATATGTAGGAACCCGTGCTCACAGCTTCCCATGTAAGGAGATTAACAAGTCTGACACAAACATAAAAAGAAATTTTGTGCCTTTATTGGAATGGTGTTAGGCTTTAAATACACCAATTTTGATAACCTGATTATTTGGTTTAATTAGAAATGACACTACAGAACTGCAATACTGGTCCAACAGTCTTGTCTTTACTTTTTTTTTTTTCCTTTTTTTTTTTTTAAAGCAAGAGATAGTATGAAAATGCACCAAGTAATCAGAAAGCACTAGCAGGCATCGGTTAATCCAAGATACTAGCTTCCTAGTTCCAAAAGCACTCGCATTGTATGGAACCCAGGATTTAGACTGGTCATGATTTGCAAGAACTAGTTGCACAAGTCATGACTATTTTCTTCTTTTTTTTTTTTTTAATTTACTTTCAAGTTGGTCACTGGTAAATTTTTTTCCTCAAATATTACAGTTTCTTTAATTCTTATTTTTCCTCAAAGTATAAAAAAGTATGAAATATAAACAAGCTCCTGCATTGCACCCGTGAAAGGGTACAACAGAAGCATTAGAGAGCTGACTATCTACACACCATCAAATCCCATCAAATCTTGGATAATCCATTAATATACAAAATATCAGGGCACAGAAAGAACTAAAATCCACTTTTTGTTTTGTTACGCACAGGTTCAAATAATCAATCTAAAGAAAAAACGTGATCATTTTGGCTTTCCACTACATCCGCATGTTGAGACACTTATTAAAATAATCCTGCTTAATTGTGTTTGGTCTTTTTCTTATTGTCAAGTCATGTTTGTTACCTTAATACCAGCCATCAGACAAACAAGTAATCAGAAAGACTTCTCCTCCTCCCCTCCTCCCTATCCCTGACCCCTCCAAGGTCAGCTTTAAGACATGACTCCAAACACAGGGTTGTGACGACAGATGCTAGGACCAATCTCTTCATAATCTTTTTTGGTATGGCATACTTGGTAGAATTCAGGCTGTAAAGAAAAGGAGAAAACAATTAAGAATTATTCAAGGGTATGCACAGCTTATGTTAACAATATTAACATTTATGTAGCAAATGGAAAGAAAAAAAAACCTTTGGATGTCCTGAAATGACTATTGCATCACACATGGCTGAACACCAATGCAAACAATGCATTTTGCCACAAACTAAAACGTACTATTTAACAACTTACAGAGAGCTGTCGTTCAGCTTTCATTTGCTCTTCAAATCTTTAAAGTCTAACGCAAAGACTTCAAAAGGGACAGGGAGGGTGTATTTGCTGAGACCTACCAGAAATCCCCCAACTGCACTTCATACGAAGCGAAGGAGAGATAAGAACTCCAAAAGTGTACCAGAATGATTAAAATGTACTCAGCTTTACAGCTAACTTACTGTGGAAGCCAGCATTGATCCTCCAAACCAAACAGCGTATCTTTGCATGTGGTGTGTAATGACTTGGACATCAATGGGCTTAGGCTACAAAAGGTTAAAAAAAAAGGAATACATTGAAAGTCAGTTTAGCTGGTGAAAATCAGATCTTTAAAAGGAGCATATATTTCAAGCTTACTTCTCACAAATTAGTACTTTCTTAAATGCTGTGTATGTAAATTTACAATTATACCATCAGATTTTCTCTTGTAGAACCCAGACTACGAAACAGCTCTTGCTTATAAATCACCAGCTACCTACTTTATCAGGCATCAAGAGATACTTGCATTCACACCAATTTTCTCCCAAGGGCTCTACTATTGCGTTCCTCTCCAATTATCCATTCTATTTTCTGCTGAATTTCTTGAGGGACTGTTTATTTATGCAGCTGTAAGAACAGATCTATACTAAGTCCTTTCAAAAAAAACACTTTAGAAAGCTAATTTTCAAGTTTCATGTCATTATGTTAAACACAGCATCGACTGCGGGTTGCAATTTTGTCCAGAACCAATACAGTCAGCCAAGCCTTTCAAAACTACACCACTCATTCCAGTTAGCCCCTTTCCCTTCACATCCACACAAACCTTCATTCCTTATTTGTGCTTGTCAAAAATGGAAGCATATCTAACAGTTTCAGAAAGGAGTAATTTGTTCCAGTAGAACCGGATGAAGTCTGAATGATTTGAAACAGGATCTAAAAATCATTTGTAATACATTTGCAAAACGTGAGCTGGTGATTACTTGCAATGCCCAAAATTCTGAAGGAAGAAAAATTCCTCATTCGTATCCTGCTTCCTTACTAAGTGGTAAAAGTGTAGTAAGGAGAACTACCCATAAACTAGGTTACTTCAACCAGAGAGCTGCATAGTACTGAAATTTCAGAGTTCTCTACATGGCACATTATGAAGCTATGCTGGGAGTTTTAAGGATTGTTTGAGCTCATCCAGGTAAATTACAACTGTATATTAAATGAGGATTAACACTTCAATCTTGCCTTAAAAAGGAAAAAAACAGAAAATTTTTATATCTGCTGGTATCTTTCATGTATGGAGAGTCAGCAGGAAAAACATCAAAGTTGTATCAGAAATCATAAGTGGGAAGAACAAAAATTAAGGATTATGCAGTTAAGTGAAAACATGAAGTTGTTTCACAGGATCATAGATTACACAGAGGGGAAGAGACCTCAGAATGTCTCTAGTCCAGTCTTCTGTTCAAAGCAGAGTCAGCTATGAGGTAAGAGTTACTCAGTTTTTTCCAGCTGAATCTCAAAAAATTCCAGGGATGGAGACTGCAGAACCTCTCTGGGCAGCCCGTTACAATGCCTGATTATCCCCACAATGAAAAAGCTTTTCCTTTTTATCCAAGTGGGACCTCTTTTGTTTCAATTTATATCTATTCTCTCATGTACTGTCAAAGACCTGGTCCCACTTTCTTGACAATCTTCCTACATATATGGAGGGTCTCCTAACTAGACCTCCCAAATCCTTCTTTTCTCTAAACAAGCCAGTTCCCTCAGCCTTTCTTCAAGGACAAGTGCTCCAGTCCTCTAACTGCCTTGGTGGCTGACAATGAGCTTTCTCCCTCTCAAATTCAAGACTGAGGATGACGATTTGCAACTAATCAATAAGCATTAAGCAGAGAAAAAGCTGGGGAGTGACTAAATGCTTTTACAGAACAGGCCTAAGTCCCATCCTTTCATCAGGTGACTGAGTTCAATATTGAGACAGGCAGCACAAGTGCATACCTGGGGTGTAGTACTGTAGCCTCCTACAATGAAAGGATTACATAAATACTTTTCAATGCCCATCCACGATTCTCTACAATCTATGAGTCTCTGAGAAGCTTCTACGTGAAATGAAAATAAAGACATTTCAACAAACAAGAATATGCTTGCACAATGTTATCTTTGCATTTTCCAGGTAACAATGGTTGTTAAATGTAAATGCTTGTTAAATGCATTAGCTGCAGTAACTAACCTTCAGTCTGCCACCACTAAGTTCTTCACTAAGTTTCAGTCTGGCATCAACAGTCCTTTTCAAGTCTCGTTGTAAACGGCGACCAAAGTCCCTGAACATGGTTGAGCCTCCGGAGAGGACAATATTCTGTTTTGAATAACGAAAATTATTAACCACATCTGAAAATGTAAGTCTCCATCTTTACCCAGAGCCAAAATTTTAAATACAGTTTTTAAAACTACAGTTAGCAGGTATTTTACTTTAAGTTTTAAATTATGTAACACTTAAGCATGGCAGAATATAAACTCACAAAGAGCTGTCACATTGAAATTGCCTGTGCTTTAAAATCCATTTATATGTTAGTACATGTCACTTCTTTCACTTGCATTTGTTTCCCTTATTTCTTTTTCTTTTAAATACGAGTTTGAGTAACGCAACATCACATTCTGAAACAGTGCAGGTGAACAACATAAAGCTTTCTGCATAATGGACTCATTTCTAGAAAAATGGCTTATTTTGTTGCTGGTTTTTGGGGGTTTTTGTGTTTTTTTAACAGCTTCAAAAACGTATTGCAATATAAAGTAAAATCCTTCTGAAACAAGTAATTTTTTTACAAATCGTTACAGCTACTGACCTTATAGAGAGGACGTCTAACATCAATGGGACAATTCTGAATAACTTCATCTACTACTTCTGAGATAGGTTGCGTAAAGTCAGGATTAGCAAACTACAATTAGGAATAAAATAAAGACAAGTCAACACGTAGGGCCACATATTGCAAAGGAAAGGGGGCAAACAGAAAAAGGGAAGGGCAAGAACCACCCTATTATACTAGAGATGTCATGAAAGCTAGTAACAGAAATAGCTATGTTAGCTATTTTTGCTGCCATTTATAGAAGGTTTGAAATAATAATAATAAACCTAAAGTATCCATTTTGTCAGCTACTCTCTCAGCTAGTTTTTGTTAACCCTAACAGGTAAGAGAATACATGCCCTTCTCAGACGCAGAGCATCGGAGCAAAACAGAGTAACGTGAAAAAAGCTGCAATGGGAGAATGTAAAGCGAATCAGCTGGGGGGAGGCGGCAAAGACTTTACTCCCTTTTAGTTCTTCTCAGTGCTGGAAGAGAGACTGAGTGTGGATAAAGGCAAGACAAAAATATTTAGAAACATGACTTTTCAACAGACAGGTAAGAAAAAACCCAAAACAACAAAACACAGAGTACAATGTGGTGAGATGTGGAAATTCTATTAAAAATTGCAAGAAGAAAATACAGGGTTAGTAGCTCAATAAACTGTTTGGGTATCAACCTGAATTTGTACAAACATTACTAGCAAACAAAGATCAAAACCAGGTTGACTTACAACATTAACTGCTACCTCTTTAAAAATAAGGAGAAATACAAATTCGGATAATCACTGCTTTAGATGTTTGCAGACACTATTTCTATGCCATCATCTAAAAGGCACCTAAAACAACAAGTGTAGAAAATTCAAAACAACTTACCTCAGGATGGAAGAAAATCTCTGGCCCCAGGAATCTTTCATAGCCAACATCAATGGTAAATTCTTTCTTTGAGATAGCATTAATTCCAGTATACTGTTTAATCCACTTTGTACCATCTGTGTCATACTTGTTAAATTCTTTTACTAAGTCAGGGCAAACGTAACTAAAGCGTTCCTGAAAATTGAATGCAGACAGAAGTATTTTCTTAAGTATAGCAGAGAAGATGGTATGAACTTTAAAAAAAGCGTAGTAGTTTAAACTTTTAAGAATAAAACTTTTAAATTGGCAGATACAAAATAGGCCCCAAAACCAGCTTAACTGACATTTACTGTATACAAGTTAAATAATGGCTCTGCTACCACAAATCATTCCCGCGCAGCACTGAAAGCAGCACATCTTGCCGAGGTAAATTACTTTTCTTCTATTTTTCCTCTATAAACTTTTATAATGGTTAGAAATGAGCTCTAAAGTATATTGAAGAATTGGCACAGAAATAAGGTTTAAGTGTACTTAAAACTGAGTGTCTTTCAGAATAGCTTTGTACTACAAAAGAGAACATATCAACATTCAGAAAGAATAAAAAGAGTAATTACAGCTCTTTATACATCCCACCAAGAACACTTCCTACTGAATATTACAATAATAATGATAATAAGGGAGGGGAGGTGAAAGGGGAGACTACAAATGAAAAGTGAAATTCTAGGCCAAACTGAATGAATCAATTGCATACCTTAGGTTCAAGCTATTTCATGGTATTATTTAGATACTTTTGTATTATTTAGAATCAGAGCATTATTACTTGGAAGGATGATGATTTTAAGAGATTACTGCATTTTAAAAATAGGTATCAAGCTCTGATCTAAAATAACCTCGATGTCCACAACCTTCACGGTACCTTCACTGCTTTAGCCGTTTCCAAGGATTGTTCAGGAGGAATTCCTACTTCTCGCTCCCTCAGCAGCTGCTGAATGAAGTATGTTATATCTCGCCCAGCAATTGGAATGTGTTTGATACAGCTGCCAATCACATATCCTTCAGCCTGTAAATAAAAATAATTGGGAGAAAGATACTGACAAGAACTCCTTTCAACAAAGCTCAGGGGGGAGAGAGAAAGACAGAGTCTAAACTCCTATTCGCTACCTGTGATCTGAGATTGAAGCCCTTTAAGGCTGGCTCATTTAATTACCAGAAATCCAATTCTTCAGTAGCCTTATTTTACTTGTTAATGTGTTTTGCTTTGCATTGGTTCATAGTTCTTACAAGGTTAGGAGGAACAGAAAGGTCACTAGTACGTAAGGCAGACAAATAGCTATACTCACTATTCCTTGGCCTTTATTTTCTCTTCAAAATGAGGTTACTCTTACCAAAAAGGTCAAGGAACCTTGTATCGTGAAATATTATTTTAGAATAACTGATGTGGCTCTGCAGTCACAGCCACTGATGCAAGACGTTACAATCCACATGAACCAAAATTAATTTTCTGAAAGCAGGGAGAAAATGCATCATTTCAGCACATGAATTGAGACTGCTCAGAACATCAGACTGGCCCATACTCATCCATCAGTCTACCCTTAGAACTCACACTCGTCCTAGGGACCAGTATTGTGGCATTAAAAATATCTGGTCTAAAAGCAGGAACTGAAAGTGTTCAAGACTGGCCTTCAACCTCACTAGACCTGCAACATCCAAACAGACATCACAGTAATATTAAATGCTTAAAATTTCTTATATACACCTTACATTTCTATAAAAAGTTATTTCTAACACAGAAAATAATGAGGTCATTAAAAAAAATTGCATTGCTACTGTTAGCTTCACTACAGAGGTAAGCATTTGTTAATTCCTCTTTATCTATTTTATTGTTAAAGTGGTATAGTATTGCTCTAAATTTGTTCAACACATTTAAAAAAATCCAGAAATTAAGCAAAAGTCCCTCTACAAAGGAGCTTAATGCTTCAAGTGATACAGAATATCTATTCTTATTTCAATTAAAAAACTAAAAAAACCCCAGAACTCAGGAGAAGTTCAATTGTTTTGAACAGCAATTTGAAATACCAAGTATAATTTAAAAAAAAAAGTTTACCTATAGAAGGTTTGGAATGACAATTGTTTCCTACACCTTAACAAAGATACACTATCTTGGATGAGTAGTCTGAAAAAAGATTTAGCCACCACGTTCCACCAAAGTTTTAAGAAATTCCTGCATCACAACATTTGATCACAATCAATGCTACTACTAGATATAACAAATACTTTTTTTAATTGAGGTTACTATGGCACGGTAAGGCTTTGTATAGATTTTAATCTTAAAAATTGCAATCTAGCTTCATTTTGAAAAGAAAAATGTATCTGGTGAGTAGACATGCATTTAACTTTCCAAGGAAAGATGGGCAGAGATAAACATTACCAGTCACTTGAAACAAAGACTACTACTAAAATATTCAAATTATAAAATCTAAAATATGTAGCTTTGTAAAGGGAAAGCTATACCTACACCAAAATCAGTATTCTGACAGATAAGAAACTGCAGCTGTACATGTTAGTTATTTAATAAAACATCACATGATCATACCAGTTTTTGTTTTTAGCAACTTGGTATATTGGGACAGATAGTCAACATTCATTAATCTGAGGGGTTTGGGGGCTTTTTTCAGTCAGCAAGGAACTTTTTCATTGCATTGCTGATGCATGACAGCATAATACTAACCATTGGTCAAAAGCTGGAGAAAGATTGCAAACAATACTACATTTGGCCTCAAGTATTTTGTATTATTTCTATTTTATATATTAATTGGCTAAACAAAAAAGTTTCCAAACTTTTCGGACTGATGACCGTAAAGAGCATATTCATTCCTACTGGCAACACAAAGGGGAAACGTTAAGAAAGCAATCCAGTTTCACTGGCCACTTAGCATGGCCTTGGCCAATCACTTGAAGACACATCACTGCAAGACAATATGCTCCGACAAGCTCAGGGTGCAGAGAAGTTCTTTGATAGTTTCTGCATTACAAAAATAAACAAAACCTCACACCTACAACCCTGGAAATTCCCTGATGTTTTGGAAGATTCCCAACTATACTTCAGTCTACATATCTATAAACTCAGAAGTTACAGGATGAACTGTTCTCCAGTTGATTTTTTTCTATAGTTTTGATGTACACTTACCACAGGAATAACGTGAGTGACACCATCCCCACTGTCTATAACTGTGCCAGTCAGCGTTCGTTCTCCTACTTGTCTTGACGTCCAAGATGCAGCTAAGGCAAGGACAGCCTTGTAAAAGAACACATACAAAAAACAAATCTTAAAAGCACTGCGTTGCTGACCTCACCTTCCACTACCTCTTCCCAACAACACCCAGACTGACACCCTCGTGGTAATTTCCAGCACGGAACCCGATTGAGAAGCATCCTAAATGTACACGATGGCTTACAAAAAAGAGGCTGAAAAAATGTAGTTTTTGACTCCTGTTGGATGCATTTTTAGCCACATTCAAGCATCTTTTTTTGGTACTTCATACTGAGAGGGATTCAATTCTTGGCCTAATAGTATTATTATGGTGTGGTGCGTTGGGGTTTTTTATTTAATTACACTCTACTGTTTCAAAGCCATTTTCTCTGGGCACCAAGCTAACAGACCACAGAATCAACGCACATGTAGTGGTGAAACTGCTAACCAAAAGTACATGCAAGTAGTGCAAACACCACTCATACAGTTTTCATAGTGAAATTACTTTTAGCTCAAGAAGCAGGACTGGAGCTCTAGCTTTCAACAGCCCTGCCCTTACCTGAACAGCAATATATAGCCCTGGAACATTAAAAGACTCGAACATGATTTCGGCAGTATATTCCCTATTTTCCGGAGTATTTAATGGAGGCTCAGTCTGTGAGAGGGGGGGGAAAAATAGATAGATAAATAAAAATTTTACTTCCATTGAAATCAAACACTTGATGTTAAAAACCTTCCAAACAAAAAAAAGAATACAAATGACCAAATCCTAAGTTGTGAAAGATGAATCATTCAGCAACAATAGCATGCAAAAATAGTTAATGTGAAAAAGCTGCCTTGAACAGCAAATAGTGCAATTAAGAAAGTCTATAAACTCTACTTGACAAGAACAGAATTCATGCAAACTGCTTTGCAAAACCATGATGACTTCAAGTGAAAACAGAAAAACGGAAGGTGAACAAAAATGTTACAGCAGTTGCTGATGAGGAATATACACTGAAGGCCCCATCTGTGGCTTGGTCAGCTCATTACTACTTTTTATTTCACTTGAAAGAATCAAGGACTATCAATCTAAATGTGTCAAAAGATGCAGTTCAGCACATTTAAAGAACGACAATTTAAAACTTCTCAGTGATTCATTAAAGAAAAAAGATGGTTTTCTTCAGAAAGCAAACATCACAAAACAAGTTGATATGATCAACTGTAGAAATGCACTCAACTGCAAGAAGTTAGCAACAACATACAACAGGCAATCATAGCATGCTAAGAACATTTTGGACAGTGCTACAGAATATTTGAGGGGGGAGAGGAATCACTCTTTCATTGCAACAGCTATGTAATAGGAAGGTAAAAAGAAGAGGGTGTCAGGCATAAAAGTGACAGGACAAGGGGCCATGGAGACAAACTCTAACAGGGTAAATCCTAAGTAGGTATTAGGAGGAAAAGAGTTAACACTGAGGGTGGTAAGAGAGAAAAAGGGGTCCAGGGTAGTTAAGGAATCTTGATCCTCGGAGATGCTCAAAGCTTGACTGGACACAGCCTTGAGCCACCAGACCTAATTATACCTGCTTCAAGAAGATGGTTGCATTAGATGTTCTTTAGTAAGTATGGGCAACACCTCGAATTCTAAACTCGCTGTATAAACGTGACACTAAAACAAATTGCCTATTTCCATGGCCTGAAAATATCAAAGAATAATAGATGCTTCAGAATAACATTGACCTTATTGGGGCAGATTAGATGTGAATTATGACAATCAATCCTTCTGGTTTAAAAAAAAAAAAAAAAACACACAGAAAAAAAGAAAGACGACGACGACAAAACTTCACTCTCTATACACATAATCCAGGTGGCAGCATTATATAATTGCAATTGTTCTGTTTTTAAAGTCAAAACACACAAGCACTTTTTGGGCTCAAAACCGTAAACTTGCTCACTGGATTCAGTAGATAAGTAACAGAAAAGAAGTGATGAAGCAGACACAATTTGGAAGGAAATAAGAGAAAAAAGTTTGCAGTTCAGCCACTCTGATATATTTAGAAAATAAAATAACATGGATGGGATAAGCCAGGTCAGGAAAATTCCAGATAATTTATATTTTCGTTTTCTAGATAAGCATATTCATATTTAAGAATCATTAAGCAAATCAGCACAGCATTCTTACTAGTCAATACACAATTTCCCAAGGAGGACATAATTTTACCTACCAAAAGAAAATAATGATCCTCAGGTTCTGCCCTTAGATACTTAAAGATTACTTGCTCCATAAACCTCTCCATCAAATCCCAGTCTTCAACTATACCATGGCGGATGGGCCACTGTTGTAGAAGAATATCAAAAAATAATTGTAAACAAACCAAACAAAACACCACACACCACAGTCTTTTCAGCTGCAGTAAAACTGTATGAGCTACACGTGTGAGCAACCTTGCATTAGGTTTTTCCTATTCTGATCTGACATCCATTCAAAATTCAGATCCCAACCTTGAACAGCAGTGACAGCACGTTGCACTTCTGCCAGTACAACAGAACAGTGGCACCAGAATAAACCAAAGGCTCCCCCTAGCCCAGTATCCTGACTCCAATGGTGCTGATAGACGATGCCAAGGAACATGAAAGTATGTGATGGTACTTCCTCTCAACACTGTCTCTTTTCACTTCAAAAGAAAAACATACTCACATACTGTCTTGCAAATTCCCACAGGCTCCTGAAAGTCAACAAAACTAAAACCGAACCTTTTTTTCCATTAAAACAGAGTTAATGAGAAAACACCATTAAAGTTACCAAAAAACCATTAAGATATTTTCTGTATGGTTGATGCTTTCTAAGGAGAACTGGAAAATGATTTTAAACATTTCTCTTAATACCTTGGTTGCATAAGTTGGTTTTTCTATTGCTTCATCCCCGATAAAGAAGTCTAAGTCATCAACACCTTTCAAAACCCTCCTTTGTGCTTGATCGACCACTTTTGCCGATTCTTTGATAGCAATACCTTTAACAGAGAACACAGACAATGTTGTAGATATTGCACTAAAAAAAAAAAAACCCCAGCATTCAAAAAGAGAAATACTCTTATTGTAGTCATCCTTTGTTTCAGGTGTAAGCCAGAAGACATTATTTCGAGATCTTCAGGAAGAATACTGAATCATAGAAAAAGCTCAGTAAGACATAGATAATTTGAATTCCAATCACAGGTAAACATAATTAGAATATATAAAGTAACACAATACAAACCTAAATACAGATTTAGTTGTTAGGCATTCAACATGCAATCAGGGAGATCAAACTTTAAAAGACTCGCTAAGACGGGTGCCCTTACAGATCTAATTTTATTCAACAAGTGTGTCACTGTTCTGCACACTCTGCTAATAATAATAATTTTTTTTTTTTTTTTAAATGCAGTCATAGAAGATCTATCAAGAGAAAGAAAGAAAACATGTTGTCATTATACAAATGGATGTTTTACTTCACTTGCACCAATTTGATTTTTGGACATATTATGAAAGTGAGATGACACACAAGGGATCGAATGTAACTAAGTAAGCAAAACACATGTAGCAAAGGCAGTAGGAAGGAAGAAGCAGAGGAAAATGTAAGGCATATAGGAAGACAACTGGACAGAAATAAAAGGAATATTTTTTAAAGGACAAATTTCTATGGCCACATGATGCACCTTTAAATGTTTAAAAAGGATTTTTACAAAGCCTGTTTCATTTCTCGAATCCTAATCCTATTTTTTTATTAAGAATAGGATGAAGAATCTAATTTAAGAAAGACTGTAATTCTCTCCTTTACTTCAAAGAATAACTTGCAAAAGTTAAGAGCTTGTATCTTGCAATTTATTCCTTCCAATTACTGATCACAAAAAAAAGAAAAAAGGTTTTATCAGAAAAATACTGGCTAAGGCTAAACACAGGATCCTGGAAAGATGGATCAGTGAATAGATGTCACAGGAACACGGATGTTCCCTTCTCTCATCTCTTCCATCAAACCCCTGGCTACCAGGGCTCCAGCGCCAGCAATACCTGCTGTATTTTTTCAAGCCTTACTAATTGCCTTTAAACACAATCCTTTATGTAAATCAGGAAATTAATTTATGTAAGAAGCATTAGTATCAGCCTCAATTATTGACAGGTTGTGACCTGAAAGTTCGTTCAAAGGCAGAATTATTTTGCTAATTCTCACCTTCAGTAAGAAGTTCTGTTTGCTCACCATGAGATTAAAAAAAAAGTTTGGAGAATGGCTGCTGCAGCCTCAAGCCCCCAGGAGAGCACAGCTAGGGGATCTGGCAACCAAACAGCACGCTGGGGCAACGGGCCGCTAGGCACTGATGCTCCCCAGTTTTCTCCCACTCTTCTTCCCATAAAAAGCAACAAGAGCAGAGTTGTGCAGCCAAAGAAACTAAAAAGTTAAATGTTGTGAAAGACTGAACAGGATAAACCAGGAGACATTATTTTGAGCTCTTCAGGAAGAATACTGAATCATATTGCAACTTCTGTAGCAGCTCGCAGGAGAGCAGAGAGGAAGCAAAAGCCTGGAGGAAGTCAAACAGCATGGAGGGCAGTTAGGAAGTAGAAGCTAAAATCATGGGGAAGATGTTGCAAGGCCATTGTTTTCTGCAAGCTAGAAGAACAATCTTGCCAAATATTTTTCGTGTCATTGTTACACAGCTCACACATGTAGGGAATTTTTCTGTCCAGAATTTTCAAGTAAATACCATTGCTTGCCATAGGACTGCAGCAGCTTTCAATTCAAGGGGTTTCACCCTCTTACAAGCTTAAAACCAGATGGGAGCTCTCAGCATTTTGCCAACCTTGAGGCTAACCTGTTCAGTCCTCGTTTTGGAAGGCAGAAATTAGAAGGAAACAACCTGAATCAAGAATCATTCCTGAAAATACAAACAGGAAAATAAACCTTGCTGAAACCAAAGCTAGGCTACCACTGTGGCTGAAGATGAGCAGCACTCCAGCAGTACCTCGGAGCATTTGCCCTTGGTTTGCTTGGCACAAGATTAAGACCTTTTTGAAAAAAAGAGGACGCAAATGCCTCACATCAGTTTTTGTGCTTAACTACTACTGCAGCTGTTTTTTGGGTTTTTTTAAAGGTAAAGAAAAGGCCATCTAACATGTAAACTATCACAGATAAACTGAAATGGATGATAACTCAAGAGAACTACTTGGTAATGGAAAGAAGTTGACCCCTACTTTAAAATACATCAGGAATAAAAGGACTGAGTGAATAAAAATCAAGCAAAATTAATCACCTGCTAAGATCTAAAAAGCAGGCAGGGAAGAAAGCAGTGAACCTGAGTCTCTTAAAAAAACTGGCCCAATATGTTCTCATTTACCTCACTTCTCAAGTAAGCATTTATCATCTCTACAGAAGCATATTCAGAATTGAATCAAGTACACAATTTAAGGAGATAAAAATCTTTTAAGAGCAGGAGTGAATAAGATAACGAGCAAGTGAACAAGGCAGAAGGAATGCTGCTTGAGCCTGTTTAACAGCAAACCCATTTTAGAGAATCAAATTGATAAAATGCAGCCACCATTCCTGGAAGTGAGAAATGAGAAATCAAAACCATTTTTCCACTGTGGATAATATTACGGAAATTAAAGACAACAAAGTGCTTTGAAAAGATCCACGTTTTTTGGTAACATTTTACCTTGAAACTGGGTACTGTGATACTCTTTGTTTCTCTAATGTGGACTACAGCAGCACTATTTTATTTCATTTTAGGCAGAGGCTTCATGCAAGCTTGTGCATTTAGTGTAATTATCTAACTTGGATTACAGTACAAATGAGAAAAATGCCATTTTCATTAGGAGAATTGCAGTCAAGGACCATTGCAGCTGTAGGAGCATCCAGACTAGAGTGTTGGTTTTTTAATACACATTATAGCAAAAAGTTGTCCAAAAAACCCTCATTTCCTCCTTTTCTACTTTAATAGCATCCCTGATGAATAAATTTCTCTGCTTAATGATCTGACAGGTCATTTCATTCCCAGAATTTGTTTTAAGTGTCATGATATCTCTTCTCCTCTTTTTGGACCTAGAAAGTGATTTTTAAATTAAATATACCAAATCTGAAGATGCAGAAGAAGTTTGTAAACTCTATTTATCTGAAATTAAATAACTATTTGACTGTTTTTAATTTAAAGTCTGCTACGAAGTTTAAAAAGCGATGTAAAGGATTTTTTCCAGTGTTTTGGTGACTTTTTTTTGCTTGCTCTGAAAACTAGTTTTTGTGTGAAAAATAAAAATATTTTATATGCCGCTGAGATAAACCAAATTCAGTTCGTTTGAAAAGAAAAAAACCCAAGACACCACAAAACAAAACACACAAAAAAAGAATTAAAATATCAAATAACTACATATTACAAGACAATACAGAAGAGACTGAAAGGATTCTCTCACTTGAAAATAGGAGAATGCATTGACTTAACCTTAGCTTTCCATAAAAATAGCTTTCTGAAACCTGTTTCCTAGAAAAATTCACACAGAGCCTGAACAACCAAGTCCTATTTTACAGTGACATCACTTAAGTATTATTAGTTCTAGTTCTTTTCCTGTTGCATTTACAAGGAACACTGGGTGTACTAATTATTCCTTTTTACCAGGATGTAATACATGATTACTTTGGCACGGATGAACAAGGACAAAATGCCAAGTGGTGTGGGAGGTCAAAGGTGAAGCATTTCCAAAGGAAGCTGATTGAGTTCCACTCCATAGAGCAGAGCCCTATCACTTCAAGAGGGAGAAACAGCTCGGAAGACAGGGAGCGAATACACGTGCAATTTTACATTGAAAAACGATTTTTTTGCTTATTCTATTTCCAAAATATAGTCAATTAATATAGCGGCAATGCTGAAAATACCTGGCAAGTGGTACATTTTGAACCCTGAAGACATTAAACCACCCGACTTTAACTTTTTCATTTCTAGTTACAATCAACTGAACTTTTTATCAATCATTATTTTTCAGAAGGTTCTTCTCTTGTTAAATATAGCCATGCTCCTGGATTTTAATATGATTTCAATTTCCAGCAAATTAACTTGGCTTCAAATGTTACAGTACTACTTTAATGAATGTGTCTTTTTAAACTGAGCATCCATGGGAAAGCAGAACAGAGCCATGCTACCACTGTGTCATCACTCAGAGGTCTTTTCAAGTGACTTATTTTTATCTGCCTCTTTTACATAGTGTGTTATAGAAACTCAAAGTGTAAACTCAGCATTCACACACAAGTAACAAATACTTACATGAAGGAATAATGAACTGGGGTTCAGTATTACCGGCATATCCGAGCTTTGTATACCTATGAAGACAAAAAAAAGGCTAGGTTATAATATTTAATACCACAAATACCAAAAATATCCCTTTTTTTCAAAAAAGGGATATCAAAAAGACACACTGTCTTTCCTTTAAAATCAAAACAAAAACAACCAAAGAACTTCTCTTCTATAAAGGGCAAAACAAAGCTCCTTACCAGAAATCTAGCATCAGTGCCAGCTTCTCCTCTATTAAAATCTGACTGCAGAACACAAAGTATATAATTCAATTTATCAATGCTTATGAGTACAATCTGGAGTCAGAGCAGTTCCTCCCTGCTCAGCAGTTAACATTTCTACAGAAATATTTTCATATGGTAAGTGTTAGTGATAGAAGTGTTCTGTATCTGCTAACTACAGCTGAAAAAAATTCCCTTGCCCATGGCCTGCCAGCCAGGCATGTGGCAGGGCTCCACAAGCATTCTGCATCATTCTTTCACAAACATTTCCCAAGGTGTGCTATCGTGGGCGGCAAATACTGACAGCTGATAATGACAGGGGTAACAAAAGAAACTCCATTTAACAAATGGAAAACAGTCATGAAAATGTGTTTAATAAGATAAAGGAAAGCAAGAGGAAAAGAACTACACACCTTTACCTACCCCATTTCTGGGCTTTGCTATGGCTATATATATCAGTTCATTGTCAAGATGTAAGGAAACGTAAGAAATTACTAAGATATTCATGAAAAATCATGACAAAGCTCACAGTACCAAAGCTGTCCAGCTGCTAGAAACTATTGCCACAGAAGACCTAACAGCATGGGCAAATTCTAAAACGTGAAGATCAAAAATGCACGCGACAGTTAAGAGTTGCAGCCTATGCACAAGGTTTTAACAAACACAGCCGTGACGAAGTCCTCACTTTCTTTATGCAGTCAGACAGCTGCACTCACTAACCCAGCACCCGCAGCAAAAGCGTGCACACGCTGTAGTAGCACCTCCACAATCTTCAGCACTCTGGTGTAAAGCTGGAACATCTTAGGCAATACAAGGCAGCAGTAACGTTAGCAACCCATAAATTTATATCAATTAACACAGCACAACGCCTGGCAATGAATACAGTACGAGGCTGGCTTTGAGAGGCTAGAAAAGGAGGACTGCTGCAGTAGGCTTTGCTGGGATGCTACCGAGGCAGCGGTTCATGACTTGCTCACGTGCCCGCTAACGCCTACACAATTTCTATCCCTGACATTAACTGCACACATTAGTGCTGGGACAATATATTCAAAAGGAATGTATAATTGTCTATATATAGTAGTTCGCACAGGACCTCATCTAACATCAAAAATGCTTTGCAAGAGAATTAATTTTAAAGCTGTAAACCTCATCTTGACTGTGACAGTTGGGAGTAGCCCTGAAAAAAAACAAACAAAAAAATCCCCTAAACCCCTCCATTTCATATTGATCAACAGGGAATGTTTACTGAAAGGGGAAATTTCACAAGCAAAGCAAGATAAATAATGGGAAACAGAAAATAAATTTTAAAAAAATAAATTCACATCTCACAAAGAGATCAGTATCATGCAGCATGTGTGACTAAAGTCAGGACATGCAACTCAGATTTTGCACACTCGAGGTTTCTGTTTTGGTTTGGGGTTTTTTGTTGTTTGGTTTTGTTTTGTTGTTGCTTGCGGTTTTTTTGGTTTGTTGTTTGGGGTTTTTTTGAAGTTTCTTCTTAAATATCTAGTTCCTAAAAGTATCAAGAATTCCACAAACTTACACTTCTATAACCTGTGACGCAGAATAAAACTGTTCACTATATCTATATTGTTTCTAGAGGCTTTTAGTGCCACAAGAAAATTACCAAGAAAACCAGCAAATACTGACTCACTCCTAATACCTTTCCCTGCAAATCAGGAACTGTGGCATGCAGATTGCAGGACTAAATGTACACTAGAACTTTGGAGCCCAAAGGCTACATAAACCTACAGAGAGATCATAAGTGCCTTAATAAGCAAAAAAAGTTTGAACAGTTTGATTATTAAACTCAGTATTTCAAGGAAAGCAAAAGCTAAACTACTGCAGTCACAGGCTGCTTAGCTGCTTGCAGCGTGGGAGACTGCCCAGCACACGCACACTGCCAGTAAAGAAAAACAGTCAAATGAAAGATGCATTTTACATAAAAATACCATATTCAGACATAAAATCAGCATATCTAAAAATACTATGGTCTATTCAGCAAGACTCATGAAACAAGAACAACAACAAAAATACAATAAATCATATTTTTAGGCTTCCAAAAAGAAAAAAGGGGCGGGAAGACACCCACATAGCTTCTGGTCTGTGAATAGTAAAGCATTATACCAGCAAGTCTCCAACGTAGTCTCACAATGCTTCACATGTCCAGGGTGCCAAGACTTCCTTGCCACTTGACACACTCTCCCACTGCACCAGGAATGCCACCACTGCTTGCCTGCTGGTCAGGGAAGGGAAGGGACCCACTGCTACCTCCTGTGCCCCAGCCATGTACCCCCAGCCCACCCTCGGGCACAGCCTCTTGCAGCAACCATATGGCAACTGCACCTACAGCTCTGGACAGCAGCCAGGGCTGCCAGCAACTAGGGTAACACAGAGTAAACAGTGAGCTTCATTTACAGAACTAAGAGGAGATACTCAGAGTTAAAATTGAGTTTTAAAATGTGATAGGTGAAGCAAAAAAGGTAAGGTAAAAAAAATAATTAATAAAAGGTGATAAAAATCTTCAGTTCTCCAAATGCATATTCTAATAACAGCAGGGTGTTTTCTTAAGACATAGACTTTTGCAAAGATGAGGCTTTATTCAGACTGTTCAGATCCATTCTACCCCTACCACTTAAGTAAATATTTAAATCTCATTTAAAAAAAAAAAAAAAAAAGAAATAATAATACAAATAAAGCCAGCAGAGGCAAGCTAGATTTCACAAGTATACAGCTTCCACAGGCAGTTCCTACGGGGCAAAGTGTGTCTGACTAATGTATGATTCACAGGGGAATGAGGCACACCCTGTCTTCTTCAGAGCAGCCATCACTGACACTACAGAAAAAACTCCTGATATTAAAGATACCATAAAGCAGTAGCAATATTGGATCACAGTTTTGCAGTAAATCACAGCTTCTCTTGCTTGCTACATGGCACTGAAGAGTGGCAGGAGGGACTTCCACGGAGATGGACAGGCACGTGTCATTTAATGAGATATGGACTCAGCTTTCCCACACCGAATCTGGGGGACTCAGCAGTAGGAGAGCAAGGGACTGCACAGATGCATATGAAAGTATAAGCAGATTTCCACTTGAATCTGTAACACAGAACTGTAACACAGAATCTGAAAGGTGAAAACCTGAATTCAACCTTGATCATTCAGATGTTTTCCTGCATTGCTCCACATTCAGCTATCTGAAGTGTTTCTGTAGGCCTATGAGCTAGTTTAAGAAAAAAAAAATACAAAAAAATAGCAAAAATACTTGCTGGATAATCATCACCTTCAAATTTACTTTAGCAGATAATCTGCAAAGTACACAAAAACAGTCCACAAAGTCTCGATACACGTGAGCATGCAGGTATCCAGAGAACCAGATACAAACACACCCACCCACACAACATACATGGCGCTGATGCTCCCAAGTGACTTCCCCACATTTTCTCCAAAAGGCTCTGAGGTCTCTCACACCATCCTCTGGCCTATGCAGATGCAATGATGTGATAAACAAAATATGATTTTTTGGAAGGGATGTTCATACCACAGATGGGGGTGGGGGTAGCAAGTAAAGAAGGTTCCTTCTAAGTTAACTAATAATCCACATCTCAGCTACCAGTGGAAGAATATCTCTACAGTCACGTCCACCTCAAACTCCCATCCTGAAATTGCTAAGTAGCACTTTACTGGTCCGCCTGACAGAGCCTAGGACAGCCAAAAGGCTCTCCACAATGTTCTCAATGCACTAATGGGATTTCTCGTACGTGATCTCTCACCTGGAATAGATGTTTCTGAGGTTATGACACAAAAGCAATGTCACTTGAAGGTTACTTCTGTATTAGTCATGCAGACAATTTTAAAGCCAAAAGGAAACTGCACTTAGGGTAAGAATTTCTAATGAGAATGTCATTAACAGAACCTCTGCCTGCATAACACAGACCATGCCCATGGGCCTTTGCTCCACTTCTATCCTGTCCACAACAAACGTCACTCTGTATATGTCCTTCCAAGCCATGCACCTTAGTTCTAGCCATTTTAACAAAACACTGAGGAACAGAGGGACAGCTGCTCTGTGGTAATACAGTTGTTCAGCTGCTCTGAGGAGTACAACAGAAAATGGAGGGGCCCAATGTGAGCTATAGCTTTGTCATTTTGCTGACAGTTCCATGCAAAGACACAAATTGGCCAAACACAAGCAGAGCAGAGCACAAGAGGACAAATGTCACCTGATCTTAACTGCTGTAGAGCAAATCCAAGTTATAGACTGCCCCTCAACTACTCCTAATGGCCCGAACTAAAAGCTCTGGAAACAAGTTAGGACCAGACTGAAATGAAAACGGTCTCTTTCTGGTTTACCTTCATGCAGAAAAACACACACACACACATATATATATGGGCATTTTTTCAGAGGGCTTTTTTTGTTCTTGGTTTTGTTCAAATTACTATCTCTTCAGGATGGTTCTGAATTTCTGTCCACCATCTGAGCCACAGCAATCCTTCTGTGCAAGTTCTCACTCAAACTGCAACATACTCATAGCCTTGTATCATACCTTGAAGATGCAGTGGGGTTCCCAAGTACAGTAACCTGTCCAGCCCACGTGTCAGCTTGGGCGAGCAAACCCTAAAATTCTGCTTTGGCATATACTGCAGCCTGTGCATTGAGCCTAGCAAGGTTTCTCTATCTAAACACACCCCTGGAAAGTCCTATGCAGAACCCGTCCAAGGGGTCATACGGCAAGGAAGCTTAACAGTGATGGGACTCAGTTTTACACAAAGTTAAAGTGCATTTATTTTTGAAAGGAAGCCGATGCTGCCGTTTTGCAAGGTGCCACACTTGCTCAGGCATCACATCTGTACTATATCCTCTTCCATCCAAATGACTTCAGAGCCCATCTCCCATTTCCCATAATAGGCTCTTGCCATTTGCTTATAAACTCTCCTGAGGCAAGAGCACTTTGCATTTCTTTTCTGACATCATGTGGAATTGACTCCAAGAAACAAGGGCCAAGGACAGAAAGCAAGATGACCGCCCAGTAACCAGAACACGCCTCTTAGAAGAGGTACAATTAGAGTTTTGATCTCTACTCCAAAGACTGCTTGATTATTTCATTCCATGACCATACCAGTGGGGATATGGATACCTTAACAGACATGCTACATACTGCTTCCTGGAAGAATTTTTGAGTTTTCCAAGTGATATTATATAAATGAGAGTAAAAAAAAAAAATATCACCACACATTAACAGCTGCATACAACAGCATACTGGACGTTTAAAAGAAACAACAACAGAGGAGTGGTTTAAAGGAAGTAATCCCTGCTCGTTTCTGAATGCAATACTGGTACCAGGAGTTTCAGGCCTGGGAATCATTACTTCATTAAACTATTGTGCTGCAGCTTGAAATCAGCTGCCCACGACTTGGAAATTTAAAACGCAACCTGGCATTCCTGTTGTCCTGATTAGACAATTCCCATTTAGGTGCTAATATCTCCAAATCCTGTGCTGGGCAGACAAACACATCAACTTGGATTTTACTCCACAGCTTTCTGAAGCTCCTTCATGGGTCAAACCCAAAGAATTTAACTGGGAAAAAGGCTGCATGGAGCCATATCTTTGGATCAACAAAAAGCAAAGGGAAATTCCAAAACCAGAGTCCTCAGTTACGTAAAACAAAGAATAGTGAAGAATCTTACAAAGTCTGTTGCTTTTATACATGAACTGCTTTCATTAGCATGGCGGATAAAACATCTCGCAATTTAAATCCCATCTCATAACCTCCCTTCCCTCAAGACACCACTGAAATAAATTCTACATATATGCTAATTGAACACCATCAAGGACCATTGTATTCGAATGTGAATCTACTTGGTAAAGTAAATTCTGTTTATGTAGATGTCCTCCATCAGCTTGATACTTCGCTGCGTAACAAATTTTACAGAGAAAGCTTAAATGGTTTCACAAAAGAGGACTTTTCTCTAATATTTCAATGTATGAAATTTCAAGCGTTACTTATATCTTTAAACTATTAAGTAAATAGCATTGTTATGAAGGCTCAAGATAAAAGTCACAAAGGAAGGCTATTTTACAATTTCCCAGTTTCGCAGCAGGCCATTGTGGGAACACAGACCGCAAGACAGTTCAGACGGAACTGCAGTTCACTGAAGCATGCAAATCCTTTGTTGCAAGTGTGCAAAATCATCCCTGGCTAAGTTACCTTAACTCTAGGAAAATTGTAAACAAGTGAGAGGGTTGTAGAAAGCACTACAGAAAAGCTCAGCAAGTGGGGAGATTCTTTAAGGGACATACGTCTGGCGGTACATTCAAAATAAACAGCAAAACCCCTGACTTTTTAAATAGAATGGAGATGGCTTCTGGTCTTCAATCCCCAGCTCCTTACACATAGTCTGTCCATCAAAGACTTAAATCAAAAAGAGCTTAATATCCTTAATATTCCTGGTTTAACTGGATATGTTCTATGTAGACAGAATTTATAAGATAGGTACAGTGTTTTTACCATCTGATGTCTTTTGATAACAAAGCTGCTTTAAAAAGAAGCAGAACACTTCTCAAATATGGATGAGACCCTTGTCTTCTTACACAGATCCTCGTGGGACAGAAAAGTCTGAACAAGCTTTTGTATTTTTATTTGTTGTTTTTCTTCTATGATCCTTCTTGTACAGCAGATGAGACTGAAAAGCCTAAAGAGTATTTACTTTTCAAATCCCTGTAAAGAAAAATAATGAGAAAATGATGGTGAAAAAGGAAAGTCATCCTGCCCCTTTAAAAAAGGTCCCAGCTCTAGCATCAGGTACTAATTGGTTAAGCAGCAGATCAGAAGTCCCTGAAGGAACTGATTATATTAGGAAAATGGGACTTGTATTAATAAATTAGTTTACCATCTCTTTTCAAATGTCCTTGATAACACAAGACAGAAGAAGACTTTGAAAAGAGTAAAGCTTTGCATATTTTTCTATCTTTAGCTAATATATTACCTTTTACACATTACTAATTTGCATTTTTAAATAGCAACTGCTTCTGTCAAGTCTTAAAACATGTGATCAAAAATGTTTTAAGTAATCAATAGTGAAAGCCAAAGAATTATCTCTAAAAATGGAAAAAGCACACAAGATTAGAAGTCCTCTCAGGTGAAAAATCTTTTTGAACTGTAGATGAGACACAAAGACAGATGGTAAAAGGGAGTATTTCAGTGACATATGGGACACCTAGACACCAGAGGTGTTACAAATCTGGCGGTCTGCAACCAGGCCTTGGAATTAACTGCATTACTGTGTCTCTGAAACTATTTTCTTACAGCATTTGCCCCCAGAAATATCAGTCCCCTTGAACGAGAATTTTCAACTTGACAAGAAAGAACGTCTTTGCCACATCCTCTGTCGCAGTAAAACCATAAACAGATTGAAGTGATGTGCAATTTAAAGAGAGCTCAAAAGCAGATTGCAAAATAAATGCTTCTAACAAACAATTATTTCCCAAATAGGAAAAAATTCACCTCTAAAAAAGGTTAACTTATCTTTAAAAGTATCTGTATTTTTGTCTAGACTACTTATCCAGTGCTGCTTATTATCAGCAGCTACATCTACAACTCAAAGCACAGACTTGTCTGTAATGCTTACTAGCAAAATTTAGCTAAAACAGGTAGCAAAAACCACTAAGTCCTGGCCACAAACAGCCAGAACCCTCCAGGTGTATGACTAAGAGGAAAATGGAAACTGCAGAAGCAGCCTGTGCTACACAGCATTTGGAGTAAATTCACAGGCATTGTAATAAGAGTCTCGGGGTGACAGTTTTTACACCATTCTAGCAAACAGCAGAAGCCACCACGTTGTGCAGCTCCTAAATTTACTAACATCTGGATGGAGGAGAAAAGAGACAACTTTCAAATTTAGTCTATGTTTAATTGCATCAAAACTTAAAACAACAACAACAAAAACCAAAACAAAAACAGAAACACCAACAGCAGTGGCAATTTGACTCTGGAAAAGTTCCTCTTTCCAAGAAATAAACTTAGGAAAATAAGATGCATTTATCAACAGACCCTAGCTTATGCTTGAGTCATGAAAAGCGTACTTGAAAGCCAGCCCATGCTTCGTGGTGAAGACTAACAAAATCCAAGTTTCCAAGTTCAGGCATTCTAATGATACTATCATCTAAATCTGTAATCCTGGTCAATTCTACTAATATTTGTAAAATCCATTTCAAATATTTCATGCTGATATGTACTTTAACACAGAAAATAAAGTTAGCTTTCCTTTGACTACATTTTCCTCAAAGTAAGAGGAGCAAATGGCTTTGGATATTATCTTCGAGTAATGAAAATAGTTTGTGTTGGCAAAAGCAGAATTCTCTCTTTTTACTCACTACTTCCTCTGAGACTTCTGGACTAATTCATTTTAACAAGTGTCTTAACAGTGCCCCTGTGTTACACACCACACCCACACAATACTAACCTATACTGCTCGGGTTTTTAATAAATTCATCTTTAATTTCTATGCAAGTTTTCTGAGCATTTCCCATAGTCTGACTCCACATGATATGCCAAATCATGAGGAAAGAATGCCCAAAAAGTTCAGAAGTGTGCACAACTATCTACTTAATAGCACAAATAACTTATGAGAGGGAGATTAATTCGGCAACTTTGATATGCCCAAAATAAGCTGAACGTTGCACAAGCATTTATCAGGACACCAAAAAAAAAAAACCAAACCCAAACCAAACAAAAAAATGAAACACCCCAGAATACAAACCCCAGATAAGAACGGATTAACTATATATACTTTTCAACAGAAAAAACAAGGAGGGATAAATTAAATTAACAAATACATCATTCCCAAGTAAAGAAAAATTTTGCACTTGAAGAAATTAAACAGGTAAAAATCTAAGTCAGCTGATGCAGAAAGAGTCATAATTGATATAAAGCTGACTTAACTTGGGAAGCTTTTTTTCCAAATAAATGCAATATAGTGGCTAAAACTGTAAAGTTATTCCACATTTAAAATAAAAAAGTCGAGCATTTCTACTTGCTATTTGTACAACTTCAGCACTTGAAAGCCCCAGCTTTGAACCAGCAGCTACTATACTATCACCCCAATCACCCCAGTCTGAGCAGAGGGTAAAACAAAACCAAAGGGACAGAGCATGGACAGGAGAGAAGGCACACGCTGCAAGCCTCGGAACACTTCCCATCTGCCCAGTATGCTTGTCACCACTTCACCATTTCAGCAGGTAACCCAATGATTTCCATCAAGAACAGGCTGCCCTTAAAGCACCAGTTTACATATTTATGTTACACCACGCCTCTAATAAAAGAGGACTTCCAGTTGTCTTGTAGAAAGAAATGCCCCACTAAGCTGTGGGCACAAACATACCACTGAATTTTTTTTTAGTATAAAAAGCAGGTCCCACTTAAGATCACCGAGCTTCTGAAGTTGGACTGCAAATACGCAAGCAGTTCCATTGTGAAAGCTCTTGCAGATGATAACACAAACCTAAGGCAAGTCACGACAAAGAAAATGCTAATACTGAAAAATAGTTAAGAGATACCGAATCGACTGAAGAATCAAAATTTGGGTTCCCTCATCGCCAGCAGGGTACGATCAAACTAAAGTATCACCAGTCTGCATCTTGCTCAGTACAGACTGAGCATGTCAAAACACATCCTGTGCACAGCTGCGAACACTTGCAATGACCACAAGAGAATAATAAAAGAGGAAAAAGGAAACCCTAGGGGGGAAAAAAAAATAAAATCTAAATTTATCATGTCTAGTCTTAAAAATGCAAACTCATGATCAGAACAAAAAGAAAGGAAATTGAATTGTGTTATAATTAAGGGAGTGGATGAAATGACAACTTCTTTAATTTTTGATATAATCCTCATTGACAACTAATGAAAAAAAAGACAGCAATACATCACCACTAGCACTTGGGAAGGGCAGATGATTCATTTTGATGGATACAATAATCCTGCTATAAACACTAACAACTTTGAAATCAAACTGGTATTTTTAAGTATCTACCCAAGGATGATTTATCTTGGACTGGTACACATAAATATATTTTAGTTCAGGGATGAAAACAAAAATTTAAAACTAAAGCAATAGAGATTACTTTTCCTAAGCAGAGAAGAAAAGAGTTCATGAATTCCATTTGTCACAAACTGAAATATATTTTTATTTTACCTTTGAATTTACCATCTCTCCTAAAAGTCTTTAAATGAAGAATGTTTGTGCAAAATTAAATTTTAAAAGTTTGTTTAAAATTGTCAGAGCTTTCTTGCACTTCCCAAAGACGGTCTGCAATGATGAAACTAAATGTTGAAACATTATGTTGAAACTTAAATTGCATAAACTAAAAACCCAATTACAAAGTTTCTCATATGTGTCTATAAAATAATACAGAGGATGGATTACTACTCAGAAACTTGTACAGTACTTTTGAACTCCTAGAAACTGGATTTTTCAACCACTTTAAACAAGCAATGCCCATCACGCTCATGCATTCAACATACCTGATGGGCAGAATGTTCAAGCCAGACACTAAACAACAGCTAGGAAACAAGAAGGAAACCTGCCCACTCCCACGTTCCCACACCTCAAACCTTTCCTCACAACCAGAGCCCCACTCTGGTCTCCGTGCCTGTGCCAGCTTCCCATGCACACGCCAGTAGGAGCTTTGCTGTGCACAGAAGGTAGCTCATTTATCAGTAACTTAACAGATTCAGTCCATAGATGTAAATGGGTTTGCCCTCTTCTCAGAAACACTGCCCGTCCATCTGTCCCCATACCCTTTTAATTTATCCACCTATGTATCTCTATCAAGCATAAGTGGGATGCAGGGGAGAAGAAAAGCAGAAACAGAAGCACAGAAAGGTGTCACACCTCTTGGATAGCTTCTGACACATTCAAATAAGATGTAAACTGATTCCTATGGTGGAATTCCAAACTATACATATACATGTATATATGTGTGTGTAGGAATATACCTATATATCCCTCACTAAATTCTCAATTATGCTGTATACTGTCACAACATTGATTGTGATGTGTTAGAATCATTTAAGAGACACCACAGGCCATCATGGCTCTTCAGAATCCATCTGCAATTATTTTTAAGAAACTGCATTAAACCACAATTCTCAATCTAGCATCATTCCTTTCTCCAAGTTAGGGATGAAGCGTTTTCCCTCTTCTCTCCCCCACTACATAACCACTTCAGCTACTGGCAAGCAAAAGATACTCTTAGAACCCTGGAAGAGTACTTTTTCAGCATTCTGTTAAGGAATTATTTGTTCATGCTTTCCATACTGAAATATTACCTGTAGGATGACACAACAGAGAAAATTCATCCCAGAAGAGAATGTTTTCATGAACATTGGAACCCACAAAAGGTCATGACAAGGTACCCAGCTGAAATACTAACTGCAACTGCAGTGATGAAATATCTACACTAAATAGAAATTATGATTTGAAAACCTGTGGAAACAACCCATGTCTGGAATGTTGGGAAAGAAGAAATAGTTTCAAGGTACTAAAGATACTAAAAATATTGTAGAGCGAACAAAATACAGGCTGTTACTTCCCCTTACCTTGTTTTTATAGCACTGGATTTTTCACCTCTCCTATCTTTGCTGTCTATTCAAGATTATTAGCTTTTTGTGGATCTTGTAATCATTTACACTACCAGGTCAAAACCCAGGAGAAAAAGAATGACACAATCCTAGTTCCAACAGAGACATAATCCTGGTTCCAACTGAGACATCAGAAGACACTCAGCTGATGAATACATTGCTCTACTTAAGAGTGTGAAGCTCTACAGGTCTTGCATGAAGATTAACTAGAGAAGGACAGTTTGCAGAGAAGTCCCCCGATGCAAAGCTCTTTCCACTGTGCACAGCATCTGAGCACCAGCCAACTTCAGCTTCTGTGAAGTTTCATATGCCCAAGTTTATCCTTCCTTCATTCACAGCAACAGTGATTGCAGAAATTGAACAGCCAAGACACTCTTAAGACTTATGTGACTCATTTTCAAAGAGCAACTTTCAACTCCACATCCAGAAAGCTTGGAAATCCTGAGCCGACTCAATTTTCCAGGCTCTCAGCTCAGAGGGAACCCAGACTGCTGTGAGGTATCAAGGCACTCTTGTGCTCCCATCACAAACAATGTCTTTTTTTAGTCAACTCTGAAGCCTTGAATTCTACCCTACTATTCAGAAAACAAGGGGGAAAAAATGACAAACACACTCATCTTTTGTAACCTGCGTAAGGAAAGTGAAAAAGGGGCCTAGCCTGGCATGAGATGACATACAAGAAAGCAAGATATCAGACAACAGATTTATTATTTTTTTCCCCACACAATCACATAACCAATTTACTCAAGAGAGGGCTTAGCAACATACATAACCCTACCAACAAGAGACTCTTAGTACATTAGAGAAGCTAGTTACCAGTGACACATTGCACGCAATGGATCCACATGACAGCCACAGAAAAACAACACTCAAGCCTATAGAAAACAGAGTGTTTAGTTATAGAAAATACAATTTTCTTTACATCACTTTCAGTGCTAAAATTAAGTTCTCATTTTGGAGCTGCAGTAGGTTACACAGCCACTTCAGCTCAGCTGAAGAGCCATTAATTTAAACACTTGCAATTATATGACATTCCAAATGAGCTAATTCAGTGTTATAGAAGTTTATACCAAGGGGAAAAAAAAACCCCTTCGTTCACACTGAAAGACATAGCTAAAATGTACTTGTCAACCTTATCAAGAAAAATTCTGAAGTGGCGTAGGAAGAGCTTTTAATCATGACTTGCAGGCAGTGACGTGTTACCCTATGGAACAGGCAGCAGGAACTATTCAAATACCCAAAAAGCACAGAGCAAAAGACTGCAGCCTACTGAGATGAAAAGATGAGCAAGAGCCTTTTTCTTTCTTTGGTGTGTTGTTCGTATACTTGATGGAAGTAACTCCCATTTTCCTTTTTGTTTTTTTGTTTGGTTTTTTGGGGGGTTTTGTTTTGGTTTTTTTGTACTTTTATTCTAAAATGCAAGTAATCCTCAGATACACCACAGTCTGAAGTCTCATTCACAGCATCCATGCCAAGTTAGTGAACATCATAAAAACCTAAAAGTGTTTGAAGGGTATGAAGAGAACAGCAGATGGGTGCTACTTCACAGGTCATTGTTGAGAGATATGGCACACACATTTTGTGGAAAGAAGGGGGCTCACAGCAGCCAAGTAAAATCAAATTCACTATTAACATGGACAAAGACTTCTGACAATAAGGTCCACAATGTTATTTTACAAATTTCCCAACAAAACAACAACATACTTAGAACTAAACCAGAAAATTCCATCAATTACAGAAAAAAATAAAAATCTAGTTATAACAATTGTCTTTAACTGAGCTCTTCAGATTTTTCATTTCCATGCCTGTAACTTTACTGTGTAATTAAGAGGACACTGCTTCAAAGAAAGAGCTTTTTAAAGCCACAATTAAGTATTTACCTGCTCTTACTAGTATCAATTACCTTATTGTCTAGGTATTGGGTTTGCTTAAGCAAAGAATGCAAATTTCAAGATAACAAATGTAACACTGGAAGAATTTTTGCTGCACCTATGTAGTCTGACTATCACATCACTGACTTCACCCATTTGCCAGCTCCAGCTGCGTGACATGTTGTACTTCGACAACCTCGAAGGAAGTTTGACTAACCTATGAAAACCTCAAACGACAAGGATCACATGATCTCCCCAACTTCTTCTGCACTTTTGTCTCTTTCTGCTTTGAAAGGGGTTCTTAAAATTTGCCTAATCTGCGTAGGCTGATGCCAAAAAGCACAACTCCGCCACCTCTCTCATCCATCTCCTTCCCCTCGATCTTAGCTGACAAAAATGAACACTGACACACAAAACACAAAAAACCAACTCACCAGATCTCAAAGTGAACCTGTGGCAACAGGCACAAGACATGTCAGAAGACACCCTCAACAACTCTCCTACATCTGCCTTTGCTGATTAGGGTAAATTCTCCTTGGACTCTAAATTATCATCCCCTCCCTCTAAAAAAAACACCTGCTTATTGAAAAAATGGTGTACTTTTAAAGCCTTGCCTGTTCTAAACAAGGCAGTTCCTTTCAACCTTTCTGCCTTAGCTGTCTTTTGAAACCTCTTTCTTTTCCTGTTTCCAGGGCTTATCTTTAACTGGTCTGCTTTCTTTCATTTTGGTAGACAAGACAGTACCCTAGGTGAGACCTCATCTGATCTGTGCAGACCACAAGGCTGACGTAATTTATCTGTCGCGTTCTCACTTGTACACACAAAATGAGATGGGCTGGGAGGGCTGCGCCAATTAAAAGACGAAGCCATGAGCGTGATTATGCTATCACATCCCACTGCGCTACCACCCACCCATTCCTTGTGTATCTCAAGTATTAGTTTTTCCTTGTTACCATTTCATACCTTTCTCTACTGAAAGCAATGAATTCCAACAACCCTAACGCTCTGCAATGTTTCCAACACTAAAAAAAAAAAATTGTCCCCAGTTTTTCTGAAGCAGAACTTCAGGGAAGAACAACTTTGGACTACAAAATGCACCAGAAAGGAAAAGCCTGGAGAGCAGAAGAGGTTGGGCTGCATTAATAAAAAATACAGCCGCACAATATAACAGTATCTTAGAGACCTCTGCAAGACTGGGGGGGAATAAATCGAAAAAAACAGAGCGAGACATGGTCAACATCACATTCAGGTTCATTACAGAGTACTACACCTCCTGCATTGAGGCTGATTAATGAAGTAGTTTCAGATTTTCACTGGGAACATCTGTTTTAACACCCAGGCCCCTCAGTATACCACTCTCACAGTAACAAGACAAAGTCGTTTCTTACGCAGCTATATGCTACCATGTTGATCAACAACAGCTCTAAGTGAACCTCTCTACTCCAGTGGTCAAAACCTATATTTTGCAAACCTCTAAGTAAGTACTGGCTAATTTTAACAGGACTATTTGCAATGCACAAATCCATGGGATGGAAAAAAGCCTCCGGTGGCATGTGGCAGAGTACGCTACAGACCTTTTGTTTTTAAAGATAAACAGTGCATATACACATCACGTTACACTCACACATACTTCCACTAAACTCAGCTACACACTCTCATCCTCACTGTGCTACCCTTCCTTCATTCCACAAAATTGAAGGTTTTAATTCTTTCTCTAACTACAGGTATGAATTCATCGTACAATTGTTAAAACATGCAGATGTTATAGATATATGTATAGCTTCCCTTCTTAAAGACAAATGTATTAATGTCCTGCACCAAACAGATTCTCTTGAAGGGAAGCTGAGCACATGCTTTCAATAAACAAGTGCCTGGATTTCAAATGAACGTGCCCTTTCAGAGTAGCATAAATATTTGTACCTACACTGCAGTCACTGAGAATTTCTTTGACTGTGTTTAGCAAGATGGATGAGAAGTGAAAGAAAAAGACAAGTTAAAGAATCAGCATATCACCAGTGGTAACTAAAGAGGAAAAGCCTTAAAAATATACCAGTACTTTCCAGTGAAACCCTGATGCATAATGCCTAAAATGAACTATTTCATCTTAAAATTATCACCCTGCAGACTGCAGGTCACAGCGTGGTTTTCACTTCCTGAGTGTGCTCCTGTAAGCGGTACCACGTAGCCCTTCCAGGTGGGCCTCCCCCAGACACCTCAAAGGGCTCTGCTCCCCAGCTCAAAGCTTCCAGGAACCATGCCACAGAGGAAAAGGGGGTCTGGATTCCGACGGCCTTTCCCCAAATCACTTTTTATGCTATACGTCCCTGGCATCACATTCTCTTCATCATCTGGTTGCTGCTAAGTAAAAAGAACAGTTTCTAAAACGGATTTGGTTCAGGTTTGACACCGAAAACTGCCTTATAAGGTATAAAAGCCCGAAAGCAGGAAGAGGCTTTGACAAAACTAAGGAAGTTCCTCTGCGCTTGCTCGATGGAGGGGGAGGGGTTTTTTTCTTCCACAGAGAGAAGTAACACAGAATAAATGACATTATCCACATACTAAAAAAAAATTAAATTAAAAAAAGAACAAAATCAAAACCGTGAGATCCCCCCAGTCGGCAGCCGACAGAGCAGTGACTCCCCTCAGCCAGGGCATTCAGGAGCTCGCAGACACAGCCGCACACGGCAGCCGCGGGATCGCCTCCCTGCTCGCCACCCCCGGCTCCGGCAGCCGCACAGGGTCCCCCGCACCCCGGCAGGCACCGGCCGAGAAGCCGGAGACGGCTGCTCTGAGCAGTCCCGGCCGGCGGGGCGGCCCGAGGGCTCCGCGGGAACGAGGGGACGGGCCGGGAAGCGACCGGCGCGGCCCCGGTGCGACCCGGGTGCCGGGGCCGCGGGCTGACGCCGGGGGAGCGGGGCCGCGCCGGGACACCCCTCCCTCCCCGCCGGGCGGCCACCGAGAGCCCACCGGAGAACGCGAGGAAAGGGGAAGGCACCCGGCTGCTCCCCCAAACCAGCCCGGCTCAGCCCTCCCGCTACCGGCACCGCGGCGGCTCGGGCGTGGCTGCCCGGCCCGGCCCCGCCGCCGGCAGCGCGACCCCCGCCGCCATCTGCAGCGGCGGAACCCGCCCGGCCCCGCCCCGGGCGGCACCGAGCTGTCAGCGGCCACCCGGGCCGTCGCTCACCCCGTGCCGCAGTCCACCACACAGGCCGGAAGCCGCCCTGCCATGCTCCTCGGTAGCGGCGGTGCTGGGGACGGCGGGCAGCCCTGGGCGCGCTCCGGCGGGGCTGGGCTCGGCGGCGGGGAGTGAGGGCACTTCCGCAGGGCGGGCGCTCCCTCCCCCGCCCGCTCGCAGGCACGGCCCGGCGAGCCCAAGATGGCTGACCCGCCCCTCCCTGCGCGCGGCGGCGAGGGCGGGCGCGACAACCCCAGCCCTCGGTGACGTCTGATCTCGAGGCCTCGCCCCTGCGAGGCGGTGCGAAGTGAGGCGGGCGGGAGGGTTCTTACCCAGCCCCCGCCCCGGCAGCCGCCGGTCTCCTTCAGGAGCAGCGAGCAAACGGGGCCGGCCGGCTCGGGGTCGTGGCGCTGGAAACCCGAGAGGAGACGGGGCGAGGGGTTCTGTGGAGCCACGAGGGTGCTGGACATGAGGAAGGGGCGGCTTCCTGTAGCCCCTGCCGCTGAGGCGCTGAAACTCCTTCCCACGAGAAGTGTCACCCCCAGCACGTGCAGGAGGCCACACTTCGTGGTGTGACGCTTGTTGGCGTCCCCGGGCACAAACTGGTCTGTCGAGTGAAACAGCTGCTGGGGAAGGAGCCAGCCACCCCCCAGCCCTGGACAGCCCTCAAACACAGCTTCCCCTCAGCCGCATCCGAAGGAAATAAACCCCCCAGCCCCGCTCACCCATAGACCTCCGCACGGCCACCGAACCCGCCCCTCCAACACCCCGTCCTGCAGCCCGGGTGGGGTGGGGCTGTCGAGATGCCGGCTTCTCCCAGCTTCCCCCGGCTTCTCCCAGCTTCTCCCGGCTGGCGGCTGCCGGCACCCAGCGGGCTGCTCTGCCGCCCGCCAGCACCCTACCGGCGCTGCCACCTCTGCCGCACTCCCGCGTAACCGGAGCGGAGAACCGCGGCCGAGAGCCGCAGCCCTGTCCCAGGCGGCTGCCCCAGCACACCCGCTGATCAGATCCATGGTGTCCTTTGCTTCTTGGGTGCAGCCATAGGCCCCGGGCCTTGTTTTGAAGGATTTTTGATGCCAGAGGGGAAAAGGGCATACACCCCTGGGGCTCTGGCATTCAGGTGGACCAAGTAAAAAAAAATCTGTTCTTTTTTTTTTCCTCTCTCTTTCCATCATTCACACCTCTTAGGGTTTTAAAGCTGCTGTACTCACCAGGTCTGGCCCAGTTCTTGCCCCACGATGTACTGTGGTCACAGGCCATTTGTTTTCAAAGTATTTGAATGTTTCAACAGTTCTGGTAGTGGGGCTTTCAGGTACTTTCAGTCATTTGCTTGCCCCGCCTTGACAAGGCTGTGAGCTTCGTGGTACCATCTGATGTGCTGAGGACGAATTGTCCGGACTCAGCAGTAATGGGTCTTAATGGCCCTAATCAGCCTCGCCTGGGTCCTCCACCCTTCACTCCCTGCCTAAGGGCACATTGAAGCTCAGCCCTGGGCCCTCAGCTTTTGTCTGAGCTGTGCTGTAGGTGTATGTTCTGGCCTTGCTTTCTCACTTGCCTTGTTCCTATGGGCCTTCCTGGTTACAATCGCCAGCCCTAGTCCTCCTGGTCTGCAGACTGACATCCTGGCTTCACCTTGGACCTGTTTTGCCACCAAGAGCTTGTCTGATGATCTGGACTCTTGGTTGAACCTTGGGCACTCTTTTTGGGTCTGCCCACCTCCCCTCAACCATGTATAGACTCACTGCCCAGGCTGGAGAGTCCTCAGCCCTGCTGGCTGTGGCACTGCAAGGGGCTCCCTAGGCCACTAGCCCTCGAGGTGTCCTCACAGTGGTCTTGCTTCCTTCAAGCATTGGTCCTCCTCACTTAGTTTAATCTATGTCTAATTCATAGGCTCATTTACTGTATGTATACAGTTTACTGTAGGGTTGTCAATGCCAGTGCAAAGGAAGGGCTGGGTACACACCCTGCAGGTTGAGGTAGGAGGAAGCAAAACCATCTGTTTTTTGTAGCAGCAGCGACGGCTTCAGTTGCAAAGTTCAAGCCATCATGTGGCTTCTGTGGGCTGCCAGATCATTTTGAGGAACATAAGCAAGGAAAGGAGATACTGAGAATATTAACATTTTTTATTTTAATGTCAAAGCAAATTATGAATAGCACATTATGAGGCAGTTTACAGATAATGAAAGCGATTTCCACAGGATCTTGTGTAGCCTGTGAGCCATGCTGTGCTAGCATATGAAAGATTAGTATCTCTGAAAGTTTTTCAGAGAAAGTGCAAATAGCCTTTTTAATGCACATGCCTCTGTGTGTGCATAGGTACATATTTATCTAAAATAAATAAATACAGTTAGTATGTAAAGTGGCCTGTGGACTTTTCACTTTCCCTTTGGTTATATTACCTGGTATTCAGGGTTATACATGCAGCAGGTTCAGCTGCTGTGTTTGGCAGATGGAGTCCTGAAAGGAGAGTGGCTTTGCACTCCAGGTGCAGCAGTTCAAGTAACCTCCAGAGGAGCTTGAGACAAGGGCCAAAAAACTGTGGTATGCAGAAAGCGTGGAGCTGTCAGGTCTTGTCCTGGCTATACAGCTCACAGAGCTGGCACAGAGGCTATCGGCACCACTGGGTTAGTAAGCTCAGCTGTAGTGAGTTGTGAACAGTGTGATTGTTAGTGTGCCATCACTGACTGTTCTTTATTACCTAATATTTCCAAAGAATGCTCCTGATTAGACAAGATAAGCTTTAATTGTAAAGGCCAAAGTCAGATAGTAGAACTGGTATAAAAGTATGCTGTTAACTTTTTGCTAACAGAAGGATCATTTCACTATGGAACATTAAATGACATGCACAAGCACTTACTGTAATGCACTCTGCACAAAATATCCCATAGGTAGATTTATTTTTTTTTTCCTTCTTGGGAATACACGTGTTTTTTGCAAAATAGTAACACACTGAGCAGGAAAAAATATACTGCAGCTCATATGGAAAGTGAAACAAGTTTGTTAAGTAACTCCATTGTGATCTCTATCAGTTTGTGTTCTTCCCGAGTCTGCGTTAAGAATGACATTGAAAAAAAAGCAGTGCTGGGGCATTTTGTTTTACTGAGTTACAGTGGAATTTACGTTTGAGGACCAAAAAGCATAGGATTTCTCTCAATATCAAGATGCCAAGTCAATCACAGTTTTGAAGGGGAAGGAGTTGAAAGACTGAACTCCCTGACCATGAGATCTCATGTTCCATTTTATTAGTCCTAGCAGGTGCGGTTCATCAGGTGGCTGTGGACCCATAAGTCAGTCCAATACAGCAACGGTGCAAGATTTCTCTTTAGGCAATATTATCTCACATTGTTGTACCATAAACACAAGTTTGGTGTATTACTCATCAAAGTTCAATTAGATCAATGTAATTTTCAATACTGCTTCCTCTCTAGACCCTTTGTAGTTTCATGCACTGGCATCTAGATTACCACGGTGGTTATTTTTAGCACAGAACTCTTGTGCTCAAATTACAAAACTGAGCTTATAAAACTAAAATTCAGCTAGATCCAGCAGGACTGCAGTGCTGACTGATATATTTCAAAACTTTCTTGCCTTGAAATGTTTTCCAACCCCTACATATTTTTTCAGTACCAAAGCAGTAGGAAAAGCCTACTGTCTGCTTCTGTGGTGTAACTTTCTGAATCTTTTCATCCTTATTTGGTGTGAAGGGAGTTCCAAACTTATGCAAAGCTTTTCACTGTTTCAGGGTATACCAGAAACCACATTTTTCATGTGAAGAGACTATGTCTTAGTATGTTCTCCATCTTACCAATGAAATGAGAGTGAATAAAGCCCTAAATTGCCTTTATCTGGTACCATCCTGTAAAGCACTCATAATCCAGCAATAGCATCATTCTGTGATGCTTCACAGTCCAGCTTTTTTAAACACAGTTGGGTTGCAGGTGATCTTTTCCTGAATATCCATGATAACAGAAGTAATTACCATTGCAGAGCATCCTCCTTCTGTTGCTGTCTGCCTCAAGGCAGTTTACAATGTAAATATAAAACAAGAGAATGCAGATGAATGCAAACACATAAGGAATGATAAAAGTTCACGATGAAAGTATTTCTATTAGTCAACAAGTAAACACAGAAGCAGTCTAACAGTTTGATTAAGATGGAGGGAATTTTCAGACACCTTTCTGCAGTTTTTATATAAATGAGTCTCGGGGCTCCAAACTTTTCCCTGATGCAGCTCTGAACATAGTACATATTAAAATTTCACAAGTCCTTCAGCCTGAAGAAGTGCATAGCTAGACAAAAGCATTACAAATCACTTGCTGAGCTATGTGGGAAGCTTTTCAGCATCCTGCTCATTCTGGATCATTTTCGTGCAGTAGTTAATGGCTTGCCCTTGAGCATGCAGAAAGAACTCTGTGAATCCATATATAGATCGAGGCCTTGGAAGCACAGTAAAGTGCAAGCAATAAGAAAAAAACAAACAAACAAACAAACAAAAACCAAAAAAAAACCACCCAAGAAAAAGAAAGTAAAAGGAAGTAAAAGTTGCAGGGATGGAAGGGATTTTGGAAACGCCCAGGAGGGCCGAGAATCTGCTCTTGCTCAGGTCAGCATGTTGCCATTTAGATTGGTATAAACTGACTTTAAAAGGCAGGTTAATACCCAGTACATCCCACTGAACATCCCTTAATCCCAGGTAAAGCTGACAACAAAAGCTAGAGAAACAGCTAAGGAAAATTAGGTCTGGGTTATCCATTAGACAATATTCACTTTATTTTACATATTTATTATAAAATACATGGCTTAATCATTTATCCATTGTGTTCTGAGTATTTTAATATAAATAAACGTTACCAGTAGTTAGTGGAATACTAGAGAGAGCTAAACAAGAAAATGTTTTATCTACCCTGAGGTAGGATGCATGTAGATTTCTTCCATGAAGGACCAGAAGAAAAATTATAGTGTTATTGGCTGATTTTGGCATAGCTATAGCAACAGCCATATGGGAGGCATGTCATTTCATGGAGCTGCACATGGTGAAGTCATGGCAAATTACCAGGATCTCATTTGATGTGGCTACTATCCAAGAGTTCTGACTTAGATCAACTAGACCCATTAACTTTCAAAATACAATTAGCCTGAACATTTTTTTTTTTTTTAAATAACGAGCGGAAAAAAAACCCACACAAAACCAACTGTGAGTCTTTGTACACTGAAACAAGGTCTGTAAGGAAAAAGAAAAACTTGGAAACTGAGGCTTTTTTATATCCTTGGACTATTACAATGATAACACCAATATTGACCATTACATTTGCTGGGGGAATAACAGAAACATGTATGTCAAAAGATAAACCTAGAAAATACAGAAGAAGAATTTGACTGAAAATGTGATGACTTAAATAGGAACTTGTTCTGCACAGAGGCAAAATCTGCAAAAGTCATGCTGTCCAGAGAAAAGATACACCCCTATTTACAGCTTCCTTTTCCATTCAAAATTGTTTATCTTTATGCTGCAACTCTGTGCTTTCTCATAACAAAAATATCTTGTTCTTTCATAAAGCTTCTGTAAGTGAATTGGCAGAACAATGGCAGCAGGATTCCTACAACACCAAAGCAGGATACAAACTTCCTTTGTGTTGTACCTGCACTGCACAGGCTCCACACGGTCACACCTGGGAGCCAAGTAATAGTAATACATTGGCCATGGTCAGAAAATCTGTTCTTTCTCATGTAATAGAAACGTTATTATGTGTTGTCTGTTGTACCCATTTACTTTCTTAGCTGGAAAAAATGTGTATTGCTACTTTTTTCATATGACTTACTACACACTTCAACAGAACTGAGAACCTAAATCAATCAAAGCTGTAAGTAACTGACTTGCCTTAGCAGTTGTACTTCAGGCATCAACTTTCATGTTCACTGTGTCATGAACCATTAATTTGAGTAAAACCCAGGATAACTTGCAAACCTATGTAAAAACACCACTTTTTAAATTCAGTGACCATTTATTTTTTATTCAAAGATGTCATCCATGTGCTAAATCAAATCAGTATGGCACTAGTTTGCTGTTTAGCAACCATTGCAAGTGTCTGTAACCAATGAGACTTCCAGTACAGCACAGAAGCTCACTAGGGTAAAACCAAGCCTTCAAAAAGTGACAAGTGTTAAGAGCAAGAAAAGTGCCAGATCACTGATGCTTAGAGCAGGGGATCAAGATGACCCAAGTGGGTCATTTCACAAAAGTAGTAGCATGAAGAGTCATAGAGCGTGTAATGGCACCATGGATTTTTGAGCCATTCAAACGGTTCAGACTGTGAGCAATTGAATGTATGACAGGTAAAAAAAATCAGCTTCTGTTCTGAGACACTCGTTCAGTCTTTAAAGGATGTTTACCAGCTTCTGTGAGGGTTTTGCTGCTAATATTTGATCTCTCGTTCTAAATGGCTTTTCATACGAGGATTGCTAAGGAACACTTGTAGGGGTTTTCCTTGTTTTGTGAGTTTAGAAAAAAATATATTCTTTTTAGTTGATCCAAATTGTTGACTCCTCAGGTTAGTTTTTATAAGACAATAAATGTTAAAGGCTACTTTGATCTTTGTGCCATGTTACTCTTATTGTCCTTGCTTCACGACAACCTGGGAAGGAGAGGAGAACTAGGAGGAGAATTTGGAACTCCCATACACAGATGTCCTTCTCTGGATGCATCAGTGTGCTGCTTAAAATTGGTACCAGCCTTTCCAGTCAGCTGGATATTATAGCATCCACAGTTCTCTTGGCAGAAGCATGAATAAGCACTCCCTAATTGTCTCCAGACAAAATGTGACATAACTAAAAATATCTTCTCTGATGAGTTAAATAATTTGGCTGCCTTCTTTCTAGCAGGATAAGGAATGTTCTCTCTAGCAGAATCGGAACATGCTCTCTCCAGCAGAGCGGGGGGATAGCAATGAACAGCTCATGCAGTATCTTTTTCAATTATCACAATCTGGAGCCCAAGTTTCTTGTTAAGATGCATGATTTATTTAGAAGCAGTGAACAATAACAGTCAAGTTAGTAGCAGTGGAAACACTTTAAAAATACTGTGTTCCTAAATCAGTCGTCAATCAATGAATCAATCAAGCTATTTCTAGTAACAGTGTTGCACATACAAAAAAATGGAAACCATTTCAAAGGACCGTTTTGGAATTCTGGGTACCTCCACACTAGGTTTATTCAATCTGTTTGTTAATATGTAGATAAACTGTTAACTCATTTCTGTGAAGCTGGGGTTTCCTGCTTGTCCTGCTAGAAGACTGTAGGAAATTTTCCTGATGGATAAATAAATACCTTAATGGATAACGAAAAAGTATGAAAGCTGATTTGCAACTCTACAGCCACTGTCAGCCACTGTCAGGATTATATGTGTGTCTTTTAAGAAGACCACTGTCGGTTTGTGAGAACATGCCCTTCACATGTCTACTGTCAGAAACACATAAAAACTAACACAAACACCATACCCAAGCATTTCACTTACTCTTCTGCTTTGAAAAGATACTGCAAGCAAACACTGTGGCAAATGATGGCAAATGAGTATGTAAAGTGGTCAAAATCTTACAAACAGATTACTGGAATTATGTTAGCCGGTACTGTATGATCAGGGGCACTCAAATATCTGTTTGGAGCACTACACACCTTTCCACATCTGTGCGCCATCCTAAGAAGCCAGCCAACTTGACCTCTAAGGACAATGTATTTTGAAACCTTACTATCTAAAAAAAATGTGCTGGCAAAGCCTCAAAACTTTGTCTGTGCAATTTCTCATCTGGTAAACTTCCATTTTCGGTGCAGTTTAAGAGTGTCTGTGTTGAAAAGACCATAGTTACTTGTGAACATTACAAGTTGTGAAGAACAGAAACTTCGCCTCCTGTATTTCCCTGCAGAGTAACTTCCAGTTTAATCCATTTCTGTGCTCTGTATATAGAACCTATATATATACACAGTATGTCTCCCATGCTAATACTGTAATAATCACTGCGGAACATTTGTTCCTTTGCTTTAGGCCCTTCTTATGAGAATACCTGACTTGAACATTATGCATGCCCAGCAAGGGATCAGTTAACTATTACCATATTGGGCAATACTGCAATTCACTTTGAATAGTACCTTATGTTGCAATGAGCCTCAGTGAATCATTGCGATTATTCATACAGAAATCTGCAAAAACAAATATCAAAATCTGTTCTGTGTTCTCCTGAACATACAGGGTCAGATTATGCGCAACTCCAACTAACTGCTTAGCCTTGCGCCGGGAAAGCTGCCTCACTTGACCTTCAGAAAGTTCCTTTCGTGTGCATATTTGGTTTAAGTAAAAATCACACTTGACTCTGTTAAGTCCTGTTTGTTATTTTTGATTGCATCTCCAGGCAGAGCAGGTACTCGTGCTCACACGTGCGTTTCTGCTAGCTACAGCAGTCGAACGGCTCTCTGCTTGTCAACACACGAGTGTTACACTCGCAGCCCCTCCTGCCCGTGCTTTTTCTCAGTGGCTTGGTAATTTGGTAATTCAGAACACTTCTGAAGGTTTGCTTTTCATTTACTTTTTGTTTTGCTTGGATAGGCTTCCAAATGGTTTTTAAAATTGTCTTTTTTTAACAATTTATGACCAAAGTTCATCTACTGAAAATAATTGAGTGATAGCAATTTAGTGATTTTCAGTCTGGGAAGTCCCCCTGCCAATTAAGATTCCTGTTTTCTTTACTATTATAGGTCAGCAAAGTAAAGAGACCGAAATAAGTGACGACAAGTTCTCCAAATTGTTTTACTAGTCTGTAATCTTATTACTACCTAATATTTGAAAATAATGTACAGTATGAAGCAGAAAAAGCTCTTGATTCTAGCTCATTTTCTACAGCTATTAAAAGTAATGGTTGATAAAAAGCTACATTGCAAAAGTACTTGTGGTTTTTGCTTCTAATAAATCTGCAGTGTAACATTTTTCCTGTAAGTACTGGTAATTTTCATAGTAATCAGCATAAATTTTGTTCAAAATAATACAGTTTTAAGCACTCAAGTTTCTTAGGGCTTTGTCATAAGGTAAAACAGTTAAGAAAACATCTATGGAACAGCTCAGCAAGGGTCAAAAATACAAAGTATTCATAAATACACAGAAGAGTATTGAGAACAAAATGGAAATTGTAACTATCACAATGGAAATTGTAACTATGGCAGTCTGACTCATGCCCAAATTTTTATGTTTTCGTTTCAGCTTCTCAAGAATTGGACTGGAAACTGGGGAAGGCAGGGGAGACAGTCAAGCAATAGAACCATCCCCTCAGTCACAAGTGGCTCTATGCAAAGTGGGACTTAGGATGCAAGGACACTTTGAGGACAGTTGGGGACAACTGTAAGACACATTAAAACTTAAATGGTGCAAAGAAGGTGAAGTGGAAGAACTGCTATGAGTTATTTGATAAGATTATTAACCAGTGGGCTAAACCCACATAAAACAAAGAATTTTCTTTTACTCCACAAGAATCTACCTAAATAATTCCTTAACAGCTAATATTTTACAGTTCAACTGGGTTCACAGAAGGGATTAAGAAAGTTCCTAAATCCATTAAATATGTCTGTTCATAAGTCTATTAAATACACTGGCTGAATTACAGACTTCCAGGTAAGGATGCTGTAAACCATTTCTTTCTAAAAATGACAAGGATGTGCTATGGAAACAACTACTTTGTAAGTGCCTTGTTTCCAATACCCTTTTCCCACACATCCTTGAGGATTCATAGTGGAGACACGATTCTGAGCCAGGTGGACCCAACAGAACAGGGGAAAACTGCTTTCCTGTATCCTACACCAATTCTAGTCCTGAACACTTAGACTACATCCTTCCCCTAAGGAGAACAGAAATTGATCAAAATTGACTCTAACAGTTTAAATTTTAATCATCTCTTTTGCTGCTTTGTCTTGTTCATCAACATGAACATCTTGTCCATCGAAGATCTGATCCAAATCCTTAAGACAGAAGGATTTCTCTAAAATAAAGATTCAATTCCTTTGTAAAAACCTACTCTGAGGTAGGTAAACCTACAGAGTATTAAATCTTCTTGGGATCTGATCTATTTCACTGAAATCAGCTACTACGTTATCATAAGTAGAATGTACATCAGCAGAAATTAAATTCTAATTTTCTTTATAAGTGCAATTTAGCAGGTTTGTAAAATAAAATCGAGGGTCTTTTCTCTTATGAAAATACTACAGTGCTGCTGGGCAGTAGATATAATTTTGCTCTGCCTATAAAAGTGCTGTTTATGTAACTAAAATATTCACATCAAGAAAAATAAGTATGCAATATATGTATATTTTCAATATACATACATGTGACTACTGAAACTCTAATTCCTAAAAAAGGAACAGAAAAGGGGAAAAAAAATTCCTTCTTATAATAGTTTTTTTCAGAGAAGACACAAGATCATCATGTGAACTTTCATAGTAGGAAGCAAATTACTTAGTGAAGAGCTAAAAATACAGGATTCCTGTGATATTTATGTGTGTAAAAAATATAGACTTCTGGGCTTCTGACAATGCTGACCTCTTTTTCTTCACATGTCTCAGGAGCCACAATCTAAGTGCCTCAGCCTGTGTTGAGGAGAATCTTGGCAGACCACTGTAAGAACTGCAGTATTCTCAATATTCTCCTGTTTGCTTGCCTCAGTCAAAATGTTTAAAATCAAAGTGTGAACAAGTTGGCTTTAGCCGTGTGACTGCATTGAGATGCAAACTGCACAGCCTCACTAAAGAAAACTCACATACAAGAGAGGACGTATGGAACTACACTCAGAAAGGTGGTTTTAACTCACAGTTGGGATGTCATATGCTTTCCACTGTCAAAGGAGACTGAAGGAGAAAAGAGAGATAACCTGTGCATATCCAGATATTTTGCCATCCCTAGCACCAGCTACTGCCACTCACTGTGGGACAGCACTTGCCAGGGGCAGCAAGAAGAAATAGCCTCAAGTTGCACCAGGGGAGATTTAGGTTGGACACTAGGAAAAATTTCTTCACCAGAAGGGTTGTCAAACCCTGGAACAGGCTGCCCAGGGAAGCGGTGGAGTCACCACTCCTGGAGGTATTTAAAAGATGTGTAGATGTGGCACTTGGGGACAGGGTGTAGTCCCATGGGCATGGGACTTGGCAGTGCTGGGTAATGGTTGGACTTGATGATCTTAAAGGTAATTTCCAACCTAAGGGATTCTATGATTCACCTTTCCACTCATCTGTATACATCAATTACTATTATTCACCAGAAGTTTCTAATCAATATTCCCCAAATATGCAATAGTTGAATTTAGCAGAAGATGCATTTATGTTACCAGGTGAATACTGAATAATCTGCAGCACATTACAATCACCACTGGTTATCTTTTGGCTTGTGTTTTGAGCTCAGTTCTGAAATACTAATCAACACTGACTACAAGTAAGGCAACCTGGACTGCAAAACCAACACAAACAAGACCAGAACCTGATTTTGCAATTTCATCTAAGCCTATGCTAGCATTTGGTAGATTTCAAGTTTGCCTATTATTTCCTTTTGCAGCTTGTAATTTTTTTAGTGCTAAAGTGTGTTGATAGTAAAGCTGACATCTATTCTGAGCATTTAATTAGTTGCCACTACTTCCTACACCTATGGGATTTTTTTATTGCAGAGTAAAGATTACAATAACTCTTGAAACAAAGGTTCTGCCATCTCACTGCATTTTAGGATGTTTCTCAAGGGCCTTGCTCACTTTTTTCCTTTCTTCCCTATTTTTGACAGACTAGTTTCAAGCTCCATCCCACTTCTCCATCTCTAGTTCTTCAGTCTGTGCTCTCTTCCTCTGCCCTCTCTGTTCCTCCACCTCTGGGGGATTTTCTGACCCGCTTCTCTCTCTCACTGCTTTGAAAGAGACTGTATAAATGCTATGAGTTGGTTCCTCCATCCGAAGAAGTTCCCCTCCACCCGAGCTGCTCTACCCATTCTCGCTCCAGACGGTCACTGCAGATGGCACGGCCGGGCTCTGCAGAGCGCAGCCAGCACCGCTGCCCCGAGCCAGGGCGGCACTGCCCACCCGCGGGGCTGCGGCCCAGGCCGCTGCCGAAAGGAGCGGAACCCCCGCTTCCTGCGCCCAGCCCACCGGCGGCTTCTCGCCATCCTACGGGAGCAGCGACTCCGCCGCCCCCGGCGCAGGGTCCCCGGCCTGCCGGCGGTGCCCGTGCCGGCGGGGCCCTCTGCTGCCCGCCCTGCGGAGCCGAGCGCGGCCGGCGGCGGAACGCTTGCTGCTTTCAACCGGGACATGAACCGAAGCCGCCTTCCGCCGCCTCACGGCTGCCCCAGCGTGAGCACCGGCCCCTCACGCCTTAACGCGCCGAAGCCGTTCGGCCCCGCGTGTGCAGAGAGAGGAGGGATGGGCAGGGGGAGGCGGACACAGCACCCGCACGGCCGCTCTCCGGTGCCCGCCCGCTGTACGGGAGCGGCCGCCCCGGCCCCGCCCACCCGCTGAGGGCCGGGGTACGGCCGGCTCAGCCCGGCGCGCGGCCGGCAGGGGTGGCGAGCGGCTGGCCGAGCGGCTCGATGGGGCCTGCCTGCGGGCGGGGCGGGGCCGGCGCTCGCTCTCGGCCTCGGGGATGGATTCTCGGCGCGCGGCATAGCTTGCCGCCGCTCGCGCACGCCACCATCTTAGAGGGCGGGCGGGAAGGAGGGAGGGGAGGGGAGGGGAGGGGAGGGGAGGGGAGCGGGCGGTGCCGCTGCCGGACGGAGCTCCGGGCCCCTTCCCGGCCTCAGGTACCGCCGCCGTCGCGGGGACGGGGCTGCGGCGAGCCCCGAGCGGCCGCGCGCAGCGGGAGGCGGGCCGCGGGTTCCGCGGCTGCTGTCCCCTCAGCCCCGCCGCGCCTGTCAGCCCTCGCCGGGGGTGCCGCGGGCCGGGCCAGAGGCCTCGCCCGGCCCGCAGGGCAGAGGGAGGCGATACCGGGCCCGCCTCGCTTCGGGAGGGGATCTTTACCCCCTCGCGTCGCGCGGGGCCGGGGGAGTGCCGCGCTCGGCACCCGTGCTTGCGGCCCCTGTCCCGGCCGCGGTCGGCGGCATCGCGTGTCGCCCCCTCCCCTCCGCTGGGGACCTTGGCCCCGTCCCACGCCCGTCTGTGCCCGCGGTGTTGGGGACGGCGCTTTGCTCTGCTCGCCTCAGTCAGCCCAGCGTGGCCGCCCGGCCCGCAGGAGACGGGGTGTGTGTGGAGGGATTCCGCTCTCCCGGGAACGAGCTGGGAGGTGACGAGCTGTCCGTCCTGTCTCGCCTGAGGTGCGAGGGCTTCGTGCTTCCCTCTGCTTGGGCTGCGTCTCTTTCCCCCTGCGGTCTCCAGTGTTTGCTTTACGTGCGAGTGCCAGACGGATACTCATTCTTCCTCCTCTGTGGTCCCCAGGGCTTGAGCCATACTTCTTTCTCCTCAGGCATCCACTCTTCCCCCCCCCCCTCCCCCCGAGTGTGTTAAAGAGATTTACTCATTTCCTTCTTTGCTTTGTTCCTGCTGCTTTTTCCCAAAGAGATCTGTCGGCAGGAAGGAAGAAGACCCCATTCACTCTAAAATCACGTTTCTGAGTGCTGTGATTTTGCCGACTTCTAGCATGCCCGGAAGGCTCAGCTTTCAGATATATGAGTGACGCGGTAGTGTTGAAGGCCACTGTGCTTGTTCTTATCGGAGATCGGTGGCTGGTTAAACATACCAGGCTTTGTCACAGGGTGGATCTTACCCTAGACAAGATTAGATGGGTAGCATGTGCAATGGATGTCACTCGTATTTCTTAGCTAATGTAATTAGTTAAAGTAATTCTTAAACGTATAGCTGTTGATGGCTAAGAGATTGCTCTGCACATGGTAACGCTTAAAGAGGCCTTGGCAGCTTGACATGAAGGTTTTGTTCTTCTGATGTTATTGGAAAAACATAAAAAGGAGGGCAATGTCAGTGCCACTTGTCAACTTTCACTCTGCTAACATAAAGCTCGGATGTTTCCAACTCGATGTGGTCATAGATGTTCACGTCCCATACAGTTGTAGTCATTCTGGGATCTTGAGAACCTGAGAAGTATGTAGTTAGGCATCCTGGTAGCTGCTGAAGGCTCCAAAGTGTGCAATAAATGAATATTCTGCATTACTGTTTCTATCTCAGAAAATCTGTCTGAAACTTCCTTTCATGAATATTGAGTATGCACTGAATAGGAAACTTTTTCAAGCATTCCTCTTAGTCCTTAGACACCAAGACCCAGCTGTGCCGTGGCAGTTGGTTAGTATGACTGTTAGATTGTGCACTGCCGGATTCTTTTTTATGTTAAACTAAATTCACCTATTTTTGGTATTAAATTTAGTGTGTTTTCTGTGCAAACTTTGGTCTTGTATACCTTTATTTAGCTAGGAACAGTGATCTCTATTTGCAGTACTCAGTACTGGAGTGAAAAACTTGGCTTCGGTTTCCTTTTTTGGGTCATTTGCTTTGCTATATTCTACAGATTCTATGGGAAACTTTTCCCTCAGTAGAGATTACAGAGTGTAACTGTCATGTTGCATAAGGCTCAGCTTTACATCTCTTCTAAAGATTCTTCTTTGGAAGCTGAGTGGAGCTCAGAGCTGTGTTAAATTAATGCTGGTTTATTGTATGTTTCCAGATTTAGAAGGATGAGTGTAAAATGTCTGTCAGTTTACTTTCAGCTTGTTTCTGGCTAGAGTCAAAGCAGTGTCTCTGTTTATCTTATCTCAAAAGTAATTGAATATGAAATGAGAATCACCTGATGACAGTGTATGTTAAAGGTGGGGAGGCTGTATCCCAGCACTTGTCTTATTGGAGTAGCTGGTATAACTGGAAAAACTTAAAACACTTCTTTCGTGTGCAAACCTTATCTCGGTGTATTGTCTTTCAAATTGTATATGAAATAATCTTAGGTAAATACAAGGAAGAATTTCAAGTTGACTTGCTTGCACCATGGTTTGTGACTGAGCTGTGGTTCCAGGTCTCTTCTTTTTATTATGTACTTTGTGTGTGTGCATGTGATTTCTTCATAGAACAGCTAGAAGCAATATTCCTGTTCTGGGATTGGTTGGCAGTTGTTTTACTTACAATGTTCTCTTCCCTAGTTGTCAATGCAATAAAAGCTATTTCAAATTTTGTGAAATTCATATGATTTTTCTCTTTAGGGTGGTACTTCTAATATGAAAAAAGTGATAATCTGAACAAAGAAACATTTAGTGCTATAGAAATAAGAATCAGTGGTGGAGTTAACACATCCTGTCATCAGAAGTCACTTATTGCCTGTTCAGACCAGTAGAGTTGGACAGGTTCTTGAGCCTGTTGACTTCAGTGTAATTAGCTGTGTGAATGCACATGGTAGGCTATGTAGTGAGACCATTTTTTATCTTTTCTGTGTATCAGAAATTAAAGTGGTCACTCAGCTTAAGTGATCTGGGATACTGTGACATTTTAAGAACAAAATACACTGTCATGACAAGGAACGTGAAGTATTTTTTCTGATTTTATGTATTTATTTATTATTTTAGAACATCTTCCTGTAACTGGCTGAAAAATGGTTCAGCAAGATGACAGCACCAACTCTAACACTCTTCAAATGGTAAGTAAGTTGTTGGGGTATTTTTAAAAGACTTAAGAATATTTCCGTGCTATTTGCTGAAAATTTTAATGGTATTAAGAAATTACTTTTAATATTCCTTCAAATGTCAAATTTCAGCTAGTATATTTAAAGTTACACCACATGGAAAGCATATTTATTTTGTAATAATGGAATACAAAAGGCAAACGCGTGTTGGAGTTTCTACTGCATTTAATAGAGTAGAATATTCTATTTACTTTTAAACCATAATTTCTGTTTCAACCTGTATGTCTTCTGATGACTTAAATTTATCACAGCTCTGTCCACTTACTGAATTAAATGTTTTGTAAGGGTAAAGCCATCTTCTTAGAAAGAAGTGTCTTGTACAGTTCTTGTTTTGTGTGTCAGATGTTATATTAACACGCTAAACATTTATCCTTATCCTGAAATGGATTTATTATTTGTAATAGGCATTGACCAGGGCTCTGTGTGATCAGCTCCAGTCAAGACTGCAGCCCTTGTGTGCTGATAGAGGGCAAGATCTATGTCTTGTGTAATAACCAGATTTGGGTGGAAGTTCTGCACTTGGTTACTTGAGTATAGCTCATATTAATTAAATAGGGGCCACAAGTAAGCAACGAACAGTGTCTTTCCCTTGGTGACATTTGCTTTAGTGTGCGTGGAGGGAAGAATTTTTAAACATCTTTTTTGCCTTCTATTTATTGTTGTTACTGTTGGATGGATAATCACATACGTGCCTGTGTCTTAAAACTACATCACCTTTAACCAGCTACAGTTATTTGGTAAACTGTATGGTAAAGGGCTTGAACCTGCTGGATGCTAAGCAGGGTGTGAATCTTAAGTTCACTGGGGGGTGAATCATAGCCTTGTGTGGTCCCTCTTTATAGTCTACATCTTAGCCTAATTTACAATAGGTGGAAAGCATCAGCCTAACCTTTGCTTCCTATTCACAGCTTAGAAACTTTCAACCATGCTTGACAGGTAATGAAAGGCAACTTTTATGGTAAGCTAAGGTTGCCTTTTTTTCTTTCTTTCTTTTTAGGAGACTGTCTTCACTTTGACATGATGTGTGAAGTTTGTTAGCATTTTTTGTTTGTTTTCTTACAGTTATTGTGGAAGGTACGTATGAGAAAAGTAAATTTTGTTATTTCTCTGGTATTTTTATCAGACCATATTGCTATCATTGTAGAGAAGCTACATATAAAGAAACGTGTGGATTTGTGTTTCATTGCAAATTCATGAATAGCCAGTACTTTGTTAATAAGTGAGATAAGGTATCAGTCTACTGTCTAAAACTTCTCAAAATACGTGTCTTTGCATTCTGTGTGAAGTTTAGCAGGTTTTAATTCTGTCCTAAAACTTATATACTAAGTTTAAACAGGCTCCTGTTTTTCTGATGAACATGATAGGCATTTTAGTACTGCCACTCTGTAATTTTTTTTTTAGTCCGCTACTACTTTGAAGGTGCCTTGTGCTGCATGCCAAAGACTTTATAGTCACCCTTTCTTGTTAAGCTTTTTCCTTGTTATGGAAGAAGGAAGCAAAGTGCTACATTAGGCACACAAATGTGAAACAGACACTGTAGTCAGATGAGAAAGCAGCTACTATTACAGTAACATATAAAAAACTTCAAGACATGAGTATGGGCTCTTTAACTGGAATTTAAAAATCTACTTCTAGGTAGAATAAAGTAGTGCAATGTGTACTTACACTCTGAACAACTTCATATATGCAACCTTTTCCCTAAGAAGTACTAGATATTCTATCATCCTTTACTTCCTTCATGCTGAGGGATCTTGAAGGAAGGGATTTGTACAAACCTAATGTAGACAAGATGAGTACAATATTAAGCAACCACATAACATGCACAATATCTGTGCATGATCTCTATGCACAGAGTACACATGCTTTATGCTTTGAAGCAGTTTGTGGTGAGAACAGAAGAGCTAGGGATGTAGAGATGTTAAATTGATTGTAAAATCATGGAATGGTTTGGTTTGGAATGAACCTTAAAGATACCTAGTTTTCCAACCCCCCCTGCAGTGAGCAGGGACACCTTCCACTAGATCAGGTTGCTCAAAGCCCCATCCAACCCAGCCTTGAACACTTCCAAGGAGGGGTCATCCACAATCTCTCTGGGCAACTTGTTCAGTCTCTCAGCATCATCATAGTAAAGAACTTCTTCCTTACATCTGATCTAAATCTACCCTCTTTCAGTTTAAAGCCATTATCCCTTGTCCTGTCACAACTGGTCCTGATAAACAGTCTGTCCCCATTTTTCCTGTAGGTCCTCTTTAAGTACTGGACAGCTGCAGTAAGGTCTCCCTGGAGCCTTCTCTTCTCCAGGCTAAACGACCCCAATTCTCTCAGCCTGTCCTCATAGAGGAGGTGCTCCAGCCCTCTGATCACCTTCTTCATGCCACTGGTTTCTTCCTGTCTCCACCTCCCTCTCCCTCTTCTACCTGGAGCATGTTACTGCTGGAAGGCTGGAGTGGATTCTAGTTCTGGTGTATCTTACCACTGTTCATGTGCCAGGCTGGAGCCTGACAAGGAATGTGATTTCTTCTTTCTAGCTCCTTTGGAAGTCTTTTATTCTCAGCTTCCATACAAACACACGAGAAATTTGTAGGCTATATATAATATAACTTAATATAATGACTTGTAGGCTATTAGTCATAATAAAACAAAGGCAAAGTTTGTAGAGTATAATGTGGAGTATCTATTAAATGAATTCATAAAAACTGAAAAAAGCCCCAACCCGTATAAGCTTTCAAGCAGGAAAACCTTTCTGTTAGCTTACTCAAGTTTAAGCTAATATCCCTATTTATTCTGTCTGGGAGAGCAAATGTTTTTTTCTTTATTCTGTAGCAAATAAATTGCAATTCCTTGCTGAGTCTTTCAGAACTTTGCTGCTCTCTACTTACAGACTTCTGCTTTCTTTTGTCAATCCCACCATTGTATCAGAAAAGCAGAATAATTATCCAGAAGTGGTGCCCACACCTGGAATATATCAGCATAGTGGTATAATTATACTAGTGGTATAATTACACTTCAGGAACTCTGCCTGTTGATTTTTCTTTGGAAGGAAGCCCTTTGAGAAATGGCAGAAAAAGCATCAAGATTTGACCATGGCAAAGACTATTACAAAGGAGAGGCACGAGTCAAAGACAGAAAAATTTAAATCATTAATTTGAGGAATAGGCTATTCTGGGACAAAGAAATGCAGCTTCCTCAATGGAGACATGTGGCACTACCTCATAATTAGTAAATAATGAAAAAGATAGTGTTTGTGTGTTGATGCTTGTGGTATGTTTCATATAAATGAAATGTTTGCCCCCACTGTTTACTTGTTTGTTTGTTTTATTGCTTTTTTCTTGTTGTTGTTACTCTTGGTATTCTTTTGAGGTTTATTCCTTTGTCAATCTTGAATAGGTTACAAATGGTGTGGGTTTTTATCATGAATCGAATGAGCTCCCAGAGCAGTTCATCCACTCAGCGTAGGCGAATGGCTCTAGGAATCGTCATTCTTCTCCTTGTTGACATAATATGGGTTGCCTCTTCAGAACTCACTTCTGTAAGTATTGTTCCGTGCATCTTAAAAGGAAAATAAAAATCTATTAAAGAGAAAGATGCAGCAGAAACGTGGTCACCCAAATACTCAGCGAGTGTTCTAGTGTAACATTTAACCGCTTTTTCAGTACAGGGAAGAGGATATCCTTTGGGTTAATGAACTGACCTGTATCCACTGAAATTAACAAACAAGCTCATCTTGGTGACTCTTGCTTTCAAGACAGAAGGTGTTATTGATGACTTTAAAATTAAACAACATAAGCTCTTAACCATCTACTCTAAAGAGGGAATTAATTTTGTTTATTGCCGTGTCAATTAAAATAATGCCCATAGGTTTCCCGAGAAGCAGTAAATGCTGTAAGATTGCAGGCCAGGTGTTGTGATAGAGTATTGTTCAGAATATCTAGAAGTCTAGGACCAAAGGCTCAGGTCTTGGAGTTTAAGCCCTGTAGTAACAGACAAGATTGTCATAATCTAGTTCATATATTCACTGTCTTGAAACTGATCTGGTATTTACTTCTATGATAAGAAGTAAATACCAGATATATGTTTATGTTACTATGTTAAGCTTTAGGACTTAGAGCCTTAGCAATGGAAATTGAGTTTTTAATAAATTCTTGTTAAATACAGGTTTCTGAACTGTTATTAAGTTGTTATGTATATATTATATATATTAGTGTGAAAACTAAGCATATAAAAATGTTTGTGCTTATCATGTAGTTGTATTAGTAAAATGTTTTTTCCCAATGAACTAGTGGAATCACTGTTGATACTAAAGTGTTACTTTATCTTCTCTAATTTGTGATTACTATGCTATTACTTATAAAAATGGTCTTTTTGTTTAGAAGATATTTGTATGTAAATGTATTTTCTGTCCTGTTTGAGTGGCATATCAATTGTGTTGCTTGATTAGATAGAAGAAATAAGTAACTTTTCTCCAGTGGCATTGTGTTTTACAAAATGTCTCAGTGCCGCCTTGTTGGCATTTAAGATCACTCGGAAGGGGACACCCGCAGAATAGGCAGGGCCACTCGTGCCTTTTGGACTTAATGCCAATACTTGCAGCACTGTCATTTTGGGAACCAGACTCTTCTGGACTGTACACTTAAACTTGTTCATTCATTTTGTGAATTCTCACCTAATTGGTAATTTTGGATATTGCAATTATTTTCTTTCCACAGTATGTTTTTACACAGTACAACAAACCTTTTTTCAGTACATTTGCAAAAGCATCCATGTTTGTTCTATACCTCTTGGGATTTATTGTTTGGAAACCATGGAGGCAACAATGTACTCGTGGGTTTCGTGGACGGCATGCAGCCTTTGTAAGTATTTTAACTCTGTAAATGTTTTGATATGTTTTGAAGTCTGTACTGAAAAAAAATGAAAATGAGGACTGGAGTAAAGCAAAGTTTCCGTATTTGTGAAATAGTACTTTCAGAGGTGCAGTTATAAACTGAATCACGGCACAGAGAGATGTGACTATCATAACAGTAGTCTTGTGAGGGGAAGAAAAGAAAGAAAAAAAGCAGTATGAAATGTGTCAGGAATCATAAGCAGCGCTCTACTGGGCCAGACCATTGGCCCATTTAGCCTGCTGTTTTATCTGGGACAGTTGAAGAGAATAATTGTTTTTAAGGAGAGCTTATGAGCCTCACCACTGTTCACTGTTGGTTCCCTTTTTCTTCCCCAGCGTCTGTAACCAATAGAATCAATATTTCAGTTTTGTTGTTCATTTTTATTACTGACTCTTTGTCTCTGGCAGAACTATGAACTATTTGTTAAGAGCTTGTGAGGTTTTTAAAGTTATATTTAGGAAAGGTGGTAGAATTATGTTCTTGCTGTTGTTAATACTGTATTTTTATAGCCTTTATGCACAAGTGGCCTGTTGCCCATTCTAGAACTAGGCATAGTATGTTCTAGAGTCTAAACTTACTGTCGTACTACAGAAATACGTACTTTTTCTTCCAAGGAAATTAAGAGATGGTGGGAAGGGCACTTGTTCTGTGCCAGTGTTTCAGTCTGCTGAACAGCAGGACTCAGGAAGCAGTAAGGCATTTGGCCTGATGTTAATCTGACATTAAAATAACAGAAAATATGGTCCAAGAACATGCTGTTAATCAACATGTCTTTATAGAATATAAATAGCTTGTGTGAAAGGAACTGCCCTCGGTTCTTCTGGATATATTAGAGTTCACTGATAGTGACAGCTGTAGGCATAATTTACTTAATTCAAAGTGTCACATGACATCAAGAGAATTATTTTTGTTTTTTTTAAAAAAAACCAGCACAAAAACAAACAAACGAAACTAAACTAGTTTTTTTTATTATACTAAACATGTAGAACATTGAAAATTGGCTGATACCTTGAAGTAGTTTTTGCTAGATCAGCCTTAAATACCAAATGTCTGTGCATGGTGTGATGTGTTAGACTTGATGCTGTTCAGGATTATTATATTTGGGAAATAACCAGAATTTACACATTGTTTGCTGGCAGTAATGACAAATAAGGATGATGAAAGTGCTAAAGGATGGTTAGTTGTGCAAAACAATGATATTGACCAAATTTATTAATCTGAGCAAGTTAAGTAGAATAAGGGATTGTGTGAATTGTGAATCTTGTACAGTGCTGTGTCGAAGAGATACCAACTCATATGAACTGGACCATAATAAGTAAGAGCGCTCGCTGTGTCACATTTTGTGTGGGGCACTCATGGCACTACTACTGGAATTTCATTATTTTGTCTTTTTAATGTTATAAAAAGTAATTTTGGAAATAATTAGGAGTCCTTACATTTGATGTTAGCACAGTGTGAGGTTAGAAGATTTTTCTTCCTCCCTTCCCAAGGAGTTTAGTTAAATATTCAACTGTATTTTTATTATGAGTGCCTTTAAAATACCTTGTGTTTCATAATCTGGAACAAAAATTACACGGTTATAGATTTTTATTCCAGTAATGATTTCTTAGGTAAACACTGATAATTTTAAGACCTCTTCCAAATTATTAGCTTTGTTTAACAGATTTCTTGCTAGGCTGGTAGAACAGCAAGCTGCAGACCAGGGAACGGGAGCAACAGTGCTTGTTAAGATGCAGAAAGGAAGAGGAAAAAGAGATACTTGACCTTATCCTAATTTAAGTCTTGTTAAAACTAAGGCAGAAGTCCAGGATTTTATGCAAACGAACTTTGCCTCAATAAAATGAAGAAACAAGAGGCTTGTTGTTAACACGTGCACAATAATGTAGTGAAGCATGTCTTGCTAAGAATAAGGTTTTGGCATTCTAACAGCCTGATCCTGTTTTGATACCTGTGTAGTTTAATTCAGTGGGGGTCTCCAAGAGCTACAAGGGATTACTGAAATTATTTACTGGATTTATAAGCCTTCTTATTTACTGGGGAGGAGGGCTGGAGGGAGAGAGGGAATTGTGGTAGAATGATGGAAGAAGGCATTAAAAAAATTATTCTAAAAGTCAGTTATTAATAACTCTGCCTTGATAGATTATTACATTTAAAATTCTGTCATTAGTTTGCAGATGCTGAAGGTTATTTTGCCGCTTGCACAACAGATAACACTGTAAACAGTTCTCTGGTAAGTGCCTTAGTTGTGAAGGTCAATGCTTTACAGTAGCAGCCTGGCACTGTTCTCCTAACATACTGGTTTTAAAATATTGTGATAGGTTTTGGAACAAGGGTTTGGTAACGTATGTGTTACTAATAAGTGCTGCAAATGATGACATTGCTTATGAGAAATCCAGGTTCTCAGCTCAATAAAACACTTGCATATTTCTTCATAGCTTGTGAAAGAAATATTTATTTTGTACAAAGTAGACCTTTACAAAGTCAGCTCAGTAGCTGCCAAAGAAAAATGCGGTGAGCTTGCGGTAAAGCCAAATAGTTCTCAAAACTGAAGTCCACAACAGGATCATTCAGTTAGTTGAGCATCTTGCGCTCTGTGATTCCGCACTGCGTTTTGAAAAAGGAATGGACTGTCTTCTTCCAGGGGACAGAGTGACTCCTCTTTACTGAATCAAATATCAGTGCTGGCGTTCTGCTGATAAGCTGCATTGCCAGATGGTGCATTTGTGGTGATTTTCATCATCCATACATGATGTTATGCCCGTGCTGATCACAGATTGCTGCTTAATCTGCATACCTAAACCAGAGGTCACTTGCAGAAATGTATCCAAAACACAGAACTTTAGAAGTTTGTGCCATTTCTGTAGTAGAGTAGAGGGATGCAGTTGGGTGTTGACAAACCTATCATATGGGTATTTTATATTGAATAGAGAGTTGGAGAGAAATACACTACTTTTCTTTTTTTTTTTTCCCCAACTTTATCTACATTTCAAAATAAAATCTTCGTAGTCTGCTCAGTTTATTAAGATCATCTGACTCTAGAAACAGCGTTCATTTTTAACCTTGGACGATTTTGCAGTAATTTAAACATCCACAACAATTCTGGTCCTAAACAAGGAAACTAATGAAAATGCAGTTACCAGATCTTTCATTATTTCACTTTTACAGTTTCTTACTATAAACAAGCAGCTTAAAACTTGCCTTGTTAGAAGTATTTTAAGCAATTAAAACATCTAGTAAGTGCCTTATGTATTGGAGTGCCTTTATCAAAAGTTTTTCACTGTAGTTGTAGTTCATGAGTTTCAAGGTCATGTAAGGAAAATGAGTATGTATTAATTTTTGTATATGTATTCTGTGTTTTTAGTTTATTATTTGGACAGAAGCTATACATCTAACAAAATGACTGTGATTTTGATGAGTTTTGTAATTTTAAATCAGTAGGCTTGAATTTTCCAGCAATGAGTTTTTGTGTTCACCAGGATATACACAGAAGCACACATTTTTGAGTAATGCGTTTCACCGATACGTTTAACATAAAATATAGATTATGTATAAACATTTTTTGACAAGCCTATCCACTGTGTGCAAAATCACTGTTAAATTTGATTATCTTAATGCTCACCAAGCTTTTCTTTATTTAGTTCTCTAATTCACTAAATTAATTCTACTGCTTATAATTTAAACATCCTGCTTAACTGTGTTTTTACTTATACTGATTCATTTCAGAGTGAACCTTTATATGTTCCTGTAAAGTTTCATGATTTGCCAACTGAAAAAAATGGCAGTAATAATAGTGATGCAGAGAAAAGTGAGTAAAGACTTTTGGAATGCTGAAATGCTAGTTCTTAGAAGGAATTACTTCCCCTCTTTGTTGGTACAACTGTTGTTTTGTTGCAGGAATTGCCTCTTGTTTTCTTTCTCTCTTTGTTTTTTTTTCCCCCCTCTTCTCTCTCTCTTTTTTGTTTTTTTTTTTTGGTTTTTTTTGTTTCCTCCCCCACCCCCTTCCTGAAATCTTTTATTGCATGAATTGCAGTCTCATATATTTACTTTCAGGTAGAGAAAACATAGGCCTATCGTTCAGTTTACCTTTCTTGGTCACTACAGATCCAGCCTATGTTTATCTCAAGGGACCAACTGGGTTCAGTACTTGTGATTCTTTCCTTCTGGGCTTGTATGACCAGCAGCAGTGAGTCAGCCTCTGGAAAAACAAGCTATTGTCCTTTTTAGAGCAGGAGCAAAGCAGTCAAAGTAAGAATTTTAACAGTCTATGTGCATTCTGATTTTATTTAAGCCTCACTATCTTGTGATAGTAGCTGAAACAGGCCTAACTGTCACAAACAATTACAGAAAAGTTTGGCTATCAAAGAATCCAATTATCTGATCCTCAGCAAAAGAGTCCCTGCTTGTAAAAGCAAAAGTCTCTTTTTTTTATTTATTTTTTTTTAATTTCTAGATGACGTGTGTTTAAGAACTGCTTTGGTAGGCTCTGCTGTCCTGTGATAACAGGCACCAATTACTTCAGGGTTGTTTGAGCTGTAACTTTTCCCTTTGCTTTTTTTTAGGAAAGTAGGTATTGTTTCATATAGAATTAAGGGTAATATTTATGTGTAGTGTGTAATGTTTTTTTCACATAGGAAACTAATGATACTTACAGTACCCTTATAAATAAAATCTGATTCTGGTTTGCAAGATTAGTTAGAGGGTGGGTTTCAAATGAGCAAGTGACCTTGTGATCTCTGCTAATCTTTGAGGTCTGTTGGACACTCTCATCCTCTGAATGAAACACTGGCCTTGCAGTTAGTTATAGTCGTGTGCATTTTTTCGGATGTTTGACTATAAAAAAATTAAAAGACATTCTTATATGTAATACTTACCAATACAGAATAATTTCTACTTTAAAATTTCTTGTTACCTTGAGCGTATTCTTTTTGTGAGGGAGAAGGGAGGGTGCTTTTCAGTGAGATTTTTGTGGGTGGGAAATTGTACAGTTGTACTGATTGAAAGCAGTAATTGTGCTTTGTCTTATTAGTGGCCTATCGAGTAGGAAAATACTAGTTTAATAAACAAAAACAATGGCATGTCTTCTGTTTGGATAAAAACCTGTTGTTTGTGAAGTATTGTAGTCAATGATGTATTAGAACATCATGGCTTTTCTTGCATGTTGTGTTGGCTTGAAAAGTTTAATGATAATATGCATCTTCTTTTTTCTTTTTTTTTTTTTTTTTCCCCCCCTTCTTTTCTTCTGTTTCCTTCTTAAGCTCCCAAAAAGCATCGTGTGAGGTTCAGTAATATTATGGAGATTCGACAGCTCCCGTCAAGCCATGCACTGGAAGCAAAGTTGTCTCGCATGTCATATCCAACAATTAAGGAGCAGGAATCAATATTAAAAACTGTAGGAAAACTCACTGCAACTCAAGTAGCAAAAATTAGCTTTTTCTTTTGCTTTGTGGTATGTGAAGTGCTTTTTTTTCTTTCCGAAACTCTTAAGTATAGATGATTTAGAACTTTTATAATACTAGTGAAACTTTATTGAGATGACTTTTATTCATGCTTCATTTTATAAATATACTGTAAGACGTAAAACTTGCCTCATCTGCTGGACATGAAGGTGTAACTTCTTAAAGGCAGAGTAATAAGAAAATTATCCTGGCTATGCAGTTAACTATAAGGTCAGTTATAAGATCCACCATGTTTGGTATCATGTTGTCTGGCATTGGGTCTGTGTGGTACAGCAAAATTCAGGCTTCCTTGTGTACAGGCTGTTAAAAGCTGCAGTGAGACTGCATGAGATGGGTAAGTGTCGCTACAACTTCCTTCTGGGCTATTGCAGAAAGAATCCTGATTGTGCTGTTTATGGCTGCTGCTCCTGCTGGCGTCTATGTGTATTTCCTCTCGGGCTGTACAAATACTTTCACCAAAGACTTTATAGAGTGATAACTTCCCTGAGGATAGATCTGAGATCTTATTAATGAGATCTTAATCAAGATATGATAAAACACTTGCCGTTTTATTCCTTTACTGAGGAATTAAGTCATAAATCCTTCAAAAATATTTTTGAGGTACTGAATGTGATGCTTTGGTTTTAGGGTGGAGATGTGTGCCAGTTTAAAGTACTCTTAAGCAAAAAAAGTGATTAGGCTGACTAATGTCCCATGTGTCTCTGAAATTTCGTTGTGGCCCTTGTGCAGTTATCATCTTGAAGCATTGTTAAAACAAGTTAAAAGTACCTTTACTATAGAATAGATATTATAATGTCATTTTAATTATTTAATATTTTAAAGGTCTGAAGTATGTTATTTATTAAACACATAGTTGAATATGGTTGGATTGCACCACTTCCAGTTTTGCCTCTGTCTTTTAATGTACCCCCCACTTTCATAGAAGTTAAGAAAGTCTTGGTCTGATTTTATTTTTGGATAAAGACTTGTGGTTTTTTTTCTTTCAAGTAGGATTTTATTGCATTGAGAAACTTAAACTCTGTTGCGATCCATAAAATCACAGCACTATTTTTCTTTCCCCCCAGTGGTTCTTGGCAAATTTCTCTTACCAAGAAGCTCTGTCTGATACCCAAGTTGCCATAGTTAATATCTTGTCATCAACTTCTGGTAAGTTTTATTTACACCACATTGTAATGCTGTTTATGTTATAAAAAGTTTTCTGGTTACAGTGGGCTTGTGTAATGATTTACCTGTGAGTTCAGGGGAATAATAAGGCTTAAAGCCATTGAGTATGTGCATTTGAAGATATCATGATGTAATTGCAGGGGTTCAGGCTTTCTTCATGATTCCCCTGTGTTTTGTGTTTCAACTTTTTCTGTGTGCGCTTCTGCACTTCTGTCTGCGTACTGAAGGGATATATTGTGAATGTAATAGATTTGAAGGAAAGGTGGTATAACTTTTTATCAAAATAGATAAAGTTCAGATTAACATGTTCTTGCTAATTATTAGCTTTTTAAAAATGGTATTAGGGGTAAAGAACTTAAATCACCGAAATCCACATATCACTTGCTTTACAAGTTTTATGCAAGGCTCTAGTATGAGCTTTAAGGTATTTAAATGATGTGGGAGTACACGTTCTGAGGAGTAACTTCTGCTGTTTAATAAAATCAGTTTTAAAAGCACAATTCTGTGATATTTTATTTGTTTTCGTTGTTTTCAGGCTTATTGCAGTTTGTTTAGTACAGCTAACCTTTCTCAAAATTGAGCATGCATTTTCTCATCTCAGGGTTTTTATCATAAGGTGTTAGCTTAGTATTTCTGATTAAAATTAGGGGTGCTAAGATCAAATAGTTAAAAGAAATATGTGAAATATGAGGGAGAAATGTCTCTGCAGTTTGCTGAATAAACTAGTAGCAAAACTTCTTTGTATAAACTCTTCTTATTTTCTCTTGCAGGGCTTTTTACTCTAATCTTAGCCGCAGTCTTTCCCAGTAACAGTGGAGATAGGTTTACCCTGTCCAAATTATTAGCTGTTATTTTAAGGTAAGATAATGGGATAGAACATTTGGTCAAAAACTCCCTTACAGATTGAGAGGAAAATTAGACCTACTGTGCCTGTGGTATCTGTGACAATACATGATATGCTTCACTTGAAAAAAAAATTCAAAAAAATAAAAAAAATCACAGACAAATTGAGCGAGTGAATGAAGTCCTTTAAAATACTTCATATTGCAAACAGCTACTGAATCTCATGCTCCTGTAGGAAATGACATTAATCAGGTTTCAGTTGGAACTATGTAAACTTACTTTCTTGTTGTGTAATTATGGTTTCTTTATTTTTTGTGTAGATGGGAAAAAGGAAGAGGCTTGACATTCAGTGTTGTCAGCCTGTTTCAATAAATGCCTGCTGCATTGTTCAGGGAAGCTAAAAATGGGGGTTGGGTGGGTTGGTTGGTTTTAGCTTAGGATCAGGCCTTAGCAAGAGAGAATTACTTTTGGCTTTTACAAAAGTGGGGTTTGATTAACTAAAAGCACCTGATGTTAGATCTGTATGTTTATATTTTTCTCCCCCTTTTTTTCTGTCTTTGTAAGAAAATTCTCCTATCTCCTTTTTATTCTAGCATTGGTGGTGTGGTACTGGTTAACCTTTCTGGATCTGAGAAATCTGCTGGAAAAGATACAATAGGTACTTTCCCCCCCACACACTTTTTTCTTTCTTTTTGGTAATCCCAGAACATGCAGTGATGAGTACCTGAGTACCTTCTCAGTAGGTCATATAGCAAGCTATGTTTTTCCTACTTGTGTAACATTTCACAATCTGTGTTTTTGGTTTGAACTTCTGAAACTGGACATTTATGATGATTCCCCCTCCCATAGCTTAACTGGGACAGTATTTATTTTTATGAACTTCCTGTATTTTTCCATGATTTTTGTATAGTAATAGATTCTGTACTCAGCAGTTTATCTCTGACAGTTTTATAACACAGGTTTCTGTTTAGGATCATAATTGTAATGTGCATAACATGTTTGGAATGTCTTGAGTATTTTTTTCATCTTTCCAGGTTCCCTTTGGTCTCTTGTTGGAGCAGTGCTGTATGCTGTCTACATAGTAATGATAAAAAGGAAAGTAGATCGAGAAGATAAACTTGACATACCGATGTTCTTTGGTAAGGACTGAAAGTAACTCCTGAAAGTTTTAATTCTGCGTGTGATTAAATTGTTTGCTTTCAGGCACTGAACTGCATATGAGTGGTAAAGGGACTGAGAAAAGTCAAGGTAGATAGAGAAAGCCTGCTGTTCCTGTGGTTATGAGTACTTTGGAGCCTGGTGGTGTGACTTGTTTCTTGTTTCCATAGTTAACAAAGATAACGCTGCCTGTAGGGATGCAGACGGCCCGTTTGGACTCCACAGAAATTTTTAAATGTTGGTTTGGTTTTTTTGTTTGGTTTGGTTTTTTGGTGGGTTGTTTTTTGTTGTTTTGGTTTTGTTTTTTCAATTTTAAACCTGCAAACATCTGATGTAATTGTTTGTGAATTTCAGCTAAAGTCTATGATATTATTTTCCTTTCAAGGATTTAATTGCTTTGTTGCTGCTTTTATGTATGCATGTTGCCAGAGTAGCAGAGTTTACCTGAGATTTTAGTTATGTTGAAGGATGTATGTATTGGGATTTACTTAATACTGTTTTTATACTCAGGTTTTGTAGGGCTGTTTAATCTGTTGCTGCTGTGGCCAGGGTTTTTCCTGCTTCACTATACCGGGTTTGAAGCATTTGAGTTTCCCAATAAACTGATTTGGATGTGCATTGTCATTAACGGCCTTATTGGAACAGTTCTGTCAGAGTTCCTCTGGCTGTGGTATGTACTACATGCTTTGTGTGTATAGCACATAAGATGTCTTACCTGTGTTCTCAAATGCGGGGATGTCCAACTGGGGGAGTTGGGGGGGTGGTGTTCCCGACACTTTTTTTTTGTGTGTTTTGTGTTTTTTTTTTTTCCTTGCTTTTTTTCTGTCCATATATGCAGTTTTGAGTTAGAGGATTCATCCATCATGTCACAGTGTCCTGTTTAAGAGCAACAGTTAACTTTAAAAAGCAGGTGATGCAGCCTTGTAGTATTTATTAGGATACTGTATGCTTAGCTCATTCTAGGATTAACATTTTGAGACAAAAATGACTTGAGATAAAAAAAAAATTGAGACAAAAAAAGACTTAATGAATAAATCTCATTAGAATGCATTAATTGTGAGGATATGTCAATTTATAATTAGCCTAGCTTTTGTTTAATAATTTAATTATATGATAGTCTTGATAGGTTGGCAACAGAGGATCAAACATGAGATTTCTAGATGAAAGACTCAAAATCTATATCAGGCTTGTAGACTTAAACCTTTCTATAGCTGCTAGAAGGACAGTGTTAGAGAACTCTCTGGTAAGTCAAGGCTCCTATCTTGAGAGAATTGAGTTTCTTCTGGACCAGCATTAGGTTAAAATAGGGGAGTAACAAAAAATTCTGTGAGAAGTCCTTTTTCATTCTGGAAACACTTGGGAAGAATTTCCAAAAAGAGACCTGCTTCCAATACATAATACAGTAAATAAATAAGATAATTTAACCTACTTAGTCCACACAGCCACTGCCAACTACATGATGTAGGGATAGATGCAACTCCTAATTAATTTTTTATTTTTTAATCTGCTGGCAAAGAATCCAATGAAGAATTACTGTTCATTCATTTATGGTTTGCTGGTGGACAGGTTGGTTCTCATTCAGAAGTAGTGCAAGTATACAGGGGTATTCTTTTACTGGTATAGAAGGGGATTTGAATACTAGGGAAGAAGTTCACAAAGATGCGGAATATCTAAAATGCTGTCTACTCTCTGTTCCTTTCTCATCTGTGTATGTATTTTTGTGTTTTAAAGACACAGAACAATGCAAAGTGATTACAAATATCCAACTGGTCAGTGTTACTTTGCTGAAAGTCAGTTGTACGAGAGGACCTAATGGCTTGGTTTGGGAGTACACTTCTAGTTTCCTTAGAGAAATACTGCATAAAGTCATGTTCTAGAAAATGTTTTCCAAATGTATGTTCAAATATTTGTGTTTAAAATATGTTAACAAACTTCTATGAAGTCAATTAAAATAGCCTTTTCTTCAGTGAATCACATTTCAGTTATGCTGCATCTGTAGACTTTCTAGACTTCAGTAACGTTTCTGGTTTAATTAACTAGACTGGGGCAAATCAGATTTAATCACTATAAGCTAGTATTAAACTATTTCAAAATGGAAACAAAAAGCAGATTTCTCTAGTTGAAGTCCCTACATGGGAAGTAGTGAATTTTTAATTTCTCAATAGATTTGTATGGGAATTAAACCTTGCTCCAGAAGACATCAATAGTCTAGTTAAGATTTTTAAGCAGTTTTACAGATTTATGACGGAGTGTGGGTATCTCATTTCTTTATTAATAAAACAATGACTAAGAGTTAAGCTTGGTCAAATTTCTTCTGCAGTTTGATGTATTACTTTAGTTGTCCTTGAATTTTTATATAAGAATTTATTACTATAATGTTCATTATCTTTTAGGGGCTGCTTTCTTACCTCATCACTGATAGGCACACTTGCGTTAAGCCTTACAATACCTCTGTCCATAATAGCTGACATGTGCATGCAAAAGGTAATGTACTACTAAGTTTTTGAGCACTATTAACAGAATTTCTTGGAATTAAATGGCAGTGTTATTTTTAACAATGTGCATACAATGAACAGTATTTTACTTCCGTCACTTGTCAATAGTTGTTGAACTTCATTGTGATTAATACTCTCTTGATACTGACAATTACACTGTTTTTTTCATTTTCACACTTAAATAATTTGATTAGGATGCAGCTTGTATGAAAAGTACCCCATAGTGATCAGGAATGCTTGGTCACAGGTCTTACCTTGAACAGGCACTTTTCAGAACTAAAGAACAACTGCAAGTACAGCACAGCTTAAAGGTATTAATTTGCAATTATAGAATTGTTACAGGCTGCCTATCTTGAAAGTACTCAATTCATGACAAGACCAAAAATCTGCAGGTTTATCACAAAGGAATGTAGCAGCTGTAAGGCTTGGGTATGCATTATTAGATTCATGTGGACAGTAGGCTTCCATTTAACTGTCCTCTTAAGGTAGTCTGGTCTCTCTGACATTGAGGTAATCGCTGTGGAAGAACCTTGAACGTAAAGAAAGAACAGAATCTAATAATAGGAGTTCAGAATAGAAACCATATGAAGCTAGTTTGTATTACTCTTAAAACATGAAAATTACTTTTCATGCTGGTGGGGTAGAATTCTCAGTTTTAAATACTTAATTATGTATGAACTTCAACTCTAACTTTGAATATATGAATTTAATACTTAATCGGTGGCAAAGAATATCAAGTTCTTTATTTTGTGTGAATAGTGATTATTTAGCATAGTCTCCAAACATGCAATTGTTGAGTTTTTTGGGGGAGTTTGGTTTAGTTCTTTAAATCAAGATCACATAACTGTTTCTATTTCCTGAAGGCAGTGTCGTTTGTTTCCGCTCTTTATTTGGTATTTAAAAATCTCCACTGGTAAAATTTTATTTTGAACGTTAAAACACCTGTTTAGCTATTCCAAATAGCTTTCAATCTGCCTTTATAATACATCTGTTGCTAAAACATTTCTGATGGTGATAATGCCATTCTTTCTTGGCAGGGCATCCCCACATAGTCCATTATGTCCATGCCTTTTGACACCTCCCAGTGTAGACACAGGTGTATTTGTCACTTGGCTAAAATGTAACCATCTCCCATCACGTGCTCGTGTTCATTGTGACCATTGGTGACACCTGTATTTCACTGATACTAAAAGTGTGTGTAGTCGTGTGGTATGGAGAGGCTGCCAGAGTTTTTTAGAACACAGGGAGTATAAAGTACGTGCCAGGTAATGTGTTTTCTGGGCTGAAAATAGTGAATTAGCATTTAAACACCTTGGCCCAAATACAGTTTGTTACTGACATACAAGAAGTTCTTTACTGAGATGAATTAAGCAGTTTAGTCGTGTAATAGTTTAGCTGAAAATGATACCCACAAAAATGGGTAAAACTGGCCACACTTAGAACTAACTGTACAGTACTGCTACTGAAACTTGGAGTAGATTGGTGACTACTGCTGCTTATGCTGCTTTAGTGTTCTTCTGAGTCTTGTAGCAAATGCAATGGTTAGTTTTGTAAGATCTACACAAGTAGAAACGTGGAAGTATGAGAAGACTAAAATTGTGACTTTGCCTGGAACGTAGCTTAAATGGAGCATTCCCTGAATCACGGCTTTCCTGAAGCAAGTCAGGTTTGTGCTTTATCTGTGATGATTCAGTTTGACTTGTTTTCAATCATTACATTTTAAGTTTTCTTTTGAGGCTTGTACTTGTTTGTACAAGACTGACTTATGTACAAGAAATTAATGAAGTGTTGCACTTAGAATGTTTCCTGTTAAAAAGAAGCTTTACTGATGAATGCTTTCACAAGCAAACTGTTCTAGTGAGAATCTTTTGACTTCTGAAATTTTCTGTCAGGAATGTAAAAATGGGAAAAAAAAAGCCCACACAACTTCTCTCACACTTTTACTTAATGTCACTGTGGATTTTGGGAAGTAAAGCAGAAAAATAAAAGAATAATAAAAAAATTTAAAAAGGAAAAACAACAAAAAAAAGTGAGAAAGTCAAATTGGAAAATAAAAGGACACAGACCCTGAATAAATACTTGTATAATGAACATGTGAGATACGTATGTTTCATATTAGTGTTAGCTGAACATTTCAACATGGAAATAACAGCAAGACTTTGCAGTGATTCCAGCAATATTAAAGTGTTAGTTGGCAAGACAACTGTGTTTGTGTTGCTGTTAAAGTATCTGCAGTATACACTTGGGACATAAACAGAAAGGAAATAACTAATGATAGCTCTTAAGGAAAGAAGGAAAACAGATCTGTAGATTTGGTCCCCAAAAATTCACTTTAGTTAGGTGGAATTAGATTTATACGAGAGCTAATTCTGGTAGCAAGAAATGAGAATTTTGTATGTATGAGTGCATTTATACATATTTTATATATGTGTGTGTCTGCAAATACATTTTTAGAGATGTGTATATATAGTTACATATATCAGTGTGAAAAGCTTACATAGTCTTCTGAAGTGATTCTTCTAAACTTTCTTATGGAATACACTGAAAAATAGAAAATGCTTTTCTAATTCCAGTAAACAACTTAATCTTCAGGCTATTTAATTGGAGTAAACACAGGGTCCGTATCTTTCAAATCCATTTACTCTTTACATACTCATGCAACATCGAGGCATTTGGAATAGCAGAAATGTCTTTAAGGCTCTGTTGGATGACTTTCAGTTGATGTGTAACTTGCCCTTGTGTTACCAACATCTCTTATTTTATTTTTTTTTTTAAGAAATTGCTGGTCTTAGAAACACCAGCAAGTGACCCTAATTAAAAGGCAAACTTCTGTAGTCTTCAAAGTTCTTTGTACAAGTGTATTTGTGCAAGTATGTCTCTGTCATATAAAGACCAAAATATGCTAAGCCAAGCCCTGTGCTCACTGAAGCTTCAGGTGTCCCAGTTAGGCTGATGGAAATGTAAGCTTCCAACCTGAAGGTTTCCACTTAGTGCTTCTGGCCGGCCTTGTCTTTACATCACATCTCAGTTTTCTTCAAAGGAACTTACATAAGAATGCCACTGGCATGGCTAATGATGTAGATTTTAAAGCATGAATATATGCTGTCTTCATTTGTCTGTTCAATGGTATGGAAATTATACAATATGCATAATTGCTAAATTAACGACTTTCGGAGTCGTTATTATTCTGTAATAAGCTGGCATAAACATGAATCTTTTAATTACTATTTAAATATTCCTTTGGGTAACTTCTGTGTTCACGAATTTCCATTCAAAATCAGTAAGGATAAGGTAAGACTCTTAACAATTGTAGTTTTTTAGGTTTTTGAGAGTCAACATCGGTGCTAGGTATCAAAACTACCTTATTTTTTAATGTCAATCTTCAATTTTGGGAGTTCCCCCACAAGAGGGAGCCGTGCTCATGGGCCATGCGGCTCTGCTGTCCCCAAGGGCCTTTCAGAGACCGGTTCTTGTTCCTGCCCCTGCCATTTCTCTAACCTTCTAGCATTTTAAGTTTTGAGCAGTCTCAGATGATCACTTCTCAGTGTAGTAGTAGTAGTGATAGAAGTAGAATTTAAATTGGGCAAATAAAGTGTCCTGCCTTTTTTTAAACGAAAGAGAATGAATGTAAATTTCCTATCAAATAGTCTTTCTGCCTGCATTAATTGCAGCAGTTACTGTTCTATGACAGGATATTCGTAGTGTCTAAAAAGGTGTGTGAATCTTTCAGGTGAGATCTCTTACTCAGAATCTTTGAACTGTCTAGGAGACTTTGTCATTGGTACCAGTCAGGCAGCTAAAACCTAGAAATGAGACTATTTGGCCATAGCAGTCTTAATCTGCAGCACAGTGCAAGAAGTATGTTCCATTGTAAAGAGTGGATCAGTGAAGAAGAGTTATTCGTGTATTACAAGTAGCAGTGGCTGTAGAAGTTGTATCAACTTACAAAAACATTTGTAATATTTCACCCAATTTAAAAGAACTGAAACTGCATCTCAAACTTACAATAATAATTATTCCAAATCCACCGTATGCCAATTTTTTTCTTACTATTGATAGAATGATATTTGTGTTTTCATTCCAGGTGCAGTTTTCCTGGTTATTTTTTGCAGGGGCAGTCCCTGTATTTTTTTCATTTTTCATTGCAACTCTCCTATGTCACTATAACAACTGGGATCCAGTCATGGTGGGAATAAGAAGAATTTTTGCCTTTATTTGTAGAAAACATCGAATTCAGAGGTAGGTCAGTCACAAAGTATATTTTATCTCTTAGCCTTTCTCTTGTACTCTTTTATAAGCCACAGTACTCATTATTTTAATCTGGATTTATTTTCATCTAATGTTCTATTCAGGTATATTCAGGTGTACTTATTTTTTATTAGTTGCCAATCCATTTCTTAGCCTATGTAATCCTCAGAAAATGGAAACGTTTAAAAGAAGTTTCCTAGTAGCTGAGAGTTTGGTTTATTGTTTTTGGTTGTTTTTCTTTTTGGGTGTGTTGTTGTTTGGTTTGGTTTGGTTTTTATGCCCACCCCCCTCCCCCCAGTGCCTCTGTGATAATTGCTGTGCCCAGAACATGCAGTGAAAATGGTGCAAAATTTAATATACTTAATGAAGTAAAGAGGTCTGTGTACATTTTTAATGACTGCAGTTCCAACTACTAGCATACTTGATACTTACGTTGGCTTCATAACAACCAATTTAACATTATTATATAACTTTTAAAATTAATAACTCTGTTTCTTTTAAGAATGCCAGAAGAAAGTGAGCAGTGTGAAAGTCTCATTCCTATGCATAGTGTTTCCCCAGATGGAGAGAGTTGCTGCTCATAAACAAAAGGTATGCTTAATAAGCTTCAAACAACACAGAGAAAGGTGTGGATTTGTTTTCACGATGGCATTTGTGTTCTGTAAATGCATTTTTACAGAGGATACAATTATTCTTGTTCTGTATTGGTGGATAGAGCTTTGAAGGGTATCTTCAAAATTATTACTCATTACCAAGCATTATTCTCATCTTGATACAGTTCTTTGTCCATGGTTTTGAAATATGAAGTAGTTTTTTTACTTAAGAGTGTTAAAATGTTGATCAAAAATTGAACATCAGTCAATAAAGCAGAAGAGGCATACCACTTCTTCGTATGTATGATATGTGTGGAAGAGATCCAAAGGAATTATATCACTCTTTTCAGTGCTGTTCATGTCTCGGTTTCAGCTACTTCCATTCATGAGAAACATACACCATTTAAGGAAGTCTAGAGGACATAACCAAACTTTATCATTATGGGTCTAGAAAATGGAAAGGAGTCCTTCTGTTTGTGGTTGATAAGAATCACAGAACGGTAGGGATTGGAAGGGACCTCTGAAGATTGAGTCCAACCCCCCACCAGAGCAGGACAAAACCAGATCGGATCATGCAGAAACACATCCAGACAGGTCTTGGAAGTATTCAGAGAAGGAGACTCCACAGCCTCTCTGGGGAGTTTATTCCAATGCTCTACAACTCTTAAAGGAAAGTTCTTCTTCATGTTGAGGTGGAACTTCCTGTACTTGAGCTTGAATCCATTGCCCCTCATCCTATCACAAGGCATGAGTGAAAAGAGGTTGTCCCTGCCTTCTTGATGCCCAGCCCTCATGTATTTATAGACATTAAGTAGATCCCCTCTCAGTCTTCTTTCCAGACTAAAAAGCCCCAGGTCTCTCAGCCTTTCCTCAGAAGGCAGGTGTTCCAGACCCCTGCTCATCCTCATAGCCTTCCATTGGACTCTCTGAAGTAGATCTCTGTCCGTCTTGAACTGAGGAGCCCAGAACTGGACACAGTACTCCAGGTGAGGTCTCACTAGGGCAGAGTAGAGGGGGAGAAGAACCTCCCTTGATCTGCTGGACATGCTTTTCTTAATGCACCCCAGGATACCATTGACCTTCTTGGCCACAAGGGCACATTGTTGTCCCGTGGATAACTTGTTGTCTGTTAGGACTCCAAGGTCCTTTTCCATTGAGGTACTTTCTAGCAGATCACCTCCTAACCTGTCCTGGTGCATTTTATTGTTCCTTCCCAGGTGCAGGACTCTGCACTTGCTCTGGCTAAACCTCATTAGGTTCCTCTTTGCCCCGCTTTCCAGTCTGTCCGAATCTTGCTGAAGGGCCACACAGCCTTCAGGTGAATCAGCCAATCCTCCCAGTTCCATGTCATCAGCAAACCTGCCAAGAAGGCACTCTGTCCCATCATCAAGGTCATTGATAAAGATGTTGAACAGGACTGGACCCAGCACTGATCCCTGGGCGACTCCGCTAGTTACAGGTCTCCATCTGGACTCTGCACCATTGATTGTTGAGAATTGTTGTTAAATTGCATTAAATAAAAAGGTAAATATTTCTCATAATAAGGATAGGGAAACTGGAGTAGAGTAGCTAGGGAGTTTGCAAACTATCCCTCTTTAAGAAGAGGCTACACAAAAAGGAACGTTGCATGGTTTGTTATTACTGTCTTGGAGCGTAAAGATATAGTTTCGGACTCTTAGCCCTGTGCTTCAAGACTTCAGTTCTCAGATACTATGTGCAAAATTACATGATGAGAAGTATATTTTTGTTTTCCAGTGTTGCTTAAATCTTATAAGAAAGTTAAAAATAATCTAACCAAAACAGTAATTGTGTTGTCATAAGCTTAATATGCACAAGTTACTTCCTTTATTAATAAGATGAAAAGAAATACATGTGGTGATTCCTCTTTTGTAATCTCCAATTATGTAGCCCTGATAATTTTTTTTATTCTCCTTTTTTCTTCTTAGTTTAAAAATGGAGTAATGCCCAGCGAAGAGACAATCTTCTGGAAAAGTCCCTAAGGAGTCATATTTCAGTGCCTATGATGAATTTGTAGTAAAAATAAGAAGTTTCAGTTCTTTTGAAACTCTAAACTTTTCCTCTTTCTTGTTTTCATCTGGTTTATAAATGAACAGATTTACTACATGCCTATCACCATAGGGAGTCTTAGTCCATCGGAGCAACCAACCTGCCTTATAATAGTGAGCTGGTGAAGTTACTTGACGGAAATCAAGAAAACCAATGCTGTTAAGTGATTTCTTTCTGGTTTTAACTCACAATTTTGTTAAATGCTGGACAATATTATTTTTAAAAAATACTTTCAAATGAGTTATGTAAATAAGTTTGCAGGTCATCAAGTCTTACAGGCTTTCAGATGAAAAGCTAAATAGATACGTTACCTGTAATAGGTACAAATTAACTTTTTTTACGTTGTATAAACTATTTACATATTAATAGAAGAAAATAGAAAAATAATTTATTAAGTGTATTCTTGTAATTATTGAGGCAGGATCTTTGTATGGTCCTGGAACACTACATATATATTGTCTCTGCCATTGTGAGAAGCCTTGTAATGGCAGTGGGTGCCAATGTTTAAAAATCTTTTCTTACCGAACAATATGGAATGTTTAAAATTTTAGTAAATGGTAAAATATTTTTAAGTACAGTAATCTTGGGTGTACATTCTCAAAATCAAAGTTGGGTTGTTTTGTTGGGTTTTTTTTCCCCCTAAACAGACTGATTGTGTAATCCATTTTTATTCATAATTATCCCACATAGAAAATTAAAGTTGAAAATTTTCACAACTGTAGCTGCCAAAGTATGAAAGAGATTAAATCAACTGTCAAAGTTTTTGGTCAATGTGCTGGCACTACAGTAATCTGATAAATAATCTGAATGATAAAGGTGTTTGCATTGATTTTTTTTTCTTTAATAAATTTATTCTAAAATTGATAAATTTTCTTTATCCTGTATCTTCCTTTCACTGCAGCACTTCTGTTCTATGTGATTCTGAAAAGTTGAGCAATTATATTCAGGAATATTTGAAAGAAGTCGGTGCCATTTTCCAACTTCTGGCCTATAAGACACTTATATTAAAGCTAAGTTTGGCTTTCGATGGATTTTGGTTTTTTTATGATGAATCTAGGATGGATTTTCAGCCAACAGTATTCCCTTCCGCAGAACAAGATGATGGTTATTATCATTAATAATCCTTCCACGTAACTACAGAAGGATGACATAACACAAATGCTTTTACGTGTTTTGACACTCTATAATGATCCTTTCAAAAGAAACTTTGGTGGTTTGGTGATACAGCTACTGGATGAGAGGGAACATGGGAAAGACAACATGCTTAGCTATACGTTAAGATGACTGAGTAGCCAGCAGCTAGAATTTAATGTAAAAATCTGTAAATAGAGAAGGAGGAAAAAAAAAATAACATGGGAGTTATTCTGGTCAAATACTGCACCTGTATCAAATTTTTTCCTTTCAATTTTAATATTAGATTATGAGTTTGAGTGATCTGAGACATCTCATTACAATGAGATAGTAAGTCCTTCTTTGGACACCTGAAATAGGAATTAAAAAAACCCCAACCAATCAAACAAGCACAACAAAACACACCCAAAACAAACAAAAAAGTTTATAAAATGTATTTAGGCATTTTGAGAAACTTCACTTTTCAATTCCTAAACCCCTCAAGCAGAGGAGTTGAAAATGCAGTGTGTACAACTAATTTTACATTTCACTTCAGTAAAACTTTCAGGAATTGTTTGGAAAGTGGAGTTGCCTTAGTTGGGGGGTTGAGGTTTTTTTTTTTAGGATTCTTTTTTTTCTTTTCTTCTAAATTAAGCCAATGTAGAGACTGTTATTTTCAGATTTTTTTTCCAAGAATATTAAGACTTACTAGCAATAAGAAGCTAATGCCTGTTTTGAATTAATGATATATTTCAGTGGGATCATACCACATGTATAATACCAGGCATTAGATATAAATTTGAGTCAGCTGAGACTTGTTGCAAACTGTGCCTGGGAAAACAGAGTATGCTTTTGCAATGGACAATTACAGTGTTTTTAGCAAAGTATTCTAATGCTGTCTTTTGAAGTTGGTCATACATTACAGCTCCAGTTCTGTCAGTTTAATGGGCAGTCGCTATTCATATTTGTCCTTATGTTCATGGCTTGAAGTGAAAGATCATCACAGTCTCCCCTGTACTCGGAGAACGTTCTGAGCATTCTTCTGTCTCTGCCCCCAGGAATGCTGCAGCATGTTTTTGTTCAGTAAACTCAAAGTTAGGGCCTTCCCACTGGTTTTGTTTTTAACAAAAATTTGAAATTTGTTTATCCTTCCTCTCCCCCAGATGAAGTATTTTCATCTCATGGCACTAGGTAGGTTGAGCAGTCTTTTTGCATTACATTACGAGGTTTTTTTTAAAGAATAAGAAATAAAGCAAAATCTCCTTCCTGAAAAGATTTTTAAACGGTGGTGCCCCTGTAGTTCCAAGAAACATTAGAGTTTTAATTACAGAAGTTATGACATATAATGTTGTTCCTGCATTTAATAGAATGTGATGAGCTTTTTCTATAAAATCTTGTGATTTTTAGTACAATAATATTTTATAAATACAATGTCTAATTTGAAATGTCAATTGCGTAGCTCTCTAATGGGTGCTTGGTAAATGCACAAGAGATTTAGCTTCGATTCTCAGGTACCTCTGACGTAATGGAGACATGCTGGGTTTTTCTTCCTCATGACACAACTGGAATGTGAAGGAGCTCTCCTAAATGCTTTACCTCTGTGTGCTAGCATAAATTGTTACTGCTCTTACTGTTTCAAGTTGGGAGTGTCTGTATTCTGACTTATTTCTTGTAGGAAGCACATACACTTTAAAAAAATAATGAATTTTTGTGAATGCCATTAGATGCTTAAGGAACAGTGATTTCTTATGCCTATAAAATTCAAAATGAATACTACGTGCGTTGCTCTGTCGAACGGTTGAACTAATTACTGTAATCCTGTGAGACAAACAACAATTTCTTCTATGTGCAATTGAGGTTTTGGAGCTATTTGAGTTTTATATATGGAGGAAACGATGATAATTTGCCAAATGCCACGTAACATGCCTTCGCTTTAGGGTTTTGGTGAGGCTTGCATGGTTTGATGTACTGTGCACTGCGCTCCAGAACAAAGGGGAAAAAAGGATTGCAGTTTTCCTGTCTGCTTTCTGTTAGGTTTCAGTCATGCTGAAAATGTTTTCACTGAGGGGCTGCTGTAGATGTAAAACTAATTCAGCAAAGGACTGAAAGACGTGTGACATCAGTACTCAACAACTGCTTAAACATGGGGCACACGCTGGAGACACTGCTGTTCCTCTTGCCCCGTGTGTACTGCATCGTGCTTGTTGGCTTTATGCCTGTGGTGGGCCATGTAAGGGGAGATGGGGGGGCTGTAATATGTGACTGATTTGGCTTGTGTGGAGTTGGGCTAAAGCAGACTGCACACTGTAACTCAGAAGCAGGGAGGCCAAGGTTCTGCCTGGTTACCTCACTGTGGTGTTGCAAATGCTGAAGTGTTTTGTGGAAATACGGTGTTAACGGTGTTACTCAGTAGTGTTCTCCGAGTGACAAACCGTGGTGCTGCATGTGATACTTGACCCAGTATGCTGGCACGTGCAGTGCATACCTCCTTGCAATGTGCTAGCCAAACCGGGAGAGCCTGCAAATTACTTTTCTCAGTGTGTGTTGTTGTAATTGTCATTCTCTTTCATGATGCCCATTGTGCCTAGGTACTGCTATTCACAACTATGATTGCTTTAAATAAGGTGGTAAAATGATTTCTTTGTATTTCTTGGTTCCATCTCCTCTCTGTGTTGAATGTTACCATTTCTATTCCCTACTAAAAGATCCTCCTGTCTTAGCAAAATTAAGTTACTGAGCTAAACTAAGCTCTTGCAGAAGGGAGAAAACCAGTTATATTTTAGTCATAGGGTGAGTTTATGGACACACTTTCGAATTTCACATGAAAATAGGCCTCGGTGAGGCATTGTTTGTATGTTTTTAAAGGAAATTAAGAAGTGCCATACTCAAAAATCAAGAAACAGAAACTGATGTTAATGTCACAGTGTTGAGTTACATGGCTAACTATAGGAAGGTACTTTTAATCAGTTTCTTTGTGGGATAACTTTTGAGTTAGCTACCGTTTCTATTCTGACTGTCATAAGTGGTGTCTGCCATTTAATAGTTATAACTGCAGTAGCATTGAAGTGTTGGTTCGTAAGCAGTTGTTATGCATGATTTATTTTTTTTCTCCTCTGTAATCCAGGATTGCATTAATGCTGTATTGTGTTTTACTTGGTTATTGCAGGGCATGATTTCTCAGGGAAATATGGATGATACCATGTGTTGTGAGAGCTGATAACTAATTCTTGCTTTTAGAGATGTTAAAATTATTTTCCGGTTTCATTCAAACATTTTACTTCACATAATAACTTTTGTGTTGAACTTCCTTAGGCTTATCAGGTAAATCACGATGAGAACGTTAAGAGCATTTAGAGGAGTCCATAAAACACACTCTGCCCAACATTTTGCTACTTTTTGGAAAAACATCCATTCTAAACTGATGCTGCAATTTCTGTGTGGTTTTTCTACTTTATTGTACTGTACTCCATATAAATTAATAGTTGCACTGCTGATTTCTAAGCTGCACTTACAGCATGACAGTGACATTAAATTACAGTAATACATAACCTGATTCTGGGGTAGAGTACCAGTATAAATCTTCTAATATCTATATATTCATTTATATCATTAATTTTTTACAAAGTCTGTTCCCTTTGGGGATTTTTGTTTGTTTTTCCAGTAAAGTTACTTTGGCTAGATTGGGATTTGATCCAAAGCCCATGAGAGTCACAGACAGCGTTAATAAAGTAAAACTTTATTGAAAAGAAACTCCACAGTCTGGTTGACCTTTCTGCCTTTGCAGTATTTCTGTCTGCAGCATGCATTTGGAGTGGTTTGCTTTAAGACTTCAGTAATAAAAATTTGAGCGATTTTAGTGCTGGTAAAAATGGTAAACATACTGCTGCAATGGGCCACAAAAAAATACTTTCCTATAGCCAGCATGCAGCTTAATTATTTAGAAGGTGAATTTGTCTTTCTACCTGACTTCTCTTTAAAATCAGCAGTATAGGAAATGCTGACCCCTTCACTTAGTTGTATACTTCTAGGAGAATTTTTGTTGGTAGTGACAATATGTGGTCATGGTCATCATAACCTGGAGAATCAGCTTCCTCTCGATGATTTCAGATTTGACATTTCCATTTATATTTGTTTTCCAAAGAATGCAACAAAGAATTTCCTCTCTAGGTAAAGCAACTTTAATTGTATTTTGATGGCCCTAGTTCTCTGTATTGTTAGAAATCTAATGTAAAACATAAATCTAACATATAAATGTGACTCTGCTTAGTTATCTGTGCTCTCACTCCCCTCCAAGGTAAGGTATGGCATCATTACCTCTTGTGTTAGTAGGTAACCAGACTTTTTCTGGAATACCTACTGTGATATGGAAAGCATGCAGAATTTCATCTGGTTTTCACTTTCTACTTTTTAAAAGCATAAAAGGCTTTTCTCTGAGGATTTTTGTAGAAAGCAGCTGTTTAATGCTGCACGTACAGAGTTCTTTAACTGCATCTCAGTTTATAAAGCTGTACCCAATGCTCTCTCTATTTTTTAACGAACTCTTGGCTGTTTTGTCAGCGAAGGTGCACAAATTCTGTACATGTTTCACAGGAGAAATATGACTGGACACTGGAATGGCCTCAGAAATAATAATTCAGGGATGTTCCTGTAGTTCTTCACATATGTTCCTGAAGTTTTACCACTTAAAAAAAAAAATCAAAACAACAAAACCCCAAGCAAATGCAAATAAAAATGCACACTTACCAAGCTGAGAGGAATTAGCTGTTTATCACAGAACTAATTTTATAATATGCAAATTACTGTATTTTCATTAGAGAGATCCTTCACTTCATTACTGATGTTGCCAGCCCACAAGTCTCTTCTTCCTTGTCTGTGTTTCTGATGCTTCTCTTCTACCAGAATCTGAAGTTTTGCATGTCAGTTAAACTAGTTCCTCCACCAGAATGAGTCATTTCCAAAACTTTTAAACTCTGTTTCCTCTACCTAGGGTAACAGCAGGGGCCTTCCGGCCAAACAGTTGTTGCTTTCCTATGGGAAAAAAAATTAATTTAAACTCTTCATTGAAAATAAAGAATTTTACTGGGCAGCATATGGGATCAGCTGTAAAATCATCAGGGGAATTGCTTACATAGCACAAGTACATGTATAGGAAGTGCTTAGGCAATAGCGCATTGGATTGATCTCTCTCTGGCTGATCTTGATTTCCTGTAGAATGTAGATATTTTAAATAATCATTTCTCATTGGATCTGCATGGTTAAATTAAGCCATGTGATTGTAATAAAAAATCCTGGCAAGGATACTTGGAGAGAGAGTGTACATGCTAAAGACTTTCTTCTCTGTATTTTGGGGGATTTTAGGTTTTTTCTTTTATTTTGTGAAGTGTTAAAATGTCCCACATAGAATCCAGTTGCAAATGAATGCTCTGTTAATTGAAAACCATGGCAGGCTGTTGACACAAAGCTGTACTGAAGTTTAGCCACTTGTTCAAGTTAACATTATCTGAATGGAGTTCGAGCAGTGTTAATGACTGTGCGATACAACTTCAGCATCCTGTAGCTGAAGGCTGCGGTCCTTGTAGTCATTTAAAATACGTGTAGTTCTCTTTGGAGTGGGTGTTGGTAAAACAGAATTGTTTGAGCCTTTTTCTTAGTTGTTCATACAGATTGAGTTGTGAGGCTTCTAAAGTATTTGTGCATTAGAAGATGCACAGAACCAGTAATAGTTTCGATGGTCTTTTTAACATCATATTTTGTACTGTTTCAGCAAATTCTGAATAACACAGCAAAAGCTGCTTTAACTGAAGAACTTTCAACTGAAGCAAACTTTTGTTCACAGGAAGTCTGTATGGTTTGCTGATAATTCAGGTGTTCTAAGAGCATAGCTAGTTCCAGATACATACTCTCTATGAAACATCTTTATGCCTAATCTTTTAACCATTTTCCTTAGTGAGACCAGAACATGAATTGCTGATGCATATTGCATTTGCACTTAAATACGTGATTCCAGAGTGTGTTAAACCTTGTTCTATTTTTGATAAAAAGAAATGTAGCATTTTTATCTAATTTCTGTTTAATGATAAGTACATTCATGCAGAGAAAAACATGTAATTATGGCTTGATGCAGTGATTTTTAAGCCAAGAAAACAGCAGGATGGCAGTGGTAAATCTGAAATGAAGATGCATTTCTCCTCAGAAACTCTGGCTTCTGGTTTCTTCCTTCCCTCTTTATACCAAATTGGTAGCAAATTGGTGTCTCCATTATTCCAAAACTATACAGGTGAAGCAAGGACCAGAACTTTCACCCTTTGTTTTCCAGAGGTGGACGTTGGCTTTTGCCTGGAGTGTCTTTATCCTGTCACTTCACTTTCTGAGGGGGGTCAGTTAAATGAGAAATATAGAGTAAGTATTTTTAAATAAAATCAGAGTTAAACTATTACTTATTTTGAAATTAATAGAGATCTAATGGATGGAAATTAAAGGCCTATATTGCAAATATTGATCAGTGCTTATATATTTTTAACAATCATTATATATATATGAAAATTTGCAACATGTAGAAATGAAAAGTGGAGGATTGTTCTTGTGTTGCTAGGGTTTTAAATTGAAATTATGAAGATCCAATACCAAAACCCTCTCAAAGGGCTAATGAAAATGTAATGTATTCTTATGAACAGCCTGTGTAATACAATCAATGGGTGTGACATTTTTGTTCTGTATTGTATTTATTATATGTAAGTAAACAATAAAGATTATAAATCTTATTTTCTTAACAGAAATGAGTATTTGGTTGGGGTTAATGCTTAATGTATTTTATGCCATCAGTTAAAAAATAAATGGTCACTTAAGGGGGGTGGGCTGCCTTGGGAGAACAGCGTAGTGGTAAAAAGGTCTTGAATTGACTCATTAATTCCCCTCTTCCACTCAGCAGTGAGTCTAAGGATGTCTTGTTTTACCTGTAGTCAGATAGGATGCCAAATGGTTACAATTTATTCTCAGATTGGTTTGGTAATTTAAGTAGTAAAATACCAATTTTAAATCCATTTTCATGGCTGCAGGCAATTTTTACTTGCCAATGCATGAATTATATACAAGAAGACGGTTTCATCAGCAGGGGGAGCTACTGCAGTATCCATCTCTCTTGCATTCCTCAACTCCAGTGTAAGAAATTATACAAGTGATAAAAAGACAATTAACTTGTGTGTTTATCATCCTTGATTCTTCGGGTTAACCAGAACGGACTAGATGCTGACCTTCCTTCATGCAGCTGAACTTTCTGTGTCTTTAATAATTAAAAATCTCTTGGCGATGAGAGGCATTTACCTAAATACTTAATAGAAAAATTAGAAAAAGTATTTTTCTACCATAGGATTTTCTGAGTTTTCTGGATTACCTACAGCTGAATTCTGTTTCCTGAGAGAATCAGTGCTGTTGCACAGCTGTAACAAGATTTCTGCCCTAAAACTTGCTGTGCCATATGTAAAATATGCAAAAATGGATGTTGCTGGCAATGCGGGTACCAGGTAGATGAAGCTGAAGTTTCAGACCACAGATTCTTGGAAAAATTGTAAGCACGGGCATAAAGACGTCACACCGAATATAAATTGCCAGGTGGAGAAGCAGGAGGGGAGCGTGCATGAAACAAATGGCAATGTAGCCAAGGACTCAGGGCAGTGCAACGCGGGGAGGATTCCTGTCTGAGCCTTCACAAATACCTTGTGTGCCCCTTTCTTTGCTGTGTGTAAAGGTCTGTCTTCTCTCTCAGCAAAGAACTTACAGAGGCATTCAATGTAGCAAAATTTCTTAGTCAAGGCTGTTGTGCACTTCAGTACTTCCAGTTTTGGGGAGATGTTTTAACTAATGAACATGGAGCTCATCTCACTGTGTTCCCTGAAAGTAACAGGCATTCTAGAACTCTTCAGAGAAGCATGTTGGCTTGAAAAATTTCTATATACTTGCAAATGCAACTTGGCAGTAACAAGCCTGCTCTTTTTTCTAGTGACCTAACTGGTGGCTGGAATCCCAGTCTTTGTGAGATCCCTCCATTTTAAGTCATAAAGATACATAAAATGTGGAATAATTTTCCTTTTTTTTTTTGTCGGGTTCTCTCCTTAAAAAATAGACTTAACCTAAAATGTATGACTTCCTTAGGCTGTATCAGTACTTCATGAGTTGTGCTGAGTTAACAAGCTGGCCGCATAAATGTCTGGTGCAAGTGGTCACAAAGCCATATGAAGTAAGCATTTCAGTGGAAGTTTTGATAAAGACGTGTAGAATGCCGTAAGGAATACTGGAAGTTTGCCCTGGTTTGCTAGCCCCAAGAGTGGGGGAGCTACTGGGAAAAAGACTGAGATGAGAAGTTCGGTTTATGTTTGTTTGGGGGGGAGTTGTTTGTGTTTGGGATTTTTTGTTTCCTTACCCAAAATCTGAATCACTCTGCTAGGCTAGTAAAATCTAAACTCTTTTCTGTGATACATTGACACCCTGTACTTTTCTTTATACAATGGGATGAGCTCCTGCAGGCTGGCTAGATTGCTTTCAATCTCTAGGACATAATTTGTTGACAAATTATTTTATTCTGCTCTATATACACTTCAGTTTTAGGAGACGAGACACATTTTTTACAGGAAACTGCTTCTTGCCAGGAGCTCAATGTCACTTGCTAGAAGGTGATGTTTAAAGCTTTGGAGGACAATGTTTTAACCCTATTTTCAAACTTTTTCTTCTTTTATCAATAATATGTATGTTGGAGACACTCTTGGTTTTTATTTATATCTGCAACCCAAGTATATCCCATTTATATTGATTTAAAAAAAAAAACTTGACAAAGTTTAATGTTTCCAGAGAAACAATGGTTTATTACCTCAATGTGAACTCTTCTTCCTTGCTTCCCCTCATTTTCCCCCCTCTGCTCCCAACCCCTGCTGCAAGCTTATGTCAAAGAAAACCCCCTTCTAATACGTGGGTTTGCAAGCTTTTTCTTTTTTCTTTTTTTTTTTTTTTTTTTGGACCTTTTTTAGTAACATAATCTACAGTACTACAATTTGCCGTGAGAAGATCTTCATACCATAAAGATTCCTCAATTATCTAAATAGGCTTTTTGTGGGAACATTCCAGTGCCGTGTCATTTACTAGGCTTGTAGGATTTAACTACTAGGATCTTGCTGCTAATGATGATGGAAAAGTCATGATTACGCTGCAAGTGCATTTACACAATGTGGAAGAAGCTACATAAACATCAAGGAGCATTCTGTCTCCGTAACAGTGTTCCCATTTAGAAGGAAGCTCATCTGCCAGTAGATACATATATGTATATATAATTTAATGCCATGGAAAGGAACAAATAAGTAAATAAAAAGTTCAAAAATGGAAGTAATAAGCAGATGGTTTTTGTAGCTGTGGTGTTCCAGGCAAATGCAAGCCCCGTGCCAGGAGAGGTTCCTGACCGTGGGGCATATGGGGATCTGAAAGGAAGAGATGATGAGGAGGAAGTCTGATGCAAGGACCACTGATGAATGGAGTTTGGTCTTATTCATACCTTTCCCCGAGTCCTCCTTGCCTTTTTATGTATTTCCTTACTCAGAAAAAAAAAATGCATAGAAAAGTCTTCTCACTAATTGAGAGGACGTCATTAGTTCATAGTATAAATATTTAACAATATTATGGAAGTGCATTAGCAATTTAACAGATGTCTTTTGTTAAAAACACATTTTGACAAAAGTGCTGACGCTGACTTCTCCCTCCCTTCTTCCCTGGTAGGTAAAAACTGATACAGCTCCATCTGTCACTCTTTTGCATGTGACTTTTCCCCCATAATTTGGGTATGATTAGCCAGCAGCGAATGGAAGCATGTCCTGACTGAAGTAGCTGGTGCTCTGTGATTGAAGTGGCTCATTCTTGTAAGCAAGGGCTTAAAAACAAAGTTGAATTTGTTACCTCTCCTACAGCAGTGTGTTTGCCGTGGTGAATTTCAAGTGTAAGGAAGAGAAGCTGCTGAGTAATGTGTTCCTAAGAATAGGGTAGAAGAGTCTACCAAAGTGGTTTTCTCAGGGAAATGGTTATGGACTAAGCCAGTGTCCTTTCTGAGATGCAAAGATGCAATCAGGACCAGCTTAATCTGGAGAAGAAAAAGAGCAAATGATGATCTACCAGGGGCTGATGGAGAGCTAGGGTAAGGGAATGAACATCTCTTCAGAACTAGGAGGAGATGCATAATGGGTTTCCAGTATGAGATGTTCCTGAGCTTTTGGAAGAAGAGTCAGCCTGAGCTGAAATTATTCTATCCTTGCCTGTTCCTTTTGTACTCGAGGGTAGGGTAAAAGGTGCAGCTCTTAGTAAATCTTTACAACAACAATTTAGTGAGAATCTCAACTGTGAATAGCAGATGAATAAGCTTCAAATTCTTATGCATTAAAAGTTTCAAAACACCCCAAAACTTAAATGGTAGAAGTGTTTCATTATTCAAAAAAAACCTCTAATTTGCTTTTAGGGGTCTAACTGATAAAAGGTTTGAGGACACATAGACTTTTGTCATGGAATAATACTAATGCTGCACTGGCTCTCTGCCAAAGTAATTCCTCAAAACAACTAGTTAATGCTTTTAATTATGTGTTTCTGCTTTCTGGCTCTGGTCTGCGTGTGTACATGCCAATCTACCTCCCCTCTTTGCAGATGATTTCTAAAACTGGCACGTTTATGTCTGCCTTTAAAAATTCTTCATTTTTTCCCTCCCCCCCCCAGGTTTAAAAAAAGACTGTTCCATTTCAATGCTAAATGATTTGCCAGATTGGTAACAGAGGCACCCTGGCAGTGTAGTGGAGGGACATGAGGACAGGGGAGCTGAGAACGCTGCCTTTGCAGGTTTGTCCTCACATACCAGGCTCTGTTAATCTGAAAGCGTACATTGGCCTTGAAGTGTATCTTCAAGAAAGCTCTTAACAAAGCTTCTTGTTTCACATAACAATATTTGGGAGCTTGCTGTTCTACGTTTAGAGAACATTGTACTTTATACTTTTGTTTTCAGTAGAGGATAACAGTTTTGAGCTGCTGTGTGTAAACTCAAAAGGGACTCTAAAGAAACTCTATGGTCTTGCAGCCAACTCCGTAGTGCTACTTCTGAGTTTGAAGCATACCAAGGATCTTTTATGTGATGCTTTGAATGTTGAGAGTGGACACAATACAGCCTCTTCCTTATCATTACTGATTACACTTGGGACAGTCCCTTCACATTTCAGTGGTTTGGGTTTTCCCCTTCCTAACATTATGGTAGTGATTATATTTTTATGAGGTAAAAACATGATAATGAATTGTTGGCAAGTTTGCTGTGGGGCGTGGGCAGAAAGCTGTACCTCATACTTCCTTAAGAATGCCCCAGTTCTTGAGGAAGGTAATAACTACAGCCTTCAGCCCAAGTCCTACAGCAACATTGCCATCTTTCCTCTCGTATTCCCTTAAATCTCCCTAATTCCTCCTGCCCTGCCTGACCTGTGCTGCTTGAGCAGTCAGTCCACTTCCCCAAGTCCTTAATCAGTCCTCACTGGAGATGCCAACGCTAATAGATCAGCGCTATTGCCAGTGCTGGGCCAGGATGTTTAATACAGATGCTGCTAGAGAGACACCAATGAAGATTAACTGCTATTTGTTAGATTTTTAAAGGAAGTCTTTTAGCTGTTTAAAAAGAGAGTAGGGATTGCTAAAAGACTTATTTCTTCAATGTAACAAATGTCAGTTTATCTCCATTGCTGCTACTACAGAAGTTGTGCCTGTATCAAAGGGACCAGTGTAGCAGAACCAAAGTAATGGGAATGTAGAAAAGTTAGAAAGTATGGCTGAGATTCACAGTGCTTGTCTCTCCTTCACTGGCCTAGGCTCCAAACAAAATACATATGTAGGAGACTAGGAACAGGAATAAGCCAAGGAAGAGAGAGAGGTAGGGAGAGAGAAAAATAGGGTGGCACAGATGCAAAATGAAGGCTGTGCAAGTCCTGTCCATCTCTAATGCTGCCTCTTAAGGTAGTTTTCAGTAACTCCTGAAGCTGGAAGAGATGAATCAGATTGAGCCCAAGCCTGAGAGCTCCTACATACAGGACATCTCTGTAGATTAACTTGACTTTGATGATCCTTGGAGATACCAGTATATGGAGAGGACTTAATATTTACATTAAGTTCACAGGAACCTAAGAGGTCATGTTATAAAGTTTAGGTCAAGGCACTTGACGGTATGCTGAGCAGCAGTCCCCATCAAAGTGTAGTAAAGCAGAGCTTGATCTTCAAGTTCTAGAGGTAGCCAAACACTCTAATACCAGTTGGACCATTTTGAATATGGTGTTTTTGATTTTAGGTTTATGTATGTGCAGAGGTATGTCTCATACTGGAGAGTCACCTCATCATCTTCTTCTGCACAGCTATGCCTTTAATGCTGCAATGTAGTATCTGTAATGACAGATTTATGCTAGTATGAGTCTCCTAGCTGCTTTCATAGCCAGGAGATAACTCACAGAGAACATGACAAAACCAGGCCCAGTCTAGACACAACATTTTCCATGCTTAATTATTCTATGAGCTATTCCTTTTTAAAGCAGTGAAATCATTTTTATGGTCAGTGTCCCCTTAGCCCAGATGCTCTTTGCAACATCAGAACACCCAAGAGATGTCTGCCTATTTGTTTTCTGTCTCGGAAAAATCTGCATATAATAAAAAAAAAATTTGGAAAACATCCTTGTAGCAATAATATTTCATTACTTTCCACCCACAATCTATTGAGACTAGATGTTTGCATCCTCTGGGCCACCTCATTACCTCTAAACCTATTCATGTGCCTCCAAAAAGGCTTTTGCTGCACTCTGCAAATCACCAAGCTCAGGTTAGGTAGGAGAAATTCCCCTGTAGGTAAATGGGCTGATTACAGGAATAGACTGGTGTAGTTTTTGTCTTTTACACTCACGTAGTAGTCCCACGAACTGACTGCATTTTTCTTCTCCCCATCTTTGCACAAACTTACTCCTTGGTGATAGTCTAGCTTCCAAAAGTTTGGAGTCTGAAATACATGTCTTTTACTTAGGGGATAATTACTTACATGTAAATTGTAGTTCTCTGAAGCTATACCTCACAAATTACCCCTCACCCACATAGTCAATTTTCACTGAGATGAGATTTCTCTCTATTTTACGGGCTTTAAATATAGGATGTCCCTCCCCACGTTCTTAATTTGCTGCTGTATTGGGAGGGTTTTTTACTTTCTTTTGCAGACAGAGCTGACTTTTAGAAAATTCAGGCGAGCTGAAACAACTCAGCAGGCGTGGTGTGAAACTGCACTTGCTGGTAACGCTGGCTTACAACTTTGAGCTCACAGGCGTCCACCTGAGTCTCTGTTCAGGTGAACAAAATCCATGTTACAGCCTGGATCATCAACTGGGACAAAAAGGCATGGCCCCATTTATGAATGGTGCTATGCTAATTCATCTTGATCTAAAAAGCTGATTTTAGAGGATAATCTGTGGTTAAGACCTACAGTGGGTAAGCAACTGTCTCTAAATGTGGCCATTGTGGTGCCTACTTTCTGTTAATTTGATTTTGTAACTTTTCTGGAGATTTTTTGTTTTGGTAGCAAATTAAAAGTTATATGACTGGAAGGGGGACATATACCTGGGGCTTGTTGTTAATAGTGAAAGTGAGAGAATAGGAGGAACAGAGATTTGTTTTCCTCCTTGCTGACTGTGGGAAGCAATGGGGATCACGTGAATTAATTCTTTAATTTAGTGTGCTTTGTTGCCCACACCTCCAAAAGTAATACAGAGTTTTAGTTTTTTTCCTTCTATTTCTGTCTTAATTACTGCCTCGGTTCTTCTCTACACTACTTGGGAATGGTGTCTTTTAATACTCTTCTGAAACATATGTTTTTAAAAGTAATTATATTCATCTTACAATAATTATATTATTGCTAAAAATTCAGTAACTAAAGTGCATAGCTTCTTGGTTTTAGTAGTGTCATGGCTACAGGCCTGTTACAGATTTTTGAGTGTGGCTTAAAAAAAAATGTGCCAGGAGAGCAGGAGGGCAGACTTCCCTTTACCCTTATCAATGTTGTTCTTTTTCTTGTAGGGGCTGGTTCTTATGTCACTAGTCTTGATTCTTTTCTAACATAAGTAGGTACTTGTTACTATTTTTACTTTTCTGTCTTTTTCTGTTTTCTGAGCATTATTTTAAGAATCAGTTGCATACACTGGAATAATTTACTATCAGTTAACATGCTAGTTTTGTTCATGGTTATCGATGATCCCTTACTGGTCGTCTCTTCTTTTATTTTAAATCCAGGGCTGGCAAAATTTATTTGCCTGCAGTTGCTTGAGAGAAACGTATACAACTAATTGAACCCCTTGGCTCTAGTTGATGGCCTGTAAATGTTCATCTTGCTCAAACAGCAGTATAGGATTTTCCAGGCTAGCAGCTGGTCTGGTATTCAGAGTCTAGCTTTATTCACTCAGTTCAATTATCATTTGTCCCTAGTGAAAGAAAGGTGAAGACACTTTGTAGTGAAGTACGCTGCAAGAATTAGGAAGCTGATTCACTCTTTGGTTGTTTAGTTATCAGAGATCATGTTATGAAATATACTCTGTATGAGTTGATTCATCTAAATAATAATACCATAGTAATACCATATTGTGCACAATTATTCAAATATTCTGAAAATTGCAAGATAAATGCAGGAAGCCTAACCTGACAGTGGGCACAATACCTGGTATTCAGCTCAGTATTCCTCCTTGGCCTTACAGATAGTAAGGGGAAAAGATGGATGTGTTGCATTCATGGAACATAGCGAAGCGTGTCCTTCAATCCTGCTTTAGGAAACAGGCCCAGGTATGTAAGGTGCAATAACAAAATAATTATGTGTAATATTGACTGATATTGACTGGATTAAATGCATAGAATCTGCAACTCTACATGGCATAATAGAAATTAAGTAAAAATACTGTGACAGACTCAAGTGGGTATATTTGTATAGGTGTTCCATACAGCCCTCACAGTTTCCATTGTGCCAATGTTGTAGAGTTTATCACAAAGTGACCTCACCCAGGCAGAAGTACTAACAACGTGGTACTTTCGTTGACCGTTGTGATGCTAGTCTAAGTAGTCCCACCAAATGTTGTCTCCATCAAGAAATTAGAAAAGCCTCAGCTGTTACATCCTGTCATCTTTTCTAATCACTTTAAGCACTTAGTGCAGAGGATTGTTTTGCTAAATACCTATGAAAGTATCCGTGTATCTTAGTCCCACATTCATATCCTGCCTGATTTTGTTACTGTGTTCTTGGAGGTGGCAGCAGGGTGCACATGGGAGCAGGCCAACTGTGCCCTCCAGAAAGTTTAGGAGAGAGCAAGGTCTTGACCGCCGAGCTTATCCTCCTAGGTTTAAATGTCAGAGGGAGAGGAGTAAGTGAGAAGCTGCAGTTCATTGCCAGTGACCCATGTGGATGGAGAGGCTCCTGGGAGTTCGTAACCACTGGTTTAAGTTCTGCCTACTGAAGGGAAAATTCATTGTCCATGTGTAAAGCCAGAGGTGTCTCCTTGCAGCACAAAGCAAGTGTGGTGGGTTGGCCTTGGCTGAGGGCCAGGCACCCACCCAGCCGCTCTCTCAGCCCCCCTCCTCAATGGCACCAGGGGATGAAATAAGATGAAAAAGCTTATGGGTCAAGGTAAAGACAGGGGACCTCTTACCATTTACCCTCACAGGCAAAACAGAAGAAAATTAATTTAACTTATTGCTCAGGGTCTGGGAGTGCCTCTACCTCTTCCCCAGCCCTGGGCACTCGCTGGGCTGTTTCTCACACTCTTTCCCTCACTCCTCGTGGCCTCTGTGGCATTTTGCCCTTTAAAGGCGGTTCGGGGCATCACTGAGGGGCTCAGCTGTGCCCTGCGCTGGGGCCATGGCAGAACCAGCCCCTGCTCACTGAGGGGTCCCTGCAGCCAGCACCCAGTGCAGCAGGATTTCTGGGTTGTGGTCTTGAGTCTGGTACATTCTGGGGGGATTTTGGTGTTGATGGCTGTGGAGAGGGAGCCCTGGCAGCTGCACCTCAACTTCCTGACACCACTGGGAGGGTCGGGTCAGCTCCCGAGGCCCCTGTCACGGACCCACGTGTGTGTGGGGGGCAGTTACAGATCAGCTTGGAGTTAAGAAGCTGGCTAAGCCACTGAATAGGTATCTGGTTCTGTTAGTTTATTCTTTCCTCAGGAGGAAACATCTTTCCCTGTGTCTTTCCATAACCTTGTCCTTCAGTGGCCTCGCAATCACCACCGCACACCCGTGGGATCTCGTGGACAAAGCGCTTTGCCTCTCGCCTCAATGGCACGACGTGCTGCTCAAGGACTTGCCAAAACATGGCCTTGAAATTGTAATCTTATTAACGTAAGCGTATATTGGTGCCGTTTCATTTTGATCTACTTACGTGGTCTCTGCAGAGTTGCTTTCGCATTGTCTTTGTTTCATCTGGACATTACAGCGTGGCCTGTATAAATCCTACTAAATTTGTCACTGCTGGCTTCGGAGGGTTACAGCCACACCATTGCTGTGCTGTGTTCATAATAATCTCAGAAAAACAAATTGCTGATTAGCTTACATAGTCTGCGTGTGCTTTTATAGACTGGGAGCTCTTTCCCCCCCCCCCATACGCTCTCTGGTGCCTTCAGCTTGGGGTGGTTTCATTGCACTGGGGAGTTTATGGGTACATAAACTTTGCTGTCTTTGCAGAGTCTGAGAATTCATCCCCAGAGCCTATTACTCTGCTGACAGCAGAGGGTCTTTGCTTGGCTTGGTCAGATGTTTGTTGGGCAGCAGGATCTTGGCATGACCGAGCTTGTCCTAGAGATTGCCCCTTTCCCTAAACACGTGAAGTGTGAGTCTGTGTTCAGTCACTAGCACCTCACGGGGTTAGGGTATGTAACTGAGCAGGGACATGAGAGGAAAGGTGTTCCCTGGACGAGTTATGCCCTACCCACTCCCTCACTGGCAATCCAGCCTGAGGCTCCAAGAGCAGAGACACATGGAGGAGAGATCTCTCTCTCCTGCACAGTTGCTCCTATTCATGTTCTCTGACTGGCTGGGTATTGCTCGGTGTCACAAAGCACACCTTTTTATACCAGCAAACAGTCTATTTTTGTCTGCGTGTTCTTTGATTCGAAGTGTAATATACAAATGCACGCTGAATTTTAAAATTCAAAACCTCTTTTTTATCCTTTCCTTGCAGGACATTGTGTTGTCCTTCAAGCCAGGCCTACCGTGATTGAACAAGATAGCAGTTTGTAATTTTTAACTGAATAAGCAGACTCTGAGAGCAAAACAAACCTAATGGCTCCAGTCCACGATCCATGGATCATGATTTTCTGAGGAACAGACCTTGACTTCTTTTCCCAAACACAAGTAATTTTTACTCTAGTAAAATTTTTGAAGATACAAAGGGGGGAGCTAAAGGACTTGAAATATAAAGTATTAAATACAGAGTAGTTTAGCAAACATTTACATCTTTGTGTAGTCTTTTTTTTTCTTTTTTTCCAAGAATGTGCCCATCATGCATGATAGCCTTTCAGATGGTATTAGTATTATAAACTGCTCTTCTGCATAAAAAGGGAAGTGAATTCAAATGGCCAGAGCTGCTGTTGCTCCAAAAATTATCTTTCTTGAAAACTAAATAAAACAAAGGTACATAACTGAACAGCAAAATAAAAATGTCTTATTTAGAGGTAATTGTCATGTGCAGCCTCACAGCTGAAGAATTAGAGACAGCAGATAGTTTTAGCTACTCAGAGACTGCAAGTTTGCGTGAGAGCCAGGCTGATTTAAATTGTTGCTTTTCAAAGACATGGGCTTAGCAGCCTAAGCCAGACTCTCATTAGTGAAAAGGGATAACAGTAGAAGAGTAGTTTACAGAAGGAAAAGGATACACATCAGGGAGAGGACAATATCAGGAATTAAAAATCCCTTTACCTGGTGGTATGTGGGTTGCTCAAGCTGATGGAGATAATATTTAAGATTATTTCATCTTCTGTGTCTGGTCAGGAGTTCATCAAATATCAGGTTGATGAGATATGGATAGTGTCATACTTATCTCGGGAGCTCTTGAGGATGACAAGCCAGGAGAAGCAGCAAATTGTTCTGAGTTGATCTTTATATGAGAGCCCAACAAAAATCTTTTATAGCTGCCCAAAGGGATTGATAAATAACTAACTACCACCACTGCTTTGTTGGGTTTTTTCAATAATCTATTTTTAATCTTGGCATATCATCTTTGTTCCACTGATTTTCTAGTTCATTTCTCTTTTTGCTTTATACTCACAATAAGAACACAGTTCCTGTTAACATTGGCAATATTTATTTGAATAAATTTAGACCTAATAATCTTTTTGTACTAAAAATTTGACAACATTCGACATCACTAGTAACTGACCCTTTATGAGTTTTTCTCTGTGCAAGAGCAGAGATGTTCAGGATCCCTTGAGCCCCAGCTGTAAAATCATACAAAGAATGAAATTGTAACCTTCCTGAAGCCAGTGGGAAAACACCTTCTTCAAAGATGGGCATAAAAGAACGCTATATTTGGAAATGCTGGACATCCATAAATACAAGTGTATATATTATTGTGTCTTTTTATATGTCTCCTTGAGATCTAAGATCCTATCTATTAAAAGAGGCTACAGTATCTGTTACGTTCTCATGGGATTTCTCCCTTTTCAGCTGCTATCATAGTGCCTTTTAGTAAGTTTTGGGATCTGTGTAAATTTCTGACTCTTAGAAGTACTTTTATTTTTAATTTAAGTCTCAGAAGTCTTAAATATCTTGCTCTTTATAGTGTATTTTGCAAAGGAACCACATTCAGCTGGCCTCCATATCATCATTACTCCAAGTAAATGTGTGGGCTAAATGAATAGTCAGGCATCAAATAAACGAAAGCATGTGCTTAAACACTGTGGATTCCATACAAATAACTGAGTGCACACTATTCTCTCTCATACAGCATGAACACAGCTTTCCTGTATTTCCAGGATTTTTCACAAAGCTTCATGATGGTCTTAATTATTCAGTACCTATTATGAGCCTCCAAGAGTGGAGCAAGAAGTGCGTTTCCTAGAAATGAAACGTGGATGTGTTTTCGAAGCTTTTAAAATGCTAATTCTTGTTCACTTTTTCAGAGCTTGAGCTTTAAACGCCACAACTGTGAAAAGATCAGACCAAATTGAGAAATGTATTTTTGGCCACAGAAATGAAATTGTGAGTTGGTATTTAATGGTGGAAAGTGATTCTGTAGCAGGTCGGTTTAGATTTTTCAATTGGTGTGAGTCAGTGAGCTTTTATGATAACAGAATTGCACAGCAGGCTTTAATTGTGCATAATTATTGCACGGCATGGTGCAGAGTACTGTATTCTAGGCATTCAACTGCATTTTGTTAAATTATTTTATTGAACTCTGTGAAGAACTGTACCTGATGGTATTTGAGATATGCTTGTTTAATCTGCTCTGTGCTTTTTGTCTTAGGAAAATGAAAATTATTATAGTAGATATTTTTTTCCTTTTTCTTTTCTTTTCTTTTTTTCCCCTCCAGTGTCCAGGTGACTAATTATACTGTACAGGCTGCCCATGAGCATCTACTAAAATTAACTGGAGGCTTATTTCTGATTTCAGCTGCAAGAATCTTATGAAAGGTCTTTGGGTTTAGGAGTGTAGCTTTAAGTAATACAGGGTTCAGGTTTTATTACATTCGTTTGTGCATTCTTAAGGCTGAATGATACTTCGTGGACTTTCATCTTGTTACTTCAGTAATCTGTAGCTGTTTCCAATTTGATTATTTTTCTTTCCTGACTATTTTATGTCTGCTGGATCTGATCAGTGCATCCAGCTAGAACACAGCCTGTGATTTGGAATTGGGAAAATTTTATTTCCTCCTCTATAAGTAAGTAAAACATTTTTATCACTGTGAACCTAGTGATTTGTGAAATCCTGATGTTCTTTGTTTTTTTCTCTTGCTAAGCTTTCAAGTTGTCAGCGGTGATCTGATTGTTTCCCATCTTTTCACCAATAATGGAATCCAGACCAGCACTCTGTTGCTCTCATGAATTCAGTATCACAGCTCTCAGTCATCAGAAAGCCTTTATGATGTTTCTGGGATGTGACATTTCTGTGAAAAAAAGAGCTTTGGGTTCAGGGCTTGAGCTTTTTGGGAGAGTGAAAAAATAGTCTGATATTATTGTAATTACTTTGTCACAGGATTCTGTAGTTCTCTTTCCCTGCCAGGGATGAAAGAATCGTGTAACAAACAGTAGCTCCAGCAGATCTTTCTCCTATCTGTATTGATGAACTTGCTGTTGTTATAATGTAGATAACAAACCCTACAATAGCCCTCTTTCTTGTTAGCATCTTCCAGCACAGCAACTTCTGTAGCTGGCCTCAAAGAACGAACCCCAGGAAGAATGCATTTTGATTGCATCACTGCAAAGCATTTTTTGGTTTGCTTGTTTGTATACTGAAAATGAAGTAGCAGGAAGAAGCTTTATTTTTTTAAAATAATCTATTCTGTACTATTCCAAGACATTCTGAAGAATATTGTTACACAGTGTTAAGCCAGGCAGGGATTTTTTTTTTCCCTTTTCCAGCCTATCTACCTATACTTATACCTGGTGTTCTATATAATTCAAAAGGAACACATGAAAATTTCTCTAATGACTATAAAAGTTCTTTCTGTAAGAATATGTGTATTTAGGAGCAATGCAGGATCATCAGTATGCCCTACTCTAGCTGCTGAATTTTGCCACAGAGGTGAAGAGTGTATCCAGCTTTTATAATTTCTATTTACATCAATGGGAAGTAACTGTACAAAGGCAAAGTCCTGTCTGATGCCACCTTCCTATGGTGCTCTCAGCCATGAGTGCAGGGAGAACGCACACCTCTGTGGGAGGCTGAGGGGTAACTCTTGATAGGAACTGTGAAAGGAAACATTTAAACACATTTTAAGACCCTTCTCTTCTTTATATGCATAAGCTGTTGTAAGTCAGGTCTGATCCTCATTTAAATAAGGTCACTTTACAATATGGCAGGTTTAAGTGTTTATTTATTTCAAAAGCCATTGCACTTCCAGAGATAATCAAGTCTTTGATGATGTGTCATCATTGATGATGAAGCATCCACTGTGATGCTTCAATCTGTTGCTTTGTTTTGCATTTTTTAAGTAAAAGGTTGGTTTGTGTGGTTTTTTTTCTTCATTTTCCTTGCTTTAGTGTTTAAGGGACAGGAGGAGGAATGAGTAACAATAAAAAGGAAGAAAATCTCACTGAATGCCTTACTGCCTTAGAAGACAACTTGGATGTAGTCCCAGATTATACCTCAGCCCCTCTAATGTACATCTGAAATAATATTAGAAATAAAATCAGACATCTGTGGGCTTCATGTGTTCAGGTGCTTGTGAGTGTGCTGCTGCTGCTGCACCTGCAGAGAACAGCTGAACTTCCTCCTGTGCTTAGCAAGGAAGGGCAAGAGGAAAGAGCAACCTTCATGCCCAAGCTCACCACCCAATTCAGAAAGGTCTGCTTGGCATTTCATTTTCATCCTGCTTTCCTTAACACTCATAATGACCTTTAGCTCACATCTGGAGTCAGGTTATGTTTCAGAATTACAAGAGCAATTAAAATAAAAATGTTTTCTCAATGTATTGTTAACTGGACAGATGCCAGCACTGAGGTCCTGACAGATCTCTGATGGGAGGTCAGTGAAGTCTTCCCATGCAGGGTTGAAGGCTGAAATGGAGAAAGTTGCGATGACCTGTGTGCAGCAGTTACTCAGGCATACTCCTCTGACTGTTCTTATCCAGTACAGTTAAATTAACTAAATTAAAGACTTGTAGCCTTTCAAAGAGAGATGAAGCTTTTTTTCCAGCTCAGGTGAAGTTACAGGCTGGGACAGGACAGTGTAAATGTTTACCCTCTTTATTTATCCATAAAGCTGTACTTATATTTTTGTATTTTGCTAATACATCTAACTATAAACTAGTCCCAGAGTGTAAAGCCCCATTTATATTTGACATCTTTTGTGAGATAGCTTCATTTACAATGTAGAAAGACAACTGATATTCAATAGGTCCCTTCTTTCAGGTTCCTTTTCCAAAGACTTCATTTATAGGTTGCCAGGTAACCATAAGTCTTTGACTTCTAAATAATACTTCATACAGGTACAAAAAGTGAGATATTTTTTTTTCAGAGCTGAAAAGGCAAGAACTATCTGAAATGAACAGTAGTCTTAGCAAATGCCTATGGAGCTAACCACTGATACGCACGCAAATGTGAAAGAAGCAATTTGCTAAACTTTTTAGAGGCTGTATGGATCCAATTTCAAGCACAGACAGCGTGTATTTTCCTAGCTGGTTATTAAATTGGACCCGCGTATTCTTTCTTAAGGTCATATCACTGTTTGATAGGTAAATCATATTCTTCAGCTCCTCCAGGAAAACCAGCTTCTGCTCCCAGTCTGCTTCTGCTTCTGCACCGAGTTGACTAGGGTTTCCGCTCTATGGAAGAGAGGGATAAAAAAAGATAAGGGTAATTAAAATTGGCAGCATTATCATGACCAGCCAAATGTCCCTAGAGGACAGCAGCAGCCCTTCCTTCCTTCCTTCCTCCTGCCTTCATCTTCGAAGAAGCAGCCCAGTGCTGTGGATTACTCAGATTGCCTCGTGGAGCTGGAAGAAATGCGGAGTGCCCCAGAATAAGCTTAGTCATAGATCGGCCAGTTTTTCAGCCATCTACAAGGCTATGGCTCAGTTACCATTTAGGTGTCTGCCTTACTCTAAGGATCTAATCCAATATAAGTCAAACATGTGGTTTTTACTGTTCTATGCTAACTGGCACCAGTGAGAGGATGCAGTTGTTTTCAGTTGTAATCCGGCACCCCAGTCTGAACTGTGGGGAAGGGCAGGAGAGGCCAGGATGGAACTGGAGCCTGGGAAACAGGATCTTTGTGGATCTCAAAAGCTGTTGATGAAGCCAAAGGCAGAATCAACTTTCACAGCAGTTAAAGAAAGTTGTGAGAGTGTGGAGTGAGCCTTAACTGCAAGATGCTCATGCAGTAGGATGGCTTTGAAGACTTCTCCTGCCCTCACTGGCTTTGTGGTAAAGCTTGCACAAGAGCAGCTTTTGCTCTGCATCTAGCTGTGGTGAGTCCAAGGGGCAGTGCACCTGCCTCAGATTGCCTCTAGTTCTTGTCTCTCTCTGATTAGCGACAGGGCAGGAGTTGCAGTGCAGCCCAGGCAGCAGGGAGCTGCCCTGAGATCTGTATCTTACGTCAAACAGTTCCACGAGATTCCCCATGTGGCAACAAATTCCAGTTCTTACTTGATCAGCTTTGAGTTTAAGCTCCATCCGCAAATTCTTTCCTTCCACTTTAAAGTCTGGGGTTTGCAAGTTTTCTTTTTCACACTATTTTTACTGTAGCGATACAGCTGAGGTCATTGTGAAACACTCAAACGGTCAAGACAAATCAGTCCTATTTCCAGAGCTTCATCGTGGCAGCAATGTATTACAACAACTTAATAAAATGTTTATATCAATGTCTGAAGTTCACAGTAATCTGAGAGCGTGCAATGACATCTGTGGGATAAGGTCTACAGCTCAGCACTGAAACATGGCCATAGTACAAAGTGTATTGTTTGGAGATCTACTGTCGGACACGAAACGGAGCTTGGAAATTTTTTGTTTCAGAATTTACATTGACAATTTCTTTATCATAAGTGAGAGGCACTTCCACACCATCCTTTGGGCATGCCAGTCCAATCTGAACACTTCAGGATCAAAACTGGTACAGAAATCACAGGCTGTGCACTATTAAAAAAAAAAGCCAGACTTTTCCTAGCAGCGGTTTTACGTTAGCCATTCAGATAAGGTGAAACTGTTAGCACATTCATTATGTGTTTTGCTGCATCTGTCCTTCTGATGCAGTGCTCTGAAATTATAAAGACTGCAGATCTATTTCTGCAGAACCCAAATGTCTTAATCCTTTATTGCTGCAAAACCAAACAACTCTCCCAATAAGCAGCCTGCCACGGAACACAGAGAGGAAAAATCCTTCCACGCAGAGTCACTGCAGTTCTTGGGTAACAGGTCACCCATTTGTACTCCAGTATGCGTTTTATAGGTCAAACTAGGAGTACTTTAGTATATAAAGTAGAAATTTGACATCCACAGCCTGCATTTCTCTGTTTGCATTCCTACTAGAAGCCAGTGAAAAACCACAGATACACACCTACCAAAGTGCCGAAAAGCCTGCATCGAATCTAATGCAGCAATTTGCTAAAATGGAATTATCTTCCAGATACTGTTTCCTACTATTAGTTCAGGAATAATAAGAAGACATGAGGGAGCTGGAAAGCTCATTTCAACAGCTTTTTTCATTCATAATTTAGTCGGTGTTGGACCCAAACTTGTTGAAGAATTATTGCAATTGATTGCAGTAGAATTGTATTATCCAGCCCTTCACTACACAGAGAAAACAAGAGCTTAGAAACTAAATACAACCATGTGATGCAATGGAATATTCCAGTCAAATCACAGCCAGATCATTCAGATCCTACTCAATTGTTAGGGTGTCTCCAGGTGAAGACAGCAAAATTGTTTGTAATGATTCAGAAATGTTCAGTGACGTTTCTTGGTCGATATCACAGAAGGAAGAATAAAACAATTTTAAATCAGCGGACTTGGGTGTCTTGCACTCTACAAAAGTGAAAAGAGGGTTTTTAAAAGGCATCTCTGGCCTTGTGATGCTTTTTAAAAATCATGATATGTGGGGTAAAATAGCTAATGTAATAACATATTCCAAAGGCTTAAAAAAAATTACATGGGTTAGAAAATATACTCTTAGCCTTCTATCAGTCCTGGGCAAAATAATGGAAAAGTTAATAAGGGATTTAAATGATAGAGATTCAAAGGACAGAAATATGATAAATGCTAATCAGCACAGTTTTTCTAAAAAATATAGCTTATGTAGCAAACCTGATTTTCAGTGAGATTATTAATGTGTTGATAATGGTGATTGTGTAGATTTTGATAATATTTCCTTATATTCTGATGAAAAACTGTGCATTCTACAGCTTCAGTGAAACATGCATTTAAAATGAGCTAATGGATAGATCTCAAAAATGAGATATTGGCAATTATTACAGAAATCTTAAAGTGCTTTAGGGAGGTTGGTTCAGGGAACCTTAACCAAAACGTGGCAGATAGACTGAGCAGCTAGAGCTAATCGAGGGCTGGAGCCAGGCATCCCCTCTGGGAATCAGAAAAAAATTGGATGTATTTCAAACAACATTTGAAACTGTTGGACATTTTCATCAATTATCCAGCTGCAAATACATGAATTAAAGCCCGGGGCAGTGTTGCAGGATGAGGGCAGGGTATCCCAGTTTGCTGTGTAGGTTTTTGGATAATCTGAGCCCTCACTCAGAATGTAACTAATGCAAAAAGACAAACTATAAAGGACACATCTGCAGAAGACAGAATTTCCTGAAAACAGCAGCTTTAAAGATGTTTTAGGAGATCAAATGAAATTCAATGCAATTTGTCAATGTGATACTGTATCAGAAAGGAGGAGGAGGAAGAAAGAAGCACAAGCTGAGGAACAGCTGATAGGACTAAGAAGGTATCTCTCACAGCATCACAGAATTGCTATGGTTGGAAAAAATCTTTAAGATCATCAAGTCCAACTGTTATCTAACTCTACCAGGGCCACCACCACACTATATCCTTAAGCACCGTATCTAGACGTACCCAGGGATGGCGATTCAGCCACCTCTCAGGCATACCATCCTGCTGAGACTAAATGAAATAATGCTTTTTGATGTGATACCCTGACTTAAAAGATGTTAAAGATGGATTCTACACAGAAAACAAACAAATATGGCAGGAGGGACAGAGGTACCACCTTGATATAAGGGAGAAATCATCAGAAAAACCACACATAGGTGACAATGCATAAGTGACTAGGATAGACTATAAGTACTTTTTCAATGGCTGTTTAACTTATATTAGAGTCACAAAAAGAACTAGTGTCTGGAGGCAAAAATCAAGCAAGTACAAATGAGAAATCGTACTCACATTTTTAAGGAACTACAAAAAAAAGAATGTTGGTGCCTTCATCTCTTGAGGTCTTCAGGTTAAGAAAGGTATAGATATTTTAGCCAAATGGAAGCTAATGTGCTCACTGCAGGGGGACTGGGTGATTGCCATGGGATGCAACTAGCCCGTTTAATTCTGATCCTAAATGTAATGAACCTATGAGTGAAAAAAGCAGAGCTTTCATTGAAGACAGCCTAGAGAAGTACTGCAGCATAATTCCAGGTTTTTGAAAATTGAACAAAGTTCTTGGTTCTGGATACAAATCCTGCCTTACAGTGTTGCTGTTTGCACGCATCACAAAATTCTCGAGCTATTTAATCCTCATTAGTGAAGCATTATTAATCCACAACACTGAAGGACAGGAGGTATAACTTAGAGAAATCCTTGTGGGAAGGATCTCATAGGAGATAAACAGGAATTATGGTGTTTCCATTGCAAATTTAAAATTCTACAGAAGAGTTTTGGTTTGTATGCTATAGGTTTAGGGAGTAATTTTCATTTTTAACCTGTGCTATATCTAGCCTCGGTCTGTGGGGCTCTCATCTTTTGTGTTCCATAAGGCTTTCTGGTATTGTAATGTGTTTGAGAATCACTGAACTGTTCAGCTCACTATCTTTGGATTATTTGCTTTTATACTCACTGGCAGTTTAACCTGTCAAAAAACAATTATTAAGCAATTTGTAACATAGTAGAGACATAAATGGTCTCAAAAAGCTTATGACTGAAACAAAAGAACAATGACTTACTAAAGCTCCCCTATTTGTAGAAATCCATAATAACTTGTGTAGAAGATGAGAATAGTTAAAAATTATTTGGGAGATTAGAATATTTGGAAATTATCCATCTAGATTTTTGATAACCTCTGTACTGAGATAAACATTGTCATCTCATGCAACAGCCACCCCTTCACTGTGGAGCAGGTACAACCTTCCTCAGACAGCAGGCCTTGCAAAGACAGTAGTGTCCTCAGCTGTGTGAACTGGCTTCAAATGGAGTTTTCACTCTTGGTCAGTGCATGGCCCTACTAGGCAGGAGTGCTCGTAACAGAAACCCTCAAGTTTGCACCAACTGAGCCAGATCGACCGTGAAAAACAACCCAGCCATGTCAGTGTGGCACTGCAGAGGCCTTCCTATCAGCATTATAAACACAGCTGACCCCTCCATCCACCCCATAATGTACCTCGGGAGAAAGGAAAAGAGCTTTATGGTCACCTGCTTAGGGAGAGAGAGAAATCCCTCTGTGCACGGGAGTCGCTTTCTGCATTTCTGGTAGGCATTGTAGACAGGAACATTTCTCAGGGCAACATCCCAAGTCCCCTGGGAAGGATGAACCTCCCCTCAGTCTGAGAAGCTGGATCTGTCATTTCTTACAGCTTAGAAGTGAAAAATGCAGTGCCTTGGAAACAGCAGTCTCCGTGAGAGATGCTGCAATCAAAGTGGAAATGAAACAATGGTGCCTTACACAGCACACTCACGGTAAGCGTACAGGCGTGATACTGGATTCCACAGTTTGTTTCAGTGTGGGAGGCAAATTATCTCAGTAACAGCAAAGTGAGCAAATAAAAGAGCTTGTATTTTCACTTAGCAAAAGGAAATGGCTGGTTTGACCACATTTAGTATTTCCTCAGCTCCTTCTCACTGGATTCATGGCATAGTGATGTTGAAGACATAGAATACTTACATTTAATACTGACGTTTATTTTTACTGCAGCGCTGTATGACTTCCAGAGAAGCAGCCTCCAGTCTGGTGCTTCCTACAAACCTGCAGTCAGGGTTGGTAAGATGAGACATTGCCATTTCAGGACCAAAATAGGAGAGAAACAGTAGCATGTAAGGGTCTCTTACTTGCAAGTCTGTTGAGCTTGGTCTAAATGGAAGATAACAATTATTCTCTGGCACCCAGCAAGACTCAAGATTGTCTTCTGATTTGCTCACTTCTTATTTCCTTTTCTTCACCAGACAGCATGTACACATACCTCATCTAGGAGAGGAGGATGCTCATGAACTGAGCTATCCTACCCACTTCACACTTTCTGTGTGAAAAAGTCATGTTTGGCCCTGTGTCTCTAAGCATAGTCTTGGGTACACATCCTCAACCAAGCATTTCTTTTGGAGATGGGTGCTGAAAGTTGGGTTGTGGTATCTTGTAAGTCCTGCCCAGCCTCCAGAGCTGTACTGCAGCTGCAGAGCCCCTGAGTCAATCGTTCATTTGGAGGTGTCTGTACAAGTCTCACACTGATTTTGCAAATGAGATTTTAAACTTAACTTATATGTAGATTAAACTGAAAACTGACTCTACAACTTACTGCCACCTACACACAAAATATTTCCTAGGGGACCCTCCTGACTTAGCATCCTTTTAGGATTTTGACTGATGTTTTTCAGTGCCAGGTTTCTCTCCCCCTAGACAGTCTTTTCTTCCTGTAGGTAGTACAAAAGTCTGAGTTAAAACTTTGTATTTTTACAAATCTCAGTTCCTTCTTTCCAAGTAGTATCTAGAGATAGTATCTGGGGAGACTATCTTTCTAGGATAGTGTCTACAGATAACTTCTGTTCCTTATCAAATGTTTATTTAGGAGCAAACCAAGCAAAGTCCATCCTGGAAGAATTATTTCCTTCGGCCTAGAGCCAAGTCTTTTATCTATTTGAATGGATGTCCTGTAAAACTAATGACTCTTGAGCAGCCTGTATTGCTAGCTCTTTTCTGCGTGCAATGATTCTTCATGATAGCTCTTAAGTCAAAAAGAAGTTAAGACTGGAAGCTACAATAACAAAGAAAAGTCACCCAACAGTTGGGCAATCAAAGTAACATTCACAAAACATGTGGGATATATCAGCTGATAGCTATACAAAGATTGGATTTGTCTCACTTTCCTTTACATGCTGTCTCTACATTGTAGATATTACAGCTGCTGTTTGTGCTAGGAGCCCTTTTTGTCAACAGAGAGAAATCAGTACCCCTGGGGCTGCAGGCATATTTTACACATCTTCTTCAGGATGGCATCAATCATGTCTTGGTTCCACTGAGGAAGATCCTCGTGACATCAGGCAGTCCTGAGGTGACAGGGTCAGATGTCAGAGTGGGCTTGTGGCAGCCAGTTGGCATTTACAGCTGTTTAAAGCACGTGTTTTCTTAGTAGGAATAATATGCCGTGGAACAAAGACAGTGACTATTGTCAAGAGGGGAGGGAATGAGGGGGAGAGAATTAGAGATTCAGAGAGCAAAGAAAAAAAAGTGATAACTAAAATATTTTCACATGATCTTTATATAATTCACGCTTCAAAAATTATATAATAGCAGTTGGTTTGCTCCAGACAAAGGAGTTTCTCTATTTTTCCAAAACAGAAGTGCTCTACTTACCTGGTATAAGCAGTCATAACAATGTATTGATCATACATATATACTGATAGGTAGTCCTGTTTGTACCTGGACAGAAACAAAAATGAAAACCCCAGCAGTTTGGAATCCCATTTCCTATTTATTTCATTCAGTTTTGGGATTTGGATCTGTAGGAAGATGACCAGCCACTTCTATGTCAATGTTTAGTAGAAGTTCAGAAGCAAAGGAAGTTACACAGATAAAGTAAGATCAAGCGCATGGCCAAAGCAAATGAGAATCCCACTCATGCACGCACATTGTCCAGGAAAATCAGAAATAAGCACTGCAAGCAACTCAGACAGTAACTCCTAGGTAAAGTATGTGCTCTCAATTTAGATCACCTCACAGCTGTTTGGTTTATATTTTCTTTGCTTGATTTACGTTTACTAATATAGTACTAGATTGCCAAATAGTCCCATTATGCTGTTAATATTTGCCTCTGCATGTCAATGGCAGCTAAAATGCAGTGAAGAAAAAATGCAATCCTTCCATATGTCAGTACTGACCTGGTAGGGAACTATGCTGCTGCACAGTTAATTCATTGCCCAGTGTAAGCGGAGGGCAGGAGAGGCACAGAGCTGATGGGGAGCAGTTTTTCTCTGCCCACAGGGCCCTGACAAGAAGCAGTGAGCATTCCTGAGCATTGCTGCTTGTCACTCCGCAGCCAGGGTGTCCTTCCAGGGCTGCTCTGGATCTCCGCACCATCTCCCCTGTCCTCAGGCTGGGATGCAAGGCTCTCCAGGTTCACTTCCCCAGTGATGCTTTTGCTGGGACTGGTGTGCACTGGACTTTGCATCAGACCCAGTCTGCTGCTCCTAGATTAAGATGGCAGGATGCTGACCTGCAGTGAGTCTGCAGCCTAAGTCATTCAAGAACAGATTGTCCTCCCAGACTTTCTCAGATTTCCCTGGCTACTGTGTGCCAGGGTGAAGGAACAGCCCAGCACGCACCAGTGCAGAACCCCTGCCTCCAGAAGCCCTGGTCACATGCACTAGCATGAGGACAGCAGCAATGAGGGCAACTCTGGGCAGTGATTGGAGTCTGGTGGTTGACCTGGACACTGACTGAAGGTTCAGTCAGAGCCTAATCACAGAGCCTGTGGTGATGGCATATCCTGGAGCCAAAACTCCTGGATTTTGCCTAGTGTTTTCCCTGAGAACATGAGCTGAAGCCCTGTATGCTGCGCAACATTCAGCTCTGACACATTCTACATTTTTCACTTAGAAACCCAGATGTGGAATCCCCTATACCCACAAATTACTATGTAATGTTGTCTTCCTCTACCCAGAGGCAGCTATACCCCTGCATCAACAGAAGCATGCTGCCTTGTTTTAAAAGCTATTTAAAATTGAATTTGTTGAAGTTCCTGTAAGGAAGGGACTACGTAATGGTAACATACAAGTTCCTTGAAGTGAGGAGCTGGGTATTTTCAGCCTTGGCATCCTGTATGTACTGTAAATGAGAAAGCAGGGTGACAGAAGTGCCCTTGCTGTGGTGACATGCTGCTAGGACTCCTCAGGAGCAGGTCAGAAAGCTGTCATTAGCTTGCTTCAGGCTAAACCCTATCAGCTGAGTTTCGAAGAGCAGTAAAATGATTCTGTAATAGCTCAGCTGGGCATTTGAGTGCAAGTCTTGATGGTGATGAGATGGCAAGCACAAGAAGGAAGCAGGGAGGTTCTTTTTTGCTTCTCCTTGCAATAATAAAGTTTAATATTGCTATAAAGAGATTTTTCAGGAGACCAAGAGTGTATCATCAACATTTTTTAGAAGATTGCCAGTTTGTTAGAAAAAAAGGAGTGTGTACTCTGAACTGTAGTGTTTAGCTACATGTGTGTGACAGCCCTTTCCATACATTGTTGACCTTGCAGATTTGTAACAAAAATTTCAGAGAATTCAGGTTGTGAGGAGATGCATTTTTACAGAACCTGTAACTTTAAGCAATTAGCTAAATTCAGAGAAAGAAATAGGAAGTTTTTTTCTCAGGCAGTAGCATAACAACATCCAAAAGTACGAACCTCTGTTAAAAGATGAGTTGGAAAAATATTCTGCATAGAAGAGTTTTACTTGACAGCTTAAAAATATGGCATAAGGAGCTAAGTATGCTCCTAAACTGGAGCTTTGAGCTGTATTTTGAAGTCATTAACATCTATTTGGACAAGGCAGTTTAGAAGTCACACAGAGAAAAGTGAGATTTGATTCAATGTGTTGGGGATTGTGCCCCCAAGGCTCACCACGGTGATTTCCTGAACCAGATGTTGGGCTTCGGTGCAACTGTGCTTCAGACAAAGGGAAGTCTGAGTGGGTATTTCAGGAAAGGCGTTCAATACGGTCAATTTGTGATTACTGAGACCTGGCCTTAGCGCACGTATTCGTTTTGGTTTTAAGCTAAAGCTCCTTTGTCAGGCCTGTGATATAAATAAACTCATTTCCTTTGGTGCCTCATTCCCAAAGGATCTAGAAAAGGCCCATCTCATTTCAGGAGGAGACTTGCTTTCCTAGCTTTTCCCAGCCTGTCTCATCGGTTCCTCTCCCTGTGGGACCACAGCTGCTGGCCTTCTTTTGGCCTCCTAACAGCTACTGAAGTGTCAAGGGACAGAGAGAAGTGCACATCTTCCCTTACTCCAAGAGCAGAAAATTAACCCTTTCACTTTCTTGCCAGGCAAAGTGCAGTCTGACCCAGTCACAGCAATCCATAGACCTCCTGGAGCATCTGGTTTCCTTCAGACTGCGCCGTAGCTGAGGGAAGGCTTTGAACAGCTTCAGCGCCTTTCATTCACCAAGGTGATCAGAGAGCAGGTGGTGTATTGTTCAACGATTGCAGATATGACTAAGGGCAATAAGTGTGTGTTTTGGCACTGTAAATGCATCTTAATTATTATGGATTAACACCAGTTAAAACCACCAGAGCAACCGGTGAAGAGCTGTGTGAATGCATTTCTTGCTCTGTAGTCCGTGAGCTGCGAGTCACCTGGGGAAGTTAGCCCAAATCTAGCGTATCGCTGAGGAGGCTCAGGTGTTGCACAGATTTTCTCTATCTCAGATAAACCATTTAGTCTCACTGTCCCCAGTTTCTTCTCATGTTGCTTGCCAATTTGTGAAATGCACTGGAAGTAGTGAAGTGCTTTGATCTATTTATCTAGACGGAATGATTTGGAGCAGAGATCGCTTTTTTCTGTGTCTCCTGGAAGCATATTTGAAACCCCCTTCTCCATCCTCCAGATAAGCAAACACTCACAATATAATATTCCAAGAGGATGGCATTACAGCACGTAACACTGCACATCATTAAATAAAAAATGGCAGCTTTCCATATGTTACCTTTCTAGAGGTAATCTAATTAGATTAGAATTCATTATGGATATGTGGGTTACACAGCACATCCATTGCCCAGATTGCATAACCCAGTCTCTCCTGCTGCCAGAAGAAAAGAAGCCAAGCTGTTAACAGCATGGTGGTTGTTAGACTGTGTTGCCCAAAACCAAACCCTAAAGGAAATTAAAAAGAAATAAATTTCACAAATGACTTGTACTTATTTATATTGTTGACTATCATAATCTTCCAAAGAAGAAAAACATAATTCAAGAGAAACTCACCAGAAGAATATAAAGGGATGAGTAAAGAAGAGGCTTGGTAGATTTCAGAGAACAGAAAGAAACCTTAAATTGTCTGAACGAAGTCTTTAGTTATTTAAATTTTTAATGAAAAATAATTTTAAAAGCCAACATGAGCTGTCTCACACAAATTGATTTCTTAAAACATTTAAAATCATTTGGACGTTCCACTTTTGTCTGTGTTGTTTCTTCCTTTTATTCCCACAGCACTTTCTCCCCTGCCTGTGCAGATCAGAGTAGCTGCCTTCTGCAGAACAGCAATCTCATTTTGTTTACCTTGTGTTTCAAAGAGAATTGAACAAGCCCAGGATTCGCTTTCTCTAAACAAATACTGGCAAGACAAAGGTATCACAGCTATTCTAGGGACAAGAGGTTTGTTGAGATGGAAAATGGTAAAGACCGGCAAGGAAAAAAAGTCAATGTATTTTTATCTGAAAAAAAAAGTTAATCCTTTTCATGGCCTCATTTTCTTTGCTTTTGAGATAGCTCTCCTTTTTCATTTAAGTTTCAGAGTTTTTCAGCTAAAGGAAGCAAGAAATCGAGGTATTTTCTTTGTTCCTGTCAAGTAGCTTGAGCAGTTTGAGAACAGAAACCAGTCAGAGCAGTGTGATTAGCATAGCCAATTAGGGTGTATTTGCATATTCACACCACGGCCATCGAGAAATAATTCTGCAGAGATAACGCAAGTGTGGCAATGCCTGTCTGCCAATCAGAGCCCCCTGGCTCCCCTCCTGTATGGTAACTGAGAAATAACCACAGGGTGATTCTGCAGACTGGCAGAATCCGCGTGCTAGCCCTATGCAGCTGGAGAAGAAAGTGCAGCTGTAACAAGGTGGTGGGACCACGACACCCCTGCACGCTGGAAAAGGTTAATCCACAAGCCTTTTACCTAAACTGCAGGAGCATACGTCAAATGAGTTCTTCCAAGATTCACTCCAGCTGTGACTTGTGCTAACTGCCACTTTTGGGGGCTCAGACTCATCGGGAGTTTGGGGGACTTGGCTATTAATGAGAAGGCAGTTGGCCAAGGACTTGAGTGCCTTGCAGCCCCTACCACCTTTCAGCTCATCCAGGGGTCCATGGGCATGGTGGGGTGCTGGATGCTGCACTGCAGAAGGTGCAGAAGGTGAGCTTTGTGCAGTGGCCTAAATGATGGATGATAAAGCTCTGCTTTCTTCTACCCCAAAAGACCTTTCACCAGGGTGTTATCCAAGGACCAGGGAAGAAAGCAAACAGCCCTTCAGGAAACCTTGTAGACTGTTGAATAACAAACTGGGGCGGATGATCACAGCAGCTTTATTATCTCTGAAAGTGAAAAATCACCTTATATACTACAGCGACAACTACCCGTGCTCCATCTCAATGTTTCTCTGGCTCCTACCTCTTGTTATCACTTACCAACAACTGCATCGCTGCACGCGTTCAGGTGAACGTGACCGTGGCCAAGCAGGTGGCACGTGGAGCCAGCTGCCACCCCGTGCCCATGTAACCTGCCTCTTCAGGATGCTCTCTTTCCTTACCAAGGGGCTGACAAGTGATTGGCTGCAGTGTGCAGCATCCATGTCTGCTGATTTTAGGAAGAAATACAGTGTTCTCTGTCCTTAATGTTTTTGACTCCTCTCAGTGCTGGGGACTGAAGTCACGGTGTGCAATTGCAACAAACTGGGTCAGGAGGAACTGGCTCCCTGGAATGTTCTCCCGTGTACAACTACACAGGCCACATTCGCTTTCAAAACCACTAAGGAAAGACAACAACACAAACATTAACTCATGGTACTCACTGCTACAAGATATCGATCAACACTTGACCAGATCCCCAAAATCAGACCATTACACAAATGGTAAGTTTATAAATTGGTATCATATAAACCTGGGTAATGACTGTGAGCTTTCAGCCTCTCTGTGATGAAGAGGCATTAAGCACGTTTGGTGGGGAGAAATGTCTCCCTCCAGGAAGATACACGTTTTTATAATCATCCATGATAGGTATTTTATACCTACCTCTGGAATACTCACTGATGGTTTACCTAGTCCAGTAACCTATGTAAGATTTTATTTTTTAGTGGTCTCAGTCTATGAGTATTCACAATTTTCTCTTTCCTTCTTATCCCCTTTGCGGCACCAGCTCTTTATTAGAAAGTTAATAAACTTTGTGTATGTTCTGAAGATAATATTGAAAACTGCAAAATTGTGTTCTGCATTTTATAATTGGTGTGGAAAAAAGGGGGAGATCTAATCCTATTGGGCCTTCTCTCTCTTTTGCTCTCTCTCCCTTTTTCCCTTTTGATGGTAAGCAGCAAATTTTAATTAGCTTCATTTCCACAATTCAGTCATGCATATGTAATCTTTGTTCACACTTTTATAAAGTAAAATTAAGTGAAAGAAATTGGGTAATAATAGAAAGCTTGTCTGAGCAGAACAAATGTGAATTATCAAACATAAGGAAAGATGACTGGGACTACCGGGCTTGAAGTTGTGCAAGGTTTGAGGTGATTTTTCTGAAACAGGAATGCATAAATAATGCATAGAAACAGGTGCTGATTATCCTGTTTTGGGCATCTTTTGTTCATTATATACTTGGGCTGCTGAGGTACAGTGATAACCACTGAATGTGAGGAGACTGCTTAATAACAGCTTTCTAATGTTTCTCTTTTATCAAGGGCTGAAAGTGTCACATGAGCTTGTCTAGTTAATAAAAATCACTTTGTGAACCCAGTGTTGTTAGATTTGGTATTGGAGTAGATCACTGTACTGGGCCTCTCTCTTGATTATAGCTGCAAAAGCTGTTCTGCCGTTTTGCATTGTAATTTAAAGGTTTCCTAATCCATATACACACCCTCTAATTAAATGTTTCCAGGGGTTACCTTGGGAGCCTTCAGCGCTATGGTTTGAAACTAAAACTAAAGAGCACATTAAATTCATTCCCCCTGGGGTGAGACACAGGAGGGGGAACTACATTTTCATCCCCTGCTACTCTGGATTATTTGAAAGCATGAGCATGACTTGGATTACTAACTTCATTATTTTTGTTATCTAACATGAGAAGATACAAATATAAAGGGAGACAATCGATGTGTCTAAATCTAGGATTCAGCTTATTTTATAACCTCTGAGAAGACTCTTCAGAGTCTAATTATTTTAAGAGATACCTGTTCATCAGCAGCAACTCAAAACCAGAACCTCCTGTTGATGTAAATCAGTCTGTGGTTGCACAAACAGCCTAAGAAACCCTGCTACGGCAGATGCCGAGGTCTTCATTGAAAGAAATGTAAAGTAGTGAAGCATGTTGGCATTAGTGCATATAGGAGTAAAGTCTGAAGCCCAGTTAATGTTAAACTCGTGAGCAGATACTTTCTCTTCGGTTCTTGTTCACACACTCAGCCTGACCCCACAAACCCCTCACCTTTAGGAGAAACAACTCTTTTTGTCGCTGAGAAGGAGCTCCTATTACAGGAAGTGAATTTCAAGACGTGGGTGGCTTACTTTTTTTTTTTTTTCTTTTTTTTTCTAAACCTGCTTTGCTGCCAGTGACAAGGGATAGCCATGATTTAGGTTAATGGTTAACAGAGCAGTTAAGACCACACTGACTTCCTCCTGCTGGGGCTGGGACCAAAAGCTACCTTTGCCTGCAGTAGAGACACGCATTGAAAGAAGAGCCATTCACACTGCAAAGGGATGGAGAGCAGCAGCTTCAAGCAGCCAGGAAAGAAGGAAAATCCAAAATGAGCAAAAGGTGGTTGCCATAAAGCTAGGTAAGAGCTGAAACACTTTCCTGCTCCGCTTATTAGTTTAGTGGCTGTTGCTAATAGAACCCGCAGGCGTGGCGAGTTGAGCCGCGTTCCTTGTACCTGACTGCTCTGACCTGTGGGTCTCAGTGAGAGGGCAAAGTGAGAAAGGACCTATTTGCTGTGAATTTGAACTACAGAGAGGGCAGGAAGGCTCTTCCTTCCCCCTCCTCCCCGCAGGGGCTGCTCATGGCAGGGCAGACATCCCCTTCAGACTGTTCTCATCTAATTGACCAAAGCCACATCCCTGAGTTTGAGGTGTCTCTTTGGATCAAGGCTACTTTGGCCTCAGTGTATATCTGCATTTTTGTTGCGGGTATCTTGGGCAACAGCATCACCATCAAGGCCACCAGGATCCTGCAGAAGAAAGGTTACCTGCAGAAGGAGGTCACAGACCACATGGTGAGCCTGGCCTGCTCTGACTTGCTGGTCATCCTGCTTGGCATGCCCATGGAGTTCTACAGTGCCATCTGGAGCCCCTTTTCCACCCCCAATGGCAACATAGCTTGCAAGCTTTACTACTTCCTCTTTGAAGCCTGCAGTTATGCCACTGTCCTGCATGTTGCCACCCTCAGCTTTGAGAGGTATGTGGCAATCTGCCACCCCTTCAAGTTCAAGGCTCTCTCTGGACCCCGCACAGTGAAGCTCCTCATTGCTTTTGTCTGGGGGACATCTGTCATAGTGGCTCTGCCCCTGCCCTTTGTCATGGGCACAGAATATCCCCTGGAAACCATCGAGGGCTACCAAGGTACGACTGCCTGCGTCAAGCCTACACCCAGGCATCACCTCCCCGACCTGAAGCACAATATGACCATCTGTACCAACCTCTCCTCCAAGTGGTCCCTCTTTCAGGCCAGCATCTTCAGTGCTTTTGCTATGTACATCATAGTGCTGGGATCTGTCATCTTCATGTGCCGCAGCATGATGAAAACCCTGATGATCAACAAGGAAGGAACTGTGGCAGTGAAGGGTGGACCTAGACGCGAGCAGCAGTACCTAAGAAAAAGTGAGGGCTCAGATAGCAGGAGCTCCAGGAGACAGATCATTTTATTCCTGGGTAAGAGCCACATCCTACTCTGCCTCCCCTTCCCTGCCCCCTTTCCGCATGGGAAGGAAACCCAGAAGTCTACATTTTATCTCACCGAGTTTCCCCAAACAAGAGATACATGTTTTGAAACTGGTGCAAAATGAGGGAGAGGGCTCCTTTTGGTTGTGATGATAGATTTTAAGAAACCTGATTTCTTTGCATGCTCTTGACTCACTCTTTTTCCTGTTAGAACAGGTGAGATGGAAGAAGGATAAATTCATTTCCTGTCTGATGTTTATGTTGGGTTGTTATACTGCATGCCTGTGTGCATCAAGATGGGTAACAGGGTGTTGCTGCTTGACCTTTGGCGTAGCAATAGGCAAGAGCTGCCTGTATGTAAAGTTTATAGAACTCAGCACTTTGAACAACTAGAAGAAGAAAATGCTAAATTGTTTTTATTGCTGTTGGAAAACAAGCTATACTTGCATGTTTTCCCCTTAAATTACAAATACATGCATATTCAGTAAGGCTTCTGATGGGAGGGAAGACTGTCTTGCAATATCTGAAGCTTGTCCCGCTCCAAAGGCCTGTGTCCCTGTTAATTCAGGATGCTTCCTGGAGGGTATTTATTTACCCCCAGCACCGTGGCTGTGTTGCATCTGAGCATTAAGCAAGCTGAGCTGGAGGCTTGATTTGGTTTTGCAAATTGCTGTTGCCCTGGTTGAATTTTTTTCCCTGGTTTTATGTGAAGGCCTATAACCTTGGAATTATGTTTGATTTTGATCTCTCTCGCCACATTTGTCAGGCAAAAACTAATCAAGCTGTCACTTTGCCAACTTGGAATCTTCACAGGCTGTGATCCATGTAGTCTACAGGTTTGTTGATGCTCTTAGAGGCATCCTTAATCGTGTCCTGGCTGTATTCCTGCTAGTTCTTGTTTTGCTGGGTTGCTTAATATGATACTGGATATAATAAATGAACCGTCTAGAGTCTGAATGTACAGTAGACCTAGTATTTCTGTGATGCTTTGTGGTGCTCTGCTTGATATTGCAGAGGGGGATCTGAAACTCATGGGTCTGTCCACTTCTATGGCTTTAAGCAGATGAGCTTTTTTATGACCTTCCCCCTCCCCCCCAATCACTCTCTGCTTCCTCTTCTAGTTCTGCTTTTGGCATGCTCTACAGCTGGGATGTGAAGCTGCAGGTAGGTAGTCCAGGGTGAACCCAGCTCCTTCTCTGCTGCACCTTGTTAGATTGGGAGCATGGTGAAAACGTGTCATACAGGCAAGGTATGTGGGGAAAGGGTGGAGCTGCACACTGTGCCAGCAGAGAGGGTGACTAAGGCTTCGAGAGGGACATGTGACGCTCCAGGCAGTACAGAGCTCTTCCTCATGCTCAGAGTGTACACCTAATGAAGAAATCATCTCCTTGAGCAAAGTATCTGTTAGTCTGGGACAAGAGGCCCTGCATTTGGGTCATTAGAAGGGCTCTTGGTATCCTTACTCCACTGGAAGTACTGATTGCTGGGGTAGAGGCTTAGCAGTTAATGCTAAAGACAAAGAGACGAGGCTCTGCTCTTTAATTAAGTGCTACTGTGGGATCCTTAAATGTCAGTGGATCTCTCTCCCCTTGTAAATTTTTATCATCCACAGCTACACTAAAGCCCAGTCTAAGATCCAAATCCTGCAGCAAGTTCTAGCCAGGTTGAGAGGTGAAGGTAAATTGCCACAGCTTTTCTTGCCTTTCTTGATTATGGCTCTTGCTTGGTGATGGTCTAGTGTGGAATAGGGCAGAACTAGTGCTGCTTACAGAAGCATCAGTAAACTCAATAAAAGGGTTTGGCTTGTCCTTTTTCTTAAGGGCATATGCCACCAATATCTGACACTTCCTCTGTGATCTCAGCTTTCTGGAGCCAGGAGATACTTCTGTGAATTCCCAAAAATTATTTCTGTGGCAAGACTCTTAATACAAGTCTTGCTAATTTACTTGGGTTTGGAAATAAATTAATAAACTGAAGAGGAAGAAATTGTAGCCTGCATCCCTGAGAACAATGCAAAGCAATTTAATTTGGAGATTTCATAAGAGTGATGCTTTAGGGCAGTTTTAACCCAGAAGAAATGAACATATAAATTGTTTACAAATCGCTGAATTTAAATATAGTGATTTAGATTTGTTTTTCATTTAACAGATGGGTAAAATTAAAACAAATACTTGTGCATTCCCAACATATTTCACTTTAATGTGAAATGTAAATGACAGTATGTAGCATGATGTCTTTGAACGTCTAACAGCAATAAAAACAATTTAGCATTTTCTTCTTCTAGTTGTTAAAAGTGGTACGTTCTATAAAACAGAGATTAAATTCATAAATCTCCTGACTATGAGAAAAGCTAAGTAGAAGAAGACAGAAGAAGGAATTGATGCTTCTTTAGTGTCACGTTATTCTGTGGCACATGAGAAATTAATGAAAATGAATTGTAAATGTTGAAGGTGAAAGTTACTACTTGCCATAGGTAGTATTGATGCTTGCAGGATGGGCTCCAGATGGGGTGACACTGCTATGGTGGAGGAGGAAGGTGACAAGGGGCCAAGTGAGGAGAGCACCACTGTGCTGGGCAGGCTGAGCTCACTTGGGGAAAAGCTTTTGTCCAAAGAAGGTAAGAAGGTGGCTGCAGGGTTCAAATTTTTCATCTTAAAGACAAGATGGTCTGGTCGGGGATTTGAAGTCCTTCATGCAGAGATGTCAGTTCCTCCTGTTTCTGGCTACCTTCATATGCTCTTGGTGGAGAGGAGGGTCTGGCCCAATGGCTGCAGTAACAACTGGTAATAATACCCGGTGTTGGGGGCATGGGTGATACTTCCCAGGGCTGTTCAGCTCAAATTTTGGTAGATTTGCCCCAGTGGAGGAATGCAAATTTGTCCTAGTGTTTTGGAAAAGATCAGTTCTCTATAAAAAGTAGGCTGTGCAGTGCTGTTGCTTCCAACTTCCTACTACTGTTGGCTTCAGGGAAATTAGGTATTTTGTGCTTTTGGATAGACTGAGGCATATTCCCTACAATCTGTGTGTGTGTGATTTATGTAATCATCTTCTGAGTCATGCCTCCAGTGGGTCAGCCCACCCATAGGAGCAGCGTAGATCAGACTGGTTGACACTGTAGGGATTACCTGTGTTTGTTGTTGTTAAATCAGCTCTGCTCACATTGGGACAGCAGATATTTCTTCTAGTCAAGGTCTAAACGGGTCTGTTTGAGTGTGGCTTGTCACAAAGAGCAGGGAAAATACAGCTGAGCTTAATTTTTTGAGTGGTTCATAAATGTTTCTCCACCCCCAGCAGTAGAAACCAGATAGCTGTAGTGCTTATGAAAATACTTGGCTGATGGCACTTTGATGAAACACCAGCTTTTAAAAGTATTTAAAACCTTCTAATGCTCAATCCACAGGGACTGATTCAGTCTTTGTGGCTACTGGATCTTGTCTTTCTCCTGTGTCTGTAATGGGCAGGGCAGTAATCAGAGGGCTACCTAAATTGTCACAAGGTGCCACTGGGGGCTTCTTGCTGCTCCAACACCTGAGCTGAGGCCCCTGTCACAGTAGCAGTGAGCTCTTAAGAAAGGGTGAGTTTAGAGACTTATTTGTATTATTATATTTATTATAACTGGGTTGTAGGAAACAAAGAAGGAGAACGTAATGAAAGGATCCTGTAAGAGAAAGATCCATCTAGTGCAATGATTGTAAATGTTACAAAAAGAAGGCACTTTTATAGCTGAAGCTATGTAAGCTAAAAATCTTTAGGAAATGTGACCAGGTGGCCTGCTCACTGGGAAAGTGGAAGAGTATGGGACAAGCCTCCATGCAAGCTGCTGGCGGAGTGGGCCTTGGCACCAGCGGCTCCATGCCAGAAGTGTCTGCTCACTGGCCATGGCTACATCCTTCTTGATCTGCTCGATAATATTAAGCCACATTTATGCAAAAGCAGCTGTATAGTTTGTCATCAGACTGAGTCTAACTGACCCGACCTTGTGCTGTACAATGAAGTGAGTTTTGACTATCCCAGATGAAAAACGTATTGCTTCTAAAGCTTCTGTGATACTTCCCTTGGTGTCTGCAGTATTGTGCTTCTGCTAAAAGCCTTAATTATTTCGTATAAAGCAGCCTCAAGCCTACCACAGTAAATGCATTGAAATAAAATAAGTCCTTTAGTGTTGCTACATCCTCTGCTTTTCTTTATATACTCTTCCAGTTTGCCCTTTGGAGAAATAGTCTTCTGTTTGCACAGCAAAAGAATCCCACCGCATGGGGCTGTTAGGCACTGTGGATGCTTTGCTAATCACCAGATGGCATCTGGGCAGCACTTTTCTGTCTCCTGACAGTGATGAAACATCCCTCCCTCCCTCCCTCCCTCCCTCCCTCTTCCTTCCAGAAAAGAGAAGTATCAAAGTAATCTGGCTGCTATTAAAGTGTTGGGTGCATTAAAGCACTGCTGTAGTTGCAGCAGTTGGCAAGAGCCAGAGGTGCAGCTGGAGCTGCCTAACTGGAGACCATGCTTGTACCAGCCTGGCACTGTCAGGTCCCCCATGCCAAGCAAGGCAGGTAATTTTCTCTGCCATCTTTCCCATAACTACAGAACTGCAGCTTTTCTGCTTTGGACCTTCTGATGTAAGAGAAATTTTACCTGCATGCCTGGACAGCAAATATCCTACAGCTTTTTTAATGAGCAGGGAAGGGAATTGCTTATCATAATCTAAGGCAATGCCTCCACCTGAGAAAGGCAGTGTGGTGGTTTATTATTTTTCTTTGGTATAATGCTTAAATATGTCAAATACACTAAGTGTTAAGCTGAAGTGTTTTTTTGTGGTGTGGTATGGTACAGGTAGCTTCAGGTCTGCTTTGCTTTTCAGAGCAATAGCAGCTAGAGACTTTACTGAGGCTCTGGTACATGCCATAGAAGAAACAAGAGTCCCTGTCTCCAAATCCAAATACAATGGGCAAAAGGGAAGGGCTGGAAAAGTTAGACAGAAAGAGGTCAATGACCTGACCATGGCCACGAATTATATGGAGACTCACAAATGCATCTGCTGAATCTTGTGCTAGTTCCCTGTCTACTGGGGTGCCTGGCCTCTCTCCAGCCACTTTTTTGTTGGTGACTGTTAAAACAATGCCAGGCTGTTCCATAACAATACCAATGCCACTGTAAGCACCATGAACACAGCTGTACATAGCCATAAGCTAAAGCTAGATAAAAATTTGAGTCAGAAATTAAAAGACCTCTTAGAACATAAGATGGAGCAACATTTTTTCCCCATATACTAGTGCTGGCAGATTGTTTTGCCCAGAATAAAGGTATTGTGTATAGAAATAGCCTTTCCAAAGATCACCAAGGAAATGTATTTTGTAAGGCACTTGGCAAATGGGTTTTCAGGAGGCAGATTACTCCAAGTAGTTGTGAAAAATACGTGGTTGTCATCTAGAGATGACTCAGGCACAGTATAACTTGACAGTGGTAGAACTTCTGTTACAGGAAAATTAGATGCTTCTTCATAGGCTGGAAATGAACTGGGTTTTTTTCCTTACTGAAAAAGGTAAAGCTTACAGATAAAACAAAAATTTAAAGAATAACTGAATTGATTAGATTCCAGACCACAGGTCCTCCCATGTTCTTTTTAAAGTGAGCTTCACTGACTCCTCTTGATTCATTTCTTTAATCATTCCACTCAGCTGCCTTTCTTCAGAGACTTCATTGGAGAGGTGCCTATAGATAAATACGTTGTAGGCTGGATATGATTTTCATCTCTGTGTTTTATATGGCGTCTCTATTCATGTATTTCCCTGAGCAGGGCTTCAAATTACACAAGACAAGTAGGAGACTGAATGCACTGAAACGATTAGCAGGGGCTGAGCAGTGAACAGGAAACACACCAACAGACCCGTGTCTGGCCGTTCAAATGAATGGGACACCCAGTCTCTGACACTAGTAAGATTTTTCTTTGAGGTGCTGCTTACTGGAAAACAGATAAAAGCAAAAGAATTTACCTACTGGTGTTCAGTAATATTTCCTTTCCTCTTCTCTGCAAAAGAATTAACCTGAAGTCAACAGCAAAACCGATCAATACTACTGAATGCTGGTAGCACAAACCTGCAGCTCAGCTATTGAATAGATGACAAAAGAAAGGCTGCATTCAGGGATCATGGCTTCTCGGGGACAATAGTCTACAACCAGCCTCCTCTGAAGAGCTGTGGGTCTTCTGCACAGCCACAGTAAAATAGATTCAAGGCAAACTTCCACAGTCCAGGTATCTGTATGTTCAGTTTTCCCACACTGTAATTTAAGAATGAACATAAGCAGAAACCAGTGTAATTTTCCTGCCTATTGTACTGAAAGTAATCTATCTGCTCCTGCTTTTAACGGGACTCATGTTATAGAAGATTGTGCTTTTGGCTTAAGTAGACAGTCTTCCTTTTCTCCTACACCAAGGGAAGGCAAAATGGTACAGAGAGGAAAAGAATGGAAGAATAGGGACTAATTGAGGCCAGCACCCCCTGGGTATTTAAGACTTTTGTAGTTTTAATGGAAAAATCAATGTGTGATTACACTTTGCGTTAGAGTACTTAAAAATTGCTTCAACATGACAAGTCTGCAGCTTTAAAAACAACTTAACCCTGCAATACTGTAGTCAGGGAACCAAATTCACCACTAATGTAATCCACATAACTCTCCATGTGGGATACCCTGGCAGATATGGGCTCTGTGGACACGTGTCTACCGTCTTTGCTTCTGTGCATGAGAAGCCCATGAGGACAATGAATGCTTGCTGGATGCTTAGTGAAGATCACAGCCACGCTTCTGTCTTTCATCTGATGACTATAAGGAAACGCGTATTTCACCTGGTCTGTTGGTGATTTAGAGGTGTTGGGCTTTTCAGTTTAGCTGGTCCTGTGGCACAGTAGCACAAGTATCTTTTGACTTCTTTATACTCTATCATCTGAGCTAAGTGGCCAGCTGAGTATTTCTGCCCTATACTTGCCCCTGCACAAAGTCTTTAAGACTCATTAAAGGCTGTTACCAGTGTTGTCCTTTAAATTACTATTACTGGTAACCCCTCTCTCTCTCACACAAGCTGTAAATAATAAACCTATGGGCCTTTGGTTCTTCCAGCACCTCTAAGTATATGCTAAGAGAAGAAAAGAGGGAAATACAGGTGACATCCTTTGCTGTGGCAGCATGAGTCAAGAAACAGGCAGGGGGCTGCTGCCTTTTGGGAGCTGAGGTCTGGCTCTGTCATCTCAGCTTCTGAAAAACACACTCTGTGTCACAACAAACCCTTTCCAGGACACATTTTCTTGTAAGCAGAAGCCTTGGAAGCTGTCTCTTTCTTCAGAATGCATAAGAAAACAGGAAAGTTTATTTGCATGCACGTGGAGAAATGCAGGTGTTGCTCCAGCTATAAAATGAGTTGAGGGAGATAGCTCTCAGAGTACAGCATCTCTACATTAATTAACCCTGTCCCATCAATATTGGTCTACTGCCCTCATTCTTTGGCCAAGAGACTATTGTCTCTAGCATTAATTTTTGAGTTCCTCTCTGTTTTCTTGCTATCTCTTCTGAGCTAGATGCCATCTCAAATGTAGATTGCTCTTGCAACTCCTTGGTTTCAGTAGACTCATTTGTGGCAAATTCACAGCTGATTTATTGAAGTCTTCACCTGTGAAAATTAAATGCGTTATCTTTTCCTCTATTGTTTCATATTCCAATTATACCACATTTCACAAAATTAAATCTGTTGCTTTCCTAGCTGATGTTAAGACCATTATCTTTAAACAACGATTGCTAGCCTGTGAATTTTAATGGAAGAGAGCTTTAATATCTGAGCATTTATTAGTAATGTGAAGCTTTCTATTTTATCCTACATCATTTTTTGATTTCATAAAGGCAACATTTGTGTTAGAAACTGAGAACCAACCAACTGCCAAACGACAGGTTAAAGAATATTTTCTTCCCTTTTGTTGCTGTGAGTTCCTAAACCTACAGTTTGACTGGATAGGTAGCACAGCTGGAGAACTCGTAAGAAGGAATTTTAAATTTATGTTTTCCATTGAATATAAACAGTTGCGGTTTCAACTAACATTTGGAATAATGTGCTATAGCACTTTTTTAGCCTTTTTTGAGGGCATCATAAGCATATTTATGCTGCTAGATGCCAGCCCCATACTTAAGCGAGAAAAAAGTTATCCTTCTGATCTCTGTTGTGGAGGCATGAGTAATATCAAGGTCAAAATGTTATGGATTAAATGAGTCTGCCAAGAACTTCTTAACAGTATAAATAGTGACTTACAAGGAAAAGTGAACCTGAGAAAGAGGCCTGGTATTGTTATGAGCTAACTCTTCCTTGTTTCCCCTTAAGCTGTTCTTAGGCCTCTGGTTGTTGCATTTAATTCTCTTGTAAAAGCACTTACTCTGTTTGTTCTTATCACTTAAGAAGATGTTTAAGTTGAAAATCAGTTTATTGGGTTAGAGTTGTGGATCTCTGACAGCAAGTGTATGCTTATTATGGAAACATGTAGAGATAGTCCTGTGAGCACTCAAAACGCTTGACATCCACCTGCAAACAGGAGCACGTATGGAATAATTACCAGGAAACTAAACTTTACTCATGAGTATAAAGAAACCCAGAAACAGAAGTGTGTTAGAGAAGCTAACCTTGCTATCCGTCCTTGTCCTCACTCAGTGTAAATGGCTTTCTTTTCTCATGGTTTATTCGGTAGCAAATGCACAGATATTCAAGAAGCCATTCTGCCCCCGTCTCCATCTGAGCCCTACAAAAGAGCTCAGATACAGCCCCTTTCAGAGGATAGTCTAAATATTTTGTCCCTGTTCATATAGCATTTCTGCAAATCCACCTTGCTTTACTCCTCCACAGAATATTGCCAGCTTGGTTTTTGTTGAGCATAATGATTGCCTTACATAGCCAAAAGAGGGGATGCCTCACACACAGACTTTTGTTTTAGTGGTGGATCCAGCATGGTGCTGCTGAAGGTGATTTTGATTTGAAGAAATATTAGAAGACTGTCCCGATTGCTCCTTCCTAGAAAAGTCCCTGGAGTTCAGTATATATGTACCCCTTCTATTAAATTGCAACAACAATTATTCTAGAACTTGTTCCATAAAGCATACAATTTAAATTGTAGAACTCGTTGTTATGGAGGCCAAATGTAAAAGTGGTCTCCAAAAGAGATTAAATGTAACCTTGAAGGATAGTGCTGTCAAGAACAAGATATAATCTCCGCTTTAGAAAGTTCTGATAGTGCTGAGTGCCAAAAACTCAGTGTGAATAGGAAAATCCTTCTGTGCTTGTTCCTTCTCCCACCGATGTCTATGTGGGATCATCACAGAGAGAAATGAATGGGCAGATGAGTCCTAGGTCTGTCCCAGTATGTCTGCTCTCAATCTGAAACTTTCTGCATATGTCAAAATAGGCAGTAAATCAGAGTCTGCCTTCAGCCACGTACTGGAACATGAAAGTTTTAAGACGATAGAACAAAAAGTGTGATTGGACAAGAAAAAAATCAATTAAAATGCTCTTCCTCAAGTTTTGGTTACTTTTTTTCCTACATCCCTCTGCCCCCAAACCACAAAATTTTCAAGAAAAAAATCTGTTCATTACTGGGTGTGTTTTTTATCTGTGAGTGTGTGCATGCACAAAAATGTGCCTCGTTTGATAAACTCTGGTATTTTATGGTTTTTCATTCCTGTGCCTCACACTCTCTCTCTCTCTAATAAACACAACTCTTGAGATCCCTGATTTTGAAAATAAAACCGAACTTAAATCTGTCACTTAAAGGCATTAAGAATGAAAGTCTCACTGACTGAGTTGCTTAGTAATGCTTAAGGATATCTATAGAGGACAAGTTCTTGAAACTGCTATGACTGAGCCAACAATCAGAATTAAATGTTTAAGGAATCTAAAGATTGCAGTACCTCAGCAATAAGGTACACAGAAATTCAAATAGTCTTTATTGTGGACATGACTTTTAACATGTCAGGTTTTTAACCATTAGATAAGAACTAATGTGGTGTGGTGAAGGACAAACAGAAGTCAAAAACAGGAGTACTGGTCAAGTTTAGCTTTGTCCTTCAGACAATAAAATTGCTAAAAGCCTTCTGACATTCTGTCACAAGTTTACTCAACAGCTCTTTCTGCATGGCTAAAATGGATGGAATGGGTTGTCACAGGTGTTCAAAAGATAGTGTCTGAGTGATCTTTTTGTCTTGAAAGCTGAAATACCTAAATTCTAGAGATAGTAACGATGACATCAACTCCTGCCAAAAGTGTTAAAGCATCTATTGGTACCAACAGATGTACACATACCTTTGAAAACCTTGGACAATGATTCTAGGGTGGTAACTCAGCTACTGAAGTATAATGGGTTAAAAATAGACCTTTTTAAAACTTGAACTCTTGAAAAAAATTGCAATGCCTATCTATGCATATTGAGGCTGGAGAAAAGGGCTACTAGGATGGCTGCAAAATGGGGAGACAAACCTGTAACAGAAGTTAAAAAGAAGTTTTAATTTTTAACACAGCAAAATGAAGTAAAGCATATGGCTGGCTGTGAGTTGTCTGTAAGTACACTGGGACAGTGCGTACCAAGGAAAGAGGAGGATCTGGTTTGTACCCTGGCTTGGAAATCTTGCAGAACTGATTCGGTAACAGCCGTATGCAGGGAGATTCTGGGTACAATCCGTCTGACCTCATTGTGCAATGAGTTAAGCTTAGCAGTCTTGCTGTGCACCTTTAGAAACTGCCCAGGGAGCCTGGCTTGATTGAGATAGGCCTTTTGACAAGGAGTTTGCAATTGCCTTCCTTTCAGCTGCAGGGCCAAGGACCTTCCCTCCGACATGCACAAATCTTCCTCTTACAGCTTAGAGACTTGAGTCTGGAAGTTGTAGTGCCCTTGATTAACTCTGTATCTACAGAGCTTTAAATCCATGCTGAGTATGGATTCGCTAATTTGGTCTATAAAAAAAAAAAAAAAAAAACAACAACAAAACACCAATGCAAAAGCAAAACAAGAGAGTTTTTCTGAAACTGCTGGTCTGGTGGGTGTGAAGGGCCATCACCTCTCAGCTGGAGCAGTCTCTGCGCAAAGACAGAGCAGATCGCATCTCTCTGTGCCTGTGGAAGCCTGGGAGTGCATACCTCTTCCCTCTTTCAGTGCTCCTCTTTTGCCCTTCTTAAAAGGTGTTCCCCACCAAGTGTACTTGGTGGCAGCCTTGGGAGTTCCTTGTTAAAATTTAGTGTCTGGAGATAGAAAATTTCCATTGCTTGATTCTCATCCCTTTTCCTATTCCTGTTCACATACACGTCTACTGAATTCTAAAAAGCTTTTTGATATCAACTTGAAATTCAAATGTCCCCTTTCTATTTGTCTTCTGGTCCAAGCCAACATTTAAATGCATTTTTTTTCTATTATAAAGAGCATATTGACAATTTAGGAAACATTGTCCTGCAGTGCAAATGCTCTGATATTACAAAATACTGCAATGTCCTCAACATTGATCTAAATGATGGCATTGGCATGAGAACTAATAGGTCTATAGGGGCCCTGAATGAGTACAGACAGAAATGAGAAAATTTCTAATCATGAGAAGGACATGTTCAGGGACAGGCTCCAAGTGGAGAGCTGGACCAAACTAGTTCAGTTTCTGGGGTAGAGAACGTGATCATTTCTGCAGGTCTGGGATGTGGTTGCCTGTGCTGAGATTGGAGGCATGTATCTGGTCATAATGCCCAGGCCTCCTCTGGGTTGGAAGGAAGAGGTTTATTGCTTCTTGGTGTGTCACTGTGTGACTCCATATCCTCCTTCCAGAGGGTGCTGAATTTGCAAAGAAGGCCCAGCAAGCTTATGCAAGCCAAACATTTTCTTAGCAAATACCTGTTGCCAACAGGAGACTTTCAGAAAGCTGGCTTGGTGCACATATGGGTCCCTGCCAATAAGTGAAGGATCCATTTCCTTCATGTTTTGGTCTCTGAATCAAGGCCAAGCCATCACCTGTTCTGCTGCTGCAGATCCACTCTGCCAGCCTGCCTTGATACCCTCCTCTGCAACCTACATGGCCTTCAGTCTCCCTGTGTCCAATGGCTAGCGTTCAAAATCCTGCCTCCAAGTCCCTATCTCCAAAAGAGAATTGCTTTAACCTTGTCAAATGGAGGTGAAATTTAAAATGACTTAATGTTTATTTGCTGACAGGCAGGAATGTCCTCTAAATTGACTGTCACAGCTCAAACACAACGCTGTAGGACCAAATCATAACCTCTTGTTGGCCTTCAGTGAAACAATGTTAAGTCTGGGGAGTGGGGATATTATTTTGGCCTCCCTAGATGTATGGATAGCATTCTCATTTTGAAGTTTTATACAATGAAGTTATATTTGATATTTGCATAATTCAAATAGATGAAATCCTCAAACAGGCATAGAAGACTTGATTTCATTAACTGGGGATGAAGCCATTCCCATCTCTCATGCAAATGGAAAATACCTTTCCTGTTAATATACTTTAAAGATTCATTCTTTCTCTAATCAAGTGGTGAAATCCTACTCATGGGAACCAGAATTGATTTCTTTTCCCTTTAGGCTGAATACCATAGACTTTATTTGGGTTAATGTCTGTCATGAAATGTAAAGTTAACCCTTCCATGTGCTGTGAATCATCTAAAAATGTTCCTGTTCGCTGCTCCAACACACTGAAAATGTACATGGTGCAGCTGTCCTGCAAATGTGGACGTCAGCTCAGGGAAGATCTGCCTATTGTCAACAAGGATCTATTCCCACTGAAACCCTGACCTTGAAAGCCTGGTTTTAGATTTCCTCCTGGGCCTTGAACACTGTAATTGATTATGGTTGTTTTAGTTTTAGCCTTTAACAATTAAGGTGAAGAATCGCTCCCAGATTTGTTGTCAGGAGGAAGGCAGCTTCCTCACACTGAATGGACAGTGTCAAGGAGCCACAATGGGCTTCTCGTGGAAGGAAGCACTGGTGTTGCTGGTGAGAAATGGGAATTGGACAGAAATGCTCCTCTCTCAGAGCTGGCATCTGTGCCTTGCTCTCTATGGGGGACCTCTTGGGAATGAGAGATCTCACAGAATCACAGAATTACTGAGTCTGGTAAAGACCTCTGAGATCATCAAGTCCAGCCTATGACCCAACTCCACCCCATCGGCTAGACCATGGCACTAAGTGCCACATCCAGCCTTTCTTTAAACACATCCAGGGATGGTGACTCCACCACCTCCCTGGGCAGCCCATTCCAATGCCTGATCACCCTCTGTCAGGAAGTGCTTCCTGATATCCAACTGAAACCTCCCCTGGCACAGCTTCAGGCCATGCCCTCTCCTCCTGTCACTGGTTGACTGGGAGAAGAACCCAACCCCCACCTGACTACAACCTCCCTTCAGGTAGCTGTAGAGAGAGACATGGTCCCCCTTGAGTCTCCTTTTCTCCAGGCTAAACAACCCCAGTTCCCTCAGCCTCTCCTCATAAGACTTTCTTTCTAGTCCCATCCCCAGCCTCGTTGCTCTCCTCTGGATCTGCTTCAGCACCTCAATATCCTTGAAGTGAGGGGCCCAGAACTGTGCACAGCTTCTCCACTGCATTCATACAATTCAGTGGTCATCAGTGGAGAATTAAAGGCATCTGGTGTTGGTCCAAGTAGTCTTAGGAATAGTCCTTCACACTACATAGTCTGAGCCCTGTCCACAGCAGTGCTTAGGTGACTTTGCCCCTCTACTTACTACTGAATTGTCCACATATCTTTGTATGCTATTTTCTGCTTCACCTTCTTGGTAATAAAGCTCTGCATTTTATTTTCTGTCTTTCAGATATATAACTTTTTGCTTCAGTTGTCTTATATTAGTTGAAACCGATAGCCTGACCCCTTGGCCACTGTGCTTCTCTGAAACATTTCCCAGGGCTTTCACTGAAAACAGGATGCTCTGCTACATTCTAATGAAGAGCTGCTTTAAAAAAAAAAACAAGGAGAAATGCATTTTTTTTCTTGGTAATTTGGAATGCTTAGTTTTCTGGTTCTCTTTGTCTTAGAACACAAAGTGGTCACCGGGGAGGGCTTTTTCTCTGCACTGCAAGTGAATTTATGGTTTGCTCTCTGCCTCTCCTGCCCACTAGCCTGCCCCGTAGAAGAAAGCAGTAGCAGGTAAGCTGCATCGAACAGCTCCAGAAAAGCCGAGATGTCCTCTGTTTTCCTCTTGTATTAAAGGAATATTTTGCTCTTTAATTGGCACTAATTAGTAAACTCTCCCTTAAGTGTGTACGCATTGTGGTATTTGACCTCTAAAACTCCTGGGGTGGGGATGCACACTGTGTGAAGCTTGCTCTAGTGTTTCAGTTCCTACATCAGATGTCAGCTGCCTTTCACAAATGAGTTTAAAAGTTCAGCACGGTGGCTCCTGAGAGCTTTTGATCAGTCTGGATTTACTGCTTCATTTAATTAAACTTTACATTGTCCCTTCAATCTCCGAGCTGCCTGCACCACTGGGGCGTGCGAGGCCCAATACGTGGTATCAGCTGGAACAAAGGAGCAGTAGACAGAGACACTGTCTCTGCCTTTCTGGGGTTCATGTGACACCAAAACTGTGTCTTTTTGACACCAGTCTAAATCTCTCTACACAAAGATATGTGTATATATACATGCATATATAGGAGTATTGAGTCGTGAGGAGTAACCATTCTCACCAAACCATCTGTTGTACCTCAAGGTATGTTCCTCATGCTGAGTAGCTTCTTCACACGTTGGAGTTAGAGCAGCCCAGAGTTATCTTGGCCAGCAACATGTTGCATTTTACAAAAAAAAAAAAAGAAAAAAAAACAAACAAAAACCAAATCACAGCCCAAAATTGTAGGGCCTGGAACTATTGCTTCCTCTTTGTGTATCTGGAACTTTTGGAGGTTTCTTGTCAGTTTTGGGAGTTGGTTTATCAGTTTGCCTTACTTTTTAAGCAGACTGAGCTCAGGAGGCCCCAGCTCCCACACCCATATTTTGGAAAAAGCCCCACGAGCCTAGAGAGAGAGGCATATGCCATGCTTGTTGGGGTGCACTGGAAGTCAATGCACGGAATCCCGTAGGAGCTAGAAGCATTTCAGACTTTTGGTGACAGAAATCTTGTTGACTGAACTCTACTGAAATCTATTTTCAAGTCATTTCAGGTCAGGAATAACTGCCATCTTTACATCACCATTTTCAAATTCTTTATCCCTTGAAGCAACACTGAGAAAGTCAGTGTCCCTAACATTGAAATCTTCTTTATATAATTTTCTTACTATTTTAATATTTCAATGGTTCTGATCATTTTTGCTGAATACGATTTTGAGGAGAAAACTCTGAGGCGTGAAAAAAAAATCTGTTTAAAGTGAAACATCATGCTTTTGATTCAAGGACTGATGTTCTATAGGAGGAATAGAAACAAAAATCTCATGATAACCTCTCTGCCTTCCTAAAATAGAAAACCTGCCTAGTTAATGAATATAAATGAATGTACATTCACTTCCTTTTTTTGAGGTTACTAAAGCTGATTAACATTAGGTACCACAGTTTATTTAAAGCAGTTGAGCAATTATTCTGCTTCCTATCCCATGAACATGCAACTTATTTATTACTGAGGGTTTGGGGTTTTTTTAAAGTGTATCCTTGAAATCACATTGGGGACATGTCTTTGTCATCAGAGTTTTAAAATAAGTATTTTACAATAAGTAATTCTGGTATACAAGTGAAGAAGAAAAATTGGGCAATGCTATAGAAATTCAATAAACTGTGATGCATCGTCTTACAGGAAAGGACCTGAAATCCCTAGGACTGAAAAAATGTATTGACAACTTGGGGTTACACAAGTAGAATTCAATATTCAGCATAATTAAATTAGAAATGGATAGCTTCAGCAAAACAAAACAGTTTTTCATATCACATTTAAAATGGGTGAAGCTACTTTGCTTTATTGTGACACTGGGTGGATCAAGGTGCTTTGGCTGAGAATTATTTTTCAGCAGATCATCAGAAAGTGATTTGTATATGTTGGCCTTTCCTGTTATGTTAGTCTAATGAGAATTTATTCTCTGCTTGCTAGTAGAGGCTGCCATAGTTTCTGCTGTGTTGTTATGCCAAGTGGGTAAAGTTACCCTGCCTAGGTCCATCTTTGCTAGAATTGCCTCTTCCCTTCTCTCCAACCATCCATCCTCAAGACTGAAAAAGACAGACAGAGGAGTGAGCAGATCCTGCCTGCCCTTGGAGGTGGACAGGAGCTGTATGGTTGTGGAGATTTTTCAGACTTTTCTTCTGTCTATTCTTTTTGTTAACTTTAATAAGTTAGCTGTTGAACAGAAATCCCTTTAACCTCATTAAAGGTTGTTCTCTAAATTTGCATAGCTTGAGATATTATCAGAGTCTTCTTTGGGCTGGGAGCACTGTAATTCCTCCTGCTTGGTAATCGCCTGTAAGAGTGTGTAAAATTGTGTGAAGGAAAAGAAACGCTGCAATTCTTAAACACAACGTTATTATTTTAATTGTAGTAACACCATGGTATATTATCTATCACTTTGGTATGAAAATTCTATTTCAGAATTAGTGACTAAATCATAGGCATCTCTTGCCAAAATAAAAGAAACCGCTGATGTGAGCACTGTAACAGAGGAAAGAGTGTCAGTATTAGGTCTGCCTTCCCACAGGAACACATACATAGCTCTCATTAGTATTGCAAGTTCTGTGTACGTGCCCGTAGAGGAACATACACCACTTAAAAACTGGGGAAAAATCAAAACGAATCTGCTCTGGAAGTTTCCTTGCCAAAGCACTTGAACCTCATCTAAAGGAGTATTATGGGACAGAAAAAAGTCCTGCAGCTGGTGAACTTTATTCCAAAGTTGCATTTCATCCTCAGACCAGTTGTAAAATGACAAGTTAAAATAAATCTTCTACATTCTGCAGATGTGCAGACAATTCATGAATAAAATGTTTCTGCAAGCAACCTATTATAGCTATAATAACAAGTGAAAACAATTCAAAGCAGCTGGATGCTGCTCATTTAGAAACACCAGCTTCTGAAAACAGTATCTGGTAGCTTCTCTTGACTTAGCGGAAGCAGTACTGATGTATACATAATACAGGTACTTCAGTGATGTATCATGTAATTTATCTATTACATGGTAGCATTTTGGAGCCCAGTCTGAGACTAAGGCCCCACTGTATGTGCACTGTACAGACAACGAGAAAGAATCTCTATGTGAAAACAGAACCAGAAAGAACATTAAAAAGGAAATTCGACGTGTACAGTTGATCTTCTTTAGGTTTTATTAACACAGCTGTTGCATATTAATTGTGTGTGTGAAATATTTTGAAACTAGATAAGAAATGTTTATTTACTCAAGAGAAGTGTCCCAACTACTGCTGAGAACTACAGGCTGTGTGACAACTGTGTGGAATGTTTTAGGTCATGCAGTTTTGCAGTTCTTGAAAATGCACATGCAAGAATCTTCATTGCAAAAACAATTCTTTTCCTTTGAAGAGTTCATTATTACCAGGAGCTCCAACATGTGTTGCATTTTTTAAGATATTCATCATGGGTTAGTAAATGAAAATGAACTGCAGTCAGCTGTCAAGGAGAGATGGCTTTGAGTAGCAAGAAATGCTACTAGTAGGCTTTCATTGTCAGCCACCTCTGATGCTGGTGCTAGAAGATGAAGAGGATTATTTGTACCAGCTTGTAGCTGCTCTGAGGAAAAATAACTTCTGTGTATTTGCAGATTAGGCTAGACCTAGGCTTTGCTTCTCTGAAGAAAACTCCTTAATGTAACTTGCATTGAGGCTCTGAAATGCAGCTTGTTTGTATTTCTCCCTTGGCAGTGTTAGAAAAGCTCATCTCTCCCTGATCTGCATTTGAATAGTCTTCATCTTTATCTCCTTTAGATAAGGGACTTCTCTGCTTTAAACACTTCCTTTCTTTCTCTCTCATTTAAGCATGGAGATGGAGGGATGTGGTTTGTTTTTTTTTTCATCTTGAGCCTGTGCAGTAGTCCAACGATTTGGTTTGCAGTGTTTTTGGTTTGTCATTGATGGGCAGTCATATTTCCAAATGGACTGACTACATACAGCTCTCCTGGGTGAGTCTGTTTTGTCTGCTTGTGTCTTGCAGTAACCTGGGGACAGCCCAGAGCCTCATTTGTTCATAGACCTGCACGTACAGACACACTGGTGCATTAAACATCTGAGCTTCATGAATTTAGGACGGCAGGCTTCCCATGACACGTAGGGTGTAGGATTATAATTTCTAATATGCAGTCTCATGTGCAAAAGAATTATATGGAGTGTAGAAAAATTAAAAGAGTAATGAAACTGTACAGTTCAATTCAGGCACACATCACTCCACAGGAATAGCCATTTGTGTGAGTGATGTGGGTGTCACCTTAATGCTTGCTGCACAACCAAATATTTTGGACTTTTGAAAAGTCGAGCAGCTGATGCTAATCGTGCACGTTTTCTGAGCCCATGATCTCAAGATGTGAAGAAATGAGGCTGAAACCTCTCCTTCCTTTCCCATTTTAACGCTACCTCTTCCATAAATATGCCAGCTCTAGGTCAATCAGCAACATGCAAGATCACGTGCAGGATCTCTGAAGGGGATAAATGTGTACAGTTTACTACTGGCACTTGATTTGAGACCAAACACAATTAACCAGTTTTTCAAGACTGATCTTTCGTTTTTACCCTACCTGCAATCCCTTTCTCCTCAGCAGGCTGCACAGCGGTCTGTGAGGATGTACCTACAGATAATACAAGAGATTGCTTTGCAGCCCTCTCTACCTAAGTATCTTCACTGCCTTTAATTTGGTCGTTTTTACGTGGAAAATATGATCATAGAGACTGATTTGACAGAAGATGTTTTCCCCTTGAATGCCCGTAAGACCAAAAGTGATTGTGAAGCATCCACGTTTTATGCTTCAAAGACAACTTCTGCTTTGTATGTAAAATCCTGTAAGCCAGGAATGTCTCATGTTCAGAAAATCCATGGCTCCCTCTTACATCCTAACCATAATAGTTTTCTTTATGGCTCCTGTGCCCTTCCTCAAGGAGTCAGGACAGTCACCTGAAAACATGCACCAGATCTGTTGACCAGAGGTGTATGCACAGTCTAATTGAAGAGCTAATATTGCCTGCTCTCTTGCTTTGGAGCCTAGCCTAAGAGGACTCTTTAATTCTCCACTTGGAGAAAGAGTGGGTAACTTCATAAAGCCGTATTACTTGTTAACTGTTAGAGATGAAGATAATCTGAAACACAGAAACTATTAATAACAAAGCACTGGACGGAGGAAGATTTTCTACACAGAAAATTGCCCATCCACAGCACACTAAAGATTTTATTCCTTTCATAAGTCAGGATTCTGACTTCAACTAAAGCTTTTACAACATCAAATTTTTATCCTACTGTCCAGCTGCCTTTTTATTTCTTTTAGAGGACCAGTTAAGACTTTCTTTTTAAAACACCTTTTCTATGCCTGAGCACCATACACCAAATTATATGTATATACTTTGCTTAGAGTCTGGCCAGGGTTACTTATTATTTAACTTGCTTGCAGTTAGGGTTTCTCTTGGGTTCTGCTGGGGTTAATTATCACCAGCAGCTGCTGGCCCAGTCAGTTGGGAGGGGCTGCAGCTGGGAGGGGCCACAGCCAGGATAGACAACTGAATCAGCCAATGGGATAGTCAATACCATTCCGAGTCATGCCCCTATATAAGGGGAGGGCTGACCTGCCTGCAGCCCCGTTTTCAACTTGCTTCAGTGTGGCTGGAGCAGGGAAAGTTGGCATCTTGGGTACAGGTAGAACCTTCCTGGCTTCTATTGCTGACTATGTCTGTCATTTCATTAGTGCTGTTGTTTTCTTCTCTCTTTGTGGTGTTCTATTAAACTGTCCTTATCTCAAGCCCTGGGGTCTCACCCTTTTTCTTCATGATTATCCTCCCCATTGTACAGAAGGGAGTGTGGAGTGCTGGGTGAGCAGCTGTGTAGTTTTTAGCTGCCAGCAGAGGTTAGCCCACAACAGGTTTGAAATGGAAAGTAGTTTTACCCCTTCATGGTTATGGAGCATAGAGCAGTTTTCCCAGTGCTCAGTAGTAGCAAACTCCCTTCTTTCCTCCTTCCCTGAAATCAAAAGTAGATAGGATTTAATTTCATTTCCCCAGCCCCTACCTTAAATTGTTCTGCCTTAATGGCATCATCACTGTGATTTTAATTAGCAAGTTTCACTCTTTACACCTTTTGTAATAAACATGTTCACCAGCAATAACTTTAAGTTTGTAACCCTTGCACTTAAGGACTATGCCCTCAGGTCTTCTGTGTATTTGCTATAGAAACACTGGACAAGAACCTCAAGCGGTGTAGCTTGAAGAAGAACCTTCCCAGAATCTGTCTTTTCTTTCAAAAAGCAGCAGAAATTATGTCATTGACATACAAAAAGATCTGTGTTGCAGAATAGCTGGAAAGAGGGTTTCTCTCCATTTGTATTCATGACAGCTTCTACGTATCCAACTATCAAAACCTATTATGAAGAGCTCTGTTGTAGTGTAGATACATTTTTATGCTTGTCATAATACAGATCTATAGGTGAATTTGTCAGTGATATATGCACTGTCATACTGCTGTATTTCTTATAGAAAATACTCTTAATGATAACTACCAAGTTAGACATTCTTACTGTGCAAGTCTGAGCTTTTTGGTTTCTCAGTTTTAAGACAAATGTTTAAATTATCAGGATTTTTTTCAGTTTGGTGCATATTTAGAAACACAACATTTAAACCAAAAGTAATTTACTGGGCTAGTTACTTTCTACATCCTGTGTTAATAAGGTATGCACGGTCCAACAAGCTTCTTTCTATGACTTCCAGTGCTAGATTTTTCCTTCTTCACATTTATACGTGACTTGTCCAGCCCATCTTAGAAGGCTATTCTAGAATTACTTTTGACAGGTTGATGAAAAATCAACCCTCCTTGATTCACATTTTGAAGCTAGGGTGTTTGAGCTCTAAGGCTGTCTTTAAAGCCTAAGAAAGAAAAATTCTTTGTGTGCCTTTCTTAGAAAATCTCCCAATGAAAGGAGTACCTTCCTCCATTTCTTCAGTGTTTTACTTCTCATTTTCTTCTTCCTCCCTTGTTTCTCCATTCCCTGTTCTCAGCTGAAATGGGGCTGAGGGTGGAGTAACCATGCAGTTATAGGGATGGAGCATGAGGGAAAGCAACGGGGGAGAGGCAGCTTGGGGGAAAAAAAGTCACCCATTTGTTTTAGAACTGAATCTCAGGGGTTTTTTCCTCATCAAACTGGAGATATTTGGAACAATTTTTTTTTTCTCACAAATATTAAAACAAATGTTCTTGGTCTCTTCAGCTCAGCACTTAGGAATCTAAAAGCCCCTAACGTGTCAAGATAAAGCCAAAAGGCATTGCCATGATGGTTTGGTGCGATCTGCAAAATCAAGAGTTGATGTTTCTGCTGTTCCTCCTAATCAATAAATAGCAAAACCCATCTGGGGCAGAGCAGAAGGACAACTGAGGATGCAGACTGGACTTGGGGCTCTCCAGGTTGTATTCTGTCCGTGGTGACACCTCCTAAAGGCGACTGAGACACGCTGATGTCACTTGTTGCATGCACAAGCCCAGTGGCGTCCACCAGAAATTACCGCTGTTATCCTTGAGCTCTAATTTCCTTTCCAAAAGTTACATTAACCATTGAATGAAAGACAAACTAGGTGATTAGTTACTGAGTGGTGGCTTGTCCTGGGGGCAGCTGGGCAGCCACCCAGGCAGTGCCTCTGTGTGAGGTGTAAGACAAAGCACAACAAGCTGCCCCCTCACGCGCTGCTTTCCCAGCGGCAGGAGCCGAGCAGCCTGACCCTTTTCTGCAGTGATTTGCAAGGCCTGGGTTTCAAATCAACACGTATTTTTACGCTTGAAACCAAAGCTTGTATTCCTAAGGCACTGCGTGTTGCATATAGGATCGAGCTGCATCTGTCCACAGCTGTAAGCCTGCTGTGTGTGAGGTATCTGTCAGATCGCTGCATTTGTTTCTGGGTTCATTCACCTCTCCCAGTCATTCCCTGTCTTTGCAGGCTCCATCATAGCTTCTGGTCGGAGTTGTGAGCACATGGAAAAATCTGCAAATTAGCAAATTTCTGAGCCACAATACATAGTTTGCTGGCTGAAGGGCTTGCACGCTGAAGGAAAAGGTATAAATCTAGTCAGAGGAGGCTTTCTCGCTCCATTTTACTGGGATTCTTACATGTTTCTTTTCCCAAATTACCCTGCAAATTAAGCTACTACTGCACGTTCCCTGTCGCTCAGCCCCAAGTACAGTACATATTAAGGTAACAGTGTTCAAGATGAACCCAAATTAGGTCTGTGTTTGGGAGGGAAACAAAATAAAAAGAGCAAACTAGTTTAATTACTCCCCATTCAGATGTAATTCAGTTGCATTGCACTAAGAAAAATAAATGCTGCTGGGATGTTATGAGACAATTAGTAAGATAATGGAAAATAGTTAATACCCCTCATGTCTGTGAGAGAATGCTCTCCCCTCTGCTTCAGAGTAGTCTTGAAAGAGTTTTCTGAATTGCATTTACAAGCAAGAATATCTTTTCCCTTTGGAAATGTAACAAAATCCTGTCACAGCCCAAATTGGTTTACAGTTTGGAAATCATACAGTTCAAAGAAATCACCTTGGTCCTGAGCCAGGCACAGGGCAGGGATCCAGGCACCGTGAGTGTACTCCTCCTTTGGGAACGACAAGCGATGGGGAAACTTTCTCACCCAGCAGTTTCGGTCACGCCCTGTGTTTCCAGGCAGGCACATCTAAATAAATCCTTGGGCCTTTCACAGTAGCTATTTGAAACGTTTCACCAATATCCCAGGCACTCAAAATGTGCCACAGGTATCTTCCTTTATTGTGTTCACAGTGGAGGACTTTTCCTCTTCCACTGTGACAGCAAATTTGCCGATAACTTGTCAGCTTATCTTTCCAGCACCCATCAGCTGTAAATGCACTTGCCCTTGGCTATGGGAACTGAGACTTGGGCTCTGATCCCAGCTCCACTGTGGTCCCACTGAGTGACCTTGTTCATGCTGTATGCACCCCCTGTGCCTCAGACACTTCTGCACTGTAGGGATAATGATTTCTGACTCCTTTGTACGTGCGTTTTATATGCTGCAGTAGAGTCCAATTATCCTGGGTTTAGCCACTGGATGAATTAACAGCTACCAGCAGCTGTGGGCACAGCAGGGTGAGCGTGAGCACACGTGTGGGCATTAGTGCACATTTCCTCACTTCTCCTGTTTTGAAGTTCTTCCCTTGGGGTGAGGAGTTTGGGGATGTTTTATTTTTCTGTGTGCTAGTCTCTCAGCTGTGCAACTTCCATTGAAAGTCAACCTCGCTGCGCAACTCGATCGGGGAAAAAAAAAAATCCTGTTTAATGTGAGATTAGTTTAGGCTTTTGTACTTGGTTTCCTCGGGACTCTAATGGCAGTCTGAAAAAGAAAATCACCCCTGAAAATGTCTAGCGTTTTGGGTTTCACATAAATGTAATCCAATTACCCCAGTCTAGGCCATGCAGAACTATTTGGTCTGAGGTATACATCAATCTAGGAGAAGTACAATATACCGAACTAAAAAGAAGGCAGATTGGGCATATTTCTTAATAGCATAACACAATGCAATTGCCAAAGGAAAGGCATATGCTTCTGTCCTGCGTTACGCAGTGCCTGAACTGAGTAATTTGGGGGAGGAGAGGGAGTGAAGTCCTTGCAGGAAGGGATTTTAGAGGTATCTTCCCTGGAGGCCAGTTTTGTAAAGGCGTACCATCTGGTGCATTCAAAATGCAAAAAGATTTGTTCTTCAGAAGTCTGAGCCAGGGATAAAAGTCCATCCCTGCCAGGGATGGCTTAGCAGTATCCAGAGAGAGGGATGAGTTTTATCACAAACAGCGAAATTCTCCTTTTCCTCCGCCCTTAACCTCTAATTCAAGCATCAAATAGACTGATCTTACTGTAGCTGCTGGTTTCTGTAATGAAAGTTTCTGATGTCCTTGCTTACTGTGAACTGAGCAATGAACTGTTTCATTACTATTTCTGCTTTGCTTCCAGGCACCTTCATTTTACACAGAGGTCAGAAAGGGGTTAAACACAAACGCTGACATTATCCCAAGCAAAGCCTGTACTGGGACTCAAACGTCTGTGCCTCACTCACATGCCTTCAGCAGCAGTCACACGACTAATCGTGGTGTGGAAGCTTAGGGCTGCTCTCTGTAGCAGCCTCAACATTTGCACCTCTCAGGCCTGAGCTGTAATGATTGAGCCTCTTTGAAGAATTAAGCATTTTTGCGCCCTGTGCCTTGCAGGGTAGATTTCAAATTGCCTTTTAGAGGAATGGTTGGAGGTTTAGCTTGCCTTGGAGACACTGCGGGCTCTGGTGGTGGAAGCCCTTGGTGCATCACTGTCACAACCGAAGCTCTTTGCAGAGGCTGGAGGCTTGCAAGAGGCAGCCACTGGCTCATGCTTTTTGCAAGCACGAGGTATTTGGGGCTTGCAGTTGGTTGGGCTCAGGCTACTCACGGACTGACCAACCCAATGTGCTATCTAAGTTGAAGTTAAGATTTTACAACAAAAGATGGTGTGACCACTGAATAAGAAAGCACTATTGCATCGTGCTTAAATACTGAGGGATGTGATCATAGCCCTGTCGCTCCTGGCACAGCTCATGGCTTCAGGGTGAGTTTCCCTCTGGAAGCTGGGTCTGGGAGCCAGAAGACAGGAATCTAGAAATACTGAGAAATTGTGCTGCTCTTCAGCTATCAGTGCTGTGTATATCTGCACCTTCACAGAAGCAGCCAGACAAGCAGCGGTGAGCTGCTCTTGCTTTAGCTCGGTGAAGCATAACACTCCCATGGCTCCCCAGCTCTCAGGTATGCTGTGTGCACACTGATGTGGTCCCCATGGACTACTCTCCTCTAGCTGATGTCGTGGCAGACCTGGTCTCCTCGCTGTCCATGTCTGCAGAGCTTCAAACTTGTCTTTATTTTGTTAACTTGAGCTGCTCTTTAACATGCAGCAAATCGATGTGCTGGTGAGATCTGAGTGCTGTCAAACTTCTTTCAGAAGTGGCTTTTTGGTTTAATCAGACATAAAAGAAATGCTAACCTTAATCAATTACTTGATTTAAAAACATGTCTTACACTGGCTTTTCTCATAGTAGGAGAAAAAAAATCCTGTCTGCCAAGTAGAAGAACCTTGTACAACCTCATCTTCCACAGGTACTTCTGCAAGTAAGAAACCTGTAGGAAATAACTTCTGGTCTATTCCTTTTAATTTATTCTGCTCTCCCTCCAGATTTGAGGATAGACTTTACTGTGTCTTTGAAGTTTGATAGCTTTAAGCCCATTCCAGTCTTTCTTCTGTTTGGGCACCTAATGTGTAATATCCTGGACTTCAAAATGTAGTAACTTGGCATCTTCCTGATGCCTTGTAACTAATGGATCCTTCAGCCTTGAGGAAGCAAGCTGGGTCCTAGTGGTGATGCTTTCTTTGTACTCCCTTTATTTGTTCTTTAGTGATCTCTGAAATCCAGTTGCTTCAATATTATTGAGTTCTAACAACTCCCACATGAAATCTGTGGGATTACTAATTTTGTGATATTTGCTTAGTTAAGTGCTTACCTGGGTATAACTACACTGTTTACCATTGGCCTCAGCTTCTTCCCTGCCTGTCTTACTCATGTCAATTGAAGGAGAATGGACAGAACAAGAGCAAAATCTGTTTCCTTACTATAACTTATGTGATCAGTCAAATTAATGCAAAATGAATGTATTACAGAGGAGCAGCAATAACAGAGCCCTTGCATCATCCTTTGCGTGGCCATGGTAGGATTGGCTATAATGAATACATCAAATTATTTAAACTGGGGATCTTTCTTTCTAAGTCTTCCTTTCGTACATTCTCTGCCTGTCCATTCTCTTGCTTGGAGGATCTTTGTGGGCTTGACAGAGCTTGAGAGCTGTGGAAAGCTTATTCAAATGTAACTTGCACAGTCAGGTTAAACACTGCTCTTTGCAGCTCTTTCCCCGTGTTTATGTTCCCCTTCACACCCACCTCAGCTGCTGGAGCAACACCACATCAGTGAGGCCAGAGAAGCATAGTAACGATCAAACTTGGGAGAATGTATTAAAGCTGTCTGAAAACCTATTAAAGGTTGAGTTAGAAGCAGTGTTATTCTTCACCTTCCTATTCCTTTCAAGCTCTTTTCTAACCAACAATGTCGTACATATCTCTGACCCAGAAGAGTGTTTTAGGTGGAAACCAGAGCAAAACAAAAAATGTAGCTTAATTTAAGTTTTTCTAGGAAAAAATGTGTTGACCATTACAGCAAAATGCCAAAGCATCATTAAGTTCTGTAAATAGCCTACTAAAAACACGGTTATTTAAGAAGGTTAGGCCTAATTTGCCATGTTGTGCAAAGGATGTGTGACTTAAAACTTTATTGCCCCCTGTCATCTTCAGTAAGGAGAACCTTGCAGATTAATGGTGAGGCGGTGAAGGGAAGAACCATGGAGAGAGGCTATTGTTAGAATAAATGACCCTGGACTTCCCACTTTAAAAGTCAGTAGCACTGCTCTTCACCTTCCTTGTGTGTCACTCTTTCCTCCTTGGCACTAAGAAACCCTCCAGGGCCTCACTGAGGGCTCAGCAGCAAAGGTAAGCTGCTTTTTGCTCTTTATGTGCCCAGGCTCTTCTTGTGTGATAAAGCCCTTCAGCTGTGAGGGGCAAATTCCCCTTCTCTTTCTGGGAGCCCAACGCTTCTAGAAGTCACTGAGCTGTTCTTGGCAATGAGCAGGAGAGGTGTGTGATGTTGACGTGAGTAAATGCCAGTGCTGTAATGACAAGCTTTCCTTCTGTCTCATTCCTCCCTGGAAACACTCAAGACAGGCAGGACATTTCAAGTGTCTGTAATTGAAAGCATTAAGGTTTTACTTGGCTCTGCTTAAATTGGTGGTCTCAAGCATACAGTCCACTGCAATTATATATTGTTCCATGCTTGATTTTATGTTTCTGCTCACATAAACTTCTGCTGGAGCTTTTTCAGGCATAAGTAAATCTGAAACGTACAGATCATTAGAGGAAGTATTGAACCATTTACTTGTAGAATAGACATAGATTAACTGGGGATGGATCAGTGCACTTTTATCACATAGCATCAATAGTAAGACTGAAAATTTCTTTTGGGATAAAAAGAAATAATAATTGTTTGCTGTTAGGAGGAGATGAGAGACAGCTTGAGAGAGCACGGTGTGAGGTGCACGGCAGCCCGCATCCTCTAAATGGAAGTAAATATTTGTAACCAGACTTCTGTCCTAGTTTAAGTGAAATTTCAGAAGTAAGAGAAAAACCACTGAGGGGTTACACAGGGAAAAGAGACTGGCACTGAGCTGCACTTTCTCCCCTCATCTGCCCAGGTTCTGGTAATTTGGTCTCTGCCACCAAGTCTCTGCTTCAGTGAGGTGTGGGGAAGGAGTTGCTCTCCTCTCGTTCCTCCATGCTGCAGTGGCAGCTGGGATCGATTCAGAGGGAGAGTCCTATGGCCTGTGTTTATTGAGCAGGTCAGACCAGGAGGTTTTAGTGGTTCATTCAGCCTTTCTAATCTAATAACCTGCTTTTATCCAGTTACCCTCTGGACTTTAATTTGAGCTACTATTCGATCAGAGCACAAACAAATGATAGAAACTCTCAATGACAGCCTGCCAGAGGAAATGCTATAAAACCAGAATTAATTGAAAATACATATTCCAAGAGTGAGATATGGACCCTTTTTCTAATAGACTTAAACTTGGATATTATTACTGAAATACTGGCAAATTCACACATCAATGTAAATTGTCTTCCTGCGTCTGTCAACAGGCACCTAAAGCAGTAATAAAGGCAGAATGGCGCCTCATAAATATCCAATATCCTAATTATCAGAGCTTGACTTAACCAATGGCAGGGTAATAAAAAATGAGAATTTTTTTTGATCTTTTGCCATAAAAAATTGCATATTTTATTCTTTGAAGACTGACTGCAGTGTCACAACTTTTGTGGCAAATAGAGCATGAAGCATATTGTCAAAAATATGGTTAGGTAATATGAAGCCACTAAATATTTTATCTTCCTGGCAATGTACTAGGAGAAAAGTATAAACCTTAAATCTATCAGGTTCCTCCTCCCACCTCCCAAACTGTTTTAATAATATAGAAATTCGGGTTCCTAAGAGAAAAGCAACACATCAATTTTCCAGTGTGCTCTGATATAGTATCATGAATTATGTAGTGTTTGCATTGGGGTTTAAAATGTCATCAGTGTATATCTCTAAGAATTGTTGAGCAGTTGCACATCATGAACATTCACTTTTTTCCTTTTTACTGATCGATCAAGATGTTCTGTTTGGATGCTAAACCTCTCCTGGACTGGGTGTCCTAGACGTGGGGGCAGATGGGAGAACAGGAGGGACCCCAGGGAGGGACAGGTGGCCACATCTACAGTCAGAAAGTGTCATCCCTCATGGTGGGGTGAGGCCTCTGCTCATCATCCTTCTCACACAGCCTCTGCCAGCCGCTTTGTCACTGCATCTCCTTTCTGAAAACCTGGCAGGATGTCCCGTGTGCCTGTCTGTGGTAGAACTAGTGCTGGCCCAGTGGGACAGATGCCCCAGCTCCACAGGCACGGTGGCCTGTGGGTCAGGCAACCCTACAGTATGACATTGGCTTGCAATGCTCCTCCTTGTTTTTCTGCACGGTGCCTGCCTGTGCCCCAGCTTGTATTTCAGCCATGAAATTAGCTCTATGGCAAGGAACAAGCCACATTCTCCTCTGTAGTTTGCACCTCTCAAAGAGTGAGGGTGACTAAATTAGCCTTCCCCCTTCCTCATCACTGTTACAAAAGTCAAAGTTTTACGATGTATTACTCCTGTTGGCTTTGTGGCATGGTGTGAGACTTTACTCTTAAGAGACCCTGTCTTTGACTGCCAGCATTGGCCTTTGACTCAGTGTGAGCAAGGAGATGATCTGCTCTGCCCCATTGCTCATTAGTAACCCTGTCTTACCTTGCTCTGATGCCTGATTTTGTCATTAATGAGCATTTGTCTCCAGGTGCTGTTAGGAAGAGGGTAGGAACCATGACACTGCTGGAAGCAGGAGTCCTCTGGGTATCTGCTCAAAGAGCCCTCCATCAAAACAGGTGGAGTTACACCTGGAAGGGAGATGGATGGAGAAGCTCCAGGAGCAACAGGATCCATCCCACTTTTTTCCTTCTGTAGCCATTGCTGTGGTTGGAAACATAAGACTTGTTCAGTGAATTGATGAAAACCACTGCTAAACCCATGAATCCATACTGAGCACCTGGATATATGCTGTGGTTCACATTTTAATTTGTTAAAACCAAGCACCTTTTTACAATGTAATCAGGATGTACTGCTCATTTGGCAAGGGTACGGAGGGCCCTTGACTGACTGGGTCACGTAACCCCTGTGAAAAAGATGTGCCGATGAGAAAGTGTCTGGGTCATAAAATAGTTTTCTGCTGCTCTTTACTATCTAAAGGAAAAAGGGCACATGTGTGTGCAGTCGGGTGATGTGAAAGCTCCAGTTAGAGCTAGGAAGCCCAGCTTTCTGCTCTCTGAGAGACTGGGTTTTCTGTTATACCAGCGACATGGGGACAAATTATTTCAGGGCGAGAAGTCAATTCCTGCTTTATAAGTAGGAATCTCTAGATTTAAATGATGCCTTTTCTCTCCTTCATTTTCTGGAAAGAGCCAAAGGGAAGTTTCCCAGACTTGGCCCACACGTGTCTGCGGTCACAGCCTGTATCAGCCCGATGGGGAGGAGAGCTGGCCTTCCTCCTGAGCAGGGCATGCGGGGCTCAAATCTCCCTCACGGTCTCAGTGAAAACTCTGGTGTTGGCTCTGTGTCAAAATCCCATGCGTCAAATTATTTCTTGAGCAGGCCTGGAGACAGCAATATGTCACATGCAGATCTTATTGGTGAACTCTGCTCTACTGGTGTAGCAATTTAAGCGCTTTATATGGTGGTGCTGGCATAAAAATATTGCCTTCACTACACTCCTCATGGTTTGAAATGAAAAGGACTTTGAGTATATAGCAATATTTTGACAACAGTGCTTTTTGGGAGGCTTTATAACGGGAACTGTTGCTTTTTTTGATGACAAAAGCTTACAGATGAATGTGAGTAAAATGAAGGAGTCCAATTTTTCACAGTCTGGAGGGAAAAAAAGGCTCCTTTTCGTAACACATCGCTCATGCGCCAAGTGTGTTCACTTCTCTATTTTAAAGCATGAGAACACGTAACAGCCAGGACAGGACTGAGAGTGCATCCTTTAGAAAGGATAGTCTATCATCTTGTCTCCAGCTTTATACTCCCTGTTGAACATATCTGCCAACATGACACTGGATACTGATGAGCAATTTGTATGGTTATAAAAATATTGGCAGAACTCCATTGTTTTGCTATTTAATTCTTAATTTACATTTTTAATGTGCTGTGTCCTCATTCATATTACAGGTTTTACTCTTCTGTGTACATCTGTAATAGAATGATCTTTTTTCTAAAAAATAATTATGAATACCAAAGAGCTGTTACAATTGCACTGTGTTTGACTTAAGGGCTGTCCCCATCTTTTAAGATAATGCTTCCTTAGGAAGGGAGTACATTTGCACGAGACAGGGGAAAATAGAGTTGGTATATAGCATAAATAGGTGTATTTTTAAGTGTTTTTCCTGAGCTACAGATTGCCTTCCAGTAATCAGACTGGCAAAAAAATGTAATAAATGATGGGGACTGGAGACCCAACCTCTGAACAGCCTGTCTCAATGTATTTATTAGTCTTCCCTCCCTCTCTCCTCCTCTCCCCAGGTTTTGATGGGAAGGATGACATGATTTTGCCAGCCCAAGGAAATAAGGACTTAGCAACAGTACCTTTGCTCTCTGTATCCAAGCCGTGTTTTTAAATTGCCGTGTCCAGTAAAACTTTTTTACTGGACTATGATTTGTGCTAGAATGAAACTGCTGGTAATTGGTTTGCTTTTCACCTCCGGAACAACTCGCCCGCTGAAAGCATCCTAATATAAGTGTGTTTTTGTGCTGTATTCCCACAAAGCTTGAGCTGTTAAGGGTGGCAGAGAAATACCACGTGCACTGGCTTGAAACAGGGGCCGAGCAGCAGGAACAAGCTACAGCCCCCCAGGTCCTGCTCTGTCCTGCCTGCCCCGTGTGGGGAGATGGGAGTGAGCAGCATTCCCTGGGCTCGCTGCAGCCATGAGCTACAACAGGTACCACCTCCTGCATGGACAATCCAGAGGCTTAAGCTGCCATAGAGAGAATGGTCTGCGAGCATTTTGTTCCATTAAACAGGCCGTCATTCCCAGTGATTAATGACTTACGGAATAGCAGTACAGTGAAAACGTTGACAGTAGGTTTAAATTATAGCTTAAGGACTCTGCATCCAGAGAAATACCAGTAAACAACTTTACATGGCACAGGCTTATGAAGTTGCTGCTGTGAGAAACAAGTGCAAACACAAGAAGAGAAAACGGATGCATTCCTGAAAGGAGTGCACATGCAGACACCTCAGTGCTCCTGCACCAGTGCCGTGGTTCCCGTGTCCTGCAAATGCTCTGAGGAAGATTTATTTACAATGCTTTTCTCCAGCAGGGAGCTTTAAAGGTGCCATGAAACCTGGCACTTTTAGGGCCCCTTTCATTACTGTACACTTTCCCCAAGTGTGTGCTCGTGCCGAGAGCAGATGGCAGCAGAAGCAATTTTTGTTGTCTTACCACAGAGGGACTTGCAGGATGACTTGGAGCAGTTCACTGAGAGTAGGAATTAGAGTGGAAACAAGTTTTTACATATATATGCAGACCTGTGCATTTTTATGAGGACTTATTAAGTCAAGGTTGAGATGAAAGGGCTAAGCTGATCAATGGAAGAAATAGGATATAGATTTGATTTGATCTGATTTGATTTGAGACACATAATGAACAGCATTGAAACAACCAGCTCCTCTTTGTGAGGTGCTCCTGGGAGAGCTTTCTTGAAGTTTAAAGCGTGGATTTTGTTCAGGAACCCTGAAAAACACAGAAATGTTTTAGTGAGGTTCCTCACCGTGCTGCTGAATAGCAGGAGACTCACAGGGCACAGGTGGAGGAAGGGGAGAGGGTGTGTGGAGGGGCATCATTAAGAGGGGCATCTCCTCCCTGTAAAATGTCTTAAAATCTCTTGTGTGCAGACAACAGGGTCTGTGGCCTGTGAGAGGGGTGGGAGCTGAAAGTAGAAGCTCTCCCAGGTGTGAGGGAAGCAGAGGGAAACTGGCTGTGGGGTGGCTGTCACTTGCCCATGCCCCAGGGGAAAAGGATAACACAGAGAGTTGGTTTAGGGCAGGGTCAAAAGAGGACACAGGTGCCCAACCAGACTCCAGGGCTTTTGTTCTTGTTGCTGTCCAAGTGCAGCTCCCAGGGCACAATAAGCACTCGCAAGTACCGGAGACAGAAATGCTCAGTGAAGCACTGGACACCTTGGGATGTAAGAGAAATCTGATTGACCCACTCCCCTCATTCAGCACTTACACTTACCTTGCAGGGCAGGGGGGACAACAGATACGTGTTTAAAATGAAATGAAGATATTCAGGAGAGCTCTGCTGTGGCCATTGTGACTAATATGTGCAGTCAGCAAAGCACACCTGAGCCCCGTACGGTAACCGATCTCTCACTGAGCTTTCAAGGCAGAAAAATGTTTGCAGAAACTTGTTTGATCCCTGGATTATTCTGTATTTGTGTGTAATATTTCACGGTCCTGAAAATCTGTGATGAGCCAGTGTACTCTGTGGTCTTGTTTCATGAGCCTTGTTCTCAAACGCGCTGAAGTTTGTAAGAAAGTGTTACTGTGTCGTTTGGGGGCATTCTGCTGATAAATGTTGTGTGTGTGAGAATGGTAAAGCAAAGCTCTTGGTAAGACTCGTGTTCTGAACAAATACTAAAAGCTGAAGTATGATTAAGGAGCCCAGGCAACTGGTTTCTTTTAGTGAAAAATATTGATGCTGGGTGTTTGCAAACTGGAATAATGCTTGCTCTTGCGAGTAATCCTGCTGGCTGCTTAGCAGGAAGCTCTTTGTGGAGCACTAAACGTTTTCTAGGATGAGGAGCTTACCCAGCAGCCTTTTGAAACGAGACCGCTGTCATTAGATCTGTCTGTAAGATGCCCATGCTGTTTTTAAGCTGATGTGCTTACCTAAGAGACATGTAAAAAAGCCAATTAATCTACTCCATTTTGAATGTGTAAGACCTTGTGCATCCTGGACAACTTTACTTGGATCACCAGAGATCTGTGATGCATATCTTGGACCTTGAATGTTCATTGTATGGATTTATATGCTTAGCTAATCATTTAATGCTTTATTTTGCTTTACAATAAGTAGTCACAATTCTGATCAAAATAAATGGAGGGTGAGAGGGTGTTTATGTCTAGATTTGGACTACTCTGGAATCTGACAGCCTCTTAAAGGCATTGGTGGGAAAAGAATTGAGTTATTCTCTCACAGGTCAGAGGAGTTTGCCATCTTGGTGGCACTTTACCGGGGCAGGCAGGGTGGGCAGGGGATGGCCTGGGACAGGTTTGTACCTGCTCCTCCTGCCTTCTCCAGGGGATATGTATTGGGATTGCCATCCTCGGCTCTCTGGACAGATGCTCTTTTGCTTCCTCAGCGCTGCGCGGGGTGTAATAAACTCTTACTGCAGGGAGTCAGCCCAGCGCTTTGGTTCCCGTTCAAAAGATGTCTTTAATCTTCCTGTTGCTTTGCGTAAGTTGTAAATTACAGAACCCTGCAGAAAATTATATGTAAAGTAGATTACGATTCTCATTTTTAGGATGAAACGGGCTCTGCATGGTAAAAACCGATTCTCACGATCATTTAATTTTTCATTCACTCTCCGATTTACATTTCACGTATTAAATTCCCTAAAATCTGGGTGGATTATTGTAATTTGGATATTCCAAAATTATTTACAAACAAAGTAGCTAAAGAGAGGCTGTAGGCATCAACTATAAACAGCCACAGTAGTTGGGGCTGGCACATACATGTGCAGCCTCAGCCTGACAGAGGCTGTGCCCTGTGTCTGCAGCTGTGTAGAGCGAGAGCTGCTGCTGGACCCCAGCCGCTGGCATCCCCACGGTGCCCACCGCCCAGCCTTCGCGGAGCAGAACGGGCTTCAGGGAAGGTTAGAAGGCAGGTTATGAAGTAGCACTGCAGACCTTTGTGGGAAGGCTGTACTGGGAGAGAAGAGAGCACAAGAACAGAGGGAGCATCACACAATGTTGGACACTGGCTGTGACGTCTGCGGGTGCTGGCTTGATAATGCTTAGACTTTTTAATGAGTTCTTACTTAGTTCTGGATTATGAGGAAAGGTTGAAGGATCTGGGGCTGTTCAGCCTTGAGGAAAAAATGGCTGAGGGGAGACCTTATTGCCCTCTACAACTACTTGAAGGGAAGTTGTAGCGTGGCAGGAGTTGGTCTGTTCTCCCCGGTGACAAGCGACAGAACAAGAGGCAAAGGCCTGAAGTTGAAGCAGGGGAGATTCAGGCTGGATCTCAGGAAGCATTTCTTTCCAGAAAGGGTTGTCAGGCACTGGAACGGCTGCCCAGGGGGATGGTGGAGTCACCATCCCTGGAGGTGTTGAAGAGGCAGTTGGATGTTGTGCTCAGGGACATGGTTTAGTGGTTTTGATAGGGCTGGGAGTAAGGTTGGACTTGATGATCTTGAAGGTCTCTTACAGACAGAACTGTTCTATGGTTCTATTTCTCTGCACCCTCAGTGCTTACTGCTTTGGGACCTGCGGTGACTCTGTCAGGGGGAGGAGGGTGTGATTGGGTGAGCTGAGGGCCAGAGGCCTTTCCTGAGGGGGGAACTTGAGGTGGGAGTGGGAACAGAACATCAAAGGGAGGGAAAAAAAAGTTCAATCCTGACAGAACTTTCTCTCTATCCTTGATGCTCCAGATTGTTGCAGGCAGTGGCAGGTGTTTTGGGTGGCACAAGTGCTGCACTAGCCAGTAGGCACTTCTCTCTGGGAAGTTCAGCTTCTCCCTGCTGTTGCTTTCCGGTAACACTGGAGTTATGGCACTAATTGGGTCTTTGGTTTAAAATGAGAGTTAAAAAGCCACCTCCAGGTACTATGCAATTCCATTCTACTTCCCCTCTACTCTGCCCTGGTGAGGCTGCATCTGGAATATTGTGTCCTGTTCTGGGCCCCTCAGTTCAAGAAAGACAGGGAACTGCTCGAGAGAGTCCAGCACAGAGCCACAAAGATGATGAAGGGAGTGGAGCATCTCCCTTATGATGAAAGGCTGAGGGATCTGGGTCTCTTTAGCTTGGAGAAGAGGAGGCCGAGGGGTGAGATCATTAATGTGTATCAATATGTAAAGGGCAAGTGTCAGGAGGATGGAGCCAGGCTCTTCTCTGTTATGTCCAATGACAGGACAAGGGGCAACGGGTGCAATCTGGAACACAGGAGGTTCCACATAAATATGAGAAAAAAAGTCTTCACGGTGAGGGTAATGAAACACTGGAACAGGCTGCTCAGAGAGGCTGTGGGGTCTCCTTCTCTGGAGAGATTCCAAACCTGCCTGGGTGCAATTCTGGGTAACCTGCTCTGGGTGACCCTGCTTTAGCAGGGGCGTTGGACTAGATGATCTTTCGAGGTCCCTTCCAAACCCTAACATACTGTGATTCTGTGATTCTATTGCCAGCTTTGTGGGACTGCAGACTGGGTACCATGATACTGCAAGGGAAAGGGAAGCGGGAAGGGAAAGTGGGCACGGCTCAGCAGGGACACAAGGATAACTCTCAGCAGCACAATGGAGGATGAGGGATGCCCTTGCCTATGGGATGCCATAGGTGAGACTTGGTGAGTACCCACATGAGTACCCAGCCAGTGCTGGGGCCAGGCTGCGCAGCGTCCCAGTGTGCTTTTCTCCTACTCCTTTCTGTTCCCTGTCCTGTATTAGAACACCCTTTCCTGTGCCCCAAGGCTTACAGCTCTGGCCTCTGAAAAGCACAGAGATGAAGATCAGGTTTAGATGGGAGAGGAAGTGTAGCTGCATGTCATGGGCAATGGTGAAGTCCTTGGCAGTCTCTGAGTCAGAAGGTCCCAAACAGCACCTGCAAAAATCTGCCAGAGACCATTCCTCTGATGGGGATAGAGGAGGATGTGTCTGCCTCAAGTGGTGGTGGGAGAGCCAACTTGTGAATCTGTGTATCTCTGTGAACACATGGTTGTATGAATGGCAAAGAGGAATGGAGGAGCTAGAGAGAAGTAAGGAAGCTCAGTAGGACGCAGAGAAAGTGGGGAAAATGAAGAGGATATAACTAAATTCAAGAACAGGAGATTTAGTATAGCACATTAGGCACTAGCTCAAGTAATGTGAAGGTCTTCAATGACTTTCTGAGGTTTTAATCCTAAAATAAAATAATATAAAGTAGTGCATTATTTCACTGCTAATGTTGAGTGCACCTTGAATGCTTCCTGACTGTTCAACATTTCTTTATTTTTTCCTCCCCATAGGTTGAAGTTTTTGTATTTAGCATTTCCTTTCATTCCTCTCCTTTTCCTCCTTCCTTCCTTTCTTACCTCTCCTTCCTTGCTTCCTTCCTCTCTCCCTCTCTTTCTAATTTAAGCAAAATTGGTTCAGCTGTTTTTGATTTACGCAAGCATGGGGAAAATTTGTTTTTCCCATATCTTCAGAATAAAATATGTGCACACTCGTAAGTCTGAGCTGGCTCGAACTAGCGATGTCAAATTAGCTTGTTTATAGCCCTCACCGGGGAGTTCCAAGTTTTGGAGAAAATTGGTTCCACGTTTTTTAAGTTCTGAATGCACTGGAAGTCAGCATTTTCATGTACACGTATTAGGTGGGGTTTGTTTGTTTGGGTTTTTTTTCTCCTTCCCCTAATGCTTTTAACCTGAATCAGCTTTGAGCATTTACAGATGCATTGCTAGAAGCCTCTTACATTTTGTTCAAGCTGTCTTGCTAAAGCACTTTGGTCACACATGGGTGCAGAAAGTAGCAGACTTTCCTTCCTTCCTTCTAAATAAACGTGTACAAGAACCAAAAGGCAGTGGGGAATCTTGAATAATGCAAGCCTAGTGTTTCTAATGCAATGTTAACCATGGGAAATACTTAGTTTTCAGAATGATTGGATTTGTTTCAAGGACCTCTACCACAACGTTTACGGCAGCTGCTGAATGATATGCTCTGTAGCACACGGTATCAAACAGGTGTACAGTAATCTATAAGTGTTTTAAATGCACCGGTGCGTACCACCCCACTGTGCCCGCATGCTCTTGGCAAAGCCCTGGGGGTACCAGCCTCGTACCTCTCTCTGGGGCTGAATTTATCCCTGTGCTCCCAGCCATGGCCTTAGCAGCCCAGAGTTCAGACCCTGCTACTTACTTTGCTTCAAGACTTGGACTCACTGTTAATACAGATCCTGCTTTAGACAAGTATTGGCTGATGTTAACTCTGGGAATAGAGTGCTAAGAGCCCAGGGCTGAAAACAACGAGCAAATTAACCTAAACATAAAGTCCTTACCCAGCCTTTTAGCAGTTCCTGGCCTACTTGCTTAGAAAGAGCTTTGCTGAGTGAAGACTTGGCTTCATCCCGTAGCTACGCTGCCAGCGTGCAAGTGCTGCTGCCCCTCCCAGCCAGCTCTGCCTCTCCAGCCAGGGTGCTTGGGCCTCAGGACCACAGCCTTTTGGATGTTAGCATTTCCTTATTCTTGTCTGTACACATTATTCTTTTCCTCTCCTGTTTAAGCTGATCCCTGCCTGCCTTCAGTGCAAGCAGGGGGTAGTACAAAATTTAACAGGGATGCCTATTTGCACAAAATTATTCACACCTCTGAGGTGTTTTCAGTGGACAGAAGGAAGAGGGAGGAGTTGGAGGCTCTCACTCTTTCTCACCTCACCACTCTTGCCATTGAGTGGAGCTCCTGATGCCTGCCCCTGCCCCTTCCCTCCCCGCAGTCACCCAGGAGAGGTGAGAAAAGCAGGGAGGAGCACTGCTGACACAGCCATGAGGCACTGTAAAGGCAAAGACAAGTCCTGGGAAGGATGGGGTCAGGATTTGAGGGGCACAGAGGGCATGCAGTGGATGCTGGGCAGCCCAGCATGTGCCCATCCACACACACTTTGGGTCCTGTTCCTAAACCCTGTGGAAGCACCTTTATGCTGCAGCATTTAACCCAAGTGGCTGCATTTCCATGTCCATTTTGTGCTGTATTAATGTACCACATCTCCAATGTAAAATCTCAGAGTTAAACTGTGGCTGGGAAAGACAGTTCTTTATGTCCTGGTGGATGTATTTGACTTATACATAACAGCAGTTATTGGTAGCCCTTCAGCATAACCTCCTTCTGTGGAAATGTATCCAGAATCCCTCCCTATCATCATTAACATTTATCATTGTTAATGAGATTACTTACTTAATCATCTTAACCTTGATGCTACCCTGGATAAAAGACCTATGATATATCTGTAAAGGAATAACTACACATTTGATACAGCTGATAAGATAGCACTAATTTATTTTAGTCTGATTTATGATGAGTACTGCACAGCATGAAGCACTCTGTGCTGCTCTGTACGTCACCTAGGGTCCACAGGGTAAATAATTGTTGTCCTCGCCATCCCAGAAGGTGTCTGTGTGGTAGCATGATTTGAGTTTCCAAAAAGTATTACACCTGCCGTGGGGTCACACCGAGCCGAGAGCGGCCCGGGCGGGTGTGCAGCAGGGGGAGAGACCGAGGGGCTTCTGGAGTGCCAGCTAGCAACTCTATCAGAAGGACAGAAAAGGCTTCATCAGGATTACAGACATTCTTTTCTTCTAAGAGGTCACCTTCAAAATCTTTCCCCTTTGGCCAATAGAAGGACTGTTCAGGGCACAGATTTCCCTAGTAGAGATGCCCAGATATAAAAGCTGCCTTTGTAATTACACCGGCCAGTCTGACAGTGAAGCAAGACACACTGCATTATTTTTGGTTCTTAATTTTAATTTAAGATTACTTTTTCATCCATACCTTAATCACGTAGTGCATCTCCAATCTACAGAGAGGACTGGATCATTAGGATAATTAGCAGTCATTAAGAGTATAGGATAATATCACTATAAAGCTGTACAGATGTTCACGTCTCTGTCAAAGGAAGAAATTTAACTTATGTCAAGTCCTGTTGGTGATGTCTACTTTATTCCTGGAGCATATAGGAAGATTGGAAGAATTTGTCATGCTAGACTCAATATTATTTTTTTCCTTCCTTTTTTTTCAGTAAAAGAAGTGATTTCTTCCTAAAAAAACTTTTTTTCCTAAAAAACTTTTCTCTCGCTCCATTACCTACTCCCAGTATTTAGACTCAGAGGTATAAAACTGGGAGCTCTTACCCATTGTTATTTCTCTTGCATTTTTGTCTTGCATTTATTCAGCCCATGATCATCAATTCTGCATTACATGAACCTGTCCAACCTGTCACATTTTACTCCAGTAAATGGAAGGGATGGCTCTGTGTAACTGCTCCCATCTGTGATAGCTGTGGCACTGGGACTGGACCTTGTCTGGTCTGGGACAACTGTCCCCACAATATGGTCACACTTTGAATGAGACTTATACTTGGGTGACCCCTGATACTGCTGTGGATGAATCTATGTTGTATTTTGAATGGATTTTTTTTTAATTGTTGTTATTTTAGAGAAATTGTCGTGTCGCAATACATCATTGTAGACTGCACTGTTTAGATTTTGCCTCCTTCTCTCAAACATATATTTTAAGGTTGTTGTCATTTTAGATAGCATCTCTGAAATAGATTTCTGAATTATTTGAATGGATACCAAAAGGTATTTTAAGACTTAATATTAGATTTGGTTCATATCTTTCACTCTGTCTTGCTTTCAAAATGCAGAATTGTGGGCCTCTGTCTGGATGATTGGCACAAAGATTTAATAATCTCTTTTGTCTTTATGGCAGTTCCATTTGTAGCAATTTAAGCATCAGTCTCCAGTGAGCCTGAGTCAAAAACTTTATTTAATATGAGCCAGCTAAACATAATTTCCCATTTCTTTGATCTCCCCTATTTTAATTTGCTTCTTATCAGGTACCTGTAGGGCTAATAGATACAGTTGATGGTTTGCTGCTTACGGAAAGATCTCGTTTAAGCTGCATGGATTATTGTTGGTGAGATACTGCGGTATTCTTCTCCTTACGGATGTGGTAGTATAGGTTAGAGATGTTCTGCTGACAAACACCCTGCAGCTGTTGTGGGTAAGGGTTTTGCTTCTGAATCTCCTTCCAGAAACTTCAGTAAAATACAGGGAAGGGACTTGATGAACAACATCTGAGTAAGTGCCTGTTGGTTAACACTGGGGTTCCTACCTCAGTCACCTTAATGTGGCCCTGGATGAATGCTGAGTGACCAGACTCATACTGAACTGTCCTGATCATTGTAAAGGTGCAAACACAAGCACAACGTTTGCATTTTGCCCTGCAGCAGCAGTTGGGGTCACTGGGTCAGGATCAGACCTCTTAGGCTCCCAGGTCCTCTGCCCAGCCCAAGGTGTTGGTGTACCACTCCATGGTACAGACCGATGCCCCCGGTGTTACACACTGGAGACATTTGTGGTGCGCAGTTTTATCTTTGAAGTTGCAGAGAGAGCACCCCATCTTGAACAGTACCAAATCCGGGCGTAAGCAAGGCAAGGATGAAAGAAATGCAGAGAAGAACTGAGCGTGGCCATCGGGTCAGCACTCTCCTGCCTGTCTCCTCACCGAGGGCCACCGTTTGCAAGCAAATTGCATCCTGAAATGCCTTTTGTGGAAGCAGCTGGAGAAGACATGAACATCTAAGCCCCTGATTTTTCTTTTGCTGCATCACTTGTTACTTGGAGCAGCAAGAGGCAAATCATGCTTCAGAATCCCAGGGGGAAAGCATCTCAGGAACAAGTGTTAAACGCAGGAAGGACGAGCCAGGCTCAATTGATGTTTTGTGCTATTGCCTGTGCTCACTGGAGATTTAACCTGCTGTTTGCATTTCCTTTTGTCTGAAAATGAGCGCTGAGAGTTGGTGAGGGTTGCTCAGTCCCTGTGTCCTCCTCACCTGTGGAGACCACCTGAGCGTGTATTTGTAGAAGAAGAAAGGATCTGGTCTTTCATATTGTGGATTTTCATGCTTCTGTTCAGTTGTCTGATAAGGACCTTGGTGCTTCTGAAGTAGAGATCAGGTGTGCGCATGCACGCACAAGTACATTATACTAATTAGAGGCAATTTAAAAACCAAACTCTTCTGCACTATTTAAAACACAATAAACAGCTTTGCTCCCTAAGTGTTAATCATCTCCTGCTGTTCAGTCTCTGAAGCTAAAACTCTCCACTCACTTCAAAACACTCTCTCAGTAACCAAGTGTGACATCGCAAAAAGGATTTTGAGGACTTCAGTTTGGGAAAAAGCAGATGTGTTTAGGAGAATGAAATCACCAAGGTCTTTGGATCTACAAAGAAACTCCAGGCAAGAGAAGGAGAAGAAATTTAAAAAAAAACCCTAGTCAGCATAAGGGGAAGGGCTCTGAAATCAGGTTTCTCAAGTCTCCCTGGGTGATGGCCCAGGCACCCTGCAGGTGCCCACACACCCAGGAGGAGTGCGGCAGAGGAAGGAGAGGAGCTGTTGGTCTGTGTGGGCTTTGAAGAGCCCCAGCCACATGCTCTGTGTCTGGGGAAGGACTCGGGGTTTCCCAGAGTCCCAACGTGAGAGCAGGCACAACATGATCTGAGTCAGTTATGCAAAAGCTGTACACTCCCAGCGTGTTTGATGGAGGCAGTGAGTTACCTGCCGTAGAGATGTATGTACCTGCCTTCCTGCAGCTGGGGGTACTGGGGTGCTGCTGGGGGTACTGGGGTGCTGCTGGGGGCCTTCAGCCCGCTGTGGGATGAGGCTTGCTGCTGGGCTTTGGCCAGGCAGAGGCAGATGGTCCTTCCCAGCCTGACACCATTGCCACCTCCTTTCCCAGCCATTCCGGAGATCGGATCCTGCCACGCACACCATCACCCCTGGGAGATGGAGTGTGTTATTAAGCTGAACCTAGAAGTAAAGAAAGGCTTGAGAAATTGCTACAGTCGCTGACCCATGCATTTATTTTAATTGAGTCCATTAGCCTTAATTTTATAATTTCTAAATTAACTTTGCACATTTACAAATGGCCTTAATTGCTTCGTGGAGGGAGATGGGCTTTAACAAAGCTGAATGGATAAAAACTGTATCAGTTACATCTCTATCAGTGGGCTTGTTTGTAATATAATACTGCCAATTTAGATCAAGCAAATTGTTTAGAAAAGGCATTGTTGAAGCATCAACTTACTTTAAGCCATTCTAGCTAGTAAGAAAATAACCCAAACCTCAACTGGAAGCTTCTACACGCAGGTTCCTCCCTATGCTGAAGCCTTTGTGCATGTTAAGTACCTATTTTAAGCACTATTTTAGTGCTTAAAAAAGGTGTTAGTGTGCAAATATCGAACCTGGAATTGCCTCTCTTGACTAAAAATAGCCTCTCTACATCAAAGTCCTCATCCAGAATTTGGGGTCATTCTTTGCAATTTTTATGCCACTCTGTGAAGAAAGCTCAGTTTTTATATTATAATCTCCAATGCGGTTTTCTTTTGGACCTGCTGGAAAGACCTTCCAGTTTCTAGTCCCACAGCCTGGTGGGGGAAGGACATCTAGACAGGAGCTATTTAATCTACAGATGCATATTAGAGGTTTTGGAAGTGATGTTATTAGAGGACTGTGCTGGAGAGTAACTAAATCCCTAATCGTTATTTATTTGTAGCAAATCTAGTAAATAGAAAAAGGTTTCTCCAGTTCATTAAGAGATGTGCAGTGACAAGTGGTTTCAGAGGGCTTATAGGCTCGGCCTACTGGAGACATCCGTAAGGAAGTAGCCAATAAGAAATCAGCTGCATTTCATATTGTTGTGTGGTGGCTTTTTAAAATTCACCTAAATGCAAAAATTCTCCACCCCTCATAAACCTCTCACCTTCCTTCTGAGTGTGACGCTGAGACTTGAATTCAGTCCAACTGGCACATGGCCCCAAACGGCTGTTGCTGGTGTCCGTGTCCTGACCTGAATCTTTTCAGATTGTTTTCCTCATTATTGAGAAATGTCAAACTCTAACACTGAAATGCCTCTGTTGTCAGTGACTGCAAGGTGAATATTTAATGTTTTCCCTGAAACCTTGGCCTTCTTCAGAGGGAGCATTTCCTGAAGGCACTGTGAAGTGCAGCCAGCTGCATGAAGGATGAGCTACTGTGGCCACAAAACTGCTGCTGTACTAAACTTAGAGCAAGATGTTAAGGCTGAAATTTTACTTTCGAATGCTTCTATTCAAAGTAAGAAGGGATATGAATTAGAAGTTGTAGTTCTCTCATCTTTATCTAGAGGAAGTAAATCGGGGAGAGTTGAAAACCAAGGTTTGGAAAGTAATTTATTCAAAAGAAGAGAGAATTTTATATATTTGGGTTATTAATATGCAGCAGTGGCATCTGTTCTTGAGAAGAAAGTGAACATAGAGACTTCAGCAGACAGCTCTGGTGCAACGTGTGACATTATAGTTGTTGATTGTCAGTAGTATACCGCGACTGACATCGGACTGGGACAGGCAAGACCAATTTACACATGTTTTCATTTGAAGATGGCAAATGTTTCTTTGCAGAAGTGGATGATTTGACTGAAGCTTAGAAACCAAAGACTCTTAATAAAGTAGTCAGCAACAAGAGGTATAGCCAGATTAAATACTTTTTCCCTTCCATCATCCATTTCAACCTATCAGTGCTCTTCTTCAGTTCTGCACTAGGATGAACTCCCTCCACCTTTCTTCCGTTTGCTCCTTCAAAAGAAAACCTTCTCTACCAGTAAATTGATGGTAGGGTGTTGTGGTTTAAGTCCAGACATCCAGCAGCAAAGCACCACGCAGCCACTCGCTCTCTCCTACCCTCCTCCCATGGGATGGGGAGGAGAAAATACAATGAAGGGGTCGAGACAAAGGACAGGGAGGGTTCACGCACCAATTATGGTCATGGGGAAAAGACAGACTTGATTTGCCAAAACAAAATGAATTTAATTTAAACAGCAAACCGCCACCAATTTACCAATTGAATCAGAGTAGGACAGTGAGAAATGCAACCAGATCTTAAAAACACCTTCCCCCCACTCCTCCCCACTTCCCAGGCTCAGCCGTGCTCCTGATTCTCTACCTGCCCCCCCCAGCACCTCAGGAGGGCAGGGAACAGGGGTTGCATCCCGTGTTTGTTCTGCTGCTCCTTCCTCCTCACGGGGAAAACTCCTCACAGTAGTCCCCTGCTGCAACGTGTCATCCTTCCCATGGGAAACAGTCCTCCATGAACTTCTCCGACCATTGTGGGTCCCTTCCGTGGGCAGTGGTCCTCCCAGGAATGGACTACTCTACCACGGGCTTCCCTCGCAGTCATGGCCTTCTTCAGGAGCAGCCACCTACTCCAGTGTGGGGTCCTCCCCGGGCTGCAGGTGGGGTTCTTCTCCATTGTTGATCCCTAAGGGCTGCAAGGGCTCAGCCTGCTGTCTCACCATGGGCCAAAGGAGAATGGCTGCTCCAGTGCACTTTCCTCCCTCCTTCCTCACTGACCTTGGTATCCACATAGTTGTCTCTCTCACATCCCACTTCTCTCCAAAACAAAAGAATTGCCCAACACGTTTTTCGCCTCTTATATATGTTATCACAGAGGCTCTGATTGGCTTGACCTTGACTAGAGGCATGTCCATCTTGGAGATGGGGAAGCTTCTCAAAGCTTCTTACAGGGGCCATGCCAGTAGCCCCCTTCCCCTGCTACCAAAACCACCAGACACAATCCCAACACATAGGGGTATTGTTGATCAACAGTAGAGCCGTGGCTATGACCTGGTGTGAACTTCCAGATTATTGGCTATTTTGAGGTTGGGTGTCTGTGGCTACATCAGAAACTTCCCATGTGGCTGGACGATATTTTCCTTGAAAAAGTTTTGTTTAAAACTATACATATATTTCTATAAAAACTTAACATGTTTTCTCCAAGGTCAGGAGTGGAGAAAACAAACTCCAGATAGTGAATCCTCTGGAGTTCTGGTCCCAGTGGGACCTAGGTTATTTTCAGAAAATATGGACCTGTTTAATGCGATTTTTGTTATTATACTTCAAAAAACTTATTTTGCTGCTTACTCATTCAGTTATGAATTCAAAATACCTCTGAGAAAAGGGTAAAAACACAAAAAAACCAACCTCAAAGAACCAGTGTGTAGGGAACAGATAATATTTCACATGGTGATGATTTTAAAGACGTCACCCATGAATTCTGGCATTCATGTGCAGGTGAGTTCTGGTGCCCTTGACATTCATGGTGTTACAGCACTAGGAACAGAAGTCAGAGAGGGAGTTGAAGAAGGCTTTACCAAAGTAGCTCTGCTCTGCTGTCATTGTACCAATTTCCACTGTCTTTCACTTCCACCTCCACAGCCTCCACTAGATGCTATGCTCCTCTTAAGTGCCGAATAGCAAGTATATCCCAGAGTGCAAGGATGCATCCAAACCCGTTAAATTCTTCATGTCTGCCTGGCCTGGAGGTTGTAGCATTAATTTTTTCTAAGGCCACTGAAGGCCTCTTCAGTTACAAGAACTGCAAGGAGTCTAAGAGTCTGTTTAAACTGTGCATGACCCTTTTGTCTTGATCACTGTCTGACTTCATTTGACTTGGGTTTTCCTTTATTTTTGTTAAAGAATGTAATGATAAAGGCTACAAATATTAAAAGTTTAGGGAAAAGAGAAAGTGACAGGATGCAAAGGCTATCGTAGTTGTTGAAGATCTGTAAAATCCAGAAAGGCAATTTCTTATTTTCTTTCTTTCTTTTTATTTTTTTTTTTTTCCCCTCAGACATAAATGAGCAATAAGAGATAAACTAGGTGGGCTTCTTGAAGTTTAGTCTTCCATTGAGTAAAAAGTATGTGCAGAGTCACAGGAATGTAGGCTCTCTGAACATGACCTGTGGAGAGCTGTCCTGTGAAGATGCTGTAAGAATAGGTGGTCGTCACGACCAAACTGAAAACTGCCTTTTTCATTTGCAGGAGGTTACGGTACAGATGATAATGTTCAGATTGGAGGCTGTAATGGATGATTTGTACTGCATCCTTTGATGTTTGATAACAATCAACATCCTTTTATGTTTTATAATATAGAAACAGCAGCCACAAGCTGTGATTGAATCCCAGTGAGGCCTGAGACATAGGGCTAAGCCCATCCTACTCATCCTCCCTGCAGCTGTCCTGCCCTACTGAATCTCACCTGCCTGATGCCTGGCTCATGCAGAGGTTTGTTACTTTGGAAAAGCCCACAGCTGTGTAAGTTTGGTCTCCCCATGACAGTGATCTGAGCTGGAAACCCAACAATTAAATGAGGGAATTTTGTACCCCAGCCAGTCCTAGAACCACTGCATCACCATGCAGAGAAGAAGTGCTTGGGAAAAGCTGGTGCTGTGTTTTGTGAGGCACTGGAGGTGAGATGCTCTCTGGAATTCTCCTCCTTAGGGGATTTTGGGGGAAAAGAAAAGCTGCATCCTGGATCCCCAAGGGACTGAGTCCATGGATATGACTCTAGTTCATTTCATCTTGAGAAGTAAAGGTAACCCCATGGTGCCCTGTGTGCTCCCATGTCCATGACATGGACATCCCATGACATGGACACATCCCAAAGTGGCCCACCATGCTAGGCTTGGGCACCAGAGCTTGGAGGGTCTCTGCAGCTCCTGTGTGAGCCTGCCATAATGTTCCAGGCTTGAGAGATCTTCATCCAGGTCTTCTTGGATAAAAGTCTGCCAACCATAATCTTTGGGATTAAAAAAATTTGGATTTAAATAGAACACTTGATTCTCATACTGAAATGATAGAGGTGTCCATGACGAGTAAGTCTGCTGTAAACTCATGACTTGTAGAGGGCACAACTGCAGATGAGCTACATATAGCTACAAGGGTTTCCTTCAGGCATCGAGGCAATGTGATCCAAGATGAACATTCCTAAGAAGCTAGGGAAATGAACACTTTCTGTGGCTGTGGGATTTCCTCTGTATATGGTGAGGACTTTGGGGGCATTCGAGAAAGGGACTCCAGTAGAAATGATGTCAGGATGAAAACAGGGATGATTCTGTTTGGTTGCATGAGGGTATCAGAATATCCTTCTTATTTATCCCAGTATAATGGAAGTGGAGAGGGGATGTGAATTGCTGTCTATAAATACATCAGAGAAGTAAACACCAGGGAGAGAAAGGAGCTAGTTCAGCTGGAGGACAGTGCTGGCACAAGAACAAATTGGTAATAAACTGGCCGTGAATAAATTTCAGATGGAAATTAGAAGCAGCTTTTTAATCAGTAAAAAGGTGAGGTTCTGGAAAAGCCTTTCACTGGGATTTTGGGGGTGAAAACCTAACTAGTTTGCAGGTGGATCTTAATCAGTTTATTGAAATGATTGTGTGATGTGGTTGTCTCCGATATCAAGGGACAGGGCTCCTTGACCTATACATCCCTTTAGTGCTATGTTCCTACATATTGTATTTTGTAATTCGCTCTGAATTGCCAAAGTGCACTGAGGACAGTGAAATGCTGCGTTCTTCTGATGCAATGTTATTTTTCAAAAAGCATATCAAACTGTAAAAGCCCAGGGATAAGGATAGTGCTGGGCACCTTTTTATTTAACCTCCTTTAAAATGAAACCTGGGGACTAAATGGCTGTAGTCACTCAGAGGACATTGGCCATATCTCTCCCCACTCCATAACTAATTTAATTTCTGAAACTTGTGCTTCCAAAAAATATTGGCTGCTTAGAATTGGAAGTGTTAGAGGATATATAATATTCAAGGTTACTGTATGATTAAGGACAGCAAGCTGCCATCGCATACACTAGGTGTTAGCACAGCCTTATCCACAAAAAGACTGGAAACTAATCATTACTGCTTGCTACTTCCCGTAGTGGTAAACACCTCAAGCAATAGAGAAAGCAATTTCTTACTTAGAAATTGTTTTACCCTTTTTCCTTTGAACATCTAGAACCGTCGCTCTTGGGTCCCTCCCTTCTGATCGATTGATTGACAGTTGCAATGGAAAAAGCAGTTGGCTGCTAAAAAAAAACCCCAAACCCAGCTCTCTAGTTTTGTAGTTGGGAATGTGAGTTTTAAAATGAATCCTGTGAGACTAACTGAATGTGATTGGCATCTGCCACTGATACAGTGAGGAGAGGAAAGACCTCCATTCCCAACTGGGAGAAAACAGACACCTTGCAAAAAGCTGTTCTTTTTCCTTCATTCATCATCTCTCAGGGTTCACAGCAGTAGGTAAATAACAGAAAACAAATTCTAGATTCTGAGTGTGCTTTTTGAAATGGCAGAAAGCAAATCAGCAGCCTGGTTCTTCCTAGGCTAAGGGGTCTCAGAAATTAAGTCAAACTATGATGAATGCACCGTAATACTGAAATTCCAGCAATGATTACTGTGTGAGCATTATAAACAACTAGTCCGAGGGAATAATTTGTTTTGCATTGAACAGAGTGCTCTGGTTGTGATTGTCAGCAGAATCTAATACTGGTCCCAAAACTCATTTTTATTTTAAGAAAGGTGTAATAAGCAGATCAAAGAATGTGAGAAAAGAAAAAAAAAATCTAAATCGAAGCACATATAAGCTCATAAAACATCCTCTGCATGAAGGATTGCAATCATAAAATGCAGTTTGTTTATGTAGGTTTTAAAAGACTTTGTGTATCTTATTGACTGTTATGTGTAACAGAACTTCTTGTGTTTGAGCCCTGACTTCTGCATGGTGTGGCACAGAGCTGCTCGTGTTGTCCAGTGTAAAAGTGAAGGATCTCATTCATGCAAGTCAGATCCGCTTTGTGTCCCCGGTGGATAATTCCCTCCATTTTTGACACATCTGCTACATCGGATTTGCAAGCACATCTGGCAGTTGCCTCTGCAACGCATACAGTGCAACCGCTCTGCGTATGCGGCAAGGGTCCTGGTTTGGAGCTGCATCTGCAGTCAATGTGTGCTCAGAGCACTGTGAATTAGCAGTTCCATTCCTAGGAAGGGGATGTTAATCTACTGCCAAAGTACATTGAATCAGTAGGTCTCCTGCAATGACTGGAGATTAGCCCTATATTTCCATATGTTCCAGCGCCTTTAACCAAGATAATATTTATTGATGTTGGAGTCTGGTTTCCTTTTAGTCAAGGGGGAAGTGTTAGGAGGGAATACCCCAATTAAATGATGTTCTGCAGGACTTGACATTTGCAGTGCTTTTCTGTCTGAAACTCTTATCCCCTGAACTGGATGGCTGAATTTGCCTTCAAATTTAGTTTGTTGAGCATGATACACAAATGAGGAATAAAATACTTATATTTTTTATATCTTCATTTTTCCTGAGGAATAAAGGAAATACGGGCTGATGCATGCTTAGGACTCAAATTGGAAAGTAATCTCTCAAACCTTAAACACCTTTTTAAATGTAGCTACAACTCCCTTCATTACCTACTAGACCAAACTGATTATTTTGAGCATTTCTGCTTGGTTTTGCTGGTGATGCTCTTGGGTCCTTTAGCATCTACTCTGCATCCTTTGCAGCCTGACCATGAGGCAACTGTAAACTGATGTTTACTGTGTAAGAGTCCGGCTGAGGGATTTTGACACAAGAGGTTATTTCTGAAAAAACATGATGTTGGACTAATCTACCATGGAGCAATCGTTTGCTGCAATGGATTTACCTGTCCCCTGGCAGAGGCTTGTTAGGAAAAGGGAGTGAGTGGGTTTCAAAGTGTTGCTTTGAGGCTGCTGTGGGAGAGGCAGTGCTGCTGGAGGCAATGGAGAGAGGGGGTACCACAGCTCCCACCATGTGAACTCTTTTGCCCCACATGTGTAAATTCCCAAGTCAGGTCTTCATCCTGGAAAACTGTGTCTCACAGAACCATAGAATGATAGGGGCTGGAAGGGACCTCTGGAGATCATCTAGTCCAACCCCTCCACCAAAGCAGGTTCACCTAGAGAAGGTCGCACAGGAATGCATCCAGGCAGGTTTTGAATGTCTCCAGAGACAGAGACTCCACCACCTCTCTGGACAGACTCATCCAAAGATCTGTCACCCTCAAAGTAAAGAAGTTCCTCCTCATGTTTAGATGGAACTTCCTATGTTCAAGTTTGTTTGTCTTTTACATCTTGTCCTGTCATTGGGCACCACTGAAAAAAAAACCGGTTGCATCCTCCTGACACCCACCCTTTAAGTATTTATTAGCATTGATAAAGACCCCCTCAGTCTTCTCTTCTCCAGACTAAAAAACCCAACTCCTTTAGCCTTTCCTCATAAGACAGATACTATAACCCTCTAATCATCTTCATAGCCCTTTGCTGTACTGTCTCCAATAGTTCCCTGTCCTTCTTGAACCAGGGAGCCCAGAACTGGACTCAGTACTCTAGATGTGGTCTCACCAGGGCAGAATACAGAGGGAGGAGAACCTCCCTCAACCTGCTTGCCACAATCTTCTTGATGCACCCCGGGGTGCCATTGGCCTTCTTGGCCACAAGGGCACATAGCTGACCCATGGATAACTTATTGTCCACCAGGGCTACCAGGTCTTTTTCAACAGAGCTGCTTTCTAGCAGGTCAGCCCCTAACCTGTACTGATAAATGGGGTTATTCCTCCTTAAGCATAGTACCCTACACTTGCCCTTGTTGAATTGCATGAAGTTTCTCTCAGCCCAACTCTCCAGCCTGTCCAGATCTTGCTGAATGGCAGCACAGCCTTCTAGTGTGTCAGCCACTCCTCCCATGAATCATGGTTGAGGCTTTAGTGGGCTTTTGATTTTCAGAGTAAGAAGGAGCAGGGAGGAGTTGAGATTTCACCGGGGCATAGGCCTCTGGAAACGAATGCTTGAGGATGTTCAGCAAATGCCATGAAGCTCACTGCCTTTGGAGGCACTGTCCTCTGGGTTGCTGCTGCTCTAGTTAACCTCCAGTTCCTGGAGGTGCATTTACTGTGTTTTCATTTCAATGCTGAAGGGTGGTGGTGTTACAAACAAGCAGCACTGAAGCTCGTAGCAGCCCTGGTCATGTAACCAGGTGCCATGTTGTAGGTACAATGATGAATTTTAAAAAGGAATGTAAACAACCAAATACTGCAGAAGTTTCTATAGGGATTTGAAAGGTTTCTGGAGTAAGCTGAGTTCAGTTCTGCAGATGTTCACAGTGTGAGGAGACACCTGGGACAGAGCACGAATTGCTAATTAAAACCAGAAAGAGGATAAGAAAACCTATGTCTCACCTGCTAGTGCAGAGTTAATGTTGAGTCAGAACAGGCTGCAAACTATGTCCCAGCTTGACATCCCTTCTCCTATTTGGTGTAAGGGAGAAGGAGGAGGGAGAGGGGCAAGGTGTTCACCTCAGCACCCTGGGAAAAAGGTCTCTTGAGCACTTGGAATGGCTGCAAGCAAAAGAGAGCAACATTTGCTAAGGCTGAAGAAGTGAGCAAGTGTGTGTTGCATATTGAGAGCTCAGGTCAGTCCCAGGAATTCAGGGAAGATGAAGTCCAGGTTGACTATCCCCACTGGAGGCAGGACAGGAGGCTGAGATGTGGGCCAGGGAGATGGGCACTGAGGCAGCAGGGTCTGGAAAAGATCAGGAAAAGAAGTGGTGGTGAGATGGGGACTTCAATTCTTGCTCTAGCTAAACTACTTGCAAGCTGACAGTTGGACATCCAGGGATACGTCAGGGAGACAGGCTGAGCCTCTCACTGGGACACACTGAGACAGGTCTGTAATGGAGAGGAAGATCTGAGTTGTCAGCATGGAAATGGCAGCTGAATTTGTGCTGGCAGCAGAGAGGGGAGCCAGCACTGATCTTCCTACAGGAAGGAGAGTGAGGAATTAATTGTTCCGGTGATGGAATGAAGAAGGAAAAAAAAATCAAAGAGACTGAGCTACTTGGGGTTGTGGAATAATTTCCATTTAGCAAAACTCTGCAAGATTGAAAGTATTAATTTTGCATTTTAAAAGGGTTTTTTTTGGGGGGGGAAATGCATGCTCCAGATAACCAACAGCCTCATACTTGCTAGGACACAACATCCAGGCAGAGTGTCCTAACCTGAAAATCCATGCTGTGACCAAAGAGCTCTTCCCATCACAAGCAAAACCAGTAAGGCACAGCTAGAAGTGCTGTGGACAAAATTTCAGAACTGCAGAACAAATGTTTTCAAGTGGCTGATTTGTTGGGCCCAGCTCTGGTCATCGTTTTAATTCAGCTCACTTGTGCAAGGGTGCTCACAACAAGCTTGGTGGGCTCTTTGTGCCCGTGCAGTCATGGAGATTTCATATAGTAGGAGGTAGAAAAGTGGAGAAGAGTAGCTGGTAAAACACGCAGCCGTCGCTCCGCTGTGAGTATTGCAGTTAAACATCAAAGCCTATGGATGTATTAAGAGGGTGGCAGAGATCAAGGAGTGCTGGCAGAGCAAATGGCGTGGTGGCAGCTGCACGCGAGCAGGCGGGCTGCTCCCCTCAGAGCTGTAATCCGAAAAGGAGAGAAATGCCCCTGCACTGACAGGAGGTGTATTTGTCACCATTCAGTAGCGTGACGTGGCTTTCAGCAGTGGCATGTTGTGCTTGCAGCTCTTCAGAATCCCATGCCTTGCCTTAGGTTACCTCTCCCCATGCCTTGCCTTAGGTTACCTCTCCCCATGCCTGTACCCGCAGATCCCTGTTAAGTTTGTCAAGTGGAACAGTGGCCAGGAGCTTGGTGTGTTACTGAGCTTCTGCAGGGTGCTAAACCCCCTGCTCGACTGCCACAGCGGCTGCCAGGCTTGCACACTGTAGAGATCCACGCCGTAAGGAGAGGGAGCGCTGCCGTGTCTGTGCAAGGTCCTGCCAGTGTACAAAAACCCCCAGAAAAACAGGGCAAATGGGTGGCCAAGCAGTAGCCTCGGTGAATTCACGAGCTACGGTCAGCAGGAGGTGTGTGGTGGCAGGGATGTAGGAAGGCATTAAATGGGTGCTCAGTACCTTCAGCACTAAGAGATGCCTTTGGCTTCTGTATCTTGGTGTGTAACAAACCATGGAGGAAGGGGCGCTGAGCTGAGCGCAGTCTGTCCCTCAAACCTGCTGGGTGGGAAACACCATCAGAGGTGGAGCAACGGAGACTGAGAGTGGCCAGAGGCTTCGAATGAGTGTTAAAGCCAAATCCTTTGACTTTGGGAGTATCATTATCTTTTCAAAACTATTTCTTAGAAGAAATTCACAGAAACTCAGATGTTAGCATGCAGATCAGTCTGTCAGAGGAAATCATCAGGAAAGAGAAGATTTGTTCAGCATTTTCCCCTCTGACCCTGTTCTTCTGTCCTGGCATGATCGCTTGGACAGGCTGCAGAGTGCTTAGGTCTCTCTTGCCACAGAACCCAGCACGGCTGCCGTATCATCAAACAGAAATGCAGCTGAAATGTTGCCAGATTACCTTGCGATCATTTGGTTTATTGGGGAGGGAGCAGAGAAAAACCTGTGGAAAGCATTCACCGCACCAGTGGCAAGAACTGTGCGTAGAGAAAAGGGCAAAACTGTCATTATTAACCTAACAGTTGCATCGCTGGAAGATTGTAGGGTTTTTCCTGTAGCAACACCAACTGCTGGTTTTATTTACACTATCTTAATTTTTTTATACCTTTTGTTATGTTCTCTTTTATAAAGACACATATGAGGCTCCCAGCAGCACTAGCTGAGGGACTGTCTTTTTCTATTTCCCATATGCAAGTTGCAGACTGCCATGGAAACAATTCCTGGACCTCTTTTTAAAAAAAAAAAAAACAAAAACTTTCTCCCGAGTCCTCAGTTATTTTTATTTTTCAAAATTTGGATGTGTGGGAGGAAATTTTATAGAAAGTAGCAGCGATTGACTTATAGAATGCAGTTTTAATTAAATCGCAGAAACAGTAGCTGCTACGGCACTAACAAACTGTGTTATTAAAGTAATAAAAGCGAAAGAAACAATTTATTGAGGACAAAACCGAGGGAAAGCGGGAGCAGAGAGATGGCTAATGAAAGGCAGGGAAGGGTTTGGCAGCCCTCTGCAGGGCAGAGCGGGGCTGGCCAAAGGCCAGCTGGAATATGTTTCCTAATTAACTTTAATTCTCCGCGTTTAAATTCCGGCTGGATGACGATATTGTCATTTCCCTGTCATGTCTGTTTCTCTTGCCGTCTCCTTCTCCTGAGCGGGGATTTTTACGCTGAACGGGTGAGTAAATAAATAAATAAAGTCAATTGCCATGAACCATTTCTGTTTTCGAGACTACGGGATACGCTTTTAATGCCCCTCTCGGAGCTCGGCGTTCAGCTGCGGGAACTTCATTAACACGCTCATTAGAGCTATCTGATTCACTGCTGCAGCCTCTCCCTGGGAGCTGCGAGCAGCAGCTGGGACAGCGGATCAGCTTGAGCTAATGCATATGTTAATAGCACTAATGTTGCAGCATTTGGTGCTGCTGAGAGAGAGAGAGACAGTAAAATATCTGCGCTGTCTCCTGCTACACTTAAAAAGAAGAAAAAAAAAAGACCAATGCAACATAAAATAAAGCTATCTGCTAGGAATGTTTATAGTCAGTATTTATAGATTAGTGCAGATTGTTGGAAAATCAAACACTACAATGCACACATGAAGCCCCGTTCAATGAATTATTCAGGGAGATCTATTGTAAAGTGCTCCGCTGACAGGGAAAGCAAACTAATGTTTCAGCAAGTTGAGCTGAACCCGCCACCTCTGACCTGCTGTCAATAGACCTCCGCTAGTGTAAACTCAGCTCTCCATCTGCTTTCTGCTCAGTGCTGGTGGTGGCATGAAGGAGGTGCAGCTGCGCCTTCGGGTCATGCTGGAGGTCCTGCGATGGGTCAGAGAAATTAGCAACTTCTCTGCGGCCAGTGGGGAAACGAGCCAGGTTACTCTGCTCCAGAATTCACCTGCGTGACTCCGTGCTTGTAGGTTTGAAACGCATTTGGTCTAGCCCTGAACGTTTGCTGTGCTGAGTGAAACGTCCAAAGTAGGCAGAAAAAGCAACCTGTTCATCTTTCAGCAGCACTGTAGGCTTTCCGGAGGTGTGGATGTGTGCTGGACCGTTGGAGTCCACTTTGCTGGAAATTTTAGTGTTTCCGCCAGGAAAGGTGAAATTGGGATCCGAGGTAATGAGTTTTTTCCTGGGCTTCCTTGCTTTTCTTGCAGCTTTGGGAGGTTGACATGTGGCTCAATGACCAGTGTCTGGTGTCAGGAGAGTTTCTCCTGTGTTTCACTCACTAAAATCACGTCACATTAGCAAGTTGTGCCTTTGGACAGCCGGGGAGAGCTCTGCGGACAGTAAATGCTTATGAAGGTGACAGGATTAACCATGATGAATAGTTTAAAAGGTGGGTTGACTTGCTAATAAAAAGATCTGTTTATGCTGCTTTATAAATGTAACTTCACTCTGGTGGGAAAGGTGGTCTCAGTGCCTCTGGACACTCACCAAGGCTGAGATACTGCATAATATGCAACTCTCAACTCGTAAATAAGTTAAACATTAATTTTGCATGAACTGCTTAAAGCTAAAATAGGTTTCTACCCCTCTTGGCCTGATTGCAGTATTGCCACCTGGTTCCTCTTACTCAGATGGGATAAATCTTCACTTCTGGCCTTCAGTATATGCTTGAACTTGTGGATTTGTCATGCTGTTTACTGGGGTTTTGTTTTCCTGCACATAGTCTCTGTTAAATACTGATACATTTTCAATTATTTTTTTAATCTGATAAAACTGTCAGCTAATTTTGTTTGAGCTAATAAGCAATTCACCCTTCCAAACTGTGTTTTCAGATCTTTTATCTGGAATCCCCATCTCCCTTGCAAACTCTGCTTTCTACTCACCCGCTGAGGTTTTGCACGCTGAGGTGATACACAGCACACTTGACTGACTCTGTGATTGTAGAATTGAAAAGCATTTGGTCCAGAACCGGGCAACTTTTTTCCCCTCCATATCTTCATATTCCACACGTGAATGTATCATAGTGCTGTGCTGATGTTACAGTGATACCACCTTTGTGCCCACAAAGTCTTTTATTGCTGTAAACAAAAGATGCCCTTCAGATTGTGGTGACAAAATGCAGGGTACTCTGTAGAGCTGCCGTATGTGAGGAGGACTGGATGGAGAGAGATGTGGAGAGCCTCAGCTGTTTTCTTCTCATAAATTCACACCTGGTCTGAGCATCATTTTGGTTATAACCCATCAGGAGAAGGCTGAACCAGAGGCCACTCTGAGTCAACAGCAAATTCCCCAGTGATGTGGTTAAGATTTTATTGGTATGGGGTGAATGGGATGTGTTTAATGTAAAATATAGGAGCTTTCCTATTTACTTTACAAAGTAAAGTACTCTTCTTCTTTGGTCTTACACCGACAAATTTGCCTCGTGCCATGACTGTCAGCCCCATGTGCGTGCCACACAGGTGAGATGTCTGTCTTTTGATATTTGGAATTTTCTTTTCTGTGCTCTGTAATTACCACGTTAAAATAAGGGCCAGGACTCCTCCCTCTGCCCACGGAGCAGTGGGAATATTTATGGCACAAGGGGGTATACTGGTTGCACTGACCTTTCCTCTCGAGAGGATGGGTACGGGAGGTCAGGGCTGCAGCCTCTCCCACCCATCAGAAAGTCCCTGCTGTGCCTGCTGTGAGCCTTGCGTCCCATCTGCCGAGCTGGGGCTGCTTCTCTGGGGCTTTAATTATGGCCCACCCTGCACATACAGCACTGCTCTTAAAGCAGCGTGACTGGAGCATGCTACGAATTACCTACTGTTTCTGCCATGTATGGGGACCTCGCGTACAAAAGTATCATCACAGAGCCAATTTTTACTGTTGAATCAAATCCCTTAGAAACTACTTTCTAATGGAAATGATAATGAAACTTTAATTATAACTGTGCTACTTGGCTCCCTGAGCGTACACATCCCATTAGATGGTTTCTGCTAAGATAGTGACATCCTTCAAATTCATTTCCAAGCATATTAGAAAAAAAAAACCCTAAAAAGATGGTGTTCTACCTGTGACATGTTAGAACTGTTGGTGTATTTTTCTGGGTTCATCAAAATCTCATTAGCATTAGTCAGAGATGTGACCAGAGAATAATATAGTTCTTTAGGTTATAGACTGAACAGAAATAGTTGCATGAGCCAGAAACACATTTTTTTATAATGTTTTAGATATTTAACTTTTAAGGAAATTTCCAGTACAGCAGAAGGGCTTGAACAGATAGTTGCTTGGGCAGTGTGCAATACAGGTTTTATTCAGGTGATTAAGCATATTGTTCCTATGTGACTGGTAAAGGAAAAATATGGTGCAGTCTTTCCGTTCCTCACTTATATCTGTATCATCATCCTAGACAATAATTTTGCAAGAAGGGATATTTAACTTATTTTTAACTTGTTTTTTTTTTAAATAAGCTATTCCATTAGCTTCAGCTGCAGGATCTGTGAGTAGGATGAGGATTATTACAATTCAGAAATGTGCAGCTGGCACTACATTAACCTGTTTATTAATTAGATTATTTGTAGAGTACCTACAAAGCCCCAGATCTTTTCCACATGAGAAACACCAGGCAGTTCAATGGTTTGTGGATAAAATGCAGATCACCATGTCTCTCTGGTAAGAAATAATCCAGGATTATGCCAGGAGTCGGCATGTGTTGGAAAAGGATCCTTCCTGGCACGGGCAATTTGTGCCCAGCTGGGGTGTCCCCTTGTGCCACCATCTTCTTGAAAGGCTGTGCGCATGGAGGCAAGAACTGGCACAGACAGAAACAGATCTTGAGAGGGATTCCTCTCTTCAGCCTCAGCCCTTTGGGGTGTAACCAACTCATGTACCATCAACAGCAACAATAAGCAACTTTTAGAGAGGTGCTTCTGCATACTGGTGCCAGGCTGCAAAGAGGCACGATCTGCTCTCAGGCGTTACGTGCCTCAGCTTGTCTGTCCAGGGTGGCCAGCTTTTAGAACCAAAGTCTTTGTCCTTCTCTGTGTGGACTTGAAAAAGAGGATGAAGAAAGAAAAAAAGAGTGGTGCAATCTTTCTGATGCTGCTGGGTAACGGGACGGGAGAGGCCTCTGCAGTGTTACAGCACTGGAAAGTTATGAGAGATTGTTCACTGTTGATTTTTGAAAAGGGGGAGAAAAAAGGCAGCCACTCCAGTGCAGGAGATTGTAAGAAAGGTCAATGTTCTTAGTTTAAAATAGCCCCAGAAAGCAATTACTTTTCTTGGGGGAAGAGCAGGATTCCTGGGTACTTCTTAAGCCTGTCCTGCAGGTACAAATGTGCCTTTTAAAGTTTAACCTGCTCTCCGAATCCTGCTGGGAGCTCTGTTTTCTCTCCTTGGCTTTGTTGCTCTATCTCCAGCTCTTCTATGTGAGCAATGCCAGATTGCAGTAAAGTTAACATTACAACTTGGAAGAAAGCCTTGCCTTTGCGATGTAAGGGGCTTGCTTTTTAGAGATGAGGTTAGCACCTTCGGCTCTAGCAGTACCCTCGAGTCAGTAATTATGATATCCCAAACACAGAACTAGGAGAATGAGGATGGTGCTGGTAGAGGGAAAGATACTGGAGGGATGTTCTTTGACATCACAACGCACATCAGCTGTGAGCTGAGGGCCTGAGCTGCTATTTAGTCCCTACAGTAACCTCCCTACTTTGAGTGCTTTCCCTCTGCTTTCATTTCAACTTTGTATTCCAGCTATTAATTTATATAATCTGCTGTGATCAAGAGAAGCAAGGAAAGATAATTCAGCCCAACCATCTAATTTTGCCCAAATATCTCACCATGGGGTCAGGCCTTTGCTCCTTGCTGCTAAGCAAAGTGATAGAAGAGTTAACAGATGAGCTGTGGGACGAGAGAGATGCTATGTTTGCAGGTGTGTATTACCTGTTCTGGGTGCACCAGACGCAGCCAGTGAACAGTCCTATCTTTCTGTATTTGAGAAAAAGAAGAGGGGAAAGAAAAAAAAACAAACCAGAAAGAAAAACCCTGTGTGTGCTGCTCAGGAGAATATTTTAACATCTGGAATAGCCAACCTGTGTAGATCTGGTTCATCATCTTCCCAATAGGCACTTTCCTTAATGAGCTAATTGGTTGCAATGCAAAGTGGCTCTATGAAATTGGTCTGGCAGGTTGCTGCACAGCGTCTGCATGAACATCATGGCTGTAACTGCTTAAATCATCTCACCTCAGAGTGGGGCATCTTCTTGCGGTCTCAGAGCCCCTGGTTTGCTCCCTGCCTGTCCTTGTGTTTCCCCCTCTTCTGTGAGGGCTTCCATCCCCCAGAGAGTGCACAGGGCAGCACTGTGAGCTCCTCACTGCCCCAGGCCTGGAAACGGGCAGCTGTCTCCTCTGAATGCCTCTCAGTTCCACAGGCAAGATACAAATCTATGTACTGTATTCTTAGGCAGAATAAAAAACACCTCTGCACCTGATAGTACGTGCACAATGGATTTTATGTTTGCAGGAGTATGGGGCTCTGTCATCTCTGTTGTGCAGGGTGATTGCTGTGCAAAGACCAGCAGCTCAGGGAGAAGGGGCAGCTACGGGCTCACGGGCTGGGGTACAGGAAAATGTGGGGACACGCAAAGCAGATTTGCACACACCGTGTTCCTCCTTGCACTGCTCCTGCAGAGCCAACCCAGGAGAGGAATGATGTCTACGGGGTATCAGGTGGGTCCAGAAGGGAGAAACACAGAATCAGAGAGGGGATCGGGAAGGTGGAAAATCCCTCCTGCCTGCAGCTGGGGGGCTTGGAGATCTTCTGATTTAATAATTTTGTCCTTAACATGGTATTGTTGACCTCTACTTCACATCTCCCGATTTCAAATGAACACACCCTACAGAGCACCGATTTGCATGGAAAACCTTACAGATCTGGGGAGAAGTGCTCTTTGTGTCTGCAGTTTGACTTCCTACACCAGAAACTTCCTTCCAGCGTAAATCTGTGTAATCCCAATAGAAAAAAAAAAAAAATACTATGGCATGTGAATTTTGTTTTAAATTAGACTTTAAGCCCAAAGCTTTAGAATTGAGTCAGGCCAAGATCTTCCAGGTCTCGGTACCTGTTGTTAGGAGCCTAAATCCCTGTTTCCAGATTTACTCCTCCAAACTTCCCCCCGTCCCCTTCCTGCCCCACGTGGGTGCAGGTGCCAGCAGCTGAACAGCCTCTGCACCAGCAGCCTCCCTCCTCTTCCAGGAATAGCCTGGAATACAGAAAATCTCTGCAAAACAAAGGGCACGTTTTATTGTACAACCTCTAAATTGCAATTTAGAAAACAAAGTGAAGGCCACGTTCTTTTCTGGCTCCCTGAAGCTACTGTGAAGAGAGATATACTTTGTCTTTCCAAAATACCTGATCTTATCTACAGCGTCCCTCTTTAATTACAAGGATAGTATGGGAATAACGGAGAAGAATACTGGCCTGTGGGTTAGCGAGCAGTCAGGGCAAACCCACCCAGCTTTCCAGGGAGGCTCTTAAAGAGCTTGCAGGAGCTGATTTTGGAAGTAGTGTGAAAATAGAACCCGATGAACTGGAAGGACAACCAGATTATTATGCAGACAGGACCAAGATTTTGAATTAGAAGGGTATATGGGTGCCCAAGCAGATACAAATAACCAAAGCCTCTTCATTTGAGGGCTTGCAGAGGAATATCTTTCTAAGGTACACTTTTATAAGCATTAAACAGTTTTTGGCACTCGTGATAATCACAAGGTCCAAAAAACTGAAGGTAGAAAATTGCCTTTTTCTGGGAAAGAGCACTGTTAATATTGAAATCATTAAAGCAACTAAATTGTGTGAAGGGCATCTTTATTCCCCTTTGGCACATCATGACCACACTTCGATCAATGCAAGCTATGTCTCCACGGTTTTCTTTGTCTAAACCAGCTTTGATCAACTCAATTGCACAAATTTCTTCAGGCTGCCTCATAGTAGAGGTGTGTGCACTAGGCTGGTCACTGGTGACCTGTCCTTATCCGTATGACCTTTATGATGAAGAAATGAGATTTAGAAATGGGATTTTTAGATGAAGAAATAACGTTTAGATCTCAACAGATTGAGTGAAAGGACATGATTGTGAATTGCTGCCTGTCACTGGGGCTGCTGGGGTTTACTCCGTACAGCAGCGTGGAGCACTCGCTTCTTTGCAGGGCCACTGGCAAAACATGAAAACTTCATCCTTTTTCAAGAGGAGAGCCGTAAACAAAAGGCTGATGGTTAAATGGAAATGGCTCCTTTGGTCCTGGCCTGAGCAGGCTGGGTCCAGCCCAGTTTGGCAGCTCTGGACGGGAGGGGAGGTTTCAGCAGCAGGACAGAGAGAGAGGGGTCTGTACCCAGGGTCAGAAGGGGAGGATTCAACAGGCAGGAAAAAAACCACTTGCTTGTGTGGGTGGAGAGGAGGTTCAGCTGATAAAATGCTTTTGTTTTTAATCTCCTGCTTGAACTGGTGACTCTTATTGCTCTCCCCAGTTGGGACCAGTGTGCCTTGTGACCGAGCCTTCCCCTCTCACCTGCCCCAGGCAGAGCAGGGAAGCAGCAGTGAAGGACAGGGGAGACATACAGAACTCTGGCATGCACAGAGAGTAAATCAGGGTGTTAAACAAAACCTCTGCTCTCAGCTGGCTAATGTTTCAAAGGAAAACATTTCAAACGCTGGGAGAGATTGTGCAGTTAGCCAGTGATGCAATTACATGGCTGTAAGCTGTAGAAACTCTTTCAATGTGGCACATATTAAACCTTTCAGAGGTAGTGCTTTGATTTTTAATTTTACGCTGTTGGCAGGCAATCAGGGTCTTTAATAGTATGGGGGCCAGAGGGAAAATGTTTCAAAACAGCAAGGATCTTATCATAGTGCGCAATTAATGAATAATTATTAAAAACCAGAAATAGCTGGAAGAGCAGGCAAGAGCTGGCAATGCAATTCTCTAGTTTCAGGCCTATAATGAAATCTCAAGAGAGGGAAGTATGATATGCAGCTTCGTGCAATTAAAGCTGGGATTTTTTCCCCCTCGTTGGATCAGTGATCTTGAAAAAATATACCTGTCACTTTGTTTTGTTTTCAAGTCATTTAATTGTTGTGAGAAAGCATTTAACATCTAACAAGCATGGATAATTTCTTCTGTAAATTATAGAATTTGTGGGGGTTTTTTTAAACGGTAAGATTTTGATTTTTTTTTTTTTTAAAGATGTTTGAAAATAAGTCTGTCTGAATAGTCTGAACGTGTTAACCATGGGAAAGGGCTGCAGTAATGCTTCCCTATTGCTCCAGATGGTGAGTGTGCCCAGGAAGACATCAGAGCCGGGATGGAAAGGGTTCATCTGGACATCCAGGTCTGTTTGGTGCTCTGCCATGGGACAGTGCTTGCTTTGTGATATTGGGGAAACTTCTTCAAGCCTGTGGTGTCTTCCTATTTCCAATCCATTAAGAAAGATCAGGAAAATACACCCACTGCATTCTCCCATGCAGGCCTCTACAGTTTACCTGGCCGTTCACCCATTTCACCCGTTGTCCCGTGTTCAGGCAGGATTTACCTTCCTGCCTTGAGGCTGTATCATACCCAGCACAGGACAGCTGTCATCTCCCTGAAATAAAGCAGCTTGTTGTCCTTGGTAGGGAGTCCTGGTTGTACAAGTTTGGATATGACTCACTTGTCCACTTGGGGACAGGTGTGGTCCCCAGCCCGGTGCAATGTCCTGGTCCCCACAATGTGATTGTGAATTAGGAAGCAAGAGACAGTGTCTTAAACTGCCTCGATGCTCAACCAAGCCATGGAATGCTGACACACGTAGTGCTTAGCTTCAGCATGATACAAGAGGCCTTTAAACCAAAAATAGCTTATGGTTTAAGCAAAATTCTGGGCTCCCTGGTTCAAGAGAGACAGGGAACTACTGGAGAGAGTCCTACGGAGGGTTACAAAGATAATGAGGAGACTGGGGCTTCTCTCTTGTGAGGACAGGCTGAGAGACTTGGGGCTGTTCAGCGTGGAGAATAGAAGGCTGAGAGAGGATCCTATAAATTCTTATCAATATCAAAAGGGTGGGGCTCAGGAGGATGGGACCAGTCTCTTCAGTGGTGCCCAGTGACAGGACAAGGAGCAATGAACACAAACTGGAACACAAGAAGTTCCATCTGAACATAAGAGAAAACTTCTTTACTTTGAGGGTGACAGAGCCTGGAACAGGCTGCCCGGAGAGGTCATGGAGTCTCCTTCTCTGGAGACATTCAAAACCTACCTGGATGTGATCCTGGCCAACCTGCTCTAGGTGCCCCTGCTCTGGCAGGGAGAGATTGGGCTGGATGATCTGCTGAGGTCCCTTCCAACCCCTACCATTGTGCAATTCTGTGAAAATAACAAGAAATGTTAGGCTTCTCCATCAGGGAGCACTCTGGAAGGAGCAACCATGACCTTCAGGTTCAAGGCTTTATGTTTCGTTTTTTTCTGAAGTGCAGCTATGTCTGTGTGTTAACTCTGGTCTCGTTTTTCTAATCAGAAGTGAACTTAGGGTTTGCATTTTCACTTAGAGAGAATAGGACCTTCCAGCTTGGAAGTGGGAACAACTGTTTTGCTTTTAAAGCTGCACAGCAAGTCTAATAGTTAAAGGTGTAACACTCGTGTTTTGTCTCTGAAATCCATTAGTCTGTGGCACAGTCAGAGTGGCTCTGACATGCCGGCAGTGAAGATGCTTTTGCTTGAGCAGCCTCTTATTTTGAGTACTGAACTGCATTCGCTCACTGCTGTTTCATTATAGATGAACTAAATGCAGAAAAAAAATTTATTTACAACTATCAGGCATTTCTACATGCAATATTAAGAGAGGTTTTTCCATTAGCTTCAAGATAGAGCAGCTTAAATTGTGTGTGTTTGTGTGTATGTGAGTGCATGTGTTTCTTGGCTGCTCATATCTTGCATTCATGTCCCTGGTGGTAATCCTGTTGTATCTGCACACTGCAGGAGTGTAAGAAGTTGCACCCTTCCGTACCAGTACGTGTGCTCCAGTGCATGACTGGTATTGACAAAAACAATCAGTGAACTACTTGGATCCTCGCTGAATGAGGAAAAAGCTCTTTTGGTTCCTTGGATGGCTTGCTGGCTTGAGAACACTTTTGCATATTTATTTAGACACTTGATTGCCACAGAGCATGGCAGCTCTGAACTCCATGAGCTAGAAAGTGCTTCTTGAAACTATTAGATTTCCCAGACACATTACACGGGAAACCAGTGGCACAGTGTCGCAGAGGATGCCAAATTGGCTGGTGGAGGCAAGCAAAACCCAGAGTGGATCAGCATAAACGAGCTGTGACGTTTTCTTGAAACTGTTTCTAGGAGACAGAAGTCAATCTTCACCACTCCACCTGGTTTCTTTGTGCTCTGGGTTTTTTCTGGCCTCGGGGGTTTTTCTGTTTTTCTTTCCTCCCAGCTCGGATGCCCCCTCTTGCTCCGGGGTCTTGGTAATATGGCATAAATGTTTGCTGGCTTCTGAGAGAGGCTCCCCAGACCCCTGTCCTGGCTGGGGTCAGGGACTTCCTAAGGAGACATGGAAGAGGGGACCTTGGTGAGGTTTGCCAGACAGTGGTGTGAGGAAGCCGCTCCTCTGAGCGGACAACTGCAGACATTAGAAAATAGACCTTTTTTTTTGGTAGAGGTTTTGCTGCTGCTGCTCATATTCCCAGCCAGGGCAGGTGGGTGCAGCAGTGTTCCAGCCAGTGCTGCGTGCCTGTCAGTGCTGTGGTACCAAACAGGAGCTGTGTGTGCTCCTCTCTGCACATCACACTGGTTTGGTGGACAGTCCTCACAGTGTCTGGCTGCTGCTTTGGCCCAGCAGCCCGTCATCCTGGAGAAGTGCTTTGAGCCTGGCTTCCAGTTCTCACCAGGGCTTGAGGGTGGAGGCCATTGACCTTCTCCAGGGATTTGTCTCAGGTCTGAGAGATGCCTGAAGCTCTTGGGCTTGCAGGAAATTTTCTTTACCACAGGACATGCTTAGTGCTCATAAAAAAAAAAAAAGGTTGCTAATGTTCATTTGTTCCTGAAACACCTTCTGAAGGCAGTAGCTTTTTTCTTTCTTCTTCCTTAAAGACATAGAGGCAGAGTGTGCACCAGTGGAGTTTGTTGCCGTGTTGTAACTTCAGCTCCTGTCATTAATTGATAATCTTGCCGGATCTGCTATAATGCAGTGCCAGCTCAGCAAGCTCCAAGGAACTCTTGGGTAAAGTGCTCTCCGTTTTGAGACCATCGTCGGCAGCTTATCACCTGATTTATCTCCTATTTCCAGGAGTGGAACTAAAAGTAAACTGTCATTGTAAATCACTAATTCAAGCAGAGTGAGAGAGCAGCACACAGTTTGAATATTCCAATACCACTTCATTAGAAAAAAAAATAAATCCCTTGTTCCATAAAAATGTACAATACAAATCCTTTCTCTTCATGCTTCAGATGGGTAAAAATGTCCTTTTTGAGTCCCACATGTCTGATGCTGCTGTTCATCTTGTTGCAACAGACTTTTAAGTTTGCCCCTGGGACCAGATCAGGAAGTAGCTTTCCTTAAAGTCCAACCCAGTATGAGTCTCAGTCTGGTACAGAGTCCCCTGCCTGCTTCTGGCACATACACCAGTGCTGGCACCTCTTAACCCAGCCTTGAGCCTGCTGACCTTACTAGATTTATTTAATTATATTTTAGTTAAAAAAGCCTTCTCTGCTTGCTAAATGTGTAACTGCCTTTATGTCCTAGTAGTTCCTGGATGAGGTTGAGCTGTGTCTCTCCTAAAGGTGCTCTCTGACTCTTCTTCAAAAATCAGCTTCCAACTACAAATTGTGATTTTGCATGACTAGCCCTTCTTCTCTACCAGTCCCTTATTTCCTTGAAGCCACCTCCATGGAAAACAGAATAATTTACTGGATCAGTGGTAATAACATTTTCTTGTGGCATTCTGCTTTGGAAGAATAAGTGATTCTTGATACGATCACTGCCCTCAACCCTCCTCTCTTACCGTCCCCCTCTCCTTTTCTTCCATTACCCTTTACGCTCCTGCTGCGCTGCTGGATGGCTGCACCTCCAGCATTTGCATCTTGTCCCTCCCTCTGCTCTTCATCCTGGCGGTATAAATTGCTCCGGCAACCTCGTAATTTTGATCTGCAATCATTTTGCTCCACTAGCTGATGGCAGAGCACAAACCATACACTCGCTTCGTTTTTAGACTGGACTGCCTACTGGTGTACGCATCTCAGAGTAACTTTGGAGCTGGGAGGTTTGTCAGGTGCCAGGTGCACCAAAAGGCAAAACTAAAGCCAGCAGAGACATCATCTGTCTGAAGAAAACATCCAACTTTTCGATTCCTGCTTTTGTTTTTTCAACAACCCTGTTGCTAATTAAACACAAACTTATAAGCCCACTATCCTGCTATAAAATTCAATACTCTGCTTTAAAAAAAACAAGCAAGCAAACAATAACATCATCTTTTGATTTATTGGTGTGATTTTTTTTTTTTTTCCCAAAGGTGATCCCTAACAGGCTTCTCCGTTGTGGCTAAAAACACTGCATTGTACATAAGATTTTCTTGTTCAGATCAATTTGCTAAATTTTCATTTAGTTTCAAAGTGGTTCATTTTGTTGAGGCTTCATTTTGTTCAGACTAGCAACTTGAGAGGTTTCCTGTAGCTTAGAGAGATTGCTTTTGAATTGGTACATTATTCAGTCATGAATTGTTTCTTTAGTATATGAGCAGATGAGTGGGATTTTTATTACAAATATACGTCTGAGTGCAGAACAACTACTACTTTGGCCAAATAAAGAATGTAAAATTAAACATGAGTCTTCGTAGTATGCTGTGATGCTTTTCTGCACCGTGTGCATTGGGTTTTCTTTTAGGTACTTAGCAAAAACCTCCTGTAGGGCATGGTGGTATGATTGACTGCACACAGAATTTAAAAAATAATACAGTATATTGTAAAAATATGGCTACACTGGTAAGAACTGAAACCATTTTCCTATGATCAGAAGATACAAGTGAGTAAATTTTGGTCTTTGTGAGCAGCTACTAATTACACAGATCTTCAGCTGCATTCAGCATCCGATCCTGGTGCGATGTTCCGAGTGATTTCTGCAGTCAGCGAGGTGATGAGGTGGTGTTAGGCAGCAGAGCAAGTGCAATCCCAGTCTTATGCACCAACCTTTTAAAATATGGGTTTCCTTCGTGTCGTCCCTTGTTGTTTACCAGTACATGATTGCTTTTACCTACCTTGAATTAGTTTCCACCTCTGCAGGATTTTCTTGGCCAACAAAGTTAACTTGCGTAAATGGGAAGCAGTAGGAAAGAAATGTATCTTTTTTGAAGATGCTGTCTCTGGATTTAGGGAGATTCTGCAGATGGAACATTCTTGTAGAAAATCGGGTGACGTTATTTGCTTCTTGCGTGGCAGTAAATTAGAGGACCGTGTGTGTTCCAGCTGCCTTGGTGAAGGGATTGAGGATCCCATCAGAGCCCCAAAGCAGCTCTCCAGCTGTGTTTTGCTATAATAGGCTTTCCTGGTGTGGCCACCAAAAATGTTTTTCCCTGACTTTAGAGGAGGGAGTCAGGGTTTGTAAGGGCAGCCTACTACCCACAGCACAGCTGCCCAGTGCTCACTGCAGCAGCAAGTCTTGGCCCTCAGCTCTCTGACTTCAAGGAGGTCAGAGTCCATGTTTGCTTTGGTACCTTAGGAGACAGCTGCTTGTCTTTTGCTACAAGATTTACCAGTTAAAGATTTTTATTGCCACATAAGAAGATGATTTAGAGTTTTTGTTTTAATCTCTTAATCTTGAATATTTTAAGAAAAACTAATTTTATGAGCTCTTGGGAGTTAGAGTTTCACTCATTAGTAGGTGAAAACCTTGCAAAGCTCAAGAAGAAGGTATCTAAAACCTCTCTTTTCTCAAGACATCTTAGTCAATAGATCTGAGTAGAAAAATCTATTTCAAAGAGGCCATTCTGGAAAGAGGATGAGAAATGAAAGTCTAGTGGATATAGCTATGTTAATGGGGGCAGAGCAGCTACTTAATTACACAGCAGTGTCAGAAGCAATAGGATTATCTATTTCTATCATGGTATGGGTCAAACTGAAGCTCAGCAGTTGAACTTAAGGTGCTATATAAATGCATAGGGAAGTTCCCAAATGCTTGTAATTGCCTTCTCAGTTGCTGTGAATACTGACATTTAGTGATCCTCTTTGTCCCTTTCCTAGTCATATATTTATTATATGTGAAAGGGTTACTGCAAAAGGCTTTTCTCCATCACTGTGGTCCTCCTGTATGCTCAAAGTTGGATCCAGATGCAGGAGGCTGGAAGAAGAAATGTGTTTTGCAATTTACAGTAGGGTAGATTTAGTCCTTGCTAAAATGCCCTGCATCTTCACTGTGCTCCAGAAAACACTGTATTTATCACCAGGTTCCAGAATTTACATTGAAAATGGCATAATTGAATCATGCACATTGCCACATCTTGTTTCCTCTTCTTTGTTTATAGGTTTTCCTCTAAAAAGCATTTCCTTGCTCCTGTGTTTTCTAGGAGAGAGGGAGAGAGAGAGAGCAAGCTGTCGAGTAGTTGGAGCTCTGGCTTAATTAGTTTTCTCAGGTCTTCAGTAATATCTTATAGTTCTTAGTGTTTCTTGGAAAGGTGCTACAAAAGATAGAGAGAGCTGCATGCTCCAATTCCACCTGGAATACTCTAGTTAGCTGTGGATTCACCTCAAGGAAATAAAAGAGAGCTAAAAGGCCAGCAAAAATGTGCACGTAGAGCTTGGCTAAAGAAAGGAACGTGCACTGGGGTTTTTTTTTTCCGAAGGTAAAAATCATTATAAGGGGACTTACTTCTAATAAATTGTATATAATAAAATGAGCTGACATTTTTTACTACTAGTGAGATACAAGACTGAGATTGCACTTGTGGAGGAGAGGAAGAAATGCCGCCTGACGTTTGCTGTGAGCTATTGCCGCGTGCCAGCTAGCTGAGATATTTTGGAAGTCCCCAGCAGCTATCTGAAAGCAGAGTGCAAATATCACAGCACAGACACAAGGCTCCCAAACCAAACGGTGCCCGTGTGCTGAGCGAACCCATGTGCAGGTGTTTATTTGAATGCCATTTCGCAGAGCGCATTCGCCTTCTCGCCTGATACGGGGAGACTTGGAGTCTCACCGACTTCGAATCAGGCTGCTGCCAAGGTTGGGCTGAGGGGGAGGAATACTCTTTTCTGTTGTATGTATATTCCTTGAAAAGGTTTGAGAAAGGAGGGCTTTGACATGTTTGCACTCATTGTGATTCTCTGGACAGCTCTGAAATGTAAATAAGAGATTCAGGTGTTAGCAAAGAAGAGGCTTTGCTGCAGTGGAAATACTATGGCTCCCTGAATGGCCTTCTTGGGGGGAAGATGCAAACAAGCAGTGTTTGGCCAGGACATTTTTCTTAGTGCGGTATCTTCACACTACCCAAGGCTTTGATCCAAATTATCAAAGGTTAGACTTAATTTAAAGAATAAAACTACTAGTTACTTTATGTTTCCTTCATTAACATGATTGCCAGGACATGCTTCCAGGACTGGAATTCAGTCTTCATTCATCTGCAGCACTGGAGTTGCCACTGTGGCTGTACTGGGGAAGGCTGAATCAAAGATTCCCCCTCTCCCCACCCTCTCCAGAAGATAGCTGTCTGCCATGCCAAAATACTGCATTTCATTTCTCATGGCACTGTTTCCAGTCAAGAAAGTTTTCCTTGCTCTCCTGCAGATCATGATCTTCCTTAAACCTCAAAGTAACTTGGTTCTGAAGATGTGTGGAATGTCAGCTTTTGTTTTGAATGCATTTGTTTATTGTTTTCCCTCCGAAAAGCAGAGGAATCTGTTCAGAGCAGAAGGCAGCTGGCTGTTGTCAGAAAGAGTAGGCTGTGGGTGAGTTTAGCAGAGAGTCCTTCAGGCAGGCATTCGCCTGCCAGTGCTGGATGTGTAGTGGGGAAGGCTGTGTAGGTGCTTTCCTGGATGATTTTACGTGAGGATTGGCTTCTGGGAAGTAGCATCTTCCATGTGCTGGTTTGGGGTGGGACCATTTTGTACCCACAGTTTGCTGCAACAGCCCTGTCTGCCCCCTGCCCACCCGCACTCTTACACCACACCGCACCCCTGCTCTGCAGCAGCCACCCACCTTTCCTGCCACAGAAACCTACCTTCTGATCAAGGCAGACAGCCTCACCACGTCAACAAATACAAAATTATATTATGATAGGAGAGAAGAGTTGCAAAGGCAACCCATAGGCAGCAGGGGTTAACTCCAGAAATAATTTGGGTGGTGCATGTAACTGTTGTGGGCAGATTTTAAGTCAAGGAGGAGAAAGAAACAGGAGGTTTGATCCAATGACTGTTTTTCCTCCTGTCGTGGGCAGCTGAGGCACCAGTATCTTACTGGACGGACACAGTCACCTTCAGCAGGAACAGAGAACAATAAATTTGCCTTCGGTCCCAAAGCTCAGCTACTGAGCTGCCAGCCTTAGTGCCACTGGTGCCATGTCTACCTTGGTGCGTTTCTGCTCTTCCACTCCCTGGATCCTGTTTCCTGTTGTGGGGTTTAGTGTAGAATTTGGATAACTGAATATAATTTTTATGGCTATTTGCTTTGGTTTCTCTTCTCCAATTGCCTTTGTTTTTCAAAGCAGCTGGCAAGCATGGTCTTACTACCATTTCTGCATCAATGATTTGAGGGTCTTTGGTAGAAAAATCTAACTTGGAGATTGATAATATCTATCTCATTTAGGAAGACCTTTGCTGACTCCCCCATGATGATCAGTTCCATATACCATACAGCTCAAGCTTGTCTTTCTGGCAGAGCTCACAAGTATCTTATGTATCTGCCGAGCTAATATATTGTCTTTCTGTATTTGTATTCCGCAGTTGATTGTTCAATGATTTCTCCTGCTGAATTGCAATGGATGAGCTGTTTAATGTTGCAACGGCTGATTTTGTAATGTAAAAACAAAAAACCTCTCAATTCCAAATTGTGTTTGCTAGTTAGAACGCAGAATTTAAATGAGATTTATATGGAAGATGTATTTTTCCCATTGTTTCGCCAATGCAAAAAGAAAACAAGTCTTCACTCTTTCTAAAAGAAAATCAAAGCAACCATAGCAAGAATTTGTTTTGCAAGGAAAAAGCATCAATAAAAAATTAACCTGTTCCCTTCTACATATTTGTGTCCACGTTAGTGGTATTTTAAAAATCCTTTCTCAATGCAGAAATAACAATTTGCAAAAAGCAGATCTTTTCAGACAGCCGGAATGTTAAAATTTCTAAAAATCAAGTTTAAAATATATTTATTTTACCATGGTAAGTCTTCTGGCGCTGAGTCTGTGTATATTACCACAGTAGTCCAGATTTAAGATTTCTTTTTTTTTTTTTTTTTTTGGTAGGGAATTGTTGTCATGAATGGAAATGAATTACTCAAAGGTAGATGCTGGATTTTGTAGCTTTTGTTGACAAGCCACATGAGGTGGACACTTGAGCGAAACAGTCAGGCATCGCTTCAAATGTCAAGTTGGTATTTACTGTAATGCGTAATGGTTTCATGACTGTTTACCCACCTCTGTGAGGGAAAGCACCAAAGAGAACAAGGGAGCATATGAAATTCTTCTATTAGCTTTTATGTTTCGCAGCAGCTTTGCCTGTGCAGTGACCAGCTTGCTTTGTTCACAGAGCTGAGGTCCCCAGAAGAGCACTGCCGCATGTTGGCACAGTGACCTGGAAGGGCAACGCTCGCTTGGCGGGGTCACCACGCTGCAGGGATGCTGCTTCGGCACTCGAAAGTGAATTAGCCAGTTAAAGTATCATAGACTAAACCAGCACTTTTGTGTGCACATTTAAGACTGAATTATAGCTGCTGGGGAGTGCTGAGATGAATTTTGAGAACGGAAGCTTAAAGTTGAAGAGCAAAGTAAACTCATAGTTGAGGTATAATTTTAGCATAATGAAGAGAAGAAGTAAATGACCATTAAAGGTGTGAACTTGTGTGGGAAACATTTGCAAAGGTGCTATTGTCACTACATAACAGTGGCTATAAATGTGTTACTGTCTTCATAATAATTTGAAGTATGTGGTGGGTTGACCCTGGCTGGATGCCAGGTGTGCACCAAACCTACTTTATCATTCCTCCTTCTCAACTGGACAGGGGAGAGAAAATACGATGAAAGGCTTATGGGTTGTGGTAAGGACAAGGAGAAATCACTCACCGATTACTGTCAAGGGCAAAACAGACTTGACCTGGGGAAACTGGTGTAATTTATTAACAATCAAATCAGAGAAATAAAACCTAATTCTTAAAACACCATCACTCCATCCCTCCCTCCTTCCTGGGCTTAACTTTACTCCCAATTTCTTCACCTCCTCCTCACCAGCAGCACATGGGGAACTGGGAAAAGGGGTTGCAGTCAGCTCATCACACCTTGATTTCCTCTGGTAGCGTCTCAGCATGTATGGCTTTTAAAAACATATCATGACTTTAATCACTGTTCTGCAAAAAGGCTGCTCATGTTTAGTAACAATAATTCTGTCACAAAACTTCCTTTCGTACTTTTAGGTTTTTTTTTCTAGTGTTTGCACTGTGAAATGGCAGTATTCAAAAATATTTGAGAAGTAAAACTTGACCCTGCTAAAAACTGAAGATAATTGTCAGATATTTGAAACTGCTAAGAAGTAAAACTGTTAACAGTTGTGTCCTCACTAATTACATTCTGCATATCTACGTTCCCCTGACAATGTCAGATGCATCCGGTGTCACCCTGCCTAAGAGCTGAGGGCTGTTCAGTGACAGTGAAAAGCAAAAACAGCTTCTGCCCCTAAAGAGCTCTGTTTGCCATTGCTTGTGGAGAGGTGTGTGGTGGGATCCCAGAGGCTGTTTTTTAATGCTGTAGAGTCAGAAAAAGTTTTACTGTAGTGCCCTAAGAGTCTCAGTGGATCAATGATACACAGACTTGAGATTTTGGTTGTTTTCCATGTAAGTCTCATAATTTTCTCCTTGTTTAATGGGAATGTTTGGGCTTCTCAACCCAGTATGTTGTTTATCACTTGTAGAGGACTGAAGTACAATGGAGGCTGAAGCATCATCACTCTGCAGGAAAGCAGGGGTATTCTGCTGGGCAGGTTCCTTCAGCATTAGTTTATATAAGAGATCAGGTTGCTGGAAACACAAAATTCTCCTGTCTTTGCCAGTGAGTAGCTGACGTGATATTGCTGTGCTGTGTCCAGCCTAGAGCTGCTCTTTGTTGCCAGTCAAGGAGAAGAAATGTGTGCAGCAGAGAAGGGAGGTTCTGAACTGAGCAAACTGCTGGGTGATTCAGGGATTTCAACCAGAGAGAGGAGTCATGGGCATCTTGCTGTTCTGTTGTGGCATTGATATGACCCAGTGGCACAACACTGGGCCAAAACCTCTGACAAGCCAGTTTTAGTCTCAGTGATCTCATAGCACCCTTAAGGGTATTTGAGGGGGGGCAGAGTGTAGTCCAGTTCAAGTGAGAAGACATACACTTTAGATTCTGCTGACATCTCCCTGGCCTTAGTGATGATTTACATGGGATGTAGTCACCTGTGAAACGAAGGATCAAAAGCAGCTGCAGGTGGTTTTCTGGTGCCAAGTGGCAAATACTTGTGTGAAATTCTCAATACACCTGACAACTCCAGTTATTTATGGAAGCTTTTAATAACACAAAAATAAATTCGCTGTGTCTCCACTGGCCACGCTGGAGCACGGTGCTGTTTTGAGGAAGGAACGGCTGTTTACGGGAAGAATGCATGCGTGGCTTTAGTGTTTGTCATTTAGTGAGACCATGAATAGTGTCTTCGGTTGGAAGAAAGGCAACTTTATGTGCAACACACCAGCAACATATCTGTTAAAACCTTGAAGGCTCGGTTCATTTATCGCACCAGGAGACAGGCTGGTTCTTCAGTGCCTTTCATTCATGCACCACTTGGTGAGCCAGCACTGTGCCGTCACCTAGCTGTGCTTGCCCATGGGGCATGGCCTCACTGCACAGCACCTTGAGGCCAGAGGAGCGTGAGGAACGCTAGATGGACCCAGCTGCCTCTGCAGGCTGTGGGAGTTGCTTGTCCACTGTTTCTTTGCTGGAAGCTGTTGACAGGATCAGATGTACATGGAGCTGGCTTTCAACTGTTTGTCCCAGGCCATATGCTTAATCCTTCCAGCAGTATTTATAAAGATAACTAGTTCATTCCTGGCTTCTGTTCAGTTTAAACCCATTCTGAGAAAGGCTGTGGTGTGTTTGCCAGAGCCTCTCTGTGAGCGCTTGGAGAGTTGCCTGCTTGTGCTGGTGACAAAAATGTCTTTCTCCCTCCTTTGTCCTTGTTATCCCTGTAGCACCAGTGCAGGAGGGACCAGGGGATGGATTTTGCCTCGGTTTTGCTTTGCCAGTGGAGCCCTGTGTATGTGGTCTACGTGTGAGGTGGCTCCACAGCAAAGGCAGCAAGTTGGTGATGTACAGTGATGAGGAGACTCCTGTGACCTGAGAAGGATGCACAGTAAGCAGCCAGCACAGGTCCAGTGTCAGATCCCAGCGTGAGCCTGCAGATCTCACTGGTGGTTAGAAGAACTCATGGGGAAACCTCTGGGAGATACACACTGGCCGTAGCATCTCTTCTCCCTGTAGTTAGTGTCTGCGTAGGGATTGTTTACCTACTTCTGCCTTCCCTTCCAGAGAAGCCTTTGAAAGGCAGATCTGTGATTCTGAAAGTTGACGATGAAAGGAACAGAGTTGCTGAATAATTTGAGCTTATACAAAAATGTATGTAGCAATGCACGCTGACTTGTTTCAGTGAATATCAACACTTATTGTCCCTTGAACTCGCTATTGACACAGACAAAGCAGTATCAATATTTATCTCTCAGGTTAATACCTTTTTATATTCACCTCAACAGACATCAATATGTGCTTATTATTATAACGTTTGTCCTTCAGCGGAAGAAACTCGAATATGGTTGCGAGGGCAAAGCGAGGTTTCTATTCGTATTCTCTTCCCATTTTAAACCTCATCAGATGCTTTATCGTGTGCACGGAGCTCACTGCCACCCTCATTCAAACAACCCCTTCATTGGTACTTGTGACACTGATTGAGAGATTGATTTTGGGGAAATGTGAAGTTAACTGTCACTAGTAGAAGGGTTGGCAAAACCACTTCTGTTTGATAAGACTGGTTGCTTGGAGGTGCCTCCTGTAGCAACTCTGTAACCAAGAGCGAGCTTCTCAACAGCTCGCAGCACCGAGGCATAACGCAGAGAGCAGGACACAAACGGAGGAGACTTTGATTCTGAGACCCAGCTGTGATCACTGCCCACAAAATGATGCTGTTAACGTCGAGCGGGGGACACCTACAGATCCTGGTGGAGCCTTGTGGTGGCTTATCTCCCTCCTGTGTCACGAGTGGCACCCTGTGCCTGCGTGCCAGCTAGAACTTCAGTTCTGGGCACTCCAATACCATAGAGAACACAGTGGCCTATTTGGGCCAGCTGCATTTGTTCCAAGAAGCAAATATGTGTGGGAAACAAGAATGTGGCCCCTTCACTGTGTCTGAAGGATTGTCTTTCTGATCGGCTACATTACCTTTCAATTCTAATTCTAGATCTTAGAGAAGAAGAAGACAGAGATTTTCTAGCTAGACAAGTAGGGCAGGATGCACAAAAAAAGATGCCCAAGAAAGCATGACAGCACTGGATGCCACAGGACTTGTTTGGGATCTACAAAAACCTTTTTAGCACATAATTTATGCTATAGGGACCCATTTATGTGGAGATACCAGTGCTGGAAGTTAGGCAGAAACATTGTAAGTTCCTAAGAAGCTCTGTAGAAATGACGGTCTTCCTCTCTGGTGCTTGCTTTTAAACCTCCTGACCTAAGCACAGGGGGTAGGCAATAACTAGACTGGGAGCAGCTAATAAAAGGTCTCTCTCTCTCTCTCCCACCCCCCACACACCCTTCTGCTCATCAACAGGTAGTTGCTGTTGGAGGGGGTCAGAGGGGGGTTTGAGTCATGTGTTGATCTGGACAGTGGCTGAACACCAGTCAGTCACCAGAAGCTGTTAAGTCTGAAATTCTATCCAGCTGCTGGTAGAACAGAGAAACTTCTCCACACTCTTACCTGCCAGAAGAAGTACTAGTAGGCAATCCTTGAGGCTGGAGAGCAGAAGAGACAAGCTCTTCCTTGAGGAGCTCCAGTCTTCCTCAGATTAACCCCGCTGAGGAAGCGCAGTCTGCATGGCTCCTGCTGCCAGCAGTGTTGCCGAGCAGTGCCAGCAGCCACGCCGAGTCATTCTGGACGGTTTCTGTGCTGCATTTAGAAGCAGACTCGCAGCAATGGAAGTAACAGCTGTTTGTAAACTGACATTTAAATGACAATTGTCAGTAGACAATAAGCATATGGTAGCTGACTTCTCGCAGGCAGACAACTGCAGCAGCAGAGGCACGGAGCAGCTGCGGATGCTGGAAGAGAGCACTGCACCGATCTGCAGTTGGGAAGGTCGTCTCAGTGATTGAAGACTGTGTTTTGTGGCTTGGCTTTTTTCTTAGAAGCTGGAAAGACAATAAACTAATGACTTATGGCCCTATTTCTAATGAAAAGCAAGTTTTTTGAGTCCTGGTTAAAATAATAAGCATAACATACACGCCCAAACCTCATCTCCTGAAAGCAACAGTCTGAATTAGTGCTGGAGTCTTTGCTTTTTTTCCTTCTCTCAAATTAGTAGTGACTGATGTAATGACCATCAAGAACCTGATTAGTGAAAAGGTCTATTTGCTTGTGATGTCAAAGTTGTTTGCAGCAGAATCAAACAGGGACCAAGTGCTTTCCTCATGATTAGCATTGCTTTATAATGGTAAACTTAATAATGAGGGACGGTCTCGGTATTTTCCTCTTTGGGGAGCCTCTGATGCACGGTTGAAAAGGTTTGTGACTAAGGCATAGAGCGGTAATGTCACATTGTACCTTCGAGTATAGTTGGGCCAAGCATGCAAATGTAAAATGAGTGCTAAAAAAAAAAAAGGCTCCCCCTGAACCAACTGCATCGCTGCCTGCACTTGACTCATAACTCAGTAACCATATGTTTATATTCCACTGACAATTGCCATTTAAATGTCAGCTTACAAGCAGATGTTGAGAACTTGCTTTAGTGCCATTAATTAAATCACAGAAAAGCAAAGTTTGGGGTTTAGTGCTGCTTAGGCTAACTTTGATGAGAGCAGCAGCAGGGTCCGGCAGAGCTCAACACACCAGGGCCGTCGGGGTTAAGTGGCACAGGCAAAAGGCGCTTGTACAAGAGGTCACCATGACAGTCTCAGTTAATGGGCTCTGGCAGCAACATAAAGCATGTTGTTGGCATTTCCTAGTAACAATTATAATTTTGTAGCTAATTCCAAGTTTTGTGGGATGGCTGGCAGTGGCCAGGATAGAGGGGAAATCTTTGACTCTGAAAGGAGATGGATTTAAGTGTTCAGGTGCAGCCAAAAAAAGAAAAAAAAAAAAAGATAGAAATCTATTCATCAGGAGAACAAGAAAAATCTGGAAGGGTGGAGAAGGAAGCCCTCTCTATCAGACATTTGCATGTATTTAAAATCCTTCCCAATAAAGTTCATAATGAATTTAATTCAGTCCCCTATGGCCCAGAGGAATGTTCTGAGTAATAAAAAAGTATTGCTGAGGGAGAGATGACTGCCAAACTCCTAGTCTGCGCCAGCAATGCATATTTATATTATTGGCACTTAAACACTAGGTTTATTTTACTACTTAAATGATCCTTTGTCACATACTAAGAATGAGCGCTGCAAGATCCACTTTTGGGAAGTTACAATAACAATTCCCACATTTAAATCATTATTAAATTTGTATGCTTAATTTTTAAAGAGGTTTGGGGCAGGAGGGAGTTTCAGATTAAACCAGTAGCTGAATGTGGTAATTCTTGTCTTGAGTAAACTATGTTGTGACTTGTTTATGGCTTTGCTTTTTGATGTGGTTTTAGTCAAGAATATTTTAAATTTTTTTTGTTACTTTGAAACACCTACATCCATGTTAAATGAATTGTAAGCTCAAATACTTCCTTAATGGTCAAGATGTATTCACTTACATGTTGTCTACTAGACAACACAAGTGCTGCTGGCTTCTCTTAGCATGGTTTAATGCACTTTTGATGATTAAACCAAGTGATTCAAATACGTCTTGGAAATTTCAAGCACCAGTGATGGAGGTTGCTGGACCATGGCATTACTTTGTTTATAAACATAATTATTCCATGGAAGATAAATCTCTGTTCTCATCTCATGTGTCACTTCAGTGCAGTAGTCAGGAAAATGGAAAAAAAAAATGGAGCTACTAATTTTTTTTTTCACTTTAGTAAGAAGGAGTGGAAGGGAAAGTTGGATGCAAGATGAAATGTGGAGTTTAGTTCCTAGCAGGCAGCAAGCTCAAGGCAAAACTGCATCAGTACTGGTGAAGATGCAGTTTGTTTTACATTCAAGCTGATACAATGATGTTTAAGCACCTTCTGCACATTACAGTACAACACAAACTTCCGCAGCCTGTGTACAAGTTCAGATTGATGGCAGCAGTAATTCAGTCAAAATATTTAATGTGCTAAGGTCTGAACATAAAGCTTTTCTTCTGGTGCACTTCAGTTTACTTCATACCTCCACGTAAAGTGTGAACAGTTGGGGAAAAAAACATTATGAATTTGTCAGCATGTTTATTTATATGGTGCATCTCCTTTGAAGCAACAAGCATTTTTTTTTTCCAAGTGTAAAAATGAACAATTACTCATCCCTGGAAAACAATAAAGTTTTACAGACATCTTCCCCACCCCACGACTGACCTCACCGCGCTGCGCACGGGCACAAGCAGCTCATCCTTCGCTTGCTGTACGCACAACGAAATGGGAACAAAACGAACGGGAGTAGCTGTAGAGCATAACAGGGAATCTTAAGCATGTGGCAGTTTGAACTAAAAAAAGAAAGGTCAGTGGCAAAGAATTCAGATACAAGGAAAAAAAAAAATCAGACATCTCAGAGCAGTGCATTTGAGTTTTAAAACTGAATGCACGCATTGTTGCTCACAGTTTTCCACGGCAGCATTCATCATTTAGGAAACTATTAATCAGTGTGATGAAGTATCCTGTTTCTAACTAAGAACAAAAAAACTTACACTATAGTGAGTATTTTCTTTTCCCTAGAGAGAGATCACCTGGTGAAATTTGATAAGAATTCTGCAGACCTGCGTTTGTGGGCTTTGTGTTTAAGCTGTGACAAGTAGAAGCATCCTTTTGCTGCCCTTTGATAAGGCACGTCACAAGTGATTGCTCAGGGCTCCTATTTTCTGTTGGTCTGTGCCAGGACCGCTACCCCTGTATTTGTTATGCTGACAGTGGAGAGAAAAAAGCACTGAAGGGTAGAAAATCTGCAGGACTAATACAAAATTCAGATCAGCTTTTGACAACAGGTAGCAAAAAATGAGGCAAGGCAGCAGAGGAAGAGTGGGCCAGCCAAGCCAAGGGGCATGGGATTGCGTAAGAATGGGAATGAGGATGAAGAGATTGTGCCCGAGGAGAGTTATGGGGGTTAAAGAACAGAAAATGGTAAAGGTTAAAGGCATTTGTCGCTTGCCTACTAAGAACAGCCTTCCAGGGCTCTCAGTCTAGTGCTTAAGGTATGTTACTTCCCCATCCTACCAAAACTACTGTGACATTAAGTGATTACAGAAGCAAATGATCAAAAAGACAATTTTTATTTGGTAGCTCATTCAGAGAGATCATGAATTGTTAAAGTAATTATAGCCTTTGTTAACAAAATTAGTTTCTTTAACAACAAGAACAACAACAAGACATTTCGTACCTTTTCTTTGCTTGGGAGTGGTGGTGGAGAGAACTTGGACATACCTTGTTCTGGCCCTGGCTGTGTTAAAGTTCCAAAGACTTTCTTGTCTTTCCTGCCCCCCACTTCCTCATTACATGAATGTCTTTCACTAGCGAAGTATCATTTTCCTGGCTTAAAAAAATAAAACAAAACAAACAGTGTGCACTATTTCAGAGCTGCGTTCCAACACTGGTCTGTTCAATGGGGGCAATCTGACTTAGTCTAGACAGGTAAGAATTAAAAAGCTTCTGTGCTTCTATTGCAAAAGGAGGACAGACCTTGGAGGAGGTTAAACAACGTAACACAAGTCCACTGGAAGTAAAAACTGCACCACCAGGATATTCTCTACTGGTTTGTGCCTCAGCAGCCAACCTGCAACCTCTGCTCCCTCTAAGTGTTCATATAAGGCACGTTTCCTGCAAAGAGAAAAACAAAGTGGAAACAGTGAACTGGTGGCTGTATTGTGTCCCAGAAGCAATGCTCGTGACAGGGAGCACTGAGAGGGATTATTTTATGTGCCTGATACTTCACATGACGTGTCAGGATTTCCAGTGCTTACGTGCACCAGGAGCAGTGTGGATTTGAGTGCCCTTCCCCTGCTCCACCTCCTGCCCAGGAACAGAGCTGGCTCCAGTCCACCCCTGTGCTTCTGCAGGGCTACCGTTCCGAAGGCGGCATCAGCCCCACAACCCCAGTGAACACCGGGCCACGGAGCCAGAATTCTCAGACTTCCAACACTTTAGTCACCCCTTTTTAATGCCGTTAGTGATGCAGCGACATGTATTTATATTTACATATAAATACAAAATGGTCACACACCATATTTTTAAGCACAATTTACAATCTGAAACTGTGTACACTTTCATGACTAGGCTTGGGTTTTTCTCATTTACATTCATAATTTAATTCCACTGGAATTTGATTTTTAAGAAAGCCCAACATATCTTAATTACTGTAAAAAGATCCATACATATTTTACTTAAAAATATCTTCTGTAAGAGGAAATTTACCAAAAATAACATGAAATATATTATTATGCATACATTTTCTTTTTTTTGTAAAGTACAAACAAGAATCTGATCTCTTCTGGGTATTGCCTGATCTAATATGGCTATAGGTTCTATTTATTTTGTTTGTTTTTCAAAGTAAAGGGAAAGACATAAGAAATCACAGAACCACAAAAATTACAGAATGGTAGGAGCTGGAAGGGACCTCTGGAGATCATCGAGTCCAACCCCCCTGCCAAAGCAGGGTCACCCAGAGCAGGCTGCCCAGGGGTGCCATCCAGGCAGGTTTGGAATCTCTCCAGGAAGAGAGACTCGACCACCTCTCCGGGCAGCCTGTTACAGGGCTCTGTCACTCGCACAGGAAAGAAGTTTTACCTTATATTTAGGTGGAACTTCCTGTGTTCCAGTTTGTGTCAGTTGTCCTATGATTGGGCACCACTGCAAACAGCCTGGCGCCGTCCTCGACACCTGCCCTTCGGATACGGATAAGCATTAATAGGATGCCCTCTCAGTATTCTCCAGGCTGAACAGCCCCAGGTCCCTCAGCCTTTCCTCATCAGAGAGATGCTCCAATCCCCTTATCATCTTCATAGACTCCACTGGATGTAAGAACACAAACCAAAATAAAAAACAGATTCTTTCTAAGGATACATATATCAATGAAAGAACACTTTGAAAACGTATAAATGACAATAAGAACAAAGAAACACTATCCAAGCACTATGCAGTCCTTTGTCAGAGCATGTGCTGCAATGACCTTGTAACAGTTATTAAAAACAAGAAACAAACAAAAAAAATGGTACTGGCAGAAAAAGCTGTCAAGCAAAACACTGAAAAATTGGTACTATTTCCTAACAAGTAAGTGCAGAAGTGATACTATGTATTTTATGTTTTTACCCTCGAGTATGCACACCTCCTTCTTCCTGTTTCTGTTTGCAGGACTGATTGTTGCAACCCTGGCAATATGCTGGCTGCCAAACCAGGTCAGAAGGATCATGGCTGCTGCTAAACCAAAGCAGGACTGGACTGTCCCCTACTTCAGAGCATACATTACTCTTCTTCCTATCGCCGACATCTTCTTCTACCTCAGCTCGGTGGTGAACCCCCTCCTGTACAACATCTCTTCTCAGCAGTTCCGCAGCGTGTTCCTGCAGGTCCTTCGCTGCCACCTGACAATAGAGCATGCCAACAAGGAGAAGTTTCTCAGAGCCAACCTGAGCTCCAGAGCAAGGAGCAGCCGGTCTCTACGTCCATTGCTCTTCATTTCGTCGAGGCGCAATTCTTCTACAAGGGGCAATAAAAAAGTTTTCTTGAGCACTTTTCAGAGTGAGAGCGAGCCTGACTGCAATCCACAGAAACCAGGTCTTGAATCACCGGAGCCCAGCCTGGAAGTAGTGCCACTAGAGACTAGCTCAGAGCCCAGTTCAGACGCACAAAACGGCCTTTGTGAACACAGAGTATGACTTCATAAGGCAAAGGTAATCATTAGCAATGAACTTAAAAACATGGAAATTAAAATGACTGAGGAATTGACTGCATTTTAACTGGATTTGTTTCCAGTTATGGAAAAAGAGCAGGAGTTCTGTGTCCTGCTGCTGGGATTTTTAAGTGCACTGGAAATTCAATCTGCTAACTGAATTCATTAGTGCCAAAAATATCAGCCCCTCTCTCCCCACAATCACTGAACTTCCCTCGCTGTTGACAGGGATTTGGAAACAAACAGAAAATAATTGCAGTGTCTTTGAAGAAAGGAGGACACAGAACAAATGGTGCCAGGGCAAAAAAAAATTGCTTGAAGTTTAGCAATACAAAACCAAGAGAGCCAATTTAAGGAGCAGAACAGTGGTTATCACGCGTGCCCTCGGCACCACACCAGAATTCCCCCTCTTCTTTGGCCGGGGTCCGTTGCAGAGCGGAGTGTTGCAGCAGCTGATACAAACAGAGTTCACCTTCCCTGGAGAACAAAAGGACTGGTACCCAGCAGAGGCTATCAGACACGCTGCCGAGGATGCGCAGGATTTGCGATACATGATTCCTGTGACACAGAGCAAAGGTTACTTAGTTTGATAGGAACACAGTTTTGCTTCACAACACGATTCATGCTTGAAAACTGTTGCAAAACCAGTTTGCATTTCCAAAGCAGCGCTGGTGATTAAGCTTGGCGCCTGAGCCGTGACGCGGCTAACAGCTCTGCGCTGCAGGAGCGGCACAGTCACTCTCGTCTGGATTTTTCTTTGATTTTCTTTTATTTGATTCCAGCTGGAACCAAAAATATTACAAATTTGATTTACATAATGTATATGAAAGGGGCATTTTATAACCAGAATTCTTCATATTTTGGAAAAAGCTGTTTGAATAGCTAGAACTGAAATGCAGTTAGTTTGAAAATTACTTTTGTTTCTGTTGCTGAACGTGACTCAGTTGTTTAAGATATTTAAGTAATTGCAGTTTTCTATGCTGTTAATTTGTCCTTTGAGCATTTTTGTTCCTTTGACAGAGACAAGTAGCCAAGAGTAAAAGGAGAGTGACTATCAGCAAAACTTTCATTCCTACAAAGAAAATCTAGAAATATTTTTCCAGGTAATCTCAGTTCTTGATGTCTTTGAAGCTTAATACTCTCAACAACAAAACTTCATTTGCACAGAAATAGCTTGTCTGAAAGTCCTTCCTTTTTAAATGTAATTTCATTTTAATTAATAATCTAAACTTAAAATTTCTCAAATTGTTTTTACCTGAAAAAAGTACATACTGATGCTCATAGCAGTTATTTTAAAATGGTTTATAAAAGCTTTTCCCCTGTCACAGTGGAAAATGGTCGTGGTGGTTTCACCTCTCGTTAATATTTTCCTGCAAGTGATACAGTAGAAATTTTTGTTGAAAAAAGCTGCACATAACACACAAATAGATTGCCTTGTGGTGTTACAGAAAGAGGTAAATATTACTAAGCGCAATAAAATCGCTATTCCTTTTGAATATGGGATTCTCAAAAGTGTTTTGTTTGGTTTTTTTCTTCTGAAGGGCATGGGAACAGGATTCCCTTGGAGAATGGGGTCTCTGCATCGTGCAGCACGGTCCCAGAATGTTTTTAAATGCAGACTGATTGAGACTTTCTTGGAGGGAGTGAAGCAGTAATATGACCTGTAGGTACTGAACTTACAGAACCTACAGATGCTTGTCCAGTCCCCAGAGACTCTGTAAATAAGCACAACAGCACCTACACAGTCTGGTAGATACCTCTGCAGTAGCAACTGGCACTGTGCTACTAAGCGCTGTGTGCAGCAGCAAACCACTGTGTGTTTGGGTTATCCTCAGAATAAAGGATTTCCTGTCTTTAGAGAATTTTAATTAAAGCAATTCTTTTCTACTGTCACAACACTGCTGCCATCCCAACAGTGCAGGGGTTTCCCTGTTTTGTGTTCTCCCTCTGCAAATCTGAACTCTGAAATGCATTTTAAGGCTATCTATCTAGTTAAACTTATGAAGAGAAACCCTCAAGTCAGTGTTAAATCTTCCTCTGTCTCCAGTAAGCTTCAATCCATCACACAGCAGGTAGAGACTTTTCTCAAGAAGAAAGAGGAGCTACAGGCTGTTCTAGCTGTAACAGCAAAGGCACACGGATCAAGAGGAACAATCTTTATTACTATAGTTTGCAAAATGAAGGCAGCTCTGTCTCCATTGACAAACCACTGCTGTCAAGGAGCCCCAACTGTGCTGCCACTCATCGACTTACAACACTGCAATCTCAGCTGATGTTTCCTACAAAGACCTGGTGCTTTGTCCATATTTCTCCTTCAGTCTTCCAAGAGCTGAGGCAGACATGACCCTTCCCATGGCTATGATTAACTTTTTTCCTTCCCCTTCCCTCTTGAGAAAGGAACCCTGTATTCAGTGGAACTAGACACAGTAATTCTCCCATCTCGAATCCCTCGTCTCCTCATCGCATATTCCTTCCCTGCAGCTACAGCCACCCACCAAACTCAGCTGTTCCTCAGTCTTCTACGAGCAGCAGTGAGTCTCAACTTTCCCCTCAAAGACCAAGTCTCTAAAAGGCATTTGACATTGGCCAGTTTCCTATTCCTGTTGTTTTATAGATCACTCTCTTCCTGTCATTTCCTTTTCACAGGATTTCTGCAAAACCCTGTTTGCAATTTCAACTAGTAAGTGATTTATTAGCTTAGGTCCCTGAAATATTATTTCTTTTCACTTTTCCCATAGACTAGGAGCCTAGAATTGCTCAGTGCTGTGAACAATTAGGTAATGCCCTCTGAGACATGGTTTTCACCAGGCAACTCTAGGAGACCTCTCCTGCAAAGAAAAAACATAAAAATCAAAGTCCTTCAATTTAACTCCATGTGTTTACAACAGCCCTGTTCTCCAGATTAAATTCCATAGAATAACCCTGAGCTTCCTTTGAAGTTAAAACACACTATTCCTGACCAGACCAAAATTTTAGAACTCAAAGTTTCACACAGAAATGGACCATGTTCATGCCTGCACAGAGACACTAAACTAGCAGTAAAACCCCACTGTAACACTTCTGTAGATAATGTCTTGCAACAGGAAATTCTGCTCCCAAATGATTGCTTATTCCCATTCCCAGCTCTAGTAATCTGAATTGTAACAAGATTCCTTACATAATTAAAATGTTGGCACTTCTATCAGGTTTTCAATAGCTGCTTGGGTGAAGACATGTCCTTCACATCCAAGTTATTTTTCTTGAAGTACTGATAGGTTCTTTTGAGCTTGCAAATCAGCTGCTATCATACACTAACTCTGCTTTGTACAAAGCAACAGGTATGAACTAAACTTGAGCAGCATAGGAAGGCTGTGTTTTTCCTCTGGTTCTGCAGTACCCTTACAGCAAGGTACAATGAAAACTGGTGTAGAAGATTGATGAGAAAAAAAGAGAATGTTAGCACTACAGGAGTGACATTTTTTTAAACACTTCAGACATTACTTCTTTTTATACCATGAGTGTGAAATAACAGTAACACTTTAAATAGTATGAATTAAAGAAAGCCAGGAAAATACTCTTAAACATTCTTCCCATCATATTGTGACTCCAGCTTAATTGTGGTAGGAAATAAACCAGTACAACTGGCTTCAGTGGTTTGATGCCAGGGACACTACCCTCCTTGCTCCAGCAAGCAGGTCAGCGTACGTGAGTTACTGTAGTTACCCACTGAGTTCAGACGGGACAGCAGCATCCTTTCTGCATTATCTCTAGAGACTTCCCCTCAGAATCCTCTCTTGCAGTGGTTATTATTATGCTGTTGAACCAGTTCTAAAATGATTTCTGAGATCTTCCTAAATCATTTGCCACCAGCAGGCTGAACTGCAGACAGTTCTTCAAAGTAGTTATCTGCCTCATAAGACTCATACCAAAGGCATAACTGCTAATTACTGGATATTCTTGCTTGAGCAATCAGCTTGATACATTCATTAACACATCACCTACGAACATAATTGCAGACCTTTCTGGGAGCTTTTCTTCTACCTCAGATTGTTCTGAATTGCTGGCTAGGCAAGGGGATTATGTGTGTTACACTCTGCTTTTACTGGGATGGGATCATTCCCAACTACCCACCCTCAACAGTTTACCCTAGAGCTCAATTAGCATATTTACCAATATGCAATGAGTATATTTACCACCCAGTATCTTGATGGATGAGCATCAAATAATTCTTCCTTCAGATTCAGCAGCTCCCCAACAGCAGTGTGGGTTACGCATATGCATAGGTACTACAATGATGTTTTACTATGAAGTACATGCTACTGAACAATTGATTTTCCTTCATTTTGTCTTCAAGATTGGTGGGGTTGGCTGAGGATATAATTCAAGTACAAGTCATTTCAAGAGAGGGGAATACACAAGGCTAGAATACCTGCGTGATAAAGCAGTAGTATTCCACACCCTTGCTTTCCACATCTATCTACTACAAGTACTTTTTTTCATTTAGAAGAAAAAAAAAAAAAAAGCTTTGGGATTAATTGGGCATTGAAAATTTACTCCTGGACTAAGCAACTTGCTCATCATTAGATCTCTCTCTGCCCCCACATGTGATCATAATTTTAGATAGTGTCAAGGCCCAAACTACTATTTCTGCTTTAATCCATGCAAGGAAGTGATGCTGTAAATCTCAAGGCTTTTCTATAGTTCCTGCTTGTAATGCTGATTTTCTTACCTAGATCCATTCTATACACATCCCCCTGACAACTGCCAAGTTCAACCTGCCCTTCTTAGCTGCAGTCTAGTCCTGGGCATCTGCACCCTGGCACCATTTTGGCCACATGCAAATGTATTCAGTCTTGATATCAACACACGATTCACGCTACAATTTATTCAAATCCAAAAGTGTGAGTTCTTCCACCTACCCTGTCTGCAGAGACCAGTACATTTTCTCTTGAATAATAGTCTAACTTGTTACTAGGACAACCAAAAAAGGTTACATCATACCTACTTCTTACACTGTGTGTATGCAGAAGGCACCAGAAGATCCAAGTTTTTTTCTCTTACTGCTTGAAAAGGTCTTACTAGGCACCTCCGATTCTTCTGTTATAGCAGGTACAGACGAGTAAAGCAAGTGTAAGCATGACTTTCCAACTTAACCATAATCAAAGCAGTGTGTAACTTTAGTTTGCACCTCTGCTCTCAAGACTGTCCTTCAGCAAAATACAGTCTCTGAAGCCAAAATAGGCAACCAGGATACCACCTCTGAGATCAGTGACCCAATTTCTAAAAAAAACCAGTTACCTTCCCACTCGATGACCCTACCACTCTGGAACTGCCTTCTGCACTGACACACCTCAGCAGGAAATTCTAGTCCTCTGCTTCACCCCAGAACAGCCTATGGCCTCATGGCCTCAGAACTCTTAAGTGGTAACTTTGACTCCAATCAAGCAGATGATGTTGCTTCATCCAGTACTAACTATTCCAAGCCAAATGCTAACTCTCATGGGCTATGACTGAACTCATTATTTTTGAGGAAAGCTTTTGCTACAGTGTTTTGTACATACCCAATTTTGTAGGCACGCATAAAATCAGATTTGTCTTCTGCAACCCATTCTGCGCATACTATTTTAACAAAACCTTCTGCCCCTACTCTGAGTACGCCTGTTGCATCAAATCTTTTAGATCATTAGAAACCAATCTATGCCCTCCTGGGGCCCAGGAATGAGGCTCTCTTGAGCAGTCACAAAAAAGCCTTTTTGAGACTGGACCAGGAGCTGGAGGAACTCAAAAAACCATAGCTTCAAGCATGTAGAAAATCTTGTGTCTTAATATACACAACTCAGAAAGCTAGCAGGCAGATGAAGAGAAGTTTTGAGGCATGCCGTTACAGCTTTGGCAGAATTTTTCCACTCAACTCTTAGTTTTTGTGCTTAATCTTTCCCATGTTCTCTGAGCAGAAGGCAGAAAACTGGCCAAGACTGCACACACAACACATGAGGTGCCACCAATAGTTGTTCTAGCTCTAGCTTTCATCTGTGATTTGTTCTGAGTGTTCCCTTAATATTGTTATTCATAAAGACAAGCCTGAGGACCATGTTTATGAGCCGATACTCCCCCTTTGGTTTAATATCCTGAATAGTTCCAATTATCTTATTTTACTAAAACTTTCAATTTTTTTGAGCTTGGGGTATATGCAAGTTTTCCTTCTTGTTGTGCTTATAGCTGATGTTGCTTGCTTTGTGATTTCCATTATATATTTAATTCTTTATTTCCTGCTTTAAACTGTTGCTTTTTTTCCCTACACTTGAGTGAAATTCAGTACCCAGTAGGAGTTATAAAAGCTCTTCTGTGATGTCTGCTCAAATCTTAAGTGAGAACTTACACTAGTGCAATAACAACATGTAAACATTTAATATCCTTTTCTGAGGAACATAAAATATACATGTGAATATTTCTGCATTTTACTGCATCAGTAATGTTCAAAATTAAGTTCAGATGACACAAAAATATGTTTCTAAATTATGCTTTTTAGTTTCCATATTAGGTTTTATGCTCATTTTTTTATGGCCTCAGTGATTTTGCTATGATAATTGTCTGTTCCTTAGCTAGTACCTGTTCATATACATCATACAGTGACAGACTGCAAAAGGTCCTATTGTGATTTGCTGTTTTTAGAGAAAGTGATTATAAATATTTTATCTAATAAGGTCCTAAATACCTTAGACGATGACCAATGTTGAAAAGCAATCATTCTTCTGACACTGCTTCCCCAGTTGTCGTTTTATTCAGATCATGTTTTTAGTGTTTTAAAATATAAATTAAGCTTACCCAACACAAATCCTTTCATCTATGATTGCAAATGCACTGTTAAAAAAATGGTTTAAGTCAGTGTAGAGCATAACCATATCCAACCATGTTCTCCGTGTTTCATTTTTCACTAACTCTTCCTATCAACTTCTGAACTTTCTGGAGCTCACGAGCGGTTTAAATAATTTGCACCTTGCCAGAAATTCCTAATTGCTTTATAAATAAATAATTAAATATTGTAAGCTAACATGATCAGTGTTTTTCAGATGAAAAAAATGAGGCACTAAAATTAAGTGACCTGAAATCTACTGCAAAGCTACATCAGACACCTCCTGAGTTTTAATCCTATGGTTTAGGACTGCAGCTATTTCATCCAATTCCCTCCCTTTGATGCAGTCACTAGACAAGATAAAGCACATTCATGCCATTAGGCTCTTAGGGAGTATACGATTCTCTAAAAAAAAAAAAAAAAACCAGACCAAAATAAAACACACACACCCCCACCCCCGACCCTACCTTGTTGGATTAGCATATTTTCATCATAAATGTATACAAAACCTCACTCGGGTACCTTCACAACTCCTCCATATATTTGGCACTTTTAGGAAGCTGCAACTTCTTGCAGAAAATAATTGGAGGTTTTTGACAATGAAAGACCGGCCTCCTCACTCTCCTGACCCTCACTGACATGACATCTTGCAGAAATTAAATCATCTAACAAGAAAACTGGATAGCGTTTGACTGACAGAGGAAAAGGGTTTGCATTTCATGGCATCTCTTTGTAAGTCATGTCTGCTAATTCTGGTACTGGAAATATGACTCAAAACTGCACAAAGTAGTACAAAACAGCACAAAGTTGTTTTTGTTGCTGCTTGCAGCGTTACAAAGCAGCAGCAAGGCATTAGACTGCTTAAAAATGCATAGGCTAGAAAGTTAAGTACAGCTGCTAATGGGGGTATAATCAAATACTTTTTTTTTTTTAAAGCCACAGGAGGTTACAAACCAGAAGTCGAAGCTCAACTTTCACCTGCATATGTAATTATTTTGGTTTTTACTGTTCTTATTCATTTCTCTGCTCACTATTGTGGACTTACGGTCAAGCACTAAAAGATAGAATCTTTCAAACAAAGCTGGCTCACAGCCTTCCATCATCTGCCTTCCCAATACAAAGGTATCAAGATCTAAACGGCCTTGAATATCAAGATCTAAATATACTTGATCTTCTAGAAAGAAAGGTAACTTGATCTTCAGAATGCTGTATGAGTGTTTTTCCTGAATGTATGAGTGTTTTTCATTGCTGAAATGAACTGGGAAGCCACAGTCCTTATGCCTTCACAAATGTTAAAATGCTATACCCTGTGCTGGTTTTCACTGGGGAGAGTTAATTTACTTCACAGTAGCTGCTATGAGGCTGTGTTTGCATTTGTGCTGGAAAGAGTGTCAATAACTCAGGGCTGTTTTAGCTGTGGCTGAGCAGTGCTACACAGGGTCAGGGCCTTTTCTGCCCCTCATCCCACCCCACCAGAGCATGGGCTGAGGGTGTGCAAGAAGTTGGGAGGGGACACAGCTGGGACAGCTGACCTCCACTGACCAAAGGGCTGTTCCACACCACATGGTGTCATGCTCAGCAGACAAAGCCAGGGGAAGAAGGAAAGGAAGGACACTTGGAATGATGGTGTTTGCCTTCCCAAAGAGCCACCACATGTGATGGAGCCCTGCTTTGCTGGAGATGGCTGAGCACCTGCCTGCCCACGGGAGGTGGTCACTGAATTCCTTGGTTTGCTTTGCCTTACCTTACTGTCTTTATCTCAACCCACAAGCTGTCTCTCCTGGACTCTTCCCATTCTCTCTCCCATCCCAATAAGGAGGGAGTGAGGGAGTGGCTGTGTGGGGCTAAGTTGCCAGCTGGGGTTAAACCACAGCAGTCCTATAAATAATTTTACACATGAATAGTCTTGTTGCATCCTATTAATGTCCTTACCAATTTCAATGGAATGTCGCATATATTTACACTTGCATGCCAGTACCTTTGAAATCCCTTCAGCTTTTATATCTTTAGCTATTTTCATGCTTACAGTTTTACAGCCTGTACCACTTCAGAGTAGGATTTTTCTGGCTCTTATATTACTTTTTCCACACTCAAAGACTCATTGGTAATTTGTCAAAATAGTTATATCGAGTTTAAAAAACCATAAAAATCCAGACTACAAAGGAAAAATAGAAATTAAACAGTTTGGATTAATTAAAACAGACTAATGTTTTGATGAGGTCACTGTGAGCTAAGACAAGTGATAGGGTCAGGCCACAAGAAGTTTTTGAAAGCAGACTCATTTACATGGGAAGTGTGATAGGGAACTCATACAGGAGGTTTGAGAGATGTGCCTGTGGGCACTATAATATAAAAAAATTCATTTGTATACCTTTCATACAAGTCTGAGAAATAACATAAAAAGCTATTGTCCATGTCCTGTGAAAAATGAAATTCACTGGACCAGATACCACAATTCCCTTAAAATAATACAGCCCTGTACCACTTCTGCACTTTGATCTTCGTGATGACTTTCAAGTCATAAACTGTTTGAACTGTTAACTCCACTGTTTTTCTTTATTTAAAGGTAGTCAGAACAGCAATCTACTACATACTGCCTGTAACTTCTCCTTAGCTGATGCACTTAGTTCAATTCATCCTATATGAGGCTGGAAGTTCTTTGAGCAACCCAAAGACTGGAAGAAATTTAGTAGTAAGAAAACAGCTTTGGCATCTGAAAAAGTGTTTCTTAATGGTAATGCAGCCACAGCTCCAAGTTTTCATCAAACAGTACACATCATCAACAAATCGTGCAGGTCTGTTATTCAGCATCAAAAATGAACTGCATTTTTCCAATATTTGTTACTATGTCTTCATTTCATTGGGCACCTGGTAGCATGAGTAACAATGGTATCAGCAACAACTGTCACATGGCTTTTTGTTTGGTTTTGTTTTGTTTTTAAATGGTCAGTAAAGATTCGTTATATTACGCTTTCCTGTGATTAAAAAAAAAAATCATTTTGAGTTATGTTGATATGCTTTGACCAAAAGAAGACAGTGTAGAAGAAAAGAAAAAAACCCAAGCATGCACCACCAGCTCAGGGGAAGTTTCTTACTGTTTTTAAATGGATATTACCTATAAAACTTCAATGCCTACAGTGATTCTGAAGACATTAAACTTTGTTTGCTGTTTTAATCATTTTATCAATTAATGTACACCAGGGTATAGTTTCCCCATGGTACAAGTATGCAATTAGTATTAATACTAATAGATGCTATGCATGAAAACAGAAAAAAGTATGTGCTTCAGTAATCCTTAGCAGCTATACACAAAGAACTTAATCATAGCAGCAACACAGTAAGATTAAAAAACCAGTAGTAATTACGGGTAAAGATTTATCGTAGGCCTACTCATCACACAACTTAAGGCACTGTTTTCCTCTGCCTGATAAAACAAATGACCAAGGAAACCAACACTGAGAAAAGTTAAATAAATAAAATTATGGTTCGACAATGAGATAATGACCTTGTTCATGATGTTTCCATGAAGTACTTTTAAGCACACAGTTACAGTAACTGTGTTAACTACACTGCAGGATTATATACCATGTAAGCACATTAAAAGAACCATTGTAAAACAAACCAATAAGAGAAGTTTCATGTTGCAGATTAATAGAAATAATGAGGTTGTTTCACAATTCACTTGCAAAGGAAAACTCATAAACAATCTTACTTTTACAGAGAGCAACATTTTAAAATACCAGTCTTGCTACCGTGGATCATTTTTTTCCTTGGAAAAGTTCATAAAAGTATGTTCATAACTACATTAGAGCACAAGGTATATTGTTCAAAATACACACTTGGGCAGGTTTACTTACAGCTCTGAGAAGTTTAGACTGGCTGCCTGTCTGGGCTGACAGTCTCATCCATCATGCTTTATTCCTTTCTGATCTATTCACATTGCAAGTTTCATTTGGCTTAAGTAGGTTTTAGATCAGCCTTTACACTTTGATAGCTCTTGTCTTCAGTAAAAGATAAACTTCATTATCAGTATGTTTTCTGTGATATATGTATAAATGCATATATACATTATATAGTCATCTACATATCATCAAGATGTTTCATCTGATCCAAATATACTGTGGGATTTCTTTGTTCCTACACATATTCTAAAACCAAAGGAGCACTGACATTTACAAGTTAAAAGTTCGTAGGAAGGAGAGAGGCAAGTGGGAGAGGGGAATCTGCCATGGGTATTTCCACAAAGTATCTGCAAGCAGAATTGCTGCAAGTACAAATTTTGATCCTTTGTCAAACATTTCATTTAGACAGTTCTCAAACCCCTGCTTATCCAGTTGAAGAATGTACTAGAAACATATCTCTTATACTAATTTCTGTGGGACAAAAATTATTTGGTATAGTCTTCAGTGCCACTTCCCATTCTCACCATTCTTCTCTCTAAAGGAAGAAAACACTGATTTTTTTTTTTATTATTTTTATTTTTAAAGATTAAATTAATGAATTAGCCTGTAAGATTTTTGCATTGCAGGCAAAATACTGTCATGTCCTTCTGTATCTCCCACTGGCATAGGCTGTTAACATAACTGCATAAAACTTGTTCTAGCATAGTTTTTAAATACAGCTCTGCTTAAAAGTGAGAAAAATATTTTGTCATGTACTTGACAAAGTCTCCAATTCTGTGCACTGACAGATCCCCAAAGTGCAACTGAAATGTAAACTGCCATAGCAAAGAGCATGTTTGCAGGAGAGGTGGAATTATACTAGTTCCACATAATCACTTAATCAGATACATGCTGACATACTGCTCAATTCATTTTAAGTTGTGCAACGGAGCAAGTTTCTACCCGATACCACAAACAGCTGGGCTAACATGCCTGCTGATCTATTTCAAGTTATTAGTGACCGATACCTGCATTCTTAGCTACGCACATCGGAGGCTGTCACAGTTACCAGACACTTTTTAAGCTCCTTCTCACAGGAAGCTGGAAAGTACTACCTAAGATGGGTTCTCCAGAAACTGAGATAATGTTTGGACAGAATACAGTGACATTTGAAGCACTAACCCTAATTTTATAGCAACTGAAAAGGAGTGGTTTATTTAACTATGACCAGGCATAAGGAACAATTTATACCATAAATGAGAAAACTGCCCAGAGTTGTAGTTCTCCACTGCGTTGTTTATAGAAAGCTGAATACAGAGATGAAGTGAACCATGGAGCTGTCATCGCACAACTCAACGAACACCAACAAATACATAAGAAAAGTCACCGGCTACATGCTGGGGACTGTATTTTAGGCACACCATAGAAAGTAAGTCAGCGACCCCCTTGAGAGCAAACCACTCAGATTAATGCATATTGAAAAGGAAGGGTGACTACAGCAATAGGTTACTGAAAGACCATCAACTTTTATCTCAGAATATTGCATTTGACTTCTTAACAAGGTTTAAGAGAACTTGTAACATTTTGCTCCCTGACAAAGGTATATTTTAATAAGGACAAAAATGGGTTAGTCTACAAAAATTAAACTCCTTTGACTGTATCTAGTCAAGAGGAAAAACTCTAATTATGAGACTGTGCTGTCAAATAAATGCAAATTCACATCTTTCATATTCTGGGTGAAAAATTCAAACTCAAGTATATTATAAATTAAAATCAATACTTGAAACATTTCAGCTTTCTGTGATAAGCAACAGCCAAAAGAATCAAGTTATGAAATATACTGATAGAAGTAAAGTGAATTACTAAATGGAACTTGGGAAAATAAGGCATTTATATTACACACACTTAAATATCAATTAGGCAAAAAAAAAAAATAACCCAAACAATAAAGGATGATGAACTGCATCGTCTCTGTTTTACAACCAACCCTCTCTAGTGCTGACTGAGGATAACAGAGAAACTAAGCTTGCAATTTAAACTGCATTCAATTTGAAATAGGTTAAAAATTTATTCACAAGCTGAAATTTACGATCTCTAAGTTTAAAGTGAATAAGAACTGCATTTATAGAAGTAAATTAAATAAAATTGAACAGTGGTACCTGCTATGCACAGCATGCTGGTTACCTCCTAAAGGGAAAAATCTAAGGATCTGCTCAGAGACAACACGGAATTGTACAGAAGAAAACAAACACCCAGAAGTTTCTTTTAAGAGCTCCTTATTTACTACCTTGCAAACCAATGTCTTCATAGAAGTAAGGGCAAATTGTGCATCAATCTTTGTCTAAAATCTATTAAAACAGTTCCATTTTGCATTTTCAACATGCCACAGTGGCCAGGCTGCAGCCTTGCCTGCTGGTCTGAGAAGAGACGTGTGACTGAGTGCCCTGCCCATGCAGCACACGGGTGGCTGGCTCCCAACACACCCGTGGGTGAGTGGGTGGGTGTGCACATGCGCAAGCCCCACACTCACCCAGCAGACTTCCACTTTAGTCTGTGAAGGGTTTACTGGACTGAAAACACTTGTCTAACGTTCACCTGAAGGGAAGATTACACCTGCGTTTCTGGAAGGCTGATGCAGTCTGAGGTTGTATTGAAAGGAAAAATGAAGGAATCGGGCATGCTATTTAAGAAGAGCAACAAAACCAAAACCAATACCAAACAACTGTTAAGGATTACATGAGAACTGACTATGTCTACATACCATGTTTACAGCCCTTCAGATCACCACAGCATCCATTCAAACCTACTGAAAGTACTACAGAAGCTGTGGTGTGCAGCCAGCAAAGCATTCAAACATTCATTGGACTTTAAAAGTACCTTGCAAGCCATAACTATCTCCCATCCCCACCACTCTTTCCAAGTAAACTTGAAATAAAATACTTCAGTAACATGTAGCTGGGGAGAGACCAGTCTTCATTTAAACATACAGCTTTTTTTTTTCCTCTATGCTGGAGAGCTGCTAAATATGTTACAGAAATAGTCACTGCAGATGGTGTTACCCAGGATGAAACAAAGTGCCAGCAGTTCAGCTGCTTTTGATAGGTAACAACAGTTGTTACTATTTATCTATGATTCGTAACACAGTGATCTGAAACTGCAAGCACAAGTGGAACTAGCTGATTGATAAACACTTTGAGAACACTAATGAATAGTTTCCTAATGCAAAGAACCAATGTTACTGATCCAGACGGATGGCTGCACAAGTTTGCTAGGTAGAGCAGGATCCTGCTGTTCCCGAAGGGCTCCCTGAGAAAGGATAGGCTACAGCTTGATTTACATTCGTAACACTCCTACACGTCAGCAAACTCCTATGCTCTAAAGCATTGCCCTCAGTGGCAAGGTGAGAACCCTGATTTGAGTGGAAGCTGCTCTCTGAGATTGCACAAGTCCCAACCTGCCCTCTGCTCCTTAAGACAACTGTATGGTTCAAAAATCACATCTACCCGAGTCCAGCATCTCAAGGGCTATCTGCAGGAAGGGCAGGATGCTGCAGGAACTCCAACTCCTACTAACGTGCTCCCCACCCACCCCTGAAGACCCTAATAAAGCTGTAGGCTTCTACTCACATAGATGGCTACAGAGCATCATGGTGGTCTAAAAACCGAGACTGTTCTAAATCTCAAATGCCTTCCACGATGCTGAATGAAAAAAGCAATTTATAGCACAGCTCAAAAGACAATAGAGGCGAGATGTGGAATCATAGCTAGTTTCTTCTTGAACACATTTATCTCCAAATACACTAACTTAAATATTAATTACATTAAAGGAAAAGCCCCCTTAGACTTAGAAAATGAGTATGGCAAAGATAACCATTTGTGCCCTCCTCTCCCTTCCAAACTCCCCAAAATATTGTTCTTATCAGTTTTTCCCTCTTGCTTGATGTTTGTTTCATCCATAAAAGATAACTACGCTTTCCTTCCCTTAAGATGAACCTTCAGAGTATATGAATTGCTAGAGTAAATAAAAGAAAGGAGGGAATTACTAATTTAATGCTCTTCCATCTCTTGGGGAAAAAGCCCATGTAATTAACTGTAATGAGATTAAACTAACTTGCTATTAATTTCCCAGTGCTGGGAAACTTAAATCTGAGACCCATAAGACTATACTAACAGCTTTATCAACATTTGGCTTGCACCCTTCAGTTTTTCATCAGTTTTAAAGGAAAACTATTAACTTTACTGAGTTTCAAAATCACTCACAAATACAAGACATTGAATCTGGTCGCCCTCGGCTGGAAAGCCAGATTCATCTATAGCTGAACACTGTGAATGGGTGGAGCCAAAAGCACCAAATGCTATCCAACACAGATAAACAGAATTATGAAATTCTTACCAAAACTTTTTTCCATTACTTCTTTCTGACACATATCTTGAACATTCACTGTACAATTCACAATGAACTCTGGAGCCGAGCAGTCATTATTTAGCTGGAACTCCTCACACTGGTAGCATTGTATTTGCAAACCCAAGCCTGGAACACATAGAATTTTTGTCAGAATAATCGTAATAATAGTATTTAAAAACAAACAAACATTCAACACAAACCAGAAATCTTCCTTATCCTTCTGTCTTCACGTTTTGTTGTCCTCAACCACTCAACAGCTCAGCAACAGTACGACTTTTAACAAAAATACCGTAAAATAAACGTGTCTCCCACTCAGCCGAGGCTCTGCCTTTCTATACTCGGCACCTGGTTAAGCAGCGGGCCCGTCTCTGCGGGGACTCGGCGGCAGGCAGCCGGCTGTACAGCCGCTCCGCCTCCCCGGCGCGGCGCTGGGGACGCTGCCGCCAGCAGGCGGCGGGCACCGGCACGGGCACCGCAGCCGCTGCCCCTGGGCTGCCCGGCCCCGGGGCTGCCCGCTGGGCAGCAGGCTAAAACTATATGCTCTCTAGAGCGAGCAACCCACCCAATACATACGCTGCAGCTCTTATCGGTGCCGACGGATTTACTTAGCCACTAATTAATTACAAATGGTTTAATTACTATTTTGCCATGCACAATTACAGCTGCGGAGCATCCTTTATCACGTAAATGAGGTGCTCCGCACAGTTCCCCAGGAGCCGCTGCTTCCAGCCCTTGCCTGGCTCCGCATCGCGGCGGCTCCTGGAGCCCCGTCGGAAAGCAACGAGCGTCTCGTCCCACGGCGGGGACCCCCACTCCGCCTACTCCCCTCCGCGGAGAGCTTTGCGCCGGCGGGACCGAGCCCGATCTCCCGGGGGGACTGACCACCCAGGGGAGGTGTGCGCGGCGCTGGCGGTCAACAGGCGGCATCCCCCGAGCGCGGTGCAGGCTGCTGCGTGCGGAGCGCTCCTCGCCTCGTCCAGCGGGAGGCAAGCGCCGGGGACACCGGGCCGGGCGGCGCCCTCGCCGGGGAGCTCTCCGGGTCGCGGGCAGGACTACTCGGGCTCCGCTGCCCCGTTCCGGCTGAGCGCCAGACGCCAGCTCCGTCGAGGGGCTGCGAGAGAACGAAGCCTCGCCGCCGCCGCTGCTGGCAGCTCGGGCTCTCCGCAGGTGCCTCCAGGGGAGCGGCGCGGAGCCCCTTACCTGGAGCTAGGCAAAATCCCCAGAAAGTTGCAGCGAGGAGGAAGAGCCGCATCCTCCCCGAGCCGCGGCCGCCGGGCTGGCGTGCAGTCGCGAAGGGGCATCAGAAGGAGAGAGAGACAGCGGAGGCGCCGCGCACTTGTGCCGCTTCCCCGCCGCCTCCGCTGCGGAGCCGCCCCGGGAGCAGGCGGCGGAGCCCGCCCGGCTCCCGCCCTACCGAGCCCCGCGCCGCGCTCCAGCCTCGCCGGAGTTGAGCGCTGAGACTGGAAGAAACTGTACGAGAAGCGAGAGCTGGGGGGGGAGGCTCCCCCCCTCCCTCCCCCCCCACAGCACCATGTGATGCCGGCGGAGCGGAGCGGGGCGGGGATCCCCGCCAGCTGCTCCGCACCTTGCCTCCCTGGGCGCGCTTCGGCGACGGTGAAAGTTCAGCGGAGAGGACACCCCGCCCCGGCGCTCAGCCGGGAGCCCGTCCCGCACCGCCAACTCGGCATCCGACTCGCACGGTCACTTCAGCGACCCTCTGCCCGCTGGGGCGGGTCGCTCACCCCTCCTCCTCAGCTCCCCGGGGGGCGGCTGCGAGGGGCGGTCACCGGCCCCGTGCGGCGGCTCGCCCCGGCCCTCTCCGTTTCCCCGCCCGCCCGAAGCTCACAGGTGGCTGCCGGAGCGCGGCCGTGAGGGAGTTACAGGCTGGGCCCCTCTGCGAGGCTCCCGCCGAGTCCACCCTGCCCGTGAGGGACGGGAAAAGGCGCGGCCCCGCACTCCGGCAGGCGCCCTCCTCTCCCTTCGGCCCCCTGAAAGGGAATTCAAGCGTAAAATAATGGTCGGGGGTGGACAACGGGAGCTTCGGCCGCGTACGTGTCGGTGCGGCGATCCCCTCCCTCCCTCCCCCGCGGACACCCGCCCGGCTGCGGGATCGGAACCTCTCCGCCGGCGGGCGGCGGTCCCCGCCCGGGCCGCGTTGACGCCTGTGGGCTGAGGCGGCGCGAGCGGCCGGAACCGTTAGCGGGGCGGGCTGAGGCGGCGCGAGCGGCGCGGAGCCGTGGGCGGGGCGGGGCTGAGGCGGTGGCAGCCGTTAGAGGGGCAGGGCTGAGGCGGCGGCAGCCGTTAGCGGGGCGGGGCTGAGGCGGCGGGAGCGGCGAGGAGCCGTCGGAAGGAGCGGGAGAAGGGCAGGGGAGAGAGAGGCCGGGTGCTGCGGCCGCGCCGTCGGTGCTGGAACGGTGTTTTTTCTTCTCTCCCCCGGATGACCCCGCATTTCTCTTTGATCATTTCACAGCCTTACCTACCAATGGAGAGCCTGAATCAAGCTTTCAATTGCTCTCTTAGTCTCCGCGTCGCGAATCCATCTCAACGGAGGGACCCTGTCTGCACCTGCCCGTTTTCGGGGCCCGGGAGGCCGGTTGAGGTGAGGGGTGCAGCGGGAGCGGGCGCTGTGCCCACGCTTGGGGTGTCACACCCACCCCTTCCAAAAACCCTTCGTTAGGCACACGGATGCGAGAAAAGTTTTATTTACGAAAGGTGTTTCCATGAAAATTTCTTAAAAGTCGAAAAAGACGATGCAAGTTTACGGCAGAAATTACTTAAAATATAACAAATTGCACAAAATAGTAACACTGATCATACAGTATTTCAAAGATTAACAGGCATGTGCTAAAGAAACTGTAGAGTCTAGAAATATCCCAAATATACCTAGTTTACAGATCGCTGTACAAAAAGCAGTATAAATACTCCACATCTAGAAAAAATACACAGGACCTTTGAAATAGACTTTCCCTTACATATAAACAACCTTTGTAGAAAAAACCAAAACCACCCAATACAAGCCAATCCCCCTGCTCCTAGATACGTTTGAACTAGTACAGGTTAGCACCAACATCTTCAAGCGCAACACAGAAAGCTGAGTTTCGGTTTTTAAAAATAATTTTAGCGTTTACAAATTAATTAAGACCAAATGGGGACTACAAAAGATGACACAGTATGGTACATTCATGATCTGACAGGAAAGGAGCACGGAGGGGGTGGAAGTGGAGAAACGATGTTGCAGCCAGGAGGAGAGGGCTGTTTGCGTAGTTCTCATTCACACAGGACTCCCGTTTGTGTCAGCAGTGAATTACTTTGACCCTGATCTTTCTAACAGTTCCGCACAGGATTGATGAAGTCAGTGCCAGCAGTATCAGGCCTTTTAATCTATTCGTTTTCTTGCCATGTCAAAACCCCTTTGAAATAAGACACCTGTTTTGAAGCTGTAATAACTGAAATGCACGTTTCCCTAGAACACCTGCATGGAATTGCACTAAAAATAAAGAATAAAATGTGTTCTGTAAAAGGGAGTCCGAGAAAGTTTATTACAGACAATTTGGCAGGCTCAGGTTTACGGTAACGCAGTGTTTCTACATACAGTTTTAAGACTAGAGCAATTATAAATCTCTTTAAAAAAATCTACTAACTTTCCTTGTTAATATTAACATCAATTTCTTTAAGTTAGTAATCTGCCATTACGGCAGGAGCGTAGCACCAATTTAATATTTATTGCTGTCATTTACCCCTACAAATATATTTTCCCGAGATATTTACAACTGTACAAATATTCACGAAAGTGCAAAATTAAGACTTTACTGTGTGTAACCGGCGGCTGCGGTCGGGGCTGAGCCTGGCGGGACGCGGTGCCTGCCACCTTGCCTCTCTTGCTGCTGCGCGGAGCGGAGCCGGCGCGTCCCGCTGCGAGTGCCGCGCTTTGGGGTGAGCGGTTTCAACAGCCGCCTCTTCTCCCCCCTCGCCCCCCGCTTGCCATCGGCTCCGCGAAGTGCTGCGGTGGCGGCCCACTGGAAAGCGTCTCTATACGTCGTTGGAGCCTTGGCTGGCGCACGAGGAGAAGCTATCGTACAGAGAATCGCTCAAGGATTCTAAATTGTCCACGTCGTGCCTATTCGAGCTATTTAAGGAAGCTGCTTCTTTCTTTCCATTTTCTTCCTTTTGTCCTTCAACCTTGTTCAGACAGTTCTTCTCTTTTTCTAATAAAAGTACATTATTGCTGTTAAATTTATTGAGAGACTCCAGGGAAATTTTAGATAATCTATTCTGGGAATCTTCTTTTGTTTCTTCAGTTTGCTTCAATTTCTGAAATAAGTGAGGGAAATATTAGAAACATATTTCTTCTAAAGTTATCTAACTGTACACCATTAATTACTGTCTTTCCAAAGTTCACAGGGTTAAAGGAAATAGATTGTTAAATGCCTAAATGTCTGTTATCATTAAATAGAACATTAATGTCCATTTTAGGATAAATCATAACTTTAATGATTCTGCCGAGACAAGTACGACTCCATTTACAAAACACTTAAGTGTTGTTAACGTCTGAAGTAGCGGATCCTGGGTGTGCATGTGTTAAGCATCCCCACCATCATCAACAGGAATTTACATCTTCCCCTTTACAAGTACTTTGGGGGGGAATGTTTAAATGGGCATTTGTTTAAGCAAAGTTTGGAATCTGCTTAAAAAACAAGGCGCACAGAGACGTTGAGAGGAGAAAATAGCATTTTCCATAAGTTACAGATGCAAACGAAACTTGCTAGAGCGTAACCTCACATTTTGCACGTGTAAGCTTATTGATTTCCACAGACCCAAACCCTCTCTAATAGACAAGAAAGCAACGAGACAGGAAATTACACTGAACCGGGCCAATCCCCACGGACCAGAATCAATCAGATATTGGCCAGGCCAGCTCGGAGAAGTGGTGTAATTCTGCGGGAACACCGGGCGATGTATTAGCACATTATATTAAAAACGCACAGTAGGATTATACAGGAGTAATTTTATCCCTTTGTTAGCTACTGGTATTTTCAATCAGAGATCTGACCAAGGAATGGTTACGGCGTTGTGTAGGGAGAAGTTCAATAAAAACGACCTGCTGTTCAGACGCGGGGTGTTTCAAAGTCTGTAAGTAACTCCTGTTACAGATAATGTTATCACAGAAATACGAGATAACATTCAACACTTTACATTCAACATTCAACACCTTCTTGGTGAGGTAGGATGGAAGAATTCTGAGATACTCTGAAATACGCTGTTGGAGTGCCAGACATTCCTCAGTTTTGGTATTTCCATCAGATAGCAAAGACCGGATCAGTAAATTACTGTTAATCCACGACGTTAGTAATTTCATTTAGATAGAAGAAGAAATGGTATTTTAAGCACACTGAAAATACAGCATCATCCAGATGTATGGCTGATATGGGTCATTACATGTGCAGTTGTAGAGGGTCATGAGAATTTTTTGAAGAATCCAGTTTCAAGTAAGTCAACTGTGCTGCTGCGCTGCTTATCCTTGGAAATCTTTGGCAACAGGAAGACAAAATGTTGCATAATTGGATAGTTTGTTTTTATAGCTAGTTAGATAAAAATTGAAATGCCAGCCCAATGGCTATTTATGTTGTGATCCCGTCATATTTCACGAGCTGACAATGCCTTGATTACGTTAGTATTTTTATAAACTGTTTCTAACGAACTTAAACCAAGCAACAGGAGATGATAAAGTCTTAGTAAATGGAAATTTTATGTTTGGCTCATTAATTAATCTTCAGTCTGAAAGGCTTTAGTGGTTGTTATGTTACATTCTGATTTTAGAAGACAGTTAAAACCGAGGTCTTTGATATATATAATTATAATGTTTTCTGAACTAGAGGAAGATAACCTTTAGTAAGAGGAAGACAGATTTAGGATCCCTCTATAGAAATTCTCCACAGTTACAGCTTAAAATATTATTCCATTTGGCCTTGTTTAAAATATTATACACTATTACTGAAACGGTTGTTTCTGGCCTCTCTGTAGGCTAGATGAGAAAATGCTCAGACACGGCATCAATAACATACATATTAGCACTTTTTGCTCTTCAGAATACTAAATTTAAAATACTTCACTAAATGACAGACTAAATGATTTTTATTTTGTGTATCTTTTTCCCACTTCACAGCTTTTCTTTAGATAAATTGAATATGGCTACTTAGCATAGACTTGGGTCTGCAAGAAGTCAATACTGATGTTAGTAAGGTCTATGATGCAAGTTTTATTGATTCAAATGGAGCCGATTTCAACTCTTTGGTAGGAGGAGCAGAGACAAGTGCATGGCGCAGTCCAGATGAAGGATCAAAATAAGAGCAGGATCTTTGTCTGGCTGAAGGACAGGTTTAAACCACAGGCCAGACTGGAGTGAATTCAGTAGTGTATTCTGCACATATGTAGCATCAATAATTTATTATACCCTACACGAACAATCTAGACTACAATCCTACTTCAACCGCACCCTAGGCTAGCAGTTTATAAAATATATCAGAGAAACTACAGGGAGCAAAAGTATTCTCTATAATTTCTAAGCAAAATCATTTAATCAAATGAAATTGAAATGAAGCTCATCAGTGAAACCCATTGGCAAACTCCTATGATGCATCAAGAATTAAAGGAAAAACTAATTCTAGAAGTTGCAGCAAAAATTATTACTAAAATAGAGAGAGAACCCAGAAATAAGTTATGGATATTTTTTTGGACATAGAGTTGTCCTTTTTAGATGTATCAATGTACAGTTACATCCTTTTGTAAACAAGCAAACAAATAAATAAATAAATAAATGTTTTCCTTTCTTTAACACAATACTGCAAGAGCAAGCAAGTATGCCAAGGTAAAGCTCATGGGATGTGGAAAGTAATACTCTGCATTTTTTCATTTGATGTAGGTGTAATCTCTCTGGCTACAATACCCTTTTTCAGGCCAACTATTGCTAATTTTGTAGTCACATAATAATGTGGGGTCCTCTGGATGAGACTTTTGGTAGGAAATTCATATTCTAGAATTGTACTCAGTTATCAGATGTACACAATTTTATTAGTACAGCTGCACTTAAATCTGTTAAATTTTCTGTTAAAATTTCTATGGAATAAAAATAGAAGTTAAAAAGTTAAAATATCTATTCCTTGACACATAGAAGAAAACTCATTCACAGCCTGAGCTCCATGAGCAAAAATAATGAAATCTTTAAGCAGGAATATGCATGTAAGAATCTGCATAATCAAGAAATCATTTTCTCCCACAGTAACAAAATTATGTACATTCCTAGAGTTGAAAAGTCACTGATAATTTCTTTAAACTTGGTGTGTTAGGGCAAAAGATACCCCAAGTTCTTTAAGGATTTTTTCCTCTAGTTACTGTAGATATAATCTGGAAACAATTATCAAAGAATAATTACATAAAATCATCCTTAAATTTCTTATTTTTCACAGCAGTCACAACAGCTGCTAGATGAATCAGAGGCAAAACCAAAGCAACTATTATTAGCATCTGTTTGATAAATTGTGTATGTGGTTGTGTCTTTAGTTTTGCCCATGTAGATTTGTTACCGACTTCAGCAGAGTCGCAGATATAGCAAAGAGCCCAAAGATGTTAGTATCGTGCATTTAAAAATAATTAGTTCATTAACACATTTAAGAGACACACTAATGTGCATCAGTAGCTCTTCCTGCAGACAGGAACATTTGGCAGCAGATCAGGTGTGTTTTGTATCCACAAGATCTGGGTGAGATTTGGTAAAGAGAAGAGAGCACCTAACCTCTAAGGCGTGGGTTGCAATCAAATCTTTCCTGTATTAGTAGTGGTGTTCTGCAGAATGAACATGTGGTTTTATCACCACAGGAAAAAAAACAACTCTTCTAAGAGCTCAGATGGCACCAACAGTATATGCTTGCTCTCAGACAGGGTTCTTCTCAGAAGAAATACTTAAAGCCATTGAAGCCTAAAGATGTTGAGTTTGCTGCTGACTATTCTGCATTTGTTCTATGAATAAATAAGGTGTCTGCCACATTCAGTGTGGTCACTACATGTTTTCCCGAGAAGATAAAAACATGTAGTCACAGATTTTAGGCTAAGACAAAATACTAAAACAAGGCTCAGTGAAGAAAAGGATTGTGATTTTCATACAGCATCTGTAAAATCATTATCCCATCATCCTAAAGCAGATCAATGGATAGCTTGTTTTACTTCTACTACCTATATTTTTGTATAGAAAATCCATACTGTGATAACCTTAGGGTATGGGGAGCACTTGTTCTATTCTGTGAAAGTGGAGAGCTTCCCACCACTGGAGTTTCTTAGCTGGTCAGCATGGGGTGCTTCATACCACCTTGAGAGAAGTGACTGGTTGTCAGAAGGGGAGAAACTCTGACACAATACAGACATTCATCATGAGTCACATCACTCTGAAATAAAATCATGAGTTGTGAATCAGAATAACGTTTCCTTGTTGGCAACATCCTAAAGGGAATTACTAAAACCCATTAGTGATATAATAAAATCTGGCATGTCACTTCAAGCACAGCAAATTAGGAAAACAAAACTAGCCTGCAGTTACACTGATACATTATAAATAGGTGTTATTTCTACATTAATACATCAAATTAATTTTTTTTTTTTTTTAAACTTCAAAAATGAGAGGTTATATGTGGATAGAATGCATTTCCAGCGCTGTGTGATCATGGACCAGTCACAACCAAAGCTGTTGTGAATGGCACCAAGACTCTTCAGGTCTAATAGGAAGGAGCAAGGAAGGATGGGCTGGTCCATAGGCACAAAGGACCCCGCAGCTGGCTTGCAGAAAGGAATGCAACTGCAAGTCTGTTCCTTCTGTGTGGTAAAGGAGCTCTGGTTGCCTGGAGGTTGGGCTATGCTTGTAAGGCATGCCAGAGCCCAGAATTAGCTATGAACCA